>JAOANR010000009.1:13563717-14181997 GCA_030278955.1 Hygrophila difformis
AAGTTGGGCAAAATTATGTCTGCACAAAAATGGCCTTGGATTTTAGAAACATTGAGGATATTAATTCAGTCCTCCTGCAAGGCATCTTTGGTCCTTTGGAGAATTGTGCCAGCATGCAATTTTGAAGCACATCTAATTCCTGGGTGCTCTTTTACCTTTGGATCGCAACATATTAGCTGATACTGTTCTATTGAGGAATCCTTTACCACACTAGAAGTTACTACCTCCGTTTTCATATATTTTTGACATTTAGTAATGTGTTACTATTCACCCACGGACTTTCACTTAAAGTTTTATTATAGTTATACAAGTTAAAATATAGTCAAGTGGGATCTTGTTAGATTCGTCTTGTCGAGTAGTTTTTAAATATCGAACTTTTAGAATTTTTACTTATACCGAACTTGAGTTATTAATGGTTTAAAATGTGCATTGGATTGCGTGAAAAGTGGGTATGTAAAAAAGATTTGAAAACGGAGGAAGTATTAATCTAATTTTAAGGTTATTTTGAAATTAGGATTGGTCTGTTTCTTTTCTAAAAAATGTTGGAAAAGAATAGTGAGATCCTATACCACATAAATTATAAAGAGATAAAGAGAAATGATAAAAGGAAGAATAAGATGGTAACATTTTTTTTTTTTTGCTAAACAACCTAAGCGGACTAAAAAAAGAGTGGTGACAGCCCATGCCACATAAATTACAAAAGTACAAAGGGGAGGGATAGGCGGTCGGGTGGGGAACCGAACCTCCAACCTAAATGTTGTATGCTAGGGGACTTGACCTAGTGGTCAAGTCCTCATCCCCAAGATTGTAAGTAATTTTTTTGGTAAACATTGATACTCATGTATCGGCAAATGTGTGTGGGAGCTCAAGCCACATAAATTACAAAGAAAATGAAGAAGAGGGATAAGGGATCGGGTGGGGAATCAAACCTCCAACCTTCGGGTTGGAAATTAAGGGGTTTGACCATTTGAGTCAAGTCCTCATTCATTCGTGAATCGTGATTGTGACTTTTTTTTTTATATTGATAAGATTAAAATAAAAAGAACAAAATTCTCTTATATTTAAAGTAAATGTTATTTTAAGGTTATACTACTATATAACATAAGATTGGCTAAGGCGGTAAGCCCCCATTTTCCCGAAAAAAAGGTTATACTATAACATTAAGAAATTAATACTCTCTTCATTGTACTCCATAAAAATAATTAGCACTATTATTTTAAAAGAAAAAATAATTTATAATAATAATGATAATAGTAATTAATTAATTATGCTATAATAAATTATTTTTCTACATTGATAGTACTATCATTTATAACCAGTCCTTATTATCCTATTAATTAATGAAATATTTTAAAGTTTTTGTAAATTATAATGAAAAATTTTAAAAATAATAAATTATCGTAAAGAATTTGGATAAATTAATTAATGATACAAAAAAAAAATTAATTAATGATTCTATGGTGTTTAGTTCAGTGGTTTTCTGAAAAGTGGGGCGGGGCTCGGAATTTGACATATTTCTCCAATTGGTGTGACTTGTGGAGTCCCAGTCTCCACCGTCGACCCCCACCGTTTGCCGGCTCGCACGTGCAATCCATTCCAACCAGCTTCACTCTCCGCCATTCCTATTCACAACTTCACAGCACAATCTCCCCGACTGTATTTCCAAATCCGCAGCACACCTGCATAATAATTATACTTTATTCACTACCGCCGCTTGTATGGAGTACAGTACTCCTATTATTATTTTTAATTTTCCCAATTTTCATCTGTCACTTTCCTGTACCAGCACGTTTTTAGCCACTCCTGTCCGAGTGGCTTAATAATTTGATTATTTAATTATACTAGTATTTATATCGCAAAAAAATTATACTAGTATTTACTATTAACTTTAAAAAAACTGCAGGCAAATCCAGGCCTCCTGCACTCGCTAATGAGTTCACCGACGTTTGACCATACCATAGAATGAATATTGAAACCATTTTTGGGTTGTGGATTGTTTCCCAAATGTCCGCTGCCTCGTCGTAGCACCATGCAAAAATTCCGAAGCGCCCCCTGTTTCGACAACGTATCAGATCCTTTCGTATATTACTAACTGTAGTTTTTAATTTCCCCTCGGACTATAAATACTTTTGCATCCCTCCAATTCCATATATCTCACCACCAAATAACTTTATTTCTAAACCATTCTTAAACCTTCAATATCAAATTTCAAGTCCTCCGATCCACCACCTCCTTTCTACTTTTACGGTATGGACACCCAAATGAGCTTAGCATCGCTCACTAACGGTAACTCCAAGCCCGCCACGTGTCATGACATCGGCGGCCTCCCCTCCAACGGGTCTGTTTCCACCGTCAAACCCTGCTCCGTCCCTTACAACTCCGCCGAGGCCACCCTCGGCCGCCACCTCGCCCGCCGCCTCGTCCAGATCGGCGTCTCCGACGTCTTCTCCGTCCCCGGGGACTTCAACCTCACATTGCTCGATCATCTCATCGCCGAGCCCGGGCTTAACTTGATCGGCTGCTGCAACGAGCTCAACGCTGGCTACGCCGCCGATGGTTACGCTAGGGCTCGTGGAGTCGGCGCCTGCGTCGTCACATTCACCGTCGGAGGGTTGAGCGTTCTGAACGCCATCGCCGGCGCTTACAGCGAGAATCTCCCCGTGATATGCATCGTTGGTGGCCCCAACTCCAACGACTACGGCACTAACCGAATCCTTCACCACACCATCGGCCTGCCGGATTTCAGCCAGGAATTACGCTGCTTCCAGACGGTTACTTGCCATCAGGTACGCAGATTTTTGTTAACCCCAAATCGACTTCGAGATTCGATCAAGCTAGGTTTCCACATTTCTTAACTGATCCAATTTTTGGTTGATTTTAGGCGGTGGTGAACAACTTGGATGATGCACATGAATTGATCGACACCGCAATTTCAACAGCATTGAAGGAGAGTAAACCTGTGTACATTAGCGTGGGTTGTAACCTATCGGCAATTCCACATCCCACATTTTGCCGTGAACCTGTCCCGTTTTCTATTTCACCAAGGTCTGAACATGTTAAAATTCGGAAGCAATCCTTCAGAAATTTTCACCAAGCCCTAAATAGGAATCATTGCTGAATGCTGTTCCTTCTCTGTTTCTGCAGATTGTCGAATCAAAAGGGGCTGCAAGCTGCTGTAGAAGCTGCAGTCGAGTTCTTGAGCAAGGCGGTGAAGCCAGTAATGGTGGGCGGACCAAAACTGCGCGTCGCCAAAGCCGGCAAAGCTTTTGTCCAATTAGCAGACGCCTGTGGCTACGCCCTTGCAGTTATGCCTTCAGCTAAAGGACTAGTTCCAGAACACCACCCCCATTTCATCGGTACCTACTGGGGCGCCGTGAGCACTTCTTTCTGTTCAGAGATTGTGGAATCAGCCGACGCATATATCTTTGCAGGCCCCATTTTCAATGACTACAGCTCTGTTGGATACTCTCTGCTTCTCAAGAAGGAGAAATCCATCATCGTGGAGCCTGACCGTGTGGTCATCGGTAATGGTCCGGCATTTGGATGTGTCCTGATGAAGGATTTCCTGACTGCACTTTCCAAGAGGCTCAAGCGCAATACGAGTGCTTACGAGAATTACCACAGGATTTATGTCCCCGATGGAAATCCCCTCAAGAGCGGCCCCAAGGAGGCGCTCAGGGTGAATGTTCTATTTCAGCACATTCAGAAGATGTTGTCTGAAGATACCGCCGTCATTGCTGAGACTGGAGACTCATGGTTTAACTGCCAGAAACTGAAACTGCCACCTAATTGCGGGTAAGGGCTAACACCATTCACAATTAATTATATACTAGATACCAAGAGAAGAGAAATTTCATTGCAATTTTTACCTAATGGAAAAAATTATGTCTTGTAGGTATGAATTCCAAATGCAGTATGGATCCATCGGTTGGTCTGTGGGTGCAACTCTGGGATATGCTCAAGCAGTGCCGGAAAAGCGCGTGCTCGCCTTCATTGGTGATGGTAGCTTCCAGGTAACAGCTCAGGACGTGTCGACAATGCTGCGGTGCGGCCAGAATCCCATCATTTTCCTGATAAACAATGGCGGGTACACCATCGAGGTAGAGATCCACGATGGACCATACAATGTGATCAAGAACTGGAATTACACGGGGTTGGTGGACGCAATCCACAATGGTGAAGGCAAATGCTGGACTGCTAAGGTAAATTGATAGAATTATGAACCATCAATGATCATCCTACATATATAGTATGAAACTGCTTGTCAGTAGTCAGTTTTAATTGGAATTGAACTGCAGGTTCGATGCGAAGAGGAGCTTGTTGAAGCGATAGCAACGGCTGAAGGGGAGAAGAAAGACTGTTTGTGTTTCATAGAAGTGATAGCTCACAAGGATGACACGAGCAAAGAGTTGCTGGAATGGGGATCGAGGGTGTGCGCAGCCAACAGCCGGCCGCCAAATCCACAGTAGAGCATCCAGAAGAGAAGAGAAGAGACTATGCTGATCTGATAACCGTCTGTATTATGTGTACTGGATGGATGCAATGGACTATATCTGTTTTCAGCTTTGTTTTTCTTATGTCAGTTTCGTTTCTGGTTTAATTTGTTGTTTGTCCTGCTGCGCTGTCGCCATTGTGGTTGCTGCTTTAATTTGTAGAGGCTTGAGAAGCCTCCATGAGAATACTGTTGATACGACTATTTATTATGGAAAGATGAATACTTTTTCACCTAGCTCTAGAATTGGCGTGCAGTAATTTCACTTGCCCCAACATGGTTTACGACGTTAAAGATATATCACTCACTGGAGGTATAGTTTGCGAGACTCTCAAACAGTGGTTCAATTAGTCATTTTGGACACGACCATAGCATCATTTACATAGCAAACTGTTAACCAAGAAATTTTGATTGAACAATATTTGAAGAGGATTACAAGGATTACTAAGGGAATTATAAGAATTTAAACAAAGCTGTAAAGGAATGAAAAATTTGCAGGAGAGTAAAAGCAGAAATTGAATTTGCAGAATAAAAAGTGCAGGAATGAAAATGCAGGAAAAACAAAAGGATTCCTCTTGGGGGTTTGATGATGTTCCTTTCTCTGGAGTGTCTCATCCTTTTATAGGAGGAGGCTTACCCCTCCAGTTGAGACGTAGGCGGCGAGGAGGCTTGACTTCAGGGGTGGCATGCAGCACGCGGACGGCTTGATTGACAGGCATGCGGCACGCGGGAGGCTTGATTGACAGGCCGCTTGACTTCATGGGACAAAGGCGGCGCACGCGGCGGCTTTGGTTGACAGCTCTGGTTATTATCCGGATAAATATTGAATTGAACCGAGCCAAGAAAAATAGATTAGGCTTAATGTGTCCTCTTTCCCGGATATATTTTCATGGACTGGGCCGGGCAATCTGGACACCGGATATGGGCCTTAATATTTTTTTGTTGGTGTTAACAGATGCCCCCCTTGCGCTTTCAGTCGATGGAACTGAGACTGAAAATGCGCATATATTTTTTTCTAATTCCGCCGTCGGCAACTCCCTTTTTTATTTTATTATTTTTTTAATTATATTATTATTTTATTTTTTTTATTTTTATTTATTTATTTTTTTTTAATGGCCGCCGCCCCTTTTTCTAATTCATGGCCGCCCCTTTTCTAATTAATGCGCATATATTATTATTTCTAATTCATGGCCGCCCCCTTTTCTTTTTGTTTTTTCTTTTTTTTTTTTTAAATAAATGGCCGCCCCATACCATCATCAGGCCGCCCATACCATCAACTCCCCTTGCATAATAAATGTCCGCCCCTTTATAAATGGCCGCCCCTTTTTTTTTTTTTAATTAATTATTATTATTATTATTATTTTTTTTTTTTTTTTTGCCGGCCACCAGAGATCCGCCGGTAAACTGTCGCCGTCGTCCAGATTCCGACCGTCGAGATCGTCGCCGGACGCCGTCGAGGCCGCCGCTGCTGCTCCAGAAGGCTGCTCCGCCGAACCGCTGCCAGGTCGCCCGGCCGCCCGCCAAGGCCGCCCGCTTGGAGCCGCCGCCTTGGCCGCCCCGTGCAAGGCCGCCCCAGGCCGCCCCTACGCCAGGCCGCCTGCTGGAGCCGCCCGGGCCGCCCCTTTTGCCTTTGAGGCCGCCCCTTGGCAGCTCCTTGGCCACCATCCGAAGTCACCGACTACTCGGCCTCCAAAGCCGCCGTCGGCGTTTCAGGGCCACTATCCAGGGTTTTTACCGCCCAAAGTTATTGCCTTGGCCACCACCCTTGGTTTGTCTTCTTCGTGTTTCAATTTCTCAAAACGAGTCCCGTTTATGGGTAGACGCTTCTCGTCTTGTTCCTTAAGGAACTTTTCCAAGCGGGCCGCTCTCTCGGCCAGTTGGGCAAGGTCAGTTGCATCCTGCGCAATTAAATGTTCTTTTAGTTTCGGTAACATGTTAGCCACTGCTATATTGGCTATTTCTTTATCCGGAATCGCCATAGTACATCGGCCTTTAAGGCGTTGCAATCTGTTAATAAAAGCACTTGCCGTTTCATCGGAAAATTGCTTAGCGTTAGTGAGATCTGCAAGACTAACCTGTGACAGGGGAGTGTAAAACCTGTCATGGAATGCCCGCTCGAGATCAGCCCAATTCTGAATTGAATTAGGCCGCAAGGAAGCAAACCAAGCAAATGCGGGTCCAGTCAGAGATGAGCTGAACAGTCTTAGCTTCAGCCAATCGTTGGCTGCTGCTTCGCCACACTGAGCAGTGAACCTGCCCACATGTTCTACTGTGGACTTGCCGTCGTCTCCCGAAAATGTGGTGAACTCGGGCATTTTGAAGCCTCTAGGATAAGGCTGCATAGTGTCTACCCATTCTGGGTATGGTTTCCTGTATGTGGGTCGTTCCATCGGCCTTAATTGAATCCCGAAGTGTTGTTGCATCATATCTGCCAACAACTCGGGTGACACCACGGGCATCTGTATAGGAGGCATGGCGGCCTGGAAATGGTTGGTGGCATGATGTTGCATGGTGGCCGGGTATGGACTAGAGGCCTGATACTGGGTGGCCAAGTGTGGACTGGCCTGATGCTGGGCGGCCTGATGCAATGAGGAGGCCGCCTGATGGGAGGCCTGATGCAATGGGGAGGCGGCCTGATGATGGGTGGCCTGAGGCAAGGCCGCCTGATAGGCGGCCTGAGGCATTGGGGAGGCGGCCTGATAGGAGGCCTGATGCAATGGGGAGGGCGCCTGATGGGCGGCCTGAGGCACTGGGGAGGCCGCCTGATAGGAGGCCTGATGCAATGGGGAGGCCTGATGATGGGAGGCCTGAGGCAATGGAGAGGCCGCCTGATAGGAGGCCTGATGCAATGGGGAGGCCGCTTGGTAGGAGGCCTGATGCAATGGGGAGGCCGCCTGGGCGGCCTGAGGCACTGGGGAGGCGGCCTGAGGCATGTGGGCCACCAAAGGTATGTTGGTGACTTGAGGTTGCATGTGTCCTCCTCCAGTATTATGCATGGCGGCTGGGATGGGAGCCGCCACTCCAAATGGAGGAACAGATGCCATTAAGTATCCTGATGGAGCATACATCATAGGAGGTGGTGCTCCAAACTCATATAGTGATGGCTGGCCAGTCCCCCAAGTCTTTTGTAGACCGCCATACGGTCCTATAACACTTGGTGACATATTCATGCCATGGATATATCCCTCTTGTGGAGTACGCAGGGATCCACATATCCTGTCAGTTTGATCGGCCATGGCAGGCCGCAATACATCCATAAGGTGCCTTGTCAGTAAAGGCATGAATTCAGCCATCGATTCATTCATCGATAGCCGTATTTGTTCCGAAAAAGTTGGGACTTGCATTATTCCCTGCGGTGGTTGAGAGGTAGTCGCCGTATCATCGACGTTCTCAGATGGTGTTCTTACTGGAGTTTCTTCATGCAGCGACATTTCTCCAAATCTTTGTGTTAAGTCCCTTACTACTCGTCCAGATCTGAGTTGCATACACTTTCAAGCGGATATGGTTTCCACTTCGTGTCCCACTGGGCGTGCCAATTTGTTAACCAAGAAATTTTGATTGAACAATATTTGAAGAGGATTACAAGGATTACTAAGGGAATTATAAGAATTTAAACAAAGCTGTAAAGGAATGAAAAATTTGCAGGAGAGTAAAAGCAGAAATTGAATTTGCAGAATAAAAAGTGCAGGAATGAAAATGCAGGAAAAACAAAAGGATTCCTCTTGGGGGTTTGATGATGTTCCTTTCTCTGGAGTGTCTCATCCTTTTATAGGAGGAGGCTTACCCCTCCAGTTGAGACGTAGGCGGCGAGGAGGCTTGACTTCAGGGGTGGCATGCAGCACGCGGACGGCTTGATTGACAGGCATGCGGCACGCGGGAGGCTTGATTGACAGGCCGCTTGACTTCATGGGACAAAGGCGGCGCACGCCGCGGCTTTGGTTGACAGCTCTGGTTATTATCCGGATAAATATTGAATTGAACCGAGCCAAGAAAAATAGATTAGGCTTAATGTGTCCTCTTTCCCGGATATATTTTCATGGACTGGGCCGGGCAATCTGGACACCGGATATGGGCCTTAATATTTTTTTGTTGGTGTTAACACAAACACTCGAACAGTGGTTCATTTGGTTGTGATAATTTCTCTTGGATACCCACATAGGCAAATAACATAGCACATTATTGAATATGCGGACGGTACAAAATAATAGGGTAATTAACAAATTAGGGTATAATAACATAACAATTCTCTTCATTTCTTTCATATGTGAATATTGTGGGGAGAGGATTCAAAATAGGGCAAAGGAAATGAATTATTTCCCACTTTTAAAAGCTCATGTCTAAATTAAACAAATTATCAACCATGAATATCATTCTCTACTTCTTCATTACTCTTGCTATCAAATTAAAGGCGCATGCATTTAAAGAATAAGCCGATAGATGTAGGTATCATAATTAGCGTCACCGTCATTTTCTTATAAATTAATCATAATGATTTCACATACACATGATTAATTAATTTTTGTAAATGAAATACTACTAACAAATACTAGTATATACTAAATACATATATAAAAATTCCGATCCGGAGAAGCTGAACCAATTCTGCAATTGTAGGTTTTGTTGAATCTAAGAATTGACGCGAGAGAACGAAGAACTGAGCTAACTTGCATTTCATAGATCAAAAATGAATGAATGAATTAACTGTCGAATACAAGGCTAGCTCGAACAGCTATATACACGCTTAATCAATAAAATTGGGCTAAACAAAGAAAAGACAAAGCAAATTAATTATCTGAGGCCCAATGGCAAGGCCCATGAACAAAGGCCCATTAGCCGACTCCTGCTGGTTTGTGTAGTCGATCACATGTGCTGCTACATGAATTCTTCATATACTCAACAGGTTTGGCTTGTACAGTGATGCATGCATGAATCATGATGCATGATGCCCTTTCCGGTGAATATAATGACCTCCGTTACCACCAGGGCCGGTTGGCTGCCGCCTGCCAACCCTTTATGCATGTGCCTGCAGTTGTGGTGCAGTGGTGCTAATTTTCATCATGCAGTTGGGCATTACAATTGCGAATGGTGTACTGTGGGGCTACCTCTGGATTTGCTTACTAATTGGGTCGCTGTGTGTGTGTTCTTAAAGTAGATGGTCGGAATGGAGCGCAACAGTCGGGTCTTCCGTGGTGTACATAGTTCGTTGTGGGGACTGTGCAACCATTGGCGACGGATATCGAGGTTGCCTTGAACCGGTACTCGGTCAGGCCATCTCCAACAAAGCTCTCATATTTTTTCACAACTCTCATACTTTTTCCTTCCACATCAGTTTCTCTCTCTGCCACATTATCCAACACTTCATTCCATTTTTTTTATCTCCAACAAAGCTCTTCATTCTTTTCCACATCACTAATATTTTTATCTATAATAATATTAATAAGTAATATTTTCATTAATTTTACCATTTATTTATATTTACTTTATAATATTAATTATGAAATATTTTTAATAATAATTTATTAATTATAGTTAAATGTAATACCCGAGAATTTTCCAACATAACATAAAATAATAATTAAATAAATAAATAATAAATAAAATAAATACTATAAATAAATAAACAAATCCAGCAAATAAAAGAAATAAATAAAGATAAGGAAATGAGAAATGAGATTTTTACTTAAAAAGGAATTAAAGGAATTTAATTCAATAAAAGGATGGATAAATGGTACACCAAAACCCGACACTAATGAACTCGAGTATTCGAGTCCAAAACATCCAACTAGACTAAGAATAAAATTAGAGAGAAAGTATGAACCCGAATATACCCCGGAAATCGGAATTCGGGAGCATAGAAGGATAGAAACCCGAAAGAGAGGCGGAAAAACACGACGGATCGCACGACCCGCCCGGACCGAAGTCCAGGCGAAGACGGCGCGGTGGCCGCGCGCCCAATGGGGAAAACCGCGCCACGACCGCGCCACATGACAGATTTGTTTGTTGCGTGAATCTCTCACCCGAACGCGGATTTTTCGACTTTCGGTTGAACAACTCTCGACTCCAGACCTTTAGGTCGGTTGTGGACGCCCTAGGGATTGAGAATTATATAAATAAGCCCTTGGGAGCCCCGAACAAGTTTACAAAACCCTACAACATTCTATACGTTCGAAACCCTAAATCCGGAGTCGTCGGAGGCACGAAACCAAGACGAACGCTGTGGGACGAGTTTCTCTACAGATCTCCATAGTCGTGGTAAGTCTCGGTCCAATCTTTATTCAATAAACGATTCAAAAACGAATCCTAATTATCTCCTTTTTCTTTCTACACCCCCGTATCGAACCTAGATCGTAGAACCCGACGAACGGAGATGAGAAACGGTGATCTGGAAGCCACGCCTCCGAATTGGACATTCCCTACGTTCATAGACACTGTAAGTTAACCTTACATGGTTTTGGGAGATTTTAAAACATTCGAAACCTAAAAGATTTGACAAGAATCATAAATCTGTCCACTTTTGTTTTCCTACCGACGCAACAGAATTGTTGAATTTTTCCGACCTTTAAAACAAACTCAAACGGGAAAACTTAAAAGACGAAAAACGTTCCTAAGACTTAGACCTAGCTACTGTAAAAATTTTAGAATTTTTGGAGTTAATTTGATATGTGAAAACCCGTTGAAACCGAACTGTTTGAACCTAGTTCTTGAAATCTTGGACAGAACTTAGGAATGATCTTGATCACGTTTTTGACATAGGATCTAGGCTGTTTTAGATCTTTGGCCGAACATGAAAGTTGTAGATAAATGTCTTAAGATGATCCCTGTGAAATTTCATTAAATTTGGAGTTGAATTGATATGGTAGAAATTGAAATCTTTGATCTGTGATGTATTAAACTCGGACAGATTTCTTCTTATGTGAAAATTGGCATTTTTGACCTACTTAGGTATCTCGGATTGAAAAAGTTAAAACACGAAAGTTGTAGATCTTGATGTTTCCGAGTCAGATATGAAATTTTGGAATTTTTGGAATTAAATCTGATTTTAGACGAATTTTGGAGTAAACTGTGATTTACCGAACGAAATCTTGAAATCTTGTTGAAACATGGAATTAACCTTTAGGGTTGAAACGAATTGAGATATTATTTCTAAATTAATACATTGGAAGGCAGATTTTAAAAACTAAATCCCCTTACAAACTTGATAAATTAAAATTAGGGGTGAGTGCTCTGCAGGGTGCCCCCTAACGATTCACTTCGTGCCGTAATGGACGATGATGACCCCGCGCGCTATACTTGAAATGTGATATTGCCAAAACGGCGAAATATAGAGCCTACACTCTCGTGAATATTCGTATGGGTTTCCCGAGGCTCCGGAGTGGTACTGGGTATGGCTGATACGGCTGCGGCCGCCGGGCTACCGGCTAAACTTGTTGACATCGCGATTTCTATCGTGAAACTTGAAATACCGAATCGGGAATGTAATGGGGATTCTAAATTAAATTAAACTAGATTAAATTATATTGTTGTCCAATTAAATTATTTAAATGCTTTATTTAAAATTATGGCTTTTATGATTAAACCATGTGATATGTGTTATTAAATAGAGCCTGAGATAGATTGTGCTATATGATATGGATTATATGAAATCAAATATTATGCTATTATCATGCTTTTGTTAAATTATTAAAGTTATGGCTTTTAAACCCTACGATCATGCATGTGTTAACTTACTCAGCAATTTTGCTGATCAAAACCATTTTTATTCCTTTCTTTACAGAATATGTGGAATGAGCATGTGTGAGCACGAATCATGCATGGGATTTTGGGAACTTTTATTTTGCTTTTAAATTTCGTACGTAGACTACATTATGAACGGGCCTGTTTAACCCGTGTTTTGGCCATGTCGGCCCTTTTTATATTTTCCGCTGCGATACTGTACTAAACTAAATATTTCCGCTGCGCTATGCTATTATTAATTTTGAATTATATTGTATGGGCTATTTTGAATGCTTTAAATGTTTTAAACACTGCAATACCTAGCCTTGCATCTCTTTAGTAAGCTCGGAGAAACCGTGTCTTACTAGGGAGATGTGGCGGTGACATCCCGACCTGGGTTACCAAAAACCGGGGTGTTACAAGTTGGTATCAGAGCCCGGCTATTTTTAAACTATTATTTTTAAACCATTACTATTTTTAAACTATTATTTAAACCATTATTATTTTAAACTATTATTTTTAAACCATTATTATTTTTAAGCTACTATTAATATTTTGACTATTATTTTAAATTTTAAATTTTTATTTCCATGGAGAAATTTTATTTTAAAACCCATGGGAAAAATATATATGGTGCATTAAATTATTATTGGGGGGAAGTATCATTTGCATATGCATGTTGCATCTCTGCTATGAACTTAGAATCTTTGCGAAACTTGAACTTAGAATCTTTGCGAAACTTGAACTTAGCATCTTGGCGAAACTTGAACTTAGAATCTTGGAAACTCGAACTTAGAATCTGGGCGAATTGAACTAGAATCTTTGCGAATATTAACTTAGATCTCTTGCTTGCGCTAGATGGCTAGTCAAGACATGATGCAGTTGTTGGTCAGGATGATGAGTGTTCATCTCGATTCCCACCAGACCCTAGAGCAGATGAAGTACCGTATGGCTCAATTGGAGGCCAATTTACATCACATGGGCAACTTGAGAGAGGCGGATCATCACCGCATAAACCAACTCGAGCGCCAAGTCCAAACCCTCACTACACAAAACTTAATACTAAAGGAATACATCGATGCCCACGGGCAAGACTTAAACACTATCTTTGACGACCTACTACCGCCGAGTTCGGAGGAGGAAGATCCGGAGGAAGATCCTGCTACCCCGCCGAGAGACGCCATGAGGCACTAGAGATTCTATTGTTAGACACCGTTTTGCTAGAAAAATATTTCTACTTTTGTACTAAAAATTTCTTATGAGGAAATAAAATGCCGATTTATTTTTTTTAAAATCAAAACAAAACAAAACAAAACAAAATAAAATGAAACCCCAAAACAGACGATGCTTCTTAACTCGAACAAAGCACCACGTGCTAAATTACTACACACATATATGATAATGGCCAAAAATGACCATTATTTTCAATCCATTTCCGTGTCTTAAACGGGCATTTGATCGCATTCCGGTCTTACATTAAGTAAGAAAGCAGTCGAATTGGACTAATTTATGCATAATTGTAAAAATAATAAGCTGGTGTGAAAAAGGCATAAATATGTAATTTTATTACATATTTATGTTAGAAAAATCCAAAAACATGAGAAAAAGAAAAAGGAATGAAAAAGATGGGAAAAAGAGAGAAAAGCCCACAAAAAGAATATTTTCGGCCCATCTGGCCCAATCCAGCAGGCCCAGGAAGACCTTTGTCGCGGAAGCCCCTTGGCGCGATGCATGGTTCCGCGACAAAGGAACACTCCGCGACCAAGTGGCCCAGATGAAGAAGAGACCAGCCAAAGCCCCTTGGCGCGATACCTTTGTCGCGATGTGCTGTTCCGCGACAAAGGTCCATTCCGCGACCAAGATACATTTTTAGAGACACAAGACCCAGTCGAGAAGCTTTGCCACATGCAGTGTGTTCCGCGACCAAACTTGGTGCTCCGAGACAAAGCTGTGATGTGTGTGATGTCTTGAGACACAATGGGCTCAAATCAAGGCCCATGAGCTTAGGGTTTCCCCTCTATAAGTATGAGGTGTTTCCTTTGAGCTAGAGTTGGAAGAATTTTAGAAAAACTACACCTTCTTGAAGACAAGTTGGGGAGTTCAGTAGTTTAGTTTAGTTTAGGGTAGTTTAGTTAGGTTTTCTTTTGTATTATTTAATTCATGCACTAGTTAGATATAGTTTACTGCACTTTGATTAGTTAGCCAGTTTTATACCTTGTTTTTGTTCTAAACTTTTGTTTAAGGGTTTGTGGTACTCAAACCATGAGTATGAACAACACCGTTTAATAAAATGGGAAAACATTCTCCATTTGTGTCCCAAAATCATGAAATGGGTCTCACACCCCATGGATCTTACTGTTTTCATCTTCCTTGGGTCATTTGACCCTTGTTTTTGCATTCTAATGTCACTGCTTGGTGACTTTTTCTTGGGATAATGTTGCATGTTTATGGATGATCAAGCTTAGATTAGGGTTTCTTAAGTTTTAAGTCTGCTTTATTTCTATTTTGTGCAAGCATGTTCTAGCTAGATTCAAATTCTGTTTTGTTATTTTGAGCTTAGTTTAGCTTTTGAATCTGAAAAGGGTGAGATCACACATAATGCATGCCACTGTTCCACTTTACTTTTCTGACATGTGTCCTGGACACACCTTTGTCGCGGAATAACTCTTGTCGCGGAACCACGTTCCGCGACAAAATGGTGCTTTGGCGACAAAGGTGCCAAAGAACATTTGTTGGCCACTATTTTAAAACCCTTGGTCGCGAAACACCCCTTGGCGCGGAACCACGTTCCGCGACAAAATCTTGATTAGCGACCAAGGACCCAAATACTTGTGATTTTATTCTGGAAGGGCTTTGTCGCGAAGCAACCTTGTCGCGGAACCACGTTCCGCGCCAAAACCTCTTGTTCCGCGACAAGAATTATGCCTTGTCCAATTTTCAACCTTTTTGTCGCTATGCCCTTGTCGCGGAACCACGTTCCGCGACAAAATTTTCTTTACTTAGCGACAAAACAAACCCTAAACTTTCAAAATTCCATTTCTCTTATTTCCCACCCCTCTGTCGCGAAATCTTTGTCGCGGAGCCATGCTCCGCGACACGAACCCTGTATCGCGACAAGGTGGCGCCTTTTGCCAAGCTTTCATTCTTCATCTCACCCCATTAATTAATTGAACCTTTATATTAATATTTTGAGGTTGAAATCCAATGATCTCAACCCATGATTAAATTGATATAAAGAACTTTGTTCAATTTCCCATTAAAAGATTCTTCTACAAATGATTAAACTCTAATGATCTAAGTATATAATCTGGACTGTAATTAATTAATTAATTATGGAATGAGCGATTATTTAGACATGAAGAGTAATTGTGGATTTAATTCCATACTCTTGCATGAGAAACCAATGTCTCTCATGCAAGATGACCCAAAAATATTTTTCTTTTATTTATTTTGTCTTTTCCCGTGTTGTGTGAAACAACTAATAAGGAATATATCAGATTAATGTTGGCGGGTATTCCCACACGGATAACTAGCTCGTGATCTGTATATTAATTATTAGATGTTATTTTGCATGGTCCGGATAGTGGTCGGTGGACGCCTTGGCGGTTCGTCCATCCGGGATTATAATAGCTGCTCAGCTGACTCCTATCCGGATACAGTTTTATTTTCTTTATTTTAATTTCGAACCTGAATCTGAAGCTGTAGTAATATTAGATGATATATGCCAATGTCATCTAATCATTATTGCAGTAATAGAACATGTGGGTTTTTATCCAAATTCGCAGACAATGGAATCTGAGATGACGGCGGCAACTGTCATTTGAGGCATTCCACTGTCTAAAAATCATCCCACCTGAAAGGATCAGGACCTGGATAGCAGATGTTTGCAGTCCGGATCATCCTGATTGTTTTTGTTATCTTTTTAGCCAAACAAATTTTTCTCATCTCCGGCTATTTCATCTTTGTGTTTCAACTTCTGTCTAAACCCACCTTATAATTTGGGTTATTTAATTTTACACTTCTCTATAAATTTATGCATGATACTATTATGTAGATATTGTGGTCGATATTATTTTGGGATCCTTCCCTTGGACATAGAAGTCTTGATCTAAATCAGATGTTTCATATTAAATTTCCAACAAAAATTCCTTTATAAAATCCGGATCTGAGTAAGGGATAAATTCAACAGTTATGACTAATTCATATCCGACTGGGGGTTGATTTTGGGAAATTAGAAGCAGAGTCAGCGATTAGGTCTCACCTAGACTGAAAGGGTCTGTGTTCTTATTGAGAGTCTAGTACCTGATAGGGAATGATTTTCAGATTTATTATTTTCCAAAATTGCTGGTTGTTGGAAATCTTGTATTAAATATTACACTGGGTCAGATTCCGCTTGGATTCCGATAAGGTGTGACAGATAATACTAGAGGAACAACATTCAGGCCTTGGTTATTTTCTAAGGTAGGGTTGAGTATTCTTTCAACTGCTATCTTCTTCTGCCAAAGCCTACTTTTGAGTCCTGGGTGAGTGCATCCGGAACGACTAATTTATTAGTTCGTTTCATTAGTTTGTATCTCATAACCACCCGATGAGAAGTGAATACTGCGAGCGGTTCACCGAGAATAGGGAATTCTTGATCCACACCCGGTCATCTTGACTGGGAGCTTTCTTTTACTACCAGGGTCAGACTTTCAAAAAAACCTCCGAGTGATAGGGTTTTAAATGCTTTCTTTACTGCTTTCTTTTAATTGCTTTCTTTAGAGGTCACTCGGTTGTATTGAGAGTTGTGTAACTGCTACTAGGACTGAGAGTTAAGGGATAGTTCAGGGCTTAATTAGAATCTTTGGGTGTGACATGGGGGAATGATAACGGTACTTGACATCTCAATTAATGACTTGTCAGGTGTTGCTTGTCCACCACAAATAATTAACATACCTTAGCAATGCATTGCAAGGGTGGTTATGCGTCTGTGGTATCTTAAAATTTATTTTCTTAAGAACATGTAAACTCTTACTGTAAGTACCTGTCTGTTAAAGGGAACATGGTACAGAGAGCATGAGAATTAGCTAACTGAACGAATTACCCCAAACTAAGATCTGTGTAACAAAATGGAAGTTTAACTATGTTTCATCTGAATCTTGTCCAATCTTTATTCTTTTCTTCCTGTCCCTTCTGTCCCATTTTAAATCTGCTTTCTTAGAATAATCTTAATCGCTTTCTTAGAATAATTTTATTGCTTTCTTAGATTAAATTTAATTCGCTTTCTAGAATAATTTTACCTGCTTTATTTTAATTGCTTTCATAACTCAGTTTAAATTCTGTCAAGTAGTTGCTAGTCATTTCACAAACTTGATTCGAGTAACCGAGTGGAAAATCTTAGTAAATGACGTGGGACCTGTTTCTATCGCACATCCTCCAGTGAACGATCCGGTCTTACTATAAATTACTGCAATTTTTGACACCGTGCGCTTTCGGGAGCACAGTTTCTTAACTACGAGCAATAAAAACATGACTACGTATAAATATATCCCTAATCACAACACCGCCATCATAAATTGGTTTCATTAAATAGAACCTAAACCAGGATCACGAATTTTCAGAAAATACTCATGTAGTGGGAATTAGTCAGAAGTTTCATGGCAGGAAATCTTATGGCAAGAATTGATGAGAAGTATCATGGCATATTTGCCGGGGATCCTCAGTGTGACAGGCTGAAGATCAACCTATCCCGGCTATGCCATGAGATTTGTCAGCATTTCATGACAGAGAGGACCACAGCGCCATTTGAAACCAAAGTACCATACTTGAGTAATAAAAAGAATAATAATCTTGATATATCCCTAAACCCTTTCCCGTGAATCATAACTCTTTTCATTTAATAAATCTAACCTGGTTTAATTTTAGCAAAAGCTCGAGTTAACGAAACTTGTCAAAAGTTTCATGGCGCCGTTGCCGGGGAGGATGCAGCGTCGTTTATTAAGAGGATTACACTTCTGATTACTCCTAGATTAGCTTAGATTAGTCTAGTTTAGTGTAATATATATAATCCAGAACAGAAAAAGTACCCTCAAGATTAATTGAACATTTAGAGTACCAAGACTCTAAATGTGAGGATGTTGAACTGAGGAGAAAACCTAACCTAATGGGTATTCATCTATCTTGCAGGAAATTCGGAACCAACCAAGAAGAAGGAGCAGAAAAAGCAAGGAAAACCAGGTTCTTGGTTGGGAAAATTCCACAAATCTGAGAAATTATTTTCGGAATTTAAAGAAATTTAAGATCCGGAATAAATCTTGCAGATAAATGGAACTGACCCAACCTAATTTTATGCAAGTAGATTATTTTAAATAATGGCCCAATGATTTGAATTTACTTGGACTGAATTCATTCAGGTCCAACTCAAATAAAATGGACGCAGGCCCAATATCACACTCGGGCCCAATCCGTTGGAAATTTGAAAATTCAAAAAGTTTGTCGCGGACTGACCATTTTGTCGCGGAACAACGTTCCGCGACCAAGTACAACTCCGCGACAAAACACCCCTTATCGGCAACCCTTGTTTATCTTTGTCGCGGAATGACCATTTTGTCGCGGAACAACGTTTCGCGACCAGGTGCAATTCCGCGACAAAATCTCACTCACCTCTGAACCCTTGTTTGTCTTTGTCGCGGAGTGATCATTTTGTCGCGATGCCCAGCATCGCGCCCATGTGCAAATTCCGCGACAAAGTTATACTCATCCCTAAACTCTGCTTGTCCTTGTCGCGGAACATTTTGTCGCGGAGCATGACTCCGCGACAGAGTTCCTATTCCGCGACATGGACATACCACTCCATTCTTCCTCGCCATTTTGTCGCGGTACATGACTCCGCGACAAAGTCCCACACTCCGCGACACCTCTAATGTCGCCAAGCCTGGTCGCGTAATCCTATTCCGCGACCATGGGCTAGGGTTCCGCGACCGGCCCATTACTATTTAAACCTCTCCGCCTCCCTCTTCTTCCTCACGCATTCGGACTTAGAAAATTTTCGAAAAACCTCTCGTACTCGAAACCTCTCCCGAAGTACACCACTGTGTTCTTCGCACCTTTCGAACGCCAAACCCAAGGGAAACTCTGCCCAAATTTTCGCAACCCTTATGGAGCCATCAGAACCTTCATCTTCGTCTTCTCCGAAGCAAACCGAACCTTGGTAAGCATTACCCACCCTTTTCGTACGCGAACCACTGCCCTGTTTTTGTGATTTTGGGGATTCTTGCGTTGTTACTCTCGATAATGTGCTAATGGGCCTCCTCTTGGTTGTTTTCACTTAGTTGATTTTCAATTTTAGTGGTTCGGTGTATTGGGCATGTATGGATTTCGATTCCCTGTTTTTATCGTTAATGGCCGAGTGTGGTGTTGGGGTTTGGTACTTTGGTTGGTTGATGCTGGGGCACAGATAGAAGTGTTAGGGGTTGTAGAAATTTTAATTCCATGATGGCTGGGGTTTGGCAGTGGTAGATTCCGCCATGGTTGTGGGTTTTGAGTTTTAAGATTCTTTTGCTTTTGTTTGTTCTAGTCCATTTGCTCATGTTTTGTCTGCTTGATCTTGATTCCTCCTGGATTGTTGAAAATTCTTGAAAAAGTGAGAGTTAATGAACATAGGAATACTGCATGAGTATCAATTTGCTGTTGATTTTCTTGATTATAGAGCATGAATGATCTTGTGGTTTTTGAATATGTGAGGGATGAAAATGTTTTTAATCCCATGTTTTGGCTCGAATGAAGGCATGATCCTGTGTTAGTGTTTCACTTTGCTCATGTTGCTTGCATGCCACTGTCCTCTTTGCCCCACATTAAATGCAAAGCTGTTGTGTTTGATTATTTGTATGTTGGAGGACTGAGGAAGTTGGCTCTGATCTGTTTTGGCAAGTATTTGAGAGTATGTGGCAATCTGTGTAGAGTGTATGTTTGTTTGGTTTTGGGCAGCCTGCGCCACCACCAATCCCCTTTCCATCAGATTTCACTTTTTTTTTTATTTTTATTTCACTAAAAGACAAAAAAATAGTACTAGGAATTTTGGTTGACAATGTGTTTTTGTTCCCAATGGAACTAAAGAGTGTGAGTTAAGTAGCAGTATTTTGCCACCTCAACTGCTACCTTTTTACAAAAATCCAAAAATGGGACCACACACATCTCACTTTTCATTAAATAAAATCAAGTCAACCTTTTCAAAATTAAAAAATAGTGTTTGCAATTTCTTGAACGTTTTAACTGTCCAATGACAGTCCAAACAATCCGGAAATAGCGAATCCGTCCCGCCATGCCTCCATTGCACATTCCATTTTCGAGCTATCCATTCCATCATCATCATCTCATTCCATTTTCAACAAGTACCTCGAGCTTGTTTAATAAAATTGGAAAAACAAACTTTTGGGCCCAATGGCCCACTAAAAAAAAAAAAAAAAAAAAAGAGAAATTTTTGGTCCAATGACCACTTCATTTTTATTTATATTTCCCCCTTTTTGATTGGACTCAATAATCCAATTAAGTTATCTCCTTCTAGGTCCTAAGGGATAATCCCTTACATTTGGATCTTTTAATAAACTCAAGATTAAATCACTTAAATCACATTTCGAGCTTAGCAAAGCTCAAAATGTGAGGATGTTGGTTTTCACACCTGAGTAGTCTTTGAAAACTCATAAAAAATTTTTGGATGTATCTAAGTACTTTGACCTTTTTCAGGAATGCATTGGTAGTGCACTCAGGCATCGGATTGCCTGACTGCACATATGAGGCTGCTGGCAACCAGGCCTCAATTGATCGAACAGAGATTAAGGACGCAAGAGATGCCATCAAATCAGTTTATAAGGTGCCTCTGGACCACACTACGGACGAAAAATTGAAACTTTCTCCGGGATGGGACGTGCATATTCCTCCACAGGAAAGGTCGATAGTCGCTGCATCGATAGAAAGGGACTACTATCACTTCCTGAAGAAGTTTTGGATAAGGATGATGGGGTATGCCCCTCAAGACGAAAAGACAACTCCTGAAGTCCATCATGAGCGCATCCAATTGAGGTTCAGAGAGCACAGGGCTGTGTGGAATCGGCATGTGGAAAAGGGAACAAAAGATCCAAATATAGCTGACTTCGACATCATCATCCCTAACCAGATCGTAGATCCTCAAGTTCGGATGGCCTTCGAACACAAACACATGGATCTAAGTAGGGTTATCAACAGTGGGGCCATCATGATGTATGAAGCATTTCCATTTAAGTGGAACCCGTATCTGTTCGAAGCAAAAGGACCAGTGGAGCAGAGGTGGATTACAGATCTAGCTCGGGCCAGGCATCGAGAGCTGACCTTCAACCTGTACAAACGCCTCAAAAATGCTGAGAAGTTTGAGCAAAGCCGTAACACCTCACTGTTGAACACAATGAGGAAGATGATCAAGGATGCACGCGAACAATGGGACGACCTGACTACTGTCTGGGGAAAAGGCAATCCAAGTATCACTGAGTCCTTTCTGGAAGAAGGAGTAGTACTACCTGCAGATGAGGTACTTGAAACCATCTTCACACACAGAAAGTATGGACGGTACGGGACGAACAAAGATGATGAATTTCCCCAGCACATAGCAGTACTAAGGGATCAGCTACAAGTGGATATACGCAAAGGTGGCTGGAAACCCAAAAGGAAAAATGAAAGGCAGTTCAATTTACTATCAAAAGCTGAGGCTGGGGTATATCTCACGTACGATTCGGCAGAAGACATGTCCTACCTGGAAGGGATTCAAAAGGATCTGGTAGGGGGCATGATAGATCAGTACAGGGACTCCTACTGGGAATTGATCATGGAAATGGACAAGTTTGCACTGGAATACTGTAATAGCACTGCTAATGGAAAGAAGGTCTTGCACTATAACAACAATTTCCGGAGTAAGTTCTGCTCCAAGATCAAGAAGGACTGGGAGGACCAACTGAGGAGAATCACCCAAAGGAGTTTTATTGAGGACTATTTGCAGCGCGCCGAGAAGCAACTAGGCTACGAAGGTGAACCGAACAGGGAAGAGGATCCTGACGCTGAAATTGATGCATACTTCTCCACTCCTCCTGATGCCAACCCACAGCCTACCCAGCCAGCAGTACAGGCTTCGGCATTACCACCAAGAGGACAGACTGACGTGCAAGAAGTTGCTACGTCCGAGCCAGTGGTGCAGCAAGAAGCAGTCCGGTGTCTAGTACAGACAGCTCAGACTGAATTGACAACATCTGCTGTAGCACCTGCCACCACTAAGGCACCCATACAGCCCGAGAAAACCTCCACTGCTGTTGTTACATCTGAAGGTCATCAGCCAGCACCTCAACCGGGAACGAGGAGAAGGTTGATAAAGTCCGCTGATAAGGATAAGCCAGCAAGGGCTCCGGAAAAGAAAGTGGAGATCAAGGAACCAGAACCAACTGTTAGGAAAGTGGCAGAGCCCACGGATCCTAAGGACAGAGGTAAAAAGCCAATGCCGCCGCCACCCCCGAAAAAGAAGCACCAGGTGATATCCGATGCTGAGCTAGCCATGAAGATGCACAATGAAGAGCTTGCATTAGCTGGTTTGCTGGATCAAGTAACAGGTGGTTCGGGAATAGAAAAATTGACTGAGGAAGAACGCCTGGAAATGGAAAAGAAAGCTGCAGAGGAAGAGCAGATCCGAAAGAATATCCAGCAGACAAAGGATGAAGAAACTGCCAGAAAGATGCAGGCTGAGCTGGAAAGCAGGAAATCTGGAGAGGTTGAGCGGGGTAATGAGGAGGACTTTGAGCTGAAGATCACTGGAGAAGTGCAAGGGCGTGGTTTGAAAATCAAAGAAGAACAACCTCCTGCATGGACTGGCCCCACTGCACATGATGCTGAGACCATCCGAGGGGATATAAGGAAAAGGCTTAACGAACAGATCGAAACAAGAATCGATGCTGGAGAACAGCCACATCAAATCAAATATCAGACAAAAGTGGGTCAAGTGATTGATCCTCTCGTGGGCACGGCCAGAATTGAAGAATTCATCACTCAAGGAGGCCCGTCTCACCAGCCTGAGCAATCAGAAGGACCGCAAGATTCCATAGATCCGGTGGCACTGGCCAAAATCTTGGAAAAGCAGCCAGACGACCCTCTCATGACCTCTGCACTTAAAGAAAAGGTTCAAGGAATTTTGACTGAAGCTGCAGATGGGAATGATTCGGAAGAAGAAGCTCGGCAGGAGGAGCAAGAATTCATGAACCAAATGGCGCCTATTTTCCAACGTCCAGTTGGACGAGCTGCAAGCATTAGGGAGGAAGAGGAGGTAGAGGAGGAAGTCGGAGATGAAACAGCTCATGGAGAGCGAGAGCCAAGTCAGAGGGGAAATGAGGCTGAACCAAGGGATGACCAGCCACAGGAGGGAGACGATCAAACAGACTGGCACACGAGCGACGACGAGTCCGTCGGATCCATTCGACCAGTCGAATTTTGGACTGAAAACACTGTAAGGCAAAGAATGGGCGTCTCAAAGGAATATGGGAAGAAAAAGCTAAGCGAAGAACAGATCCAGATCAAGTTCAATGGCAACAAAGAGAATGCAGAGAAGTATAAGAAGTTGCAGAAGATGATAGTGCCGGATAAAGGGTTCAGACTTGATGCGTTGTTGCACCCCACTGTTGAGACTTTCTACAGAAATCAAGAGTGGGGTAACTTCATGCTGCATCACGACGAAGATGGCTTCGTGGAATTAACAAAGGAATTCTTCTGCAACATCGATGAAGCTGCCAGAACAACATGGATCCGGGGACAAGTGATTAACATTGCACCTGACTGGCTGAATCAGTTCTTCGGGACTCCAGAGATTCAAAGCGAATTCCCCCCTGGTGAGATCATGACAAAGAGAGCCAAAACGACTGAATATGCGAAGTATGCAACATTGGCTAACAGCATGACAAGCGTGACCGCCCCTGGACACACATTCAATGCAAAATGGCTGCGGATACAGTTCATGCCAACTTACGAGTTCTACATGTCCAAGATCCGGCCCAACTCGCATCCGCACACCACATCTGGAAATGTGCTAATGGGATTTGCAAGAATGTGGAGCGGAGCAAAACTTAATGTAGGGAGGCATGTATTCGAGGTGATGATAACTCGCATAAAGGATAGACAGGTGCTGTGTTATCCGAATCTGATTAGGAGAATCTGCATAGCTCAGGGAGTTGATTTGAGCGCATTTGAGGGCGACACAGTGGTGAAGGTGAACCCACCTATCAGTGTGCCAAGACTTCCTTTGTGTGAGAGCATCAAATATTCCCTTCCCCAACTGTCCGTCAGAGGAGATTCAGACGCTCAATCCTCTTTCATATCGGGTGAGCAGGCATCAAGAAAACGAAAGAGGCAGCCCAAGACAAAGAAGGGAACACAAAACACCTGTGCTGATGCAGGACCTTCGAATGTTCAAGAGGAGCCTCCCGCAGACCAAGAACGGACTGAGACTCCAATCCCACCTCCGACTCAACCTCAACCTCAGATGCCTCCTCAAAGCCAGAACGTATCTCTGTTCCCTGCTGATTCCCAAACGATTGAGATGGTGAGCAGAATGAGTCAATCTATGCTCGAGGGAATGAAATCCATGACTGATGTAATTTTAGCAAGCCAAGAGGGACAGCAGAAAAGGGCAGAAGAGGAGCGTGAAGAGCGAAGGAGGGAGAGAGAAAAGGAACGCGAGGAGCGTAGGAGAGAAAAGGAAGAGAAACGGAAGGAGAAGTTGGAGAAGGAAAGGAGAGACGAGGAATTCAGAATGATGATGCTGGAAAAAGAAGAGAAGAATCGAAAAATGGTGGAATCACTGATCCTTAGTCAAAATCAGCTCCTGCAAACCTTACTCAAGAAGATCCCTGATGAAGCTGGCTCCTCCAAGAAATCAGACGAGAAGAAAGATGGCGATCCCTGAATCCATCATTTCTGAGCTTAATTGTAAATATCATATAAGAGAATTTCAATTCATCCATGCAAGATAGATTTGATTGCAAATGAAATCTCTTGTAATTGATATAATTACTGCTTTCAGATTGGGATTTTGCAGCCCCAGCAACAATCTTTGTTTTTATTTGGTTCTTTTATTTCTGAAAAGACGTCTGACAGTCCAAGATGAATAAGTGACTGTCAGGCCAAAAATATGCTGTTGACATACTCAGTATGTCAGCAGTGCCTCTTTACTGCTTTCAATTAAATAACCAGCAAAAATATGCATAAAATTGCTCTAAATTCACATGTTGAATTTAGGATTATGATTAAATTTTCAAACTTTTTAAATTGGGATAATATAATTGAGAACATGCATGACATGAAATCCTGAGGTTTTGAGCTATAAAAATTTAATGATGCGATCAGCTTATTGGGTAATAAATCTGCATGTTAGAGACCTCAATTGAATAAATTGTTAGAGTTAAGCTTTGATTAAATTTGAGAATATTGCATGACATGAATGAACCATTCCATGTGAGATTTGAGCCATGAGTCACTTTTACTCATTCATTTTCTTTGATGTGTGAATCATTTTGATTAAAGGAAACTAGAACTTGCAATTGGGACCGATTCAAGACCATGCCATATTCCCGAAATCGAGAATATGATCGAGGCACCTAGAAAACCCAAATTTTTGGCCTTCGTTTGAAATCCAAACCCAAAAATATTTTCCCTTTAGGATTAACCAACTTGAGCCTATAAGCCTAATTTTTCTTTGAAACCCACTATATTATTCCTAGCCTTCTAAAAAGACCAAGAAATTCAAACCCAAGTGTGCAGGAATGAATTCTATCAAAAGGCATTAAGTTTGTGATCATCATGAAAACTATAAATCGGTATTCTATAAACCGATTCAAAAAAAAAAAAAAAAAAGAGAGAGAGAGTTGAATTTCATTCAACATCAATAAATTGCAAATGACAAAGCAAATTAGACATAGTCTAATGTCAATGCAATATGAAAAGAGAAAAGCAAAAGAAAGAAAGAAATAAATTGATGATCATAAAATAAAAATGCCAAGTTATGATGGAATTAAATTCTTGCCACTACTTAGCCTAATAATTTCCCTTTCCTACCTAATGTTACAACCGTACGCCCCGTTATAACCCTCAAATAAGACCTCGTGATCTTGATTTGAAGAAATGAGCCGGTGGCGAGTTGGTCTGATTGCAAGCATATGGGAGAATTTAACTAGATTTGATTTTGAGCGTTCATGATTAAACCCCAAGTGAGAGTGAGTGAATTTTCCGATTCTCTTATAAGTGAGGCTCTGTTCCATTAAGAATGTTCATGTCATACCCCAATTCCAATTCTTAATCGTTGCATTTTTCAAACATGATGTTCATAAAGGTTGATAATAATGTTTGATTCGTAGGCCCGATATAGTGAGCAAGTATCATTTCATTAAACACTGCAATCAAGGGAATTCAATACTTGTAATTTTTGATTGTCTTATCCCAATCTAAAAAGAATGATATTTTTGAAGCCACGAAAATGAATTGAATATGTAGAGTCCGTGTTCTTACGAACATTGACTCTGACTGCTCGGGGACGATCAGTATTAAATGTGAGGATGTTGATAATGGCCAAAAATAACCATTATTTTCAATCCATTTCCGTGTCTTAAACGGGCATTTGATCGCATTCCGGTCTTACATTAAGTAAGAAAGCAGTCGAATTGGACTAATTTATGCATAATTGTAAAAATAATAAGCTGGTGTGAAAAGGCATAAATATGTAATTTTATTACATATTTATGTTAGAAAAATCCAAAAACATGAGAAAAAGAAAAAGGAATGAAAAAGATGGGAAAAAGAGAGAAAAGCCCACAAAAAGAATATTTTCGGCCCATCTGGCCCAATCCAGCAGGCCCAGGAAGACCTTTGTCGCGGAAGCCCCTTGGCGCGATGCATGGTTCCGCGACAAAGGAACACTCCGCGACCAAGTGGCCCAGATGAAGAAGAGACCAGCCAAAGCCCCTTGGCGCGATACCTTTGTCGCGATGTGCTGTTCCGCGACAAAGGTCCATTCCGCGACCAAGATACATTTTTAGAGACACAAGACCCAGTCGAGAAGCTTTGCCACATGCAGTGTGTTCCGCGACCAAACTTGGTGCTCCGAGACAAAGCTGTGATGTGTGTGATGTCTTGAGACACAATGGGCTCAAATCAAGGCCCATGAGCTTAGGGTTTCCCCTCTATAAGTATGAGGTGTTTCCTTTGAGCTAGAGTTGGAAGAATTTTAGAAAAACTACACCTTCTTGAAGACAAGTTGGGGAGTTCAGTAGTTTAGTTTAGTTTAGGGTAGTTTAGTTAGGTTTTCTTTTGTATTATTTAATTCATGCACTAGTTAGATATAGTTTACTGCACTTTGATTAGTTAGCCAGTTTTATACCTTGTTTTTTGTTCTAAACTTTTGTTTAAGGGTTTGTGGTACTCAAACCATGAGTATGAACAACACCGTTTAATAAAATGGGAAAACATTCTCCATTTGTGTCCCAAAATCATGAAATGGGTCTCACACCCCATGGATCTTACTGTTTTCATCTTCCTTGGGTCATTTGACCCTTGTTTTTGCATTCTAATGTCACTGCTTGGTGACTTTTTCTTGGGATAATGTTGCATGTTTATGGATGATCAAGCTTAGATTAGGGTTTCTTAAGTTTTAAGTCTGCTTTATTTCTATTTTGTGCAAGCATGTTCTAGCTAGATTCAAATTCTGTTTTGTTATTTTGAGCTTAGTTTAGCTTTTGAATCTGAAAAGGGTGAGATCACACATAATGCATGCCACTGTTCCACTTTACTTTTCTGACATGTGTCCTGGACACACCTTTGTCGCGGAATAACTCTTGTCGCGGAACCACGTTCCGCGACAAAATGGTGCTTTGGCGACAAAGGTGCCAAAGAACATTTGTTGGCCACTATTTTAAAACCCTTGGTCGCGAAACACCCCTTGGCGCGGAACCACGTTCCGCGACAAAATCTTGATTAGCGACCAAGGACCCAAATACTTGTGATTTTATTCTGGAAGGGCTTTGTCGCGAAGCAACCTTGTCGCGGAACCACGTTCCGCGCCAAAACCTCTTGTTCCGCGACAAGAATTATGCCTTGTCCAATTTTCAACCTTTTTGTCGCTATGCCCTTGTCGCGGAACCACGTTCCGCGACAAAATTTTCTTTACTTAGCGACAAAACAAACCCTAAACTTTCAAAATTCCATTTCTCTTATTTCCCACCCCTCTGTCGCGAAATCTTTGTCGCGGAGCCATGCTCCGCGACACGAACCCTGTATCGCGACAAGGTGGCGCCTTTTGCCAAGCTTTCATTCTTCATCTCACCCCATTAATTAATTGAACCTTTATATTAATATTTTGAGGTTGAAATCCAATGATCTCAACCCATGATTAAATTGATATAAAGAACTTTGTTCAATTTCCCATTAAAAGATTCTTCTACAAATGATTAAACTCTAATGATCTAAGTATATAATCTGGACTGTAATTAATTAATTAATTATGGAATGAGCGATTATTTAGACATGAAGAGTAATTGTGGATTTAATTCCATACTCTTGCATGAGAAACCAATGTCTCTCATGCAAGATGACCCAAAAATATTTTTCTTTTATTTATTTTGTCTTTTCCCGTGTTGTGTGAAACAACTAATAAGGAATATATCAGATTAATGTTGGCGGGTATTCCCACACGGATAACTAGCTCGTGATCTGTATATTAATTATTAGATGTTATTTTGCATGGTCCGGATAGTGGTCGGTGGACGCCTTGGCGGTTCGTCCATCCGGGATTATAATAGCTGCTCAGCTGACTCCTATCCGGATACAGTTTTATTTTCTTTATTTTAATTTCGAACCTGAATCTGAAGCTGTAGTAATATTAGATGATATATGCCAATGTCATCTAATCATTATTGCAGTAATAGAACATGTGGGTTTTTATCCAAATTCGCAGACAATGGAATCTGAGATGACGGCGGCAACTGTCATTTGAGGCATTCCACTGTCTAAAAATCATCCCACCTGAAAGGATCAGGACCTGGATAGCAGATGTTTGCAGTCCGGATCATCCTGATTGTTTTTGTTATCTTTTTAGCCAAACAAATTTTTCTCATCTCCGGCTATTTCATCTTTGTGTTTCAACTTCTGTCTAAACCCACCTTATAATTTGGGTTATTTAATTTTACACTTCTCTATAAATTTATGCATGATACTATTATGTAGATATTGTGGTCGATATTATTTTGGGATCCTTCCCTTGGACATAGAAGTCTTGATCTAAATCAGATGTTTCATATTAAATTTCCAACAAAAATTCCTTTATAAAATCCGGATCTGAGTAAGGGATAAATTCAACAGTTATGACTAATTCATATCCGACTGGGGGTTGATTTTGGGAAATTAGAAGCAGAGTCAGCGATTAGGTCTCACCTAGACTGAAAGGGTCTGTGTTCTTATTGAGAGTCTAGTACCTGATAGGGAATGATTTTCAGATTTATTATTTTCCAAAATTGCTGGTTGTTGGAAATCTTGTATTAAATATTACACTGGGTCAGATTCCGCTTGGATTCCGATAAGGTGTGACAGATAATACTAGAGGAACAACATTCAGGCCTTGGTTATTTTCTAAGGTAGGGTTGAGTATTCTTTCAACTGCTATCTTCTTCTGCCAAAGCCTACTTTTGAGTCCTGGGTGAGTGCATCCGGAACGACTAATTTATTAGTTCGTTTCATTAGTTTGTATCTCATAACCACCCGATGAGAAGTGAATACTGCGAGCGGTTCACCGAGAATAGGGAATTCTTGATCCACACCCGGTCATCTTGACTGGGAGCTTTCTTTTACTACCAGGGTCAGACTTTCAAAAAAACCTCCGAGTGATAGGGTTTTAAATGCTTTCTTTACTGCTTTCTTTTAATTGCTTTCTTTAGAGGTCACTCGGTTGTATTGAGAGTTGTGTAACTGCTACTAGGACTGAGAGTTAAGGGATAGTTCAGGGCTTAATTAGAATCTTTGGGTGTGACATGGGGGAATGATAACGGTACTTGACATCTCAATTAATGACTTGTCAGGTGTTGCTTGTCCACCACAAATAATTAACATACCTTAGCAATGCATTGCAAGGGTGGTTATGCGTCTGTGGTATCTTAAAATTTATTTTCTTAAGAACATGTAAACTCTTACTGTAAGTACCTGTCTGTTAAAGGGAACATGGTACAGAGAGCATGAGAATTAGCTAACTGAACGAATTACCCCAAACTAAGATCTGTGTAACAAAATGGAAGTTTAACTATGTTTCATCTGAATCTTGTCCAATCTTTATTCTTTTCTTCCTGTCCCTTCTGTCCCATTTTAAATCTGCTTTCTTAGAATAATCTTAATCGCTTTCTTAGAATAATTTTATTGCTTTCTTAGATTAAATTTAATTCGCTTTCTAGAATAATTTTACCTGCTTTATTTTAATTGCTTTCATAACTCAGTTTAAATTCTGTCAAGTAGTTGCTAGTCATTTCACAAACTTGATTCGAGTAACCGAGTGGAAAATCTTAGTAAATGACGTGGGACCTGCTTCTATCGCACATCCTCCAGTGAACGATCCGGTCTTACTATAAATTACTGCAATTTTTGACACCGTGCGCTTTCGGGAGCACAGTTTCTTAACTACGAGCAATAAAAACATGACTACGTATAAATATATCCCTAATCACAACACCGCCATCATAAATTGGTTTCATTAAATAGAACCTAAACCAGGATCACGAATTTTCAGAAAATACTCATGTAGTGGGAATTAGTCAGAAGTTTCATGGCAGGAAATCTTATGGCAAGAATTGATGAGAAGTATCATGGCATATTTGCCGGGGATCCTCAGTGTGACAGGCTGAAGATCAACCTATCCCGGCTATGCCATGAGATTTGTCAGCATTTCATGACAGAGAGGACCACAGCGCCATTTGAAACCAAAGTACCATACTTGAGTAATAAAAAGAATAATAATCTTGATATATCCCTAAACCCTTTCCCGTGAATCATAACTCTTTTCATTTAATAAATCTAACCTGGTTTAATTTTAGCAAAAGCTCGAGTTAACGAAACTTGTCAAAAGTTTCATGGCGCCGTTGCCGAGGAGGATGCAGCGTCGTTTATTAAGAGGATTACACTTCTGATTACTCCTAGATTAGCTTAGATTAGTCTAGTTTAGTGTAATATATATAATCCAGAACAGAAAAAGTACCCTCAAGATTAATTGAACATTTAGAGTACCAAGACTCTAAATGTGAGGATGTTGAACTGAGGAGAAAACCTAACCTAATGGGTATTCATCTATCTTGCAGGAAATTCGGAACCAACCAAGAAGAAGGAGCAGAAAAAGCAAGGAAAACCAGGTTCTTGGTTGGGAAAATTCCACAAATCTGAGAAATTATTTTCGGAATTTAAAGAAATTTAAGATCCGGAATAAATCTTGCAGATAAATGGAACTGACCCAACCTAATTTTATGCAAGTAGATTATTTTAAATAATGGCCCAATGATTTGAATTTACTTGGACTGAATTCATTCAGGTCCAACTCAAATAAAATGGACGCAGGCCCAATATCACACTCGGGCCCAATCCGTTGGAAATTTGAAAATTCAAAAAGTTTGTCGCGGACTGACCATTTTGTCGCGGAACAACGTTCCGCGACCAAGTACAACTCCGCGACAAAACACCCCTTATCGGCAACCCTTGTTTATCTTTGTCGCGGAATGACCATTTTGTCGCGGAACAACGTTTCGCGACCAGGTGCAATTCCGCGACAAAATCTCACTCACCTCTGAACCCTTGTTTGTCTTTGTCGCGGAGTGATCATTTTGTCGCGATGCCCAGCATCGCGCCCATGTGCAAATTCCGCGACAAAGTTATACTCATCCCTAAACTCTGCTTGTCCTTGTCGCGGAACATTTTGTCGCGGAGCATGACTCCGCGACAGAGTTCCTATTCCGCGACACGGACATACCACTCCATTCTTCCTCGCCATTTTGTCGCGGTACACTTTGTCGCGGTACATGACTCCGCGACAAAGTCCCACACTCCGCGACACCTCTAATGTCGCCAAGCCTGGTCGCGTAATCCTGTTCCGCGACCATGGGCTAGGGTTCCGCGACCGGCCCATTACTATTTAAACCTCTCCGCCTCCCTCTTCTTCCTCACGCATTCGGACTTAGAAAATTTTCGAAAAACCTCTCGTGGACGCCCCCGCACCGAACAATGTGGGCGATCGTCTTAGGACGATAGAGGAAGTGTTGATTGCGCTCGGAAACGCGCAAGTCAACCAGGGTCAAGCTGCGGCGGTACCTCCGCCCCAAGCTCGCCCTAACTACCTGGCGATGGTGAATCCCTACCAGCCGCCCCACTATGCTGGTGAGGAGGATCCGGCTAAACTGGAGGAATGGATCCGGACTTTTGACAAGCTGCTAGGAGCGGTCAAATGTCCGGAAGGAGAAAGGGTACATGTCGCTTCATACTACTTGGGAGGCGAAGCTGACGACTGGTGGCAAGCAACGCAAGCCAAACTGACCGAAGATGACGAGCCTTATTCGTGGATGGAGATGATGGAACTACTCAGGGATCGATTCTATCCCTTGAGTACCAAAGCTGCCATGTACGAGGAATTCCTGTCACTGAAGCAAGGAAGCCAAACGGTGCAAGAATACTACACGCGCTTTAAGGAGCTGGTGAGGTTCGCACCAAGGCTAGTGCCCACTGATGCGGAGAAGGCACAGAAGTTCGAGATGGGACTAAACATGTCTGTGCGCGAGGTGATCGCGGGGGTACACTACCCCGATTTGCAAGCCGTATGCGATCGCGCTGTAGCGGTAGCACGCGTGCAGCAGCTGAAAAGAAGGGTGAGTGGGGAGTCCAGCAGGGGTCCTCAGGACAAGAGAAGCCGAGACTCAAGAAACGAGAACAACACTGGAAGGAACGAGCAGCGCAGAGGGTCGAATAGGCCCCAACAAAACAACACGGGAAGGAGGTTCAATCAAGAAGATCCGATACCACCTTGCCCGCGATGTGGACGACCACATCTGGCGAGGGGATGCCCGCAACAAGGCGCTTGTTACCGATGCGGTCGAATGGGTCACGTTCGACGGGAATGTCGAACTAGGCTCGAGAACATAACGAAGAGGGACGATTTGGTCGCGGGGCAAGAACAGCCTCAAAACCAAAACGGGCGAAACGGCAATAACCAAGGGTACCGACCCCCTCAAAATAGGCCGCAAAACCAGAACCAGAACCAACGACCTCCGCCCCCACAGAATCAAAACCAGCAACAAAATCAGCAGTCGAATGCGAATCAGCAGGGCAATCAGGGACGCCCTATGGGGAGGCTGAACGTGGTGAACCAAGCGGACGTGCCTGCGCAAGGAGAAGTGATGGCAGGTACATTTCACGTTTTGAATACGCCCCTTAGAATTCTATTTGATTCTGGAGCTAGTTGCTCAATTATTGCATCAAGGATAGTGCCTGAGTTAGATCTACCTAAGTGCGAGAGAATTAGCTTAGGAATTCAATTGCCTTCTGGAGAAGTAGTGTCTTGCTCTAAACGATATAACGGAATTCCTATAGTGATAAAGAACGTAGAATTCTTCGCGAACTTGGTAGAATTTAACTTAAGAGACTTTGACATCATACTGGGGATGGATTGGCTATCCCAGTATAAAGCGGTGATCGAATGCCAAAAGCAAAAGATCACCTTGTCAAAAAGTAGGGGAAAGAGAGTTATCTTTTACTCTCAGCCCCCTAAGAAAAGTAACAAAATCGTTAGTGCACTTAAACTAAGTAACTTGATGCGTAGGGGTATGAACTATATGCGTGCTATGTGCACAACCTTGAGGCGGAAGAAAACAAGGTTGATAGCATACCAGTGGTAAGAGAGTACCCGGACGTGTTCCCTGAAGACGTTCCGGGCATGCCACCTGAGAGAGATCTTGAATTCACGATAGATCTCATTCCGGGGACAGAGCCTGTCTCAAAAGCTCCGTACCGGATGGCACCACTGGAGATGAAGGAGTTAAAGGAACAACTCGAGGAACTATTGGGAAAAGGCTACATAAGACCGAGTACGTCCCCTTGGGGAGCACCGGTTTTATTTGTCAAGAAGAAAGACGGAGGACTACGTCTTTGCATAGATTACCGAGGACTAAACCAGGTGACCATTAAGAATAAATACCCCCTACCGAGAATAGAGGATCTGTTTGATCAACTGAAGGGAGCTTCAGTATTCTCGAAGATCGATTTGCGATCTGGGTATCATCAACTGAGGATCGCCGAGAAGGACATTCCAAAGACGGCATTTCGAACGCGATATGGCCATTACGAGTTCACAGTGTTATCCTTCGGGTTAAGAAACGCTCCGGCCATGTTCATGAATCTCATGAACAACGTGTTCCGAGAATTGTTAGATCAGTGCGTCGTAGTGTTCATCGACGACATCCTATCTACTCTAAGAGCGAGGAAGAGCATGCCAAACACCTACATCAAGTGTTAGAAACCCTGCGAAGAAATCAGCTATACGGCAAGTTGTCCAAATGTGACTTCTGGCTGAAAGAAGTGGCATTTCTCGGACACATAGTATCCGCTGATGGGGTATCAGTGGATCCGGCAAAAGTTTCTGCCGTAACTGAATGGGCAACTCCGAAAAGTCCAACGGAAATAAGGAGTTTCCTTGGATTAGCCGGATACTATAGACGATTTGTGAAGGACTTTTCAAGGATTGCACGTCCTTTGACCCAGCTACTTAAGAAAGGAGCAAAATACGAGTGGACCGAAGCATGTGAGACATCGTTTCAAGAGCTGAAGAAACGACTCACAACCACACCCGTATTAACACTACCATCAGAGAATGGTGACTTCGAAGTATATAGCGATGCTTCGAAGGAAGGTTTAGGTTGTGTTTTGATGCAAGACTCGAGAGTCGTAGCCTATGCATCACGCCAACTAAAACCTCACGAGGAAAATTATCCGACACATGACCTGGAGTTGGCAGCGGTCGTTTTCGCTCTAAAGATATGGAGACATTATCTTTATGGGCGGAAGTGTCGAATGTTCACCGACCACAAGAGCTTGAAATATATATTCACTCAGAAGGAGTTGAATTTGAGACAGCGAAGGTGGTTGGAACTCATTAAAGACTACGATTTAGGGATAGCATACCACGAGGGGAAGGCGAATGTGGTAGCCGATGCCCTAAGTCGGAAAACCCAACACGTGACAAACTCGTTGGTAATTCCGCCGGCATTGTACATGGATTTGGCAAGATTGGAGTTAGAACTTGTGCATCCTGGCACAGTGAGAGAAACGATCAATGCCATGGTCGTAGAGACTCCAATATTAGACGAGATTCGACTCGCTCAACCGGGCGACCCGAGACTCGAGAAGATAAAAGGGTATATTGCCGAAGGAAAGGCAATAGGATTTGCTGTCCACGAGGATGGAAGCATCCGTTTTAAAGGTAGATGGTGTGTGCCTCTTAAATGTGCCGAGTTGAAGCAAAGGTTGATGGAGGAAGGGCACAACACGCCATATTCCGTACATCCCGGAGGTGACAAGCTATACAAAGATCTGAAGAAGATCTATTGGTGGCCGTGAATGAAGAAGGAAGTGGCAAATTTCGTAGCGAGATGTCTCACCTGCCAAAAGGTTAAGGCAGTGCGACATAAACCCTTAGGATTGATGCAACCACTAGAGATTCCAAGTTGGAAGTGGGATAGCATCTCAATGGACTTTGTCTCGGGATTACCCCGATCACCTAAAGGCATGAACAAGATTTGGGTGATTGTGGATAGGCTAACGAAGACAGCCATATTTATTCCAATGAAAGACACGTGGACTATGGACCAATTGGCCCGAGCCTACATTGATAACGTGGTACGACGACATGGAGTACCACACGATATCATTTCCGATAGAGACAGTAGATTTGTCTCTCATTTCTGGACGGAGTTACAAAAAGCTCTCGGTACTCAAATCAAAATGAGCACCGCATTCCACCCGATGACGGATGGACAAACCGAGAGAACAATCCAAACACTAGAAGACATGCTGAGAGCATGCGTGTTGGAATTCAAAGGAAATTGGGAATCTCATTTACCCTTGATTGAGTTTTCCTATAATAATAGTTACCATGCTAGTATCGGCATGGCACCTTTCGAGGCGTTGTATGGACGAAAGTGCCGAAGCCCTTTGAGCTGGGAAGAAAACGATAAGTCCGTGGTAGTGGGACCACAACTTATCGAAGACATGACTCAACAAATCAAAGTGATTCAAGGGAAGATGAAAGCCGCTCCAGACCGTCAAAAGAGTTATGCCGACGTGAGACGACGAGACCTAGAATTTCAAGTGGGAGATAGAGTCATGCTAAAGATATCACCCATGAAGGGGGTGATGCGCTTTGGCAAACGAGGGAAGTTAAGTCCACGATACATAGGACCCTACGAGATTCTAGAACGAGTCGGAACTCTAGCCTACCAATTGGCTTTACCGCCACACTTAGATAGAGTTCATAATGTCTTCCATGTCTCGCAACTAAAGAAGTATGTGCCGGACCCGACACATGTACTTCAACCGGAGATAATTGAGCTCGATGAAGATTTGACTTATGAGGAAGTCCCAGTGCGTATTCTCGATACTAAGGAACGAGTAACGAGGAACAAAACCATCAAAATGATAAAGGTTCTTTGGTCAAATCACGAAAGTGAGACGACAACTTGGGAAGTAGAATCCGATATGAGGGAACGATACCCGACATTGTTCCAAACCGATTCCGACACAGTTATGGGGACATAACTGCAATCTTAAGGGGGAGAGGATGTCATACCCCCTAATTTTTCGTGCATTTTTGTAAACTTTTGAACTACGTTATGGCTTGATCCCTTTACCGGGTACGTAGGCAGCTTAGAAGTTTAATTCTAAGTTCAGTCACAACATAATAAAACAAACACAAGACCTTAGCACGAGACGAGAAGCCGAAACACAACTTCGAGGACGAAGTTGATTCTTAAGGAGGGTAGACTGTAATACCCGAGAATTTTCCAACATAACATAAAACAATAATTAAATAAATAAATAATAAATAAAATAAATACTATAAATAAATAAACAAATCCAGCAAATAAAAGAAATAAATAAAGATAAGGAAATGAGAAATGAGATTTTTACTTAAAAAGGAATTAAAGGAATTTAATTCAATAAAAGGATGGATAAATGGTACACCAAAACCCGACACTAATGAACTCGAGTATTCGAGTCCAAAACATCCAACTAGACTAAGAATAAAATTAGAGAGAAAGTATGAACCCGAATATACCCCGGAAATCGGAATTCGGGAGCATAGAAGGATAGAAACCCGAAAGAGAGGCGGAAAAGCACGACGGATCGCACGACCCGCCCGGACCGAAGTCCAGGCGAAGACGGCGCGGTGGCCGCGCGCCCAATGGGGAAAACCGCGCCACGACCGCGCCACATGACAGATTTGTTTGTTGCGTGAATCTCTCACCCGAACGCGGATTTTTTGACTTTCGGTTGAACAACTCTCGACTCCAGACCTTTAGGTCGGTTGTGGACGCCCTAGGGATTGAGAATTATATAAATAAGCCCTTGGGAGCCCCGAACAAGTTTACAAAACCCTACAACATTCTATACGTTCGAAACCCTAAATCCGGAGTCGTCGGAGGCACGAAACCAAGACGAACGCTGTGGGACGAGTTTCTCTACAGATCTCCATAGTCGTGGTAAGTCTCGGTCCAATCTTTATTCAATAAACGATTCAAAAACGAATCCTAATTATCTCCTTTTTCTTTCTACACCCCCGTATCGAACCTAGATCGTAGAACCCGACGAACGGAGAGGAGAAACGGTGATCTGGAAGCCACGCCTCCGAATTGGACATTCCCGACGTTCATAGACACTGTAAGTTAACCTTACATGGTTTTGGGAGATTTTAAAACATTCGAAACCTAAAAGATTTGACAAGAATCATAAATCTGTCCACTTTTGTTTTCCTACCGACGCAACAGAATTGTTGAATTTTTCCGACCTTTAAAACGAACTCAAACGGGAAAACTTAAAAGACGAAAAACGTTCCTAAGACTTAGACCTAGCTACTGTAAAAATTTGAGAATTTTTGGAGTTAATTTGATATGTGAAAACCCGTTGAAACCGAACTGTTTGAACCTAGTTCTTGAAATCTTGGACAGAACTTAGGAATGATCTTGATCACGTTTTTGACATAGGATCTAGGCTGTATTAGATCTTTGGCCGAACATGAAAGTTGTAGATAAATGTCTTAAGATGATCCCTGTAAAATTTCATTAAATTTGGAGTTGAATTGATATGGTAGAAATTGAAATCTTTGATCTGTGATGTATTAAACTCGGACAGATTTCTTCTTATGTGAAAATTGGCGTTTTTGACCTACTTAGGTATCTCGGATTGAAAAAGTTAAAACACGAAAGTTGTAGATCTTGATGTTTCCGAGTCAGATATGAAATTTTGGAATTTTTGGAATTAATTCTGATTTTAGACGAATTTTGGAGTAAACTGTGATTTACCGAACGAAATCTTGAAATCTTGTTGAAACATGGAATTAACCTTTAGGGTTGAAACAAATTGAGATATTATTTCTAAATTAATACATTGGAAGGCAGATTTTAAAAACTAAATCCCCTTACAAACTTGATAAATTAAAATTAGGGGTGAGTGCTCTGCAGGGTGCCCCCTAACGATTCACTTCGTGCCGTAATGGACGATGGTGACCCCGCGCGCTATACTTGAAATGTGATATTGCCAAAACGGCGAAATATAGAGCCTACACTCTCGTGAATATCCGTATGGGTTTCCCGAGGCTCCGGAGTGGTACTGGGTATGGCTGATACGGCTGCGGCCGCCGGGCTACCGGCTAAACTTGTTGACATCGCGATTTCTATCGTGAAACTTGAAATACCGAATCGGGAATGTAATGGGGATTCTAAATTAAATTAATCTAGATTAAATTATTATTGTTGTCCAATTAAATTATTTAAATGCTTTATTTAAAATTATGGCTTTTATGATTAAACCATGTGATATGTGTTATTAAATAGAGCCTGAGATAGATTGTGCTATATGATATGGATTATATGAAATCAAATATTATGCTATTATCATGCTTTTGTTAAATTATTAAAGTTATGGCTTTTAAACCCTACGATCATGCATGTGTTAACTTACTCAGCAATTTTGCTGATCAAAACCATTTTTATTCCTTTCTTTACAGAATATGTGGAATGAGCATGTGTGAGCACGAATCATGCATGGGATTTTGGGAACTTTTATTTTGCTTTTAAATTTCGTACGTAGACTACATTATGAACGGGCCTGTTTAACCCGTGTTTTGGCCATGTCGGCCCTTTTTATATTTTCCGCTGCGATACTGTACTAAACTAAATATTTCCGCTGCGCTATGCTATTATTAATTTTGAATTATATTGTATGGGCTATTTTGAATGCTTTAAATGTTTTAAACACTGCAATACCTAGCCTTGCATCTCTTTAGTAAGCTCGGAGAAACCGTGTCTTACTAGGGAGATGTGGCGGTGACATCCCGACCTGGGTTACCAAAAACCGGGGTGTTACATTAAATAATTATTTTTATTCAATATTTTGTCATAATAATTTATTAATAATTTTAAAAAATAGTAATATTTTATACTCCCTCCGTCCCATTTAACTTGTCTTGTTGGACTTTTGCACACAATCCAATGCACGTTTTCAATCATTAATATCTCAAAATATATACAACAAAAAATTATGTGAAATATATATTCTAAAACTACATGATAATACGATTCTAATAAGATCCAACTCGACTATTTTCTCCAAATATATACTTGCAATAAAATCGAGTCAAAGTTGAATAATGAACAGTGTCAAAAAGTCAAACAGGACATGTTTGGTGGGACGGAGGGAGTAATATTTATTAATAATAATGTACTTCAAGCATAACTCAAACTTACATATAAAATAAAATTTTCATTGAAAAATAATAATTAACATCTACGAGTACATAAAAGTCACGCATCAATACTAAAATATTCAAAAACAACATTTATAAAATTAGGTTAAGTATGCGCCGAACCAAACTTTTGCCATATGTTCTCAACTAAATCTGCTTTGAGCCGATGATGCGTTTCACTGGACCGAAGTCGAACTCTATTCCGTAAATACTCTGTCATACCGGCATGTCTATCCGTCGAGTACGACCAATTTGAGTTATCACCGGCATCTGTTTCGACTTGATCGAATTGAGATACATCACTATAGTACATGTATGTATCTCTTTCATCTTTGACAATCATATTATGTAATATGATGCATGCTTTCATTATCTTGCCAATCAACCCAATATCCCAAATTTGACATGGGTCACGAATAATACGAAACCGAGCTTGTAACACTCCAAAAGCGCGTTCTACATCCTTTCGAACCGCTTCTTGATGTTGTGCAAACAATTGTGCTATTTGGCCTTGTGGTAGACGAATTGATTGGACAAAGGTCGCCCATGGAGGATAAATTCTATCTGTAAGATAATAACCAGTATCGTACTGATGACCATTCACCACAAAATTTACTTTTGGAGCTCTGCCATTCAAAACATCATTGAATATTGGGGATCGATCAAGTACATTAATGTCATTGCATATACCTGGTGTCCCAAAAAATGAATGCCAGATCCATAGGTCATATGATGCCACAGCCTCTAATATAATTGTCGGAACACCATGATCCCCACGTTCAAATTGACCTTTCCAAGCAGCTGGACAATTTTTCCACTCCCAGTGCATGCAATCAATGCCGCCCAACATTCCTGGAAAACCACGTGCATTTGCAACAAACAATAGTCGTTGCAAGTCAGTCGGATTCGGTCTTCTTAAGTATTCTTCGCCATAATACGAAATAATCCATTCCACGAAGTTGATTAGGCACACCCTTGTTGTACTTTCTCCAATACGGACATAATCATCAACCATATATGCAGCTACTCCATAAGCCATTATACGAATTGCTGCTGTATATTTTTGTAACGGTGATAAGCCACGTCTTCCTGTTGCATCTGCACATTGTTGAAAAAACTCCATTTCATTTGTGAGACGATCTACAATGCGAAGAAACACATGTCTTCTCATCCGAAACCTACGCCGAAACAAAGCATTTGTATGCACAGGGTTAGCAGAAAAATAATCATTAAATAAACGATTATGACCATCTTCACGATTTCTTTATATGTAAGTCATTCGACTTTGACGTGAACTTCCTCCTCTATTGGGAAATATGCTTCTGCAGCATCTACCCATTGATCAAAGGCAATCTTCCAACGGGAAAGAGCTTCCTCGTACTCTTCCGATGAATTTGATGAAGTATGAAAAGGAGAACCTTGTGGGGAAGACATTTATAAAAAGAAAGAAAATGATGTGAACTTCAATTAAGTAAAGAGAATGATGTGTGTATTGTGTATATGGTTTGTGAGTTTGTATATGAAGTACTACCATATATACAGATTTTAAAATATAGCCGTTATAAAAATATCCGTTGAAAAAAATAGTTGTTATAGAAATAGCCGTTAAAAATATAGCCGTTACAAAAAAGAGACAAAAAGACATATAATTAAAAAAAAAGCAAAAGAGACAATTTAAATTTTTAAATTAATTAATAAAAAAAAGAAAAAAAAGAAAAAAATTTTAAAAAGGAAAAACAAAAAAAACAAAAAAAAGGAAAAAAAAAGAAAAAAGGAAAAAGGAAAAAAAGAAAAAAGAAAAAAGAAATCAAAAAAGAAAAAGGAAAAACAAAAAAAGAAGAAAAAAGAAAAAAAATAATAAAATATGCCGGGCACCATGTGCCCGGCAGTGCTCCTCCAAATTGGAGGAGCAAACACCACGTCAGCATTTTGCTGATGTGGCGGGGGCAGGGGCGAGCTAAAAATAATTGCTCGCCCGTTGCAGATGCCCTCATAGATTTGTTCTGTCTCTCAAGGTAACCCACCCCGGCCTAATTGTTGTAATTAGATCTGCTGATGGATTGAGGGGATTTTGGGCTCCATTGGGGTAGCTCGAAGCAGGTGCATCTTGGTTTTTGTCTTACCAATTACTCCATATTCAAAATCTAATAATTAAATTATGACGTGATTACTTGTTATTCAAAAAATACAAATGTTTATAGAATTCTGATTTGGAAGAATTAATCATTCAATGCCCACATAATAATACTCGTGAATTAGTTTTAGGCTCAATAAAAGATACGAATATCTTGAAATTACAAAAAAAGAATAAAAAATAAGCACCACTACATATCTTTGACTTTGACAATTTATATTTTGTTTGGGCTGGGCTAACTTTGTAGCAATTTGAGGAGCCTAAAGATTCTAGCCCGGCCCATCACTCACCTTGAATAAGTACCTCAGAAAGCGCTAGGGTTTACGCATTTCCTGCCCTCCCATTTTCGCCACCCGTCTGTTCCTGAGGCGATTTTGAAAGTACCGTAGGTCTTTGATTCTCCACCATGAGGGCTAAGGTAAAATATCATGGTTCTCTTGTTTGTATTTTTTTCACTTAAAATGTTCAATTGATTTATGTGAGTTATTTTTTATTGGGTAACAGTGGAAGAAGAAGCGTATGAGGCGATTGAAGAGGAAGCGCAGAAAGATGAGGCAGAGATCTAAGTAGACTGTCTGCAATTTGGATGTTTCTGATCGGCCGTTTGTAGGTTTTCGTGGTTTTTTTTTTTTTTTTGCGGTTTTCTTTTCATGAGTATCTGGATGTAATAGAGATCTTACTCTTTTTGACAGTGGAATTTGACAATCGTTTAATCAAATTATGGCTTTCCTTTTCTTGGATTGCAACATTAATTTATCTTATTGTTGTCTCATTTTATCGTGTATGATTTTTTATCCTGTTGTCTATGGCATGGAATCTTGGATGTTTGTTTCCAATCTTTTAGATTATATGGCTGCATCTAGGTGACAGCATTGAGATATTGTGGCAAACGTCATGGCCTGTTTCATATTTTGGAGTATCATTTTCTGTTTGTTTTTTTTTTTTTGGTAAAATCATTTTCTGTTTGTTGAAAAGAGTAATTAGGTTTGTTTTTTTATTGTTTCGTTGTGAAGCTGCTTCTGTACATCATTTATATCATTTTAATACCGTTCTCTGTTGGGAACTTCTTGAATGTCATTGCTTTATTGAGTTGTGTATTACAAACATCTAGAATTTGACTATTGAGTTATTGTTAAGCTTTGTGCAAGTTATGCTAATTGCTTGGGATGCGACCTTTGATCTGTGGTGATTGCCAAGATTCAGATGTGTAGCAGTTGTAAATTCAAGCTCCGTCAACTGATTAAGATTTAAGTTTTTTATATTAACTGTTTTGTCAATTGTATATTTGATTAATTGGGGTTTAATGAATGAGGTTTTTCTAAGTGCTGGCGGTATTATTAATAGATCTCTATGTGGTCTGAATATATAGCTGGTTGATGCACTGTCTTCTGAGATTGAACCTCATTCTGTAGAAATGGTGAGAATGCCATGCTTACAATGTTGGTTTGAATCTTGACTTGTTGGAGTTCTTATTTGAAACCTTTGCTGCCTTGTGTTTTCTACATTTACGCTTTGGTAGTTGGGGCCTTTGAGATTAACTACTTAATGTGTATGTATTGTGTATTTATACATAGATTTATGGAGGTGGATCAATTTTCCTAGAAAAAGGATGGGTTCACCTTTATTGTTGTCATACTTTTATTTACCAATATAGGACGGGACTCGTGTATTACAAATATGAACTTGTTGCATGTGTGTTCAGTGTATAAGTTGTGTACCTGTGGAAATCTTCACTGGTGCGTGTGAACACCATTCCAGGATATCTATGGTGGATTATCCTCGAGTTGAAGTTGTATGTTGTACTTTTTGTTGTGCTGGTTACCTCGACAGAACAAATTATGTGGATGATTTGTGACTCTTGAAGCATTTACTTGTTTATAAGGAACTTTCAATTGATGGTACTGGGAGCTAATAAAGCTGTGAAGTTGATCCAAGCGGTGCATGCTAGTGTACTTTTGTAAGCATGGTTGGCCCTGCAGTTGGAATCAGACCTGAATTAGAACTCAAGACTGGTCACATTGGGTGGGGTATCAAGGGAGCGCTTACATGATGAATGAATAATATCCTACATCTTTGGAGCTTACATGATGAAAGAAAAATATCCTACATCTTTGGAAAGTAGCTGTGTCCTTTCTTGCCATGCCCATCCGCTAATGCCATGACAGGATTACAGCCTTAGCAGTGTTGGGCGAAATAGTCACAAAGTTCATATGGTGTGTACTGAAAAACAAGGATTTGGTAGCGTCTGTGATCTCTAAATGAAAACAATTCCTTCTACTACCTACCGAATGATTACTAGATGCACGCCATTCCACAATTAATAAAATATGCATGCAGGTATAATGTGGGTATATTAAGAAATGCATTTGGAAGACAGAAACTGCCTGGCAGTTTACTCCGCCAAACTGCGGAAATGTGAACAAGTGAGGAGGTGAGGCGACAAAGGTCCTTTAATTATTCCTCTTTCTTATGATTTTAATTAAATAATTGAGTTTTTATACAACAGAACTTTGTCTGAAGCAATGATTCTCAATTTTCTATCATATCTTTGGATTTTCGTATCTGATGAAGGGTTTTTTTTTAATAAAAAAAAACTAAATTTAAAACGTGAATCTGAAACCTCACCTTATCTTCGCCCCAAAATTAATTTACAATTCAAAGTTATCTATACTGACATGTTCCCACTCCATATTTATAAACCTGATGAGATTCTTGCTCTCCATCATTTTAGGAATGCCATATTTCAGAATGAAATTTCAAACGCTTTCATGTACTTTCTTTATCCTTCTGTCATTATCATTCTCAGATCTTGGCATTGGTGTCACACCTGTTGCAGGCCAGTGTCTTCAAGATCAGAAAAACTTGCTGCTGGAGTTGAGGAACAACCTTACATATTATAATTCCTCACTTTCCACCAAAAGTGTGCAGTGGAATGAATCCATTGATTGCTGTCGTTGGGCCGGGGTTGAATGTGATGCTGTGGGTCATGTTTCTAGGCTTGATCTTAGCAGTGAATCAATCTCCGGAGGGATTACTGATGCTACCAGCAGCCTTTTCAGGCTCCAGTTTCTTGAGAATCTAAATTTAGCTGAAAATGGCTTTGAGTCCATTGAGTTCCCTACTGGGTTTGGAGAGCTTACAGAGTTAAGGTATCTAAATCTGGGCAACTCAGGGTTTTCAGGTCAGATTCCTTTGGATCTTTCAAACTTGACAAGGTTAGTTGTGTTGAATCTTTCTTCTGCACACACATCAGTAAGTCTTGAGAACCCGAATCTCGAAAGGTTGATTTACAAAATGAATATGCTAGAAGAACTTTATCTTGATGGGGTGAATGTGTCTGCTAAAGGGCCTGATTGGTGCCATGCTGTGTCATCTCATGTACCAAACATACGTGTTTTAAGCATGCGTTACACTTACCTTACGGGCCCTTTTGAGTCTTCATTGTCGAATCTTCAATCCCTTTCAGTTGTTCATCTAGATGGAAACAGTTTCTCTACTGGCTTCCCGGGATTCTTTGCAGATTTTCCCCAATTGCAGGTTCTGACCATGAGCTCTTGTGACATCTCTGGTGTTGTTCCTGCAAAGCTATTCCAAATCAAGAGCCTTGAGATGGTTGATTTGAATAATAATCGCGACCTGGAAGGCTCTTTCCCTGAATTTCCCTCGAATGGATCTCTTCATACTCTACAGCTTCAATTCACAAAATTCTCAGGAAATCTTTCCGAGTCTCTTGGTAATCTTGCAATGCTGTTAAATCTTGATCTCAGAAGTTGCAGCTTCTCAGGAACGATTCCTACTTCGATTAGAAGTCTTACTCGGCTTGAGCGTTTGGACCTGTCTTTGAATCAGTTTATTGGTTCTGTACCAACTTTTGCTTCTTTGAAGAATCTCAAGTGGATAGACATTCGACACAACAGCCTATCAGGTCGAATACCAGATGCTGTCTGGAAAGGCCTTGAAAATCTGGAATTTCTTGATTTGAGTGAGAATTTCCTGGAGGGAGAAATCCCAGCATCTCTATTTGCTCTCCCATCTCTTGAGAGCTTAGATCTTTCCAACAACAGCTTTTCTGGTTCGATCACGGGCCCCAGAGCAGGTTCTTCTCCGCTACGCTCCCTGAAGTTGAGTTTCAACAACTTGGAAGGTTCACTACCAAAATTTTTGTTTGATCTCCGGAACCTTTCTGATCTGTCCCTTTCTTCAAACAAGTTCAATGGCTCTTTCGAGCTGATTGACTTTCAAAAGTTGTCAGGCCTTGTTAGTCTTGACCTTTCTTTTGGCAACCTGTCTGTACACATAAACGAAAATGTATCCTTGTCTTTGTTGTTTCCCAAGTTGGGGACTCTGATGTTAGCTTCTTGCAAGCTGCAGAGAATGCCCCTCTTGAAGAATCAGTCATCATTAATGATGCTGGATCTTTCAGACAATCAACTGAGAGGCGAAATCCCCAACTGGTTATGGGAAGTTGGTCTCCGTTTTCTAAACCTGTCTCATAATTACTTTACTCATCTACAGGAGCCTTATGATCTACGTGGTGTATACCTTGATACCCTCCTCCTAAATTCCAACATGCTCAGTGGGCAAATTCCGACTCCACCAGGCTCAATCTACAACTTTGATTTGTCGAAAAATAACTTCTCCTCTTCCATCCCTGCTGACATTGGCAACTCCCTTGAACGAGCCATTTTTGTTTCCCTGGCAAATAACAGAATCACTGGGACAATCCCTCTTTCTTTGTGCAATGCAACTGAACTGCAGGTACTTGATTTGTCGAATAACAGCTTGGAGGGCGGAATACCTTCTTGTTTATTGGATAAAAGCGTTGGTGTGTTGCATTTTAGGATTAATACCACAATTAATGTGTTGAATTTGAGAAGAAACAATCTCAGTGGTGCCATACCAGATGTATTTCCGGTCGGATGTAGTTTGGAAACTCTTGATCTCAGTTGGAATTTCTTAGAGGGAGAGATTCCCAAATCTATGGAGAGATGTCCAGAGTTGCAGGTCTTAAATCTTGGCGACAATAAATTAGGGGGACCTTTTCCCTGTTGGCTAAAGAACTTGTCCAAGCTGCGAGTTCTAATGCTGCGGTTAAATAAATTTCATGGCACCTTGAGCTGTCTACAAGATGAAAACATGTGGTCGAATCTTCAGATTTTTGATATTGCTTCTAATGACTTTGATGGCGTTCTTCCTGGAAGCATGTTTTCCAAGCTGAAAGCTTTGATGGCTAATCGAGAAGGGGCACGAGGGCTCCATCACTTACACTTTGTGTCTACAGTAACTGATGATATCTACTTTCAAGATTCCGTGACCCTCACACTGAAGGGTTTGGCTGTGGAGCACACAAAGATCCTCAACATTTTAACCTTAGTGGATTTCTCAGGCAACCATTTCCAGGGGGGAATACCGGAGACAATTGGAGAACTGAACTCTCTCTATGCCCTCAACTTCTCAAGAAATGCCCTGTCAGGCCTCATCCCAGCATCAATAGGAAATCTGATGACGCTTGAATCATTAGACCTGTCTTTGAACAGCCTGGCAGGCAAAATTCCGAATGAGCTGGCAAATCTTTCCTTCCTTTCGTTCTTGAACCTGTCGTACAATCATCTAGTTGGGAGGATTCCACTCGGCAGCCAAACACAGACATTCTTGGCAAGTTCCTTCGATGGCAATGAAGGGTTATGTGGCTTTCCTTTGAACAACTCCTGCAGAGAATCGGGAACTTCAGAAGAAACATTCCCACAAACGGATCAATCAGAAGATGATGATGAAAAGAGAGACGTGGGATTGTATGTAAGTGCTGCAATGGGATTTGCTGTGGGTGTTGCAATCCTTTTTCTGCCACTTGTAGTTTCTGAAAGATGGAGAAAGGGCTACAACAGGCGCGCCAACAAATTCATCCTGTTCATTCTCCGAAGACAGGATCAGAACCAGGACTGGTGAGTGGTGACAGAATCTTGATGACAACATGGATCGTAGATGTCAATCAATAATGTGAGGTACATGAATGTTAACTGGAAAGTAGAAACCTGATTGTCTCAATCTTGAAATATTGAGACGTATGTTTCATGGTTATAGTCGCTGGTATGATAATGCTTATACTGATAACTTTGCTCGTAATATATCTAATAGAATAAGATGCTACTGATCCACTTGTTCTAATTCAAATCTTGAATTGATCCCTTTGATGCTATTACTTTCCCTATAGCCTTATAATTAGCATACTTCAATTTTGGCTTGCATTTGGCAGTTAATTTTATTCTTTGTTGGGATTCCTGCAATTTACAGTTAAATTGCAGTAAGAGGATCTTCACTCTACTACACCTATTGCCCTTAAAGAACACTAGATAATAACTTAAATGAATAACATATAATTTTATGATCTTAAATAAAAGTGCATTTTAGAGGGCGATATGAACTTCCCTTGAAAAACAAGATATTCTTTGAGAGATGCTAGAGTCGTGCTTTTGGCATGGGTCGAATTGAGTTAATTCGAACCAAGATGAAGTAGTGACATACTTGGCTCAAGTAAAAAAGTTTTGAAGTTTGAATATAATTAGCACACTTCACACAATTATATCATTATGTATGTCCACCCGCTATAATGGCTGTCTTTGACAAACACTGTAAGCTTTAATTTGCTAAACATAAATTTCTTATTCGTTTATTAATAAGTAGTAGTAGTATACATTAGTAGATCTTTATAGATTTTGATATTGCTTACATTCCTTCATACTTATTACTGACTCTCAAATGATTTACAAAATACTACTACTAATGATTATGTAAGTTTGAAAATCCAGAACCCTTCCCTGACTTTGGAGAATGCATACTTGTGGAAAGTGGGTTTTCGGGAGATAGATGGATCATGGATATAGACAGTATATCACGTGTAAATAATTTGACCAGACCAGAGCCCCTGAAGTGGTCGTCTATTGACCACCGGGTTTTCTTGATCATATCATTGTAAGTACTTATTAGAAATCTGATCATTTTTTCTTTTAATGCCATTTGTTGTGGTCAATGTGAGACATATACATATATAATTAAGCCATGGACTCATGGAGTACCATTGGTCGTCTCGGCGAAACAGTGACAAAGTTCATATGGTGTGTACACATAACAAGAATTTGGTACTTTGATTGGAGGATCTTTCATTACCAATTAATGGTAACGTGATTGATTGCTGAGAATTTGACATTGATGGGAATCTTATTTTTTTTTTTATGTTTCCAGATTATTTGCGTTTGGTTAGATTGAGAATTTTAGATTTCAAGTTCTAATTAATTTGCAATAATGTTCTTCAATTTCAATTGTACGAATTTTATAAATATCATTTTGCTACACAATACAAAATATTTAGAAGTATTTATTTTCTTAAAAATATATAAAATTCTCTATATATAATTTATTGTATGATAATTAGTTAATTTAATGTCTCTAAATTTTTATTATTTTATTTTGTATAACATGAAGATAAATAAATTTTAAGTAAATATGAGAATATATATATATATAAATATGTAAAATAATTGAAAATTTTCAATTGATTTTTTGAAATTAATTTTTATATATTTATCATATTTTAGAATATAAATATTTAAATTTAAATTTATAAAATAAAATAACTATAAAAAGTGAAAGTATAAAAAATAAATTAATGTAAAATCATATAAAATTGGAAGACACAGTAGTGTAAAATCTATAATATACTAAAGTGGAGTATTCTCCACAAACTTTCCCTCCAAAACTCATCTCTCCTCCACATTAATTGATCTTTATATTCTTTATTCTATCCAGTTTTTATATAAATATAAATAGTATAAAGAAAAAAAAGAAGGAATTTCATTATATTGAAAATATTTAATTTAAATTAATTTCAAAAATTATATTCTTTTTTATTATTATTTCAATAATAAATGGTAATACTAATACCATGATTAGTGATAAAATATATTTAATTTTTCTTATAAATTAATATTGAATTTTAAATAAATTATAAAACAATAATTTTATACTATAATTTATAATACATTTGAATCTAAAATTTTAAATTGATCTAATTTAAATTTATTAAATATTCAATTAAATAGAGAATGCATGTGATTATTACTTATGTCATTAATAATTTTTCCCAAAATTCCTCTCTATTCCACATTTATTGTTCTATATATCTTTTATTTTCTATCTATTTTCTATATAAATATAAAAAGTATAAAGAAAAAAATAGAATTAATTATTACACAATCATAAAAACCTTTGAATTGAAAACTATAACAAAATATATATAGCATTGTTTTTTCAACATAGGACGTTTATTCAAAATATTTTAAATAGAAAGTGATTATCTCATATACTATTTTTCTATCTTTTTTCTATATAAATAATAATAAAATAAATTATAAAAAACTGAATTAAATAGAATGTGTATATTATTATTACACACTCATGAAAAACCCTTGAATTGAAAAGTTTAATAAAAAAAATATAATTCTTTCAAGATAGAAATATCATTCAAAATATATTAATTTATATTATTTTCATAAAATATTTTTTCCCATTATTATTTATTCAGCGGGTTGCATTCCTGCATTGGACAGAGATGAATCTCGACATTGGCTCGAATATATGTACAAAGTATGGAAACATACCTTTGTCGTTGGCATTTGGACTGCCTGGTTGGAGCGCAATAAGCGAGTCTTCAAGGGGGCTGCTACCTGTCCGAAAGGGTTGGTGCGGAGTGTCAGGAGGTTGAAGGCGGCGTTGTCTCGAGCAACTGGAGACCGGGATGGCAGTGTTGCTGCTCCCACAGTCGTTAGGTGGATGGAGGGGGTTGAGGATGGGATTGTTGTACATTCAGATGAGAGTTTGGAGGCGGACGCTGGACGTAGTGGGTATGCGGCGGTTTGTAGGACTGTGGAGGGCGAATGGCGTGGTGCTGTAGGTGGCCAGTTAGGCGCTCGAGCGATTCTAGAGGTGGAGTTAGTCGGCATTTTGAAGGGCTTGCAAATGGTCGGCTCCATGCATGAAAGGCGGGTTACTTGTTTTACAGATTCCTTGGAGGCTGTCCGCCTCATTGAGAGGCTCCATAGCTGCAATCATAAGCTGTGGCCATTGGTGAAGTCTATTCGGGCGAGCAGGTTGGCATTTGAGCATTGTAGCATTCGTCACATTTATCAGGAGGGTAACAGGGTGGCGGATGCTTTGGCACGGATGGCAACTTCTGATGAGCAATTTTTTACGACATGGGCTTTCCCGCCGGATCATGTTCTACCGCTTCTTCATGCTGATCGCGATGGGATTGGTGTGATGAGAGCTTGATGCGAGATTTGATCATTGCTTTGTTTTGTTCATTTGGTCCTTTATTTTTCTTTTTCTTATTTTTCTTTTTTAGTTTTTCTTCTAGCCGCCATATTTGGCATGTTCACCAAAAAATTATTATTTATTCAATAATTAATGGTAATACTAATGTCTTGAGAGATACAATGATTAGTGATAAAATGAGTATAATTTTTATCATAAATTTATGTTGAATTCTAAATAAATGATAAAATATTAATTTTGTACTATAACTTATAAAACATTTGAATATACAATATAAATTAGTATAATTTAAATTTGTTAAATATTCAATTAAATAGATAGTGCACGTCATGATTATTATCTCATTAACTCGATTGTATATATCATTATTACACACTTATTAAAACCCTTAAATTGAAAAGTGTACAAAAAAAATATTTTTTCAAGATGGAAATTTCATTTAAAATATTTAATTTAAATTAATTTCAAAATATATATTCTTTATTATTATTATTATTTCAATAATTAATGATAATATTGATACCATTGTCTCGAGAGATATAATGATTAGTGATAAAATGTATTTTATTTTTATTATAAATTAATTTTGAATTCTAAATAAATTATAAAATAATAATTTTATACTATAACTTATAATACATTTGAATAAAAAATTTAAAATTGATCTAATTTAAATTCATTAAAATATTCAATTAAATAGATAGTGCATGTAATTATTACTATCTCATTACTTAGATAGAGTATTATGATCAATGATTCGATCTAAAGAGTTTTATATAAGGTCGATGATCTCATTCTTATGTGAATATATATTACTTCATTTAATTTGATAATATATATTTAGTGTTTCTTTCAAAACTAAGGTTTCTGATCATGTGATTTTCACATATTCATTTATCTTGGCTTTGAATGCAGATATCCTTAGATGTTTCATGAGTTAGTATTGGAGTGGTTATCAATTTGCATAGTAATAAGTCGTCTTTATTTCTTTAGTTTTACTTTCATCTTTTTATCCGATTAATTTGACATTTGAGTAGCCATTTAGTATTTTTTTTTACTAATGGCTTGAATCTATCTATATTTTTCATTATGAAATTTAGTTTTCTGCACCGAAGCACTTCAAAATTAATTCAGTGGCTGTGCAAGGAAGATATGCGGTACAATCAAACAGTTTTTCTTTAATTAATATACCTATATATAAATTGCAATTACTTGGGGTTCTCGCCTCTCGAAGATCTTTGTTTCAATATTTTTTTCTTCTAGATTATTCATTGGTAATATGATTGTGTGTCTTGCAAAAAGCGGCAAAAAAGTATAATATTTCATGATTCTTAGTTTACTCTTCTTCTTAAGGACATTTAAGTGCATGCATGCTATTATCAACAATTGATTGTTGTATCAGAAGTAGTTTGTACTCCCTCTGTTCTCATATAAATGCACCATACATTCATTTCACGCAGTCCAAGATACATTTTTAAATATTTATAACTCAAATTGTATATAAGTAAAAATTATAAAAATTTGATATTCTAAAACTATGTGATAAGACAAATCTAACAAGATCTCACATGACTATGTTTTTCTTATATAACTATATCTAAAACATTAGTTAAAGTTACTATATATAAATTGCAATTACTTGGGGTTCTCGCCTCTCGAAGATCTTTGTTTCAATATTTTCTTTAATTAATATACCTATATATAAATTGCAATTACTTGGGGTTCTCGCCTCTCGAAGATCTTTGTTTCAATATTTTTTTCTTCTAGATTATTCATTGGTAATTTGATTGTGTGTCTTGCAAAAAGCGGCAAAAAAGTATAATATTTCATGATTCTTAGTTTACTCTTCTTCTTAAGGACATTTAAGTGCATGCATGCTATTATCAACAATTGATTGTTGTATTAGAAGTAGTTTGTACTCCATCTGTTCTCATATAAATGCACCATACATGCATTTCACGCAGTCCAAGATACATTTTTAAATATTTATAACTCAAATTGTATATAAGTAAAAATTATAAAAATTTGATATTCTAAAACTATGTGATAAGACAAATCTAACAAGATCTCACATGACTATGTTTTTCTTATATAACTATATCTAAAACATTAGTTAAAGTTACCCAATGAATAGTTACTACTATGCAAATGGTTCACTTATATGAGAACGGAAGTAGTATAAGACAGTTGATTCCTGAAGCTGAAAAGTTGATAGTGTAATCTTCTTAGACTATAGTATATTTATATATACTAAAAAATTTACTAATTCTTTTTAAATATTTTCTTTATTTTATTAATGAAAATATCTTGCCTGATGAATCGCACAGGTGTATTACTAGTAAGTGTATAAAGTGGAGTATATATATATATATATATATATATGTATAGAAGACAAATTAAATTTCTTGAATCCCCAACCAAATGCGGACTAAATGATGAACGACAATCCCCTTGTACCTAACGAACGCTTAATAGAATATGCATGCAGGCATAGTTATCAAAATCGCGATCCTGATCGTAAGGTCGTGCGATCCTACGATCCTACCAAAGAAAAACGATCCGGATCGCAAATGTGATAGGATCGGGGTGGGATCGGTAGATCGTAGGATCGCTACAGGATCCTACGATCCTACTCCTTAGGTTTTTTTTTTTTTTTTTTTTTTTTTTTTTTTTTTTTTTAAATTACTTATTGTCTCTAACTTTTTGTGGTTTTGATTATTATGATGTTATTTTTGTCAATTTTTTTTAATGTATCTTTGCATATATTGAACTCAAAATTGTTGGGTTTCATGTTAGTGTTTAACTTCTATTGGATCATGAATAAGCATACAATTAACTATTAAATTCTTGTTAAAAATTGATCTAAAATACATATTTCAGTTATACATGTCATCAGTTTAGGCTGCGTTGGGGAAAAACGCTAGCGATTGGCGTTTAGCTTTTAAAATACATACTAAAAATGGCCTAAAATCCTATATATAGTAAATACTAATTACAGTAACCGCTAAATTTTAATCTATAATCTCTAAACTCTGAACGTTCCTCTCCCCCAACCAGGGGCGGACGCACGTTGGTCCTACCGGGGGCACGGGACACCGCTTAAATTTATGTTGTAAGGTAAAAAATATTTATGCGTAGTTTAGTGCACCCGCTTAAATTTTTGTAGGGACCCAAAAGCTTGTGAAATCTGATTTACGAAATCGAATAGGTGATGATTTTTTGATCAACGATTCTCTTATTGTGCTATTGAGAAAGAAACTCTCCTCAATGTTATGAATGAAGCTGTTATTAATCGATTCCAAAGTATGAAAGACCGTAGAGAGTATTTGTAAGAGGTATGTTTTGATTGTTATATTTAATATATTTAAATTTAAATTTAAATTATTATTTTTGTGACCCCGCTTAAATTTTTTTCTAGATCCGCCACTGCCCCCAACTTTTGGCTTTCCAAACTCCAGACTTTAAACTCTAATTTAAAATTGCATTACCAAACACCATTATTCATATTTAAAACTATTTTCACCATTAATTTCAAACTCCAGACTCTAAACTCCAAACTCTAGACGCTAAACTCTAATTATTTTCCAAACATACCCTTAGTGAGATAATTAATAAATATTAATTTTTAAAAATATAAATAATAATTTCATAGGATCTTAAGATCCTGATTCGATCATACGATTTCGATATTTCAAAGATAAAAACGATCCTACATAGGATCCCGATATTAAGAAATGGAGTTGGAAGACAGAAGCTGCATGCCAGCTGGCAGTGTTTACTCAGGCAAAACGCGGAAATGTGAGGCGGTTTTTGCTGAACAGCGAAACACCCATGAAAGAGGCCTTTTAATTATTTTATTAATTATTATTATTATTATTATTATTATTATTATTATTATTATTAATTTTTTCTTGTGAATAACTTGCCGGCCACTTTGCGCATAAAACTAATTTCTAGAGATCTGCATGGACAATGAAGGCCTTTTTCCCAAAGCAGTTTTTTGCATACATAAAATTCGAACTCGAGAATTACTTAAGCGACTAAAGCCCCAATCCATTCAAGTCAACTGGTGTTAGTTGCGTCTTTTAGTTATCCATCTTTCTTATGATTTTAGTTAATTAATTAAGTTTTTATACAACATGAGAACTTTGTCTCATACTTGTTAAGATCCCAATCTTGATCTTAAAATCTTACGATTTTACGATCATACCTCTCTAAAACCATCCCGATCTTTGTAGGATCTTAAAATTACTAAGATCTGGATAAGATCCCGATCCAAATAGTAGAATATTACGATTTTATGGTCATACTCTCTTAAACGATTTTACGATCTTACGACCATACTCTCTTAAATACATAAGATTTTTATAGGATTTTATGATTTGGGATCAAAGTAACTTTTTTTTCCCTTTAATTTTAAACTTGAGAACTTATAATCTTTATGTATGATGTGTAAAAAAACACAATATGCATGTATGTGGAAAGATTTTATGTTTAATTGTGATGTTTTTGTATTGTATTGTACTAATTAACTTGCAAAATTCATAAGCACACGAATTGATGCTTATACTTATTAGTATGCATAATTAAGTTCATCTAGTTTTGCAATTTCATAATATCTTAGGATCCCGACTCGATCCTACGATTCCGATCTTGAAAAGAGAAAAACGATTTCATGGAGAATCTCGATATTAACAACTTGCTTTGTCTGAAGCAATGATTCTCAATTTTCTATCATAAGTACTAGTATATCTTTAGATTTCCGTATCTGATGTAGGGGTTTTTTTCATAACTAAATTCAAAACGTGAAAATGAAACCTCACCTTATCTTCGCCCCAAAATTAATTTACAATTCAAAGTTACCTATACTCTATATTTATAGGGCGTCTCCAACAATTTTATGGCTTTGAGCCAAAATTTAATACTAATATACTCCATATATATTTGCTCCTAAAAAAAAAATATAATTACCAAACGCAGTTGGCCTGAGTGGTATGGGGCTCTGGCAGCTTAAGCAAAGGTCTCGGGTTCGAGACTTTGTGTATGCAGAATTCCTCTTTGGGAGAGGCAACCCTTCAATGCCACCAGATCCTCGAGGGATTAGTCTTGGGCCCAATGTGGTCTGGGGATACCCGGTACACACAAAAAAAAAATATACTCCATATTTTATGAAAATTTTTCAGGCCCTAAACTAAATTTAAAATACTGGTTTTCTTTTTTCTTTCCATATTTTATTTAAATGGAGATTATTTTTCAGTTAACCTTATAATAGAAAATTTTATAATTATATAGAATTTGAATCAACTTTGCTTTTACTTTATTTTTTATGAAACAAAGATGTGTTCTATTATTTTAATAAATTTATTTAATATTTATAAATAATTTAATTATTATGAACCGTCGTGTATGCAGAATTAGCATTGAGCCTAATATAGCCGGGGATACCCGCTATAAAAAATAATAATAAAAAAGAGTATAGTAATCATAACAAATTATACTTCTTATGTAAAGTTGTTGTATAATATAGGTGTTTTATAAATTAGCGAAATGGCATCATGAAAAGATTGGTGTCATACAATACTTTTTTTTTTTTTTTTTTTTTTTTTTTTTTCTATGGAACCGGGTATAATCAGGCCACATTGAACCTAAAACTAATCCCTCGAGAATCTACAGGGGCAATTAAGGGCGCATCTCCAAAAGTAATTTTTTTTGCATACACAAGGCTCGAATACGAGACATTGCTTAAGCGACTATATAATACTTGACAATATTGTAAGTGCTAATGTAATAACTAATTCAACAATACTTTCTTCATAAATACAAGCTGTATATTGTAAGTAGGCTTATATTCTCATCAAAAGTGGAGTTATAAATTGTCTTTAAAATTTAAAAATTTTAATTTGAACCGCAATTCAATTTATAAAATTATACTGAGTATTTTAAAATTATTATATATGATTATTTTTTAAAAAAAAACTAATATACTCTCTTCAATTTTTTAAGTGTTACGTTTGCATATTAATTAATATTTATTGAATAATTTTAGTTCGACTTTTTAACACAATTATATTTAGTAAGATCTTGTTGGATTCATCTAGTCTCATAAATTCAAACAGTCAAAATTTTGTAATCTTACTTTTATATAATTTAAGATTTTATCATTAAACTCTCATGTACTCCCTCCGTTTTCAAAATATTAAAATGGACCCACAGTTGACGCAGTCCAATGCACATTTTAAATTATTAATAAGGTTGGTACAAGTAAAAATTCTAAAAATTACATATTTAAAAACTACTCAACAAGATGAATCTAACAAGATCCCACTTGACTATATTTTAACTTGTATAACTATGATAAAACTTTTAAGTCAAAGTGCGTGTGTGAACAATACCCAATTTCCAAACGTTACAATTTTTCAAAGACGGAGGGAGTACTTGCTAATGCAATCTCCAGCAAAAACTCTATTTCCCAATTAATTCTTTTCTATTTTCTAGTCCATTTTATAGGTTTTTTACTTTTTATCTCCAACAATCAACTATAAATTTTCTTCTATTTAAGAATATTCAATTTTGATTCTTTTTACGATTAATTTAATTTTTATCTATCAAATTAATATATTGTATATATTTAAATATATTATTAAATATTATAATTAAAATTTTATTAAAATATATATTTTCTTTTTTTTGTTTAATTATTAATTGTTTTAAGTTATTAATATAATATAATAAAATATAAAGTATAAAGTAAAATATAGCTATAAATTGTAAAATAAAATTACAAGAAAAAATAAAAAATACCGTCCCTCTATGCCCCGCTATAAATTGTAAAATAAAGAGGTGTGGTTTGGGCTACCACACACTTTTACCGACACATGAGTGTTACTGTTTAAAAAAAAAAAAAAAAAAAAAAAAAAAAAGAAAAGAAAAAAAGATACCGTCCCTCTATGCCCCGCTACAAATGGCGCGGGGCACTATTCACCCCCACAAGGAAATGCCGGCCCGTCTCTCGTTTGCCACAGCCGTCGGAGTTGATGTGGACGGCACCACCGCTGGAGTTGGTCGCCGGCCCTGGCCCTGCATATTTATTAAAGCTGATGACATTCTTGCTTTCCATTTTAGGAATGCCAAATTTCAGAATGAAATTTCAAACGCTTCCATGTACTTTCTTGATCCTTCTATCACTATCAATCTCAGATATTGGCATTGATGTCACACCTGTTACAGGCCAGTGTCTTAAAGATCAGAAAGACTTGCTGCTTGAGTTGAGGAACAACCTTACATATTATAATTCCGCACTTTCCACCAAGCTTGTGCAGTGGGATGAATCCATTGATTGCTGTCGTTGGGCCGGGATTGAATGTGATGCCGTGGGTCATGTTTCTAGTCTTGATCTTAGCAGTGAATTTATCTCCGGAGGGATTACTGATGCCAGCAGCAGCCTTTTCAGGCTCCGGTTTCTTGAGAATCTGAATTTAGCTGAGAATGTCTTTGATCCGATTGAGTTCCCTACTGGCTTTGGAGAGCTTACAGAGTTGAGGTATCTAAATCTGGGCAACTCAGGGTTTTCAGGTCAGATTCCTTTGGATCTTTCAAACCTGACAAGGTTAGTTGTGCTGAATCTTTCTTCTTCTGCACGCACATTAGTAAGTCTTGAGAATCCGAATCTGGAAAAATTGATTCAGAAATTGAATATGCTAGGAGAACTTTATCTTGATGGGGTGAATGTGTCTGCTAAAGGGCCTGATTGGTGCCATGCTTTGTCATCTCATGTACCAAATATACGTGTTTTAAGCATGCGTAACACTCACCTTACGGGCCCTTTTGAGTCTTCATTGTCGAATCTTCAATCCCTTTCAGTTGTTCATCTAGATGGAAACAGTTTCTCTACTGGCTTCCCAGGATTCTTTGCAGATTTTCCCCAATTGCAGGTTCTGACCATGAGCTCTTGTGACATCTCTGGTGTTGTTCCTGCAAAGCTATTCCAAATCAAGAGCCTTGAGATGGTTGATTTGAATAACAATCGCTACCTGGAAGGCTCTTTCCCTGAATTTCCCTCGAATGCATCTCTTCATACTCTACAGCTTCAATTCACAAAATTCTCAGGAAATCTATCGGAGTCTCTTGGCAATCTTGCAATGCTGTTAATTCTTGATCTCAGAAGTTGCAGCTTCTCAGGAACGATTCCTACTTCGATTAGAAGTCTTGCTCGGCTTGAGCGTTTGGACCTGTCTTTGAATCAGTTTATTGGTACTGTACCATCTTTTGCCTCTTTGAAGAATCTTAAGTGGATAGACCTTCGTCACAACAGCCTATCAGGTCGAATACCAGATGCTGTCTGGGAAGGCCTCGAAAATCTGGAATTTCTTGATTTGAATGGGAATTTCCTGGAGGGAGAAATCCCAGCATCTCTATTTGCTCTCCCGTCTCTTGAGAGCTTAGATCTTTCCAACAACAGCTTTTCTGGTTCTATCCCGGACTCCAGAACAGGTTCTTCTCCGCGACGCTCCTTGAAGTTGAGTTTCAACAACTTGGAAGGTTCAATACCAAAATTTTTGTTTGATCTCCGGAACCTTTCTGATCTGTCCCTTTCTTCAAACAAGTTCAATGGCTCTTTCGAGCTGATTGACTTTCAAAAGTTGTCCGGCCTTGTTAGTCTTGACCTTTCTTTTAGCAACCTGTCTGTACATATAAACGAAAATGTATCCTTGTCTTTGTTGTTTCCCAAGTTGGGGAGTCTGATGTTAGCTTCTTGCAAGCTGCAGAGAATGCCCCTTTTGAAGAACCATTCAACATTACTGATGCTGGATCTTTCAGACAATCAACTAAGAGGCGAAATCCCCAACTGGTTATGGGAAGTTGGTCTCCGTTTTCTAAACCTGTCTCATAACTACTTTACTAATCTGCAGGAACCTTATGATCTACACGGCGTAAACCTTAATACCCTCCTTCTAAATTCCAACATGATCAGTGGGCAAATTCCGACTCCACCTGGCACAATTCACACCTTTGATTTGTCGAAAAATAACTTCTCCTCTTCCATTCCTGCTGACATTGGCAACTCCCTCGAACAAGCCTTTTTTGTTTCCATGGCAAATAACAGAATCACTGGGACAATCCCTCTTTCTTTATGCAATGCAACTGAACTGCAGGTACTTGATTTGTCGAATAACAGCTTGGAGGGCAGAATACCTTCTTGTTTATTGGATAAAAGCGTTGGTGTGTTGCATTTTAGGATTAATACCACAATTAATGTGTTGAATTTGAGAAGAAATAATCTCAGTGGTGCCATACCAGATGCATTTCCGGTCGGATGTAGTTTGGAAACTCTTGATCTCAGTTGGAATTTCTTAGATGGAGAGATTCCCAAATCTATGGAGAGATGTACAGAGTTGCAGGTCTTAAATCTTGGCGACAATAAATTAGGGGGTCCTTTTACCTGTTGGCTCAAGAACTTGTCCAAACTCCGAGTTCTAATGCTGCGCTTAAATAAATTTCATGGCACCTTGAGCTGTCTGCAAGATGAAAACATGTGGTCGAATCTTCAGATTTTTGATATTGCTTCTAATGACTTTGATGGCCTTCTTCCTGGAAGCATGTTTTCCAAGCTGAAAGCTTTGACGGCAAACCAAGAAGGGGCACGAGGGTTACATTACTTACAATTTGTGTCTGCATTAAGTAATAGTAATATCTACTTTCAAGATTCCGTGACCCTCACACTGAAGGGTTTAGATGTCGAGTACACAAAGATCCTCAACATATTAACCTTAGTGGATTTCTCAGGCAACCATTTCCAGGGGGGAATACCGGAGACAATTGGAGAACTGAACTCTCTTTATGCCCTCAACTTGTCAAGAAATGCCCTGTCAGGTCTCATCCCAGCATCAATAAGAAATCTGAGGACACTTGAATCATTAGACCTGTCTTTGAACAGCCTGGCAGGCCAAATTCCACATGAGCTGGCAAATCTTTCCTTCCTTTCGTTCTTGAACCTGTCATACAATCATTTAGTTGGGAGGATTCCACTTGGCAGCCAAACACAGACATTCTTGGCAAGTTCCTTCGATGGTAATGAAGGGCTATGTGGCTTTCCTTTGAACAATTCCTGCAGAGAATTGGGAACTTCAGAAACATTCCCACGAATGGATCAATCAGAAGATGATGATGAAAAAAGAGACGTGGGGTTGTATGTAAGTGCTGCAATGGGATTTGCTGTGGGTGTTGCAATCCTTTTTCTGCCACTTGTAGTTTCTGAAAGATGGAGAAAGGGCTACAACAGGCACGCCAACAAATTCATCCTGTTCATTCTCCGAAGACAGGATCAGAACCAGGACTGGTGACAGAATCCTGATGATAACATGGATCCTGGACTGTACATGAATGTTAACTGGAACATATAAACCTGATTGTTTCGGTTTCTTGAAACATTGAGACGTATGTTTAATGGTTATAGCCGTTGGTATGATAATGCTTATACTGATAACTTTGCTGGTAATATATCTAATAGAATAGGATGCTACTGATCCAATTGTTCTAATTTAAATCTTGAATTGATCCCTCTGTTGCTATTACTTTCGTCGCTATAGCTTTTTACTTAGCATACTTCAATTTTGGTTTGCATTTGGCAGTTACTTTTATTATTGGGAATCCTGCAATTTACAATTAAATTGCAGTATCAGGATCTTCACTTTACAACTATTGCCCTTAAAGAACACTAGATAATAACTCAAATGAATAAAAAATAGTTCTATGATCTTAAACAAAATTGCATTTTAGAAGGCGATGTGAAGAACTTTGAGAGATGCTAGAGTCGTATTGAGTTAATTCGAACCAACCAAGCTCAAGTAGATGTTAACTTAGAAGTGAACTTTATTCCTGGATATATGTGCTGCAGTTTCCTTGAGTAGAGGTTTTGTGCTGCATTCTTTTGTGTCAGTCACACTCACATAACTTGACGGGGGAAATTATGTGGAGGCTTCATGAAATCTATCTTTAAGCATTGGCATGCTTATAAGCAACATTGAATTGACAGAAGCTAAGAAATGCTGTGAAATTGATCCAAGCATATAGTTTTGACTGCATTTGAATCAAACCCTTGTTGGAACCGAAGATAAGGATCACATATACATGATATTTTGTATTGGCTGCAAAGGAATAGAACCTTTTTTTTTCCATAAGAAAAAGAAAAATTCAAGCCAACTAATTGTATGGAATTTAACTCCAATTTTACTTGGTTATGGCCTTATGGGGTATGATGCGAATATGCATATTCCTTGAATGGCATCAATGGGATTATGAGACACTAGTAAATCATACTAATATAAGAAACAACCAAAATCTTTGTAAGTGGCTGTCTCAATTCTTCCCATGCCTATTCACTAATGCCCTAATGACTGGATTACAGCCTTGTATTAAATTGCTTTGGGGGGGGGGGGGGGGGGGGGGGGGGGGATCATTCACATTGCTCACATGGTGTACCAATAAGAAGGAACCATTCCATATGGACTTAGATAAGTGGTAATGTCCATGATCATGGAATGATAACAATTCCACCTAACAACCAAATAGTTAACCACTCATTCAAATATGCATATATATGTGCATGATGTCTGTGTATTAAATAAGGCAGATGGAGCAGCTGCTTGAGGGTTTCCTCGGAACTAGTAAGTTTTATTTATTCATTTATCTTAGGATTTAATTAGTTAATTAGTTTTTGTCCAGCAGAAGTATGTCTGAAGCAATGATGTAGATTACTAATCTTTAAAGTGAGATAAATTAGGGATTTATGCGAGGACATGATAGTGAGTTTATTTTATTTGAACTATTTATTGATGTGATCTGATTATTGTGAGTTGAAATTTGTTAATGATACTGAGTTTTGAATTTTAATTTATTTATTAATTGATGTAAGGATAATGAATTTGAGTTTATTGATGCCTTTAAAAAAATGAAGTGGAAGAAAGCCAAAAAAAAAAAAAAGATAAAAGAAAAGAAAGAAAGAACAAATGAAGTGGATGGAGAGAGCATATTTTTAGATTTCCATCTCTGTGTATGGAAACGTGAATCTGGCAAAGCTCATCTTACCTTCACTCCGAATTTAATATTCAATTCAAAGCCATCCCTCCCTGACATTTTCTTACTCCATTTATATAAACTGATAAGATTCTTGCTTTCTTTCATTTGAGGATTGAGTTGGAATGCCAAGTTTCAGAATGAAATTTCAAATGCTTTCAAGTATTTTATTGATCCTTCTGTCATTATCAATCCCTGATCTTGGCATAGGCGTAGCGTCCATTGCAGGCCAGTGCCTTCAAGATCAAAAACACTTGCTTTGGGAGTTGAGGAACAACCTTACATATGATTCCTCACTTTCAACCAAACTTGTGCAGTGGGATGAATCCATCGACTGCTGTCATTGGGCCGGGGTGAAATGCGACGCTAAGGGTCACGTTTCCGGTCTTGATCTCAGCAGCGAATCAATCTCTGGAGGGATATCTGATGCCACCAGCAGTCTTTTCAGGCTCCTGTTTCTTGAGAGTCTGAATCTTGCCGAAAACACCTTTGGTTCGATTAAGTTCCCCGCTCGGTTCGGACAGCTTACACAGTTGAGGTATCTGAATCTGAGCAATTCAGGGTTTTCAGGTCAGATTCCTCTGGCCATATCAAACTTGAGAAAGCTGGTTGTGCTGGATCTTTCTTCCGCATATTCATCAGTCACTCTCGAGAACCCTAATCTCGAAAGGTTGATTCACAAATTGAATATGCTACAAGAACTTTATCTTGGTGGTGTGAACGTGTCGGCTAAAGGCCCTGACTGGTGCCGTGCTCTGTCATCTCATTTACATCATTTACGTGTCCTGAGCATGCCCGACACTTATCTGACAGGCCCTTTTGATTCTTCATTGTTGAATCTCCAATCCCTTTCAGTTGTTCGTTTAGATGGCAACACTTTCTCTACCAGCTTCCCGGGATTTTTTGCAAATTTTCCCCAACTGCAGGTTCTAACCATGAGCTCCTGTAACGTCTATGGTGTTGTTCCGGGCAAGCTATTCCAAATCAAGAGCCTGCAGGTTGTTGATTTGAGTAATAATCGTGACCTGGAAGGGTCTTTACCTGAGTTTCACTCGAATGGATCTCTTCGGGCTCTGCAGCTTCAATACACAAAATTCTCAGGAAGTCTTTCCCAGTCTTTAGGCAGTCTTAAATTGCTGTCTAGTGTTGATTTGAGAAGTTGCAACTTTTCCGGACCGATTCCTAGTTCGATCAAAAACCTTTCTCTGCTTGAGTATCTGGACTTGTCTGTGAATAAGTTTGTTGGTCCTGTTCCACCATTTGCCTCTTTAAGGAGTCTTAGAGTGATAAACTTTCGTAGCAACAGTTTAACGGGTGGAATTCCTGATACTAACTGGAATGGCCTGGAAAACCTGGAATTTCTTGACTTGAGTGAGAATTACCTGGAAGGAGAGATTCCAGCATCTCTATTTGCTCTTCCATCCCTTAAGGTCTTGGATCTTTCCAACAACAGCTTTTCTGGTTCAATCAGAGATCCCAAAACAGGTTTTCCTTCTCCACTGGAATCCCTGAAGTTGAGTATCAACAGCTTGGAAGGTTCAATACCTAAACTTCTGTTTGAGCTCCAAAATGTTACCAGTCTCTCCCTTTCTTCAAACAAGTTCAATGGCTCAGTGGAGCTGACCGACTTTCGGAAGCTTACAGGCCTTGTTAACCTTGATCTTTCTAACAATCACCTGTCCGTACGTGTAAATGAAAGGGCGAGCGTGTCTTCATTGTTCCCCCGGTTAGGGACTCTGTTGTTGGCTTCTTGCAAGCTGCAGAAAATCCCTTTTCTGAAGAATCAATCATCATTAATGATGCTGGATCTTTCGGACAATCAACTTGGAGGCGAAATCCCTAATTGGATATGGGATGTAGGCAACGGATTTCTTCGTTTCCTAAACCTGTCTCATAACCACTTCACTCATCTGCAGGAACCTTACAATCTACGCAGCGTGTATCTTGATTCCCTGATTTTAAGCTCGAATAACCTTGTCGGGAAAATTCCAATTCCACCAGCCTCAGTTTATTATCTGGATGTGTCGAACAATAACTTCTCTTCCATCCCTGCCGACATTGGAAACTCCCTTCCGCGTGCCTTTTTTGTGTCGATGGCGAATAACAGGATTGTCGGGACAATTCCTCCTTCATTGTGCAACGCAACGAAATTAAAGATACTGGACTTGTCCAATAACAGCTTGCAGGGTAGAATACCATCCTGTTTATCAGTGAAAACACTCAGCGTGCTGAATTTCAGAAGAAACAATCTCAGTGGCGCCATACCGGATACATTTCCAGTCGGATGTAGTTTGGAAACTCTAGATCTCAATATGAATCTTTTACAGGGTGAGGTTCCTAAATCCTTGGAAAGATGCAGAGAGATACAGGACTTAAACCTAGGGAACAATGAGTTAGGCGGCCCTTTTCCTTGCTGGTTAAAGAAGTTGCCTAGACTGCGCATTCTAGTACTGAGCAACAATAAATTTCATGGCAATGGGAGCTGTGTGGATGGGAAAAGTATGTGGTAAAAATCTCCAGATTATTTCTGGCATTTCTGGAAGATGGAGAAGGGCCATAACAATTAGCAGCAGGCATGTGAACAAACTCATCCACTTTGATCTCCCAAGGCAGGCAGGAACAGAGAAAGAGGACACTGGTGACAGATTCTTGAAGATCACACATGTAAATGAGGTTATGTACAAGAATGAATGAAGGTAAGGCGACGTATGAGAAAAGAATTGGAGCTGGAAGCCGCCTGAATTTAAGGTTCTTGAAAGATGACTGATATCATCGTCTGTTTAAATTGTACTAATGCTTTATAACAATGTTCGAATTTAGCTCTTACAAATCCACATGTAATTTCACGCCCCTTATTTGTGGCAACTTGAAGAATTTGAGGACCAGTTTGTTTTAAAATAAAGGAAATGTATGTATTTTATGCAGCAAGGGTAAGGAAGCCCCATCGACCATCGACCATCGACGTTAAGAATCAGAATATTATCAGATTTTGATTGCTACTCTTTTTAAATTGGGGCATGTATTGTATCATCATCGTGTTCGTGTCCCATGGAAATTGCATGCCAACCAACTTCGCTTTGATAGTTAGTTATTGCTGCCTGCCGCTTCTAATCTACTATCATCAATATGGAGTATAAAAAGAAAATGCATGCATTAACATATTAACATTTAAAACCAAAAATTTAAATCCAAAGAAACTTGAGAACTGTCTGTCCCTTTACGTCATAATAATTACTATTACTATTATTATTAAATTCAAAAAACTTGAGAACCTAATTTTTTTAAAGTCATAATTTAATCTCTTTATATATGTTAAGGCAAGGTTGTTAAGATCGGGATCCTATACGTGATCGTTTTTCTCTTTGCAATATCGGGATCGTAAGATCGAATCGGGATCCTAAGATCTTATGAAATTGCAATAATGGATAAACTCAAATATGCATACATAAAATTAATCCAATACAGTACAAAAACATTAGAATCAAACATAAAATATTTCCACATACATGCATATTATGGTTTTTTTTTACACATAATACATAAGGAATACAAGTCTTTCAGTTTATAATTAAAGGAAAAAAAGTTACTTTGATCCCCAATAATAAAATTCTACAAAAATTTTATGCGTTTAAGATGATAGATCGTAAGATCGTAGAAGCGTTTGAGAGAATATGACCATAAGATCGTAACGGTTTACTATCAGAATCGGGATCTTACTAATTTTAAGATCCTACAAGGATCGGGATCGTTTTAGAGAGGTGTGATCGTAAAATCGTAAGATCCTAAGATCAGGATCGGGATCTTAACAACTATGTGTTAAGGGTTTAAAAACAGTAAAGAAAATACATAAAAATAAATCTGTGGTTCACAATCAAATTGATCTACAATTTACAAGAATATAAGAAATTTAAGAATATCAAACAATATGTGGTTCGACTTCTAGAACTCCTTTAATTCCTCAAGACTTGGAAGTGTATTTGATACATATTCTATGGTTTCTTGAGATTTTGCAGCGTTTTGTTGCGGTGTGATCTCAAACTGCAATAGTCTTGAGAATGTCAATGTCCACCCAGTTTTGAGTGCCCATTGGTCCATTAGGTGAGTCTTTCATTTGGATTTGTTCACTTTAACTAATTTCGATGGGCTGGTATGCTTCTAGCGTCCATTGGGCCATAAGGCTTGGGGTCTTTCATTTGGATTTTTCCACATTGGCCTAATATAGGTCCATTTGGTTTATATCCAAATGGGTCCATAAATATTAATAATTATTTCAAGTATTTAATTTAATGAAAATGCCTAAAAATAATTAAATTAATATTAAAATTACACGTGTCGTATTTTTAGTAACGAACAAATTTCACGTGTTTAATTACATATACATATAATCTCCCCGTCCTATTGTAGTTAATCGTATAGTCTTAGAATATATATTTTGCATACTTTTTACTTATACATATTTTGAGATATTAACCATTAAAATATACATTTGATTGCGTGTCCGGTTCAAATAAAACATCTTTTATTAGGCCAGATGGAGTAATGTTTAATTAGAAGGGTGAGTAATCTTAATGAATTGATTTTTCTATTTATATTTTCTTTGCATAGAAATCTAAAATTATGTTTTTTTGTGATGCAGCCTAAAAAGATCAGTGAAATAAAACAAAATTATGCTTTAATACTCTGTATTATGAAAAAAAATTAAAAGATAATAGAAATTATATTTTATACTTTAAAAAAAAAAGTTTCATGGCTTGAGTTGCCTCTCCCAAGCGGAAAACCCTTGCAAACACCAAAGGTCCGAGTCGTCAAATTTATTCGTACATTAAAGCAATCCATTGTTTCCGCAGATTTTTCCGTAATACACAGTCTTGGAAAAGAGATGAACAACCTAGGAACCGACCCCGAATCGAAGCCTGATTCTGGGCCGGGAACCTTCAACCTCAAGCTCATTCATGGCCTTAACCAACATCAACTTGCCGTTCCCGCTAATTCTACTTTCGGTATTCTGCTTTTCTTCGCTTCTACTTTGATTTTCGCATGCTTTTTACTTGTAAGTCTGTGTGAGTGTCGTTCTGATTCGTTAAATCAACTTGGTAACGGTTAATTGAATTTCTTTTGATGTCCGCTTGCCGCTGTGCTTGATTATCATCATATATAGGAAATTTCTCTTTGTGTATCTACTGGAATAGTTTTTTTTTTTTTTTTTTTTTTTTTTAATCTTTAATCCATTGATTAACACTGCTACGAGCCTGTATGTTTTGGGGTCTGATTCTTTTCTGAGTATCTTAATCTGTATGTATACTTTGAATGGGCAAATGGGGAAGTGTGATAATTTGTAACCGTAAAAACCCTCCACAATGACAACTTGAAAGCTAAAGTATAAGTATAAGACAACTTTGTGGTCATTGATGCTTCTTGGTACTGAATCTTGGCTATGAAGTACAAACATGAGCAAAAAGGTAGATATGTGAAATATGAATGCCTAGACGTATGTGCATTAGCTAGGTATAATTTATGCTGAGCACGTCAGATGGAACTTGAGGTAGCATCAAGGTATGATAAAATGACAGAAACACAGTTAAAATGATTTGGTCATGTGTATACATTTGAATGCTCCTTTGCAATGGCTAGAATGTAGTAACTCATTAGTTCGTGTTAAAGGGAAAGAGGAATAGCTAGAAAGATTTCAAAATAATCTACAAAAAGAGCTATATATAAATTCAATAAAAATCATTGTTTTGATCTATCCCAATGGTGACATCTGACAAGCAATTCATATAGCCGTCCTCGTATATGGAATAAAGGCTCTTGAATGATGATGTCGCATACTGCACTAATTTATGTGTTTTTTGTTGGTTTCTAAATCTTTGGTTCATCGTAACTGGTTTGCTGAGGAAATCGCTTTCAATGTTTCTTTCGTTTAATATGTGTCGATGGGTACAGGTGATTTGAAATCAATTATTGCCCAAAACATTGGTTTAAAACCTGAGATGCATAAACTCTTGTTCAGAGGTAAAGAGAGAGAAGATGACGATGATCTCCAAACAACTGGTGTTAAGGACAATTCAAAGGTTTTAATTGTGGAGGATGCAACATGCAGGCAGAAAAGCCTTGAAGAAGTTGAGGAGGATTCCAAGGAACAAATTTTGGAGGATAAAGAATGCAGGCAGAAAAGCCTTGAAGAAGTTGAGGAGGATTCCAAGGAACAAATTTTGGAGGATACACAATGCAGCCAGAAAAGCCCTGAAGACATTAAGGAAACCAATGTAATCTCCCAAGGATGCCAAGAAGTTGCTTTGGTTAGGGAAGAGGTTGACATGCTCTCAGAACAGGTTAACATTCTTTTTAATAGTCTGAGTACTCTCTTTTGTGGTTCGTTGAGGTTTTGGCAAGATTGTGGTTTGTTTGCTGGCATGTGATATGTTTTTCTGTTCAATGACAGGTTTCTGCATTACAAGCTGTTGTGGATGATGGAACCAAGGTTGCTGATAAAGATATTGTGTATTTAACGGAGATGCTTATGAGGCAGTTGCTCAAACTTGATGACATTGTTGCTGTAGGAGAAGGTAGAGTGCAGAGGAAGATGGAGGTCAGTGTTATATTTGTCATTTTGGTTATGTCAGCAGCCATTTTTTCTTCTACTTTCATGCGTTGAAGGATGATTGTGAACTGGTATGCTGTTTAGGTGCGTCGAATCCAGGGCTTGATGGATACAGTGGACATCCTCAAGTCAAAAAACTCAAATTCCCCTAGTGAGGTGGACAATACCGAATCTGTAGCTGCTAGCCTATCGGAAACATCAAAACCTGGTGATGGAAGTGTATCGACTTCCCCAATGAATCCTTCTTCAATGTCTGCTCCTGAGTCAACCTCCATTTCGACACTTGAGCCATGTGCTGCTCCTATCCCAGTGGAACTTCCTGCTGATTCGACGCAATCTTCTATCCCTACCCCTGCCCTGACACAACTTTCTGCTCCTCCTCCTACTACTAATAGAAAAGGCAATTTATGATTGAGAGAAATTTGTCTAGTCCACATACAGATTGCATAAATAACCAAACTTGATGTTCAACTACATCATACATTTTGAAATTAACATATTTATTTTTGGATCCTTTCATGTAAAGACAACAGTTGAATTGTTCTATTGAGTCTTGAAAGAGATCACTTGTGCCATTTTCAGTTGTTTGTTTCTATTCCACCCCTTTTATGGGAAATGCAACGGCACACTTTGAACCGCAAGTCACAATTTCTAACAGGAGATAAGGAACACAACTTTGTCTCATCGATGTATGCCATTCCTAGTTATTGGTAGACGATAAAGCCCATTGTAACTGACTGAAATCCTGTAGAGTCTGGTTGAATGTTGGAGACCTTTTGTAGATGATAGATGCTGCCTGAATTAGAATGCTTGCTGTCAGTCCTCCCACCATGAAATTCCCATTCTCTGCTTCGACATCGAATACATGGCATGCATATTTCCATTCTCCCCACTCCTTCTCTATGCATCTATACCTTCCATCTTCCTATGGAAATAGAAAACACAAGAAAATTAGATGAATACTTCATGCTACACTCAGATATGCATATATTCTATATATAGTGAATAGATTTCAGACCTGGAGAAACATGGCCAATGGAACATCAAAGATAGCGTCAACTTCATCTTCATTGAGCACAGGTTTGAAGTCCTCCACTCTGGATAACAGGCCTATCACTGGAACTACCCTCAGCAAGTTCTGCATATGCATCACGATACATGTCAGTATGATTCCACCTTTAACAAGATTGCGTATGCAGTAAGTGTATGTATATGTACCGATGAAATGAATGGGTCTAAATGGGCAACAACCCGGACAAGGCCCGGTTCAAGTCCAATTTCCTCCATTGCTTCTCTCAGAGCTGTTGCAGAGTCATCCACGTCGCCTTCATCCATCTTCCCACCAGGTAACGCCACATCCCCTACAATAGATATGGAAAAGCATGTATTTTGATGATCTCTTTCAAATTCAATAGGGATTGGACAGGGCACTTATTTACCTGGATGAGACAGCAACTTCATGGATCTCCTGGTAAGAATTACACGAAGCTCACCATCTTGTCCGCAGAAAATGCATACCAGAACAGCAGCCCTGTTCTTCCTGGAAATAACAGGCAAGTCTTTTCTTGCCATTTTGTATTCAGGGACATAATCAGGAAGCTTACTCTCAAGATCCTGGAACACTTCCTGGTACTCACTTCCACAATTATCCATAGTTATGAACAGGGCCCTTCTTTGTCCTGTGTGTCTGTAAGTATAATTAATTATAGATCATATATATACTGTGCATAAATTTATATACGAGGAAAAAGTGAATGCATCTCAAGGCATGATTCTGGATCACAATTTAGTGAATGCAAGTTTCTAAGAATCTGATCCCAATACCCTTCTTTTATAACAAAAACCTGACATTTTTATGGGCCAAGCAGGATAGCTTTTCTCAAAAATTCAAAAAGAATGTACATAAATTGAAGCCAGTATATTCTAGCCATGTGTAGGAAGCATTGAAGGTGACAGAGACTGTAGTGAAGGCTAAGTTTTTATCTGGCCTCACCTAGCTATGTAATCTATGTGTGTACTTAGCCTCTAATCACATTTATTTAAAACCAATAATGGCATATTATTTAATTATTACATACTGTACTGATTAATTGAATGCAGAAGATGGATTCCCTGAACAAAGTGGTGAAATTATTTTGTGCTTCACTTATTGGTGTAAAGTCTTTTTCCTTTTTCTTTAATTTTATGAATTTCACTGCTGGAATTTTATTATCGTTATTCCCTTATTGAAATTTGTACTTGGTTGCTACTTGCTAGGTTAGGACAACTATATTTGGATCATTCTTCTTCTCTTTAGTAGTAGTAGTGTTTTTCATATACTTCTTTTCTGGGTAGAAACTAGAAACATGGAATTAGTTTATTTTTATATTTGCAACTGTTTTATTTATAGATATCTATAAATATATAAAGTGGAAATTGGTGTATATTCCTTAGTTCTTAAATTATTATGTAGACTGGTTTTTAGTCCAGTACAAATTATGAATCAGTCTTTGCTATAATTTCCCAGTGACTCATTTTATACACACACCAACAGTCCAAAGTCCAAACGAGGCGCTCAGTCCGAAGAGTTTTTTACGACTTGGGTTTTCTCTTCGGATGATATAATTGCGAATTTATCGGCTGACATGACCGGTGTTTGTGTCCCGCGTCTCTAAGTTTCTCTCCTCTTCGCCTCCCTTTCTGTTTTCTTTGTTCATTGTTTGCCGACGCTTTAATGTGTCACTTGTTAACCAAAAAAAACAGTCCAACACGCATTTATCATGTTCTTGGTTAATTTCCTTTTAGATTTGGACAAATTCCCTACACAAAAGGCCAAAGCCCTACTTATATGCCCACCAATGATGGCTATCCATAATTCTTGAAGTTAGAGATGTTAATTTTTTTTTTTTTTTGGCGGAACTAGAGATGTTAAATTTATTAATCTATGCCCATTAATTAAGTAAAAAATTAATTATATTAATAAAGCACAGCTATATGAATAAAACAATAATTAATTAAGAAGATGAATATTGCGTTTTTTAAAAGATAAATTAAAGTTCAGCAATTCGAATTTTTTAAGATGAAAAGTGGGACTGCTATTGATATTCTAAATCACTATATCTCTTTTGAAATTCAATTCAATTCAAAGCTACATTACTACCAGATAGTATGATACAAATATAGAGCCAGAAGCATATTATAGTATTATTATTGTTATTATCAAGTACTATTTATTTTATCATAATAAATCCACAACTCAAACTCATATCTGATGTGTAATGCGCCACACAAACGTTCAGTTTTTGCACCATGACTTGTTCATCAAGTGTCCAGTGGGCAATAAGCACTTTATTATGACAACCATTTTGGGTGCCCTAATGGGTTTTATTGAGGCCAGACTCTATTAATACTATATGAATGCAAAAAGACGGCCTTTACTGAGTGTCAAAAAGTAGATAAAACACAATCAATCATCATTCATGGTATGTATCTAACAATAATAAAAGTTATCACGTACAAGTATCTAACAATGGATCCATTCTATCTAATATCTAATATCTATGCTATTTTCAAATCTTGTAAGGGATTAATAAGGTGTAATAAAAATTCTAGTATGTATGAGTATGACCGTTTTCCGTTTGAGGAATTTGTAATAGAGAGGAAAGTGAAGCACAGAAGATGATAAGATCATCCCATTACATATATGGTTGCAGTCGGGAGTTGTAAATGATAAATCATCGAGGATATATTTTCATTTAGCAACTGATGAAATTGCGGTATCATGAGCTATATATAATTAATTACAATGTTTAATCATGAGCTATATATAATTAATTACAACTGATCATCGAAGATCCCATGTTTGATTAATTAAAGTTTTTTTTGCGGAATTTTAATTAATTACAATTTTTTGATGTATATCATGTATCCTCAAGTTAATTAATTAAAATTGAGACACGAGATTGATTAATTATAATATTTAATTTACTTATACTTTTAGTGTGGAAGATAAAACTAAAACTGAGAACTTGCCACCAATCTTATATTGGAGTCAGTGTATTGAGTAATTTTTTTATACTGTTACAGTGAAGATTTCTGTATGGTTTGAGATATTTTTATGGAAATAGCTTCAGAAATGTTTTTTTTCTAAATTAAAAGAGAAATACTGCTCTCTATCCTATTATTTTGTTCCAAAATTTATTTTTATTTCAAAATTTTTGGGTATGAAGTTTAATGCTCTTGTTTAATGTTAATATTTTAATATATAAATATAATATAAAATATATATTTAAATAAACAATGCGAGTAGGTAATCTAATAAGATTAAAATTATATATGTTTTTCATATTATTATAATATATTTATAATAAAATTGAGAAATGTTAAAAATAAACAAATTGTTAGCCCAATAAACAATTGGGCCGTTTAGTCCACATTTAACCCTAAGATTATCGTACACCACAATGTGGTTTCTAAAGCGTAAAGAGAATGGACACTTTGAGATGATTGAAGTAGAGGCACGGCGATCAACGGTTGAAAGACGGGTCATTTGCCTATATATACAATGCAAGATCCATCATAAAATACAAGACAGATCAAAAATCACTCTGGAGATTATCTCAAGAGCCACATTTTATTTTTCTTTCATAACTTTCTACAGTTTTTTCTCAGTTTATCACTTTCTGTTCTTGTTCCTGTAAACTTTCAGTTGATTCAATTCACGTTGTTCCTTTCCAGTTCTTTCGCTTGTAATTTTATTAGCAACAATTCTACAAGGGGGGAAAAATGAAAAAAAAAAAAAGAAAAAAAAAAGAAAAAAAAAGAGAAGTCTAGATACAAAAGAACAAATTAAAGTGAAAGTAGAGTTTGAGGGTATGCTTTGGAATACGGTGTCAAATAAATGAAGCGCACACACACACACAATTATATAGGGAAATTAAAAAAAAGGGCTTTCATACCCCTCCGATGACTCACTATATATGCTATATAATCCCCCGGGCAGTAAATTAGTTGATCTTTCCCAATATGGAACCCTGTGTCCGTGTCTGAACTGAACCCCAAGTCTCAATTAAACAACGACCAGTAACTGAAAGCTTTTTGTGTTCAATTCCTCCATCATCATGAAAACCAGTAACCAGCATTATATTCCATGCAATGGTTAGATCAGACTTTAATCATTACCATGATGATGATATATCATATATTCACATGAGACTAAAAGCAACCTTAGTGCTATATCTATCATTCAGATTTTCTCCCGTTGGACTCGGCAAATATACTAGTATCTCGACAACCATCATCTCTCGTTACAGTATTCTGTTTAAATTTAACACCATGCGGATCGATGTGGGTTCCCAAAATATATATCAGACATGTGAATAAGTTGTCGACCTCAGCTCGTCCTCAATCTCAGCCTCTCAGGAGTAGAAAATTAAATTAAATGTGGCAGATGGCAATAGCCCCAAGATTTTCATGGTGTATGAATGTGATAATCATAAATCGTATGTATGTGCACTTTCCCCCAAAGATTCATGGATATTGAAAACCCATTAAGACGTTTTGAATTATTTATTACCCCCCTGCCCTTTGTTTTATCTGTTGTTTTTCATGAACCAGTGCAGGGATTTTTTTAATCTCATTAATCTGATGAGCATATATCCCAATGCATAGAGTGTCCAAAATCGGAATCTGAAAATCACTTGTACTATAAATGTAGAATATGAAAACAAAACATTCATACTATAACCTTAATTATCTTTAGTGCTACAAAAAAAATGATACTGATGATAATACTGGAATGACTAATGCATAGCAATTAAGAAACGAGTACCTCAAGATCTCACTTAGAATTTCCCGCAATTCATAGAGTCAGATCCAGAGTACTCATCCCTCTTGCCTTTTCTGTCCTAACCACATCCTTTGCCTGCTTTTTCACTTGATAACTGTACAGTGATAGGTTCAAGTCCTCTTCATCCAGCACCGTGCCTTGCTGCTCTTCTTCTGTTCTTGATTCAAGCCCAAGTGATAGATTCAAATCGAGTTCGTAATCTGGGGCTTTTCTTTTGAATCCAGTTTGGTTAATCTTTGGGCTTTTAGCAGAGTCTGACCAAATCTTTTGGCCATTGGTAATAAACCTTTGTTGTAACAACTTCAATGAGCTGATGAGTTCAGTAGGGTTTTTTGTGGATTGCTCTGACCAAGACTCTTGCATAGGAAGAGATCCATTTCGCTGTTCTTTTGAATCTTGGTTGAATTTTTCCTTCAGAGAGTTGATTTTGGAGAAGTGATGAGGATTTTCTGGTCTGTGGAAATGGTTGGCGAAGATTCTTCCAGCATTTGGATTGTAAAACCCTGGCTTTGTAGAGCTGAAATTCCATTTTCCATGGCCATTCCAAGAAGCTTGATCTCCATACCTTTATTATTGGGGGAATTGATTGTTAGGGATTTGGATAGAAGAGAATTTGCCACATTATATGTTTCTGGTTAGATTTGAAAATACCTTAGGTTTGAGGTTTGCTCTCGATTGAAGTTGGGAAAAAGAGGAAACTTTGTCAGTTTGAAAACACTCTTCTGATCTACACCTTCCATGAAAAGCCTGTGATCTGTCGTCATCATCATCATCTCTGTGTTTATGGAAATTTATCATTGTTAAAACCCTGGTTTTCATGAATTCTATGGAAATTGAATGACAAGGAAAAGAAAGAAGAGAGTTGAATGTTTGATTTTAGCTAATCAATTAATTATTAGTTACCTGAGTTAGATTCATCTTCAATCTTCTTGCTTCTGTACATCTGCAAAAGAGCACAACCAAAATTCACAAAGGCTTATCAAACTAAAGAATCAAAATAACCCTAGTGTGTGTTTCAATTTGCATAATCCATTCTAGCTTTATAATTAGTTTCTTCACATTAGTCACCTGCAAATGGCTCTTCACATGAGCAATTTTCAGCCCTTTAATGTCCATCAATTGAAGCACTGATTTTGGTGTTGCTCCTGCACCAAGAAAAAAACCAACCATCAAAACCAACAGACATCAATATCAATCATCCAAACATTCCATGAACTGTGATCTCCCTTAGCTTAATATGAATGACTTCGACACACACACACACACAAGTAGTTTGAAAGAAATTACTTACTGTCTTGTCCCCCAAGCCTTTCCACTGCACGTACAAACCGTGTATGAAGATCAGGTGTCCACCGGAGCCTAGGCAACTTGGATCGAACATACTGCCGCACCAATGGCTTCTTAGTCTTCCCCTCTTCGACAGTGCTGTTGCTTGAGCTTCCTCCATCTTTGACCAGCTTGCAGCTTTTGTTTTCCCCTTGGCACTCGTCCTCACTCTGGATGTCCTCTGAATCAGGGCTTGTTTTGGAATAACAGATTGATTCCTTCTCACTGCTGTCCATTTCGGTATTCAAGGACAGTCTGATCTCTTAGCTTCTAATTTGCAGATGAAACTAAAAAGAGAATCTGATGATGAAGAACATATCTGGACAGTAATTAGATCTCCTATCAGCAGTCTATACAGAACTATAATCAGTGGGAGGTTGAGAATTAGGGTTCCTTAATTATGAAATATATGAATCGAATCAAACCCAAGAATGGGAGAAGATGATGAGGAATACCTCCTCTCTCTCTCTCTCTCTCTCTCTCTCTCTCTCTCTCTCTCTCTCTCTCTCTCTCTCTCTCTCTCTCTCTCTCTCTCTCTCTCTTTCTCTCTCTCTCTCTCTCTCGTGTGTGTGTGTGTTTGTGTCCCTCAAACAAATTAAAACAATAGTATAATTGTGGGAAATCACAAGGCATCTTTGAATATATAGGAGACCAATATAAGGATGTATGTCTCCATGTATAATTAATACATCCATCAATTTGTGATGTTGATATATATGAATGGCTGAAAAAGTATTTTATTTATATAATATAGCAGTCATGTGAAGCCAGTTCGCAATTTCCACAGACAATATGGCCCAATTTCAATTAATTGGTATATATATATAGTACAAGTATACTATATTATGCTCCCCTTACTAATAGTATATATTATGCTCCCCCTCACATATTCAGAATTCATATAAGCTTATTTGGAAATTAAAGGTGTTTGATAGTCAATTAACATTTATTAAATGATCCAACAAATTTTTTTTTTATGTTCGATTACTTTGTTTAAAAATATTATAATGTTTAATCAGTAAATAATTGTTTGAGTTAACTTTCTTATTAGATTTTAACAAAATAGTTTTAGAATATATTGATATGTAGTATCCCAAAATTTCAAATTAACTTTCAGCTTTTTATATATTTCTCTAAACAAATCCTTCAACAATTGTGTCAAATAGGACATAAAATATCACATATAGATATTTAATTAAAAAAGAAGTCTCTATTTAGTACTACATGCGTTTGAGTTAAACTAGAAAGAAAGCAATAAAAATAAATAAATAAAAAAGAATGTGATAGCTAGAGTTAGCATTTGATAATATCAAAATCATAGATATTTTGAACCATTTTGTATCTCTGGAAACAAAAATTATCTATTCGCTAGATGATGTGCAATTTGCAAAAATACCTTTCATTCAATTAAATATAAGTATATATATATATATATATATATATATATATATATATATAAAGGCTTTCTTAGATGTGAAGTCATGGCCTCTCATAAATAACCGTTTATATACAGACTACATTAGACCCAGATTATTCCCTCAAAAATTTGTATAGGTAATGAAATACGCCTTTCCTAAACAGTTTTTTTTTTTTTTTTTTTTAACAATAGACATAACATATATAATTATTAAAAGCTGTATTCCCACCGTAATGTGTGCCAAAGTTTCTAGTAAAATTAAAGGCTGCTGTGTTTAGAATAATAACTTTCAAAGTGAAGAAATTTTGTGGACTAATTCAACTTAGACCTCTATAATTGATGTGTATACCGTAGCTACGGTCTTAATTAAGTATATTGAAATTAAGAAATTTGTGATTCCTGTCTCTTGGTTTAATTTATTGGATGCAAATTAAAGTTTTTTTTAAAAAAAAAAATTAAAAAATAAAAATGAAATGGGGTTCACACTATAGCTTGCTTGCTATTTTTATTTATACATATTTTTTTGTTTATTACAAGCCATCATCGTATCAATTTTCATGAGTTGCTATCAAACATGTAGGAATAAATACAAATAATCTTCAACTTTCCCTCAGCTGATCTTCTTGTTATGACTTATTATGCTGCTCAGAAACTTCTGTTTAACTTCTTTCTAGATTTTGTAAATTAAATATACTATACGTGTATGAATTGAATTTTTCTATTTTTTTTTTTTTAATTTTTAAGTAGAGATCATCGATGTTCTTACAGACGATAGAACTTGAGATTGAATTATGCACTAGCAAAATATATATTTAGAACGATACTAATTAATTTGAATTCCAGTTATTGGATAGAAACTGTGTATTTAATTAATACTTATGCACGCTATGTAAGGTTTTAGAACTTGGAGTAGCTAGCTAGTAAGGTTTTATAATTTGTTATGCTACGTATTGTATTTAATCTCAACTTTGTAATTTTGAGATCAATCTTTAACTACAAAAACGAAGAGCAAAAAATTATGAGATGAAATTCGAACAATAAAGCTCGATATATATATATATATATATATATATATATATCCAAGTATACACCAAATAAAATTAAAGGCGATGTTATGCCAACCACAGCACAGAGAGGAGAGGTCGATGGAAGATATATATACTACGTATAATAAATTGTGGGAACATATTTATATAGAATGAAGATGAATTAATTTTACTTACAAAATTATGAATGCATGCAGCTGCTGCCCTTGCGTCGGGAATCACGGTCTCCCTAGCTCTAATTCAATTAAATTAATTATTACTACCTGCTACACACACATATATATTCTCTACTTTTTTTAAATTATCCAATTGGTATTTAAAGGGAAAAAAAAATAGAAGAAAAGAAAATCTAATACTACATTTTTTATAATGAAAAGGGTAAAAAGTGTTTAAAGAAGTAAGTATTGTGATACATTTAAAATAAATTAAGAAGCTGTTGACATCCCACGCAGCGGATAAATTAAAATGTGGCACGGCACTCTCTCGATAGTTTAATTACATGGAGAATAATATTAACACCCCCCCTCCCCATCTTATTCTCCATAGTATATACTATCAGAACCCATGCACATCGGATTCCATTGTTTTATATGGCGCGAGAAGAATTGCTTCAAATATCATCACTAAGTGAATATTCGTTTTAAGTTGGAACCTCTTCAACGTTAACCTGGTTTTTACGTACTAAAGCACAAAATTATGATAATAATAATAATAATAATAATAATAATAATAATAATAATAATAATAATAATAATAATAATAATAATAATAAAGGGAGGAGTTATTTGTCAATGTATACGTATAGCATTATATATGTATATGTAGTATAAAAGCTAGCTTTGGGTGTATTGTATATGAGAGAAGTAGGTAGGTTGGAAATGGTGATCATTTTTGGAGTGTATGAGTTAATTTTCCAAAACCATAGAATATAGTAGTATTAATTTAGTTATTTGGATGGTATGAAGTGTTTTTGTTTTTACTGTATATATAATTTATACGGAGATGAGATGAGATCGAGTTGACTTATAAGTGAAGGTGTTAACTAAAATATGTATAGTTGCATGCATGGGACAATCGTCCATCTGACAATCACTTTTGTTTTATTACTACATAATAAAATAAATAAAAAAAAATAAAAGAAAGAAAGAAATGAAATATTGATAGTAGTACTACTTGATAGGCGTGCATAGCCTTTGGGTTTGGGGTTTGGCAATAGTTGTGGTGTTTCAATTCACAGTGGGGTGTGTCATGTGTGCTTGGCTGCTTGCTCTGATCGATCCAACATCTTTTGTGAATTATACATATAATATATACTATGAGGCTATGAGCATTTCTGTCCTCTTTTGATTCCCAATTCTCCAATATTTATACATATACAGATATACTAGTATATTTATCATTTTACTAGTAGTATTACATTCTCACGACTCATTACTCTTTAACAATTATTACAGTGCATGCAAAAAAATTTTGAGAGAGAGACAGAGAATAACAAACTAACCTTACATCACATGACGACTCACCCATCTTGATTCTTGCATACACATACATCACACGTGACATATGAAGCACTCATTTATCATTATATTTTTAATATGTATAATTATAATTATTTATTAAATATGTATTATTCGAATTTTACATTATAATATACTCCCTCCATTTTTTTTTAGTTGTCTTTTTAGAAACTAAAAAATATTCCAAAATAGTTGTCGCTTGTATGTAGTGATAGGTAGTTATACTATGTTTTTACTATATTACATTTCTTGACATTTATTACAAAAGAGTTTAGTTGAAGGGTAAAAATGAAAATATATAAGTTGTTATGAAAATGGACGGATGCAGCAACACAAATGAAACGTCGAGTCGAGTTTGGAACTCTTCCCGCAAGACGTTTATGCCCCGGTAGTGCTCCGGCAACGGCAGAACGTCCCCAAAGGTGAAACGACGAAACGCCTCGACGTAGCAGCACCGCAAACGTCGACGACTGGCGAACAGAACAAAGAACAGAGGGAGTCGGGACGAGAGGATATGCAGGAAGAGAAAGAGAATGCAGAAAACTGTGTGTTGCCTAAGCTGCCTGACGCTGCCATTTATAGGCGCTGGAGAAGACGAAACCGCCGACGGGTATTGATAGGGCGGTTTCAACTCGCGATTCAAATGGTTTTCAACAACTCGCGACGGGTGTTGAAATCAGAGTGGGCTTCAACGACTGGGCTTGGCGCATGGGCTCGACAAATAAATTTTGTCTAAAAAATTAGATAGGCCCAAAGCCCAATTACCAAGATCCAAGTCCAAGTCCAAGTCCACGGGCACGGGCACGGGCACAGGCGACGGCGACGGCGCGGCGCGGCTCGGCTCGGGACGGGACGGGACGGGACGGGCGCGCGCGTGTGGGCTTCCCCCACACTTGACCAATCTGTATTAGTTTAATTGTTTCTAACATGCAGAACAATATAAACTAATTCAACTCCCACTGCTTAAGCAATGTGGGACGCGCCACTTTTACCTACTCTTTAACAACCATTTAAACACAAGCGTTTCAACTAGCCGCATTCAATGACCCATTTCGACCACTTATTTCTCACTCACCCGACAACGGTTTTGAGAAAATAAATGCACTACGACAATCTACGCGAAATGTAGAATTCGTATACGCTATTTAATTAATCCAAATTAAATATCGTCATTACGCAAAAAGGAGCTCAAAACCCCATTTTTCCAACAATCCCCCACATGAGTGGAAATAACAGCAGCAGTGAATGCAATGCAGATGCAAATGCCCCGACTCCTTCTTAAAGAAAGGTTACTGCACGGGTTTAAGTAGTTTTTGGCTTTGAACTTAAACCATATCAATATTATCGAGTATACAGGCGGCATAGTGATTTTACTCTTGAACTATCCCCCACAACGTATACTAGTCCAATAATAAAGAATCAGTAACTTTTCAGACTCTTTGTCCGTTCTCACATTTGGTTCCATTCCAGGCCATGGAAACCCCCTTTGGATTCATAAGTCTCTACTGAAGCGGCCACACTTCTACTTATATAGGTGATTCGATCAAGTATCCTGTCATACTTATATGAACACACAGTTCCAAAATCATTAAAAGTCATTAAACTCAACCTCTACCACAGACAGGCATCAAACACTTTATCATTGCTTCTGAGGGAAAGGATGAAGATTATTCTTCAAAAGTGTTTTCACATTTGAAATCATACATCTTAGTGGTCCCTTTGAACCAGGTTTGTGGGATCTCCACTCATCATGGTTGGGTTACCAATGTAATCATTCTTTAGGTGTGGGTTTTAATCCCATTCCCTCTCGCAATTTGCAAAATTGATCTCTGTTGACAGCTTTTGTTAACGGATCCGCTAGGTTATCTCCAGACTTTACATAAGTTAGAGAAATTACCCCACTAGAAATCAATTGCTTAACGGTATGATGTCGACGACGGATATGTCTCGACTTACCATTATACATCTCATTTTGTGCCCTGCCAATAGTTGTTTGACTATCACAGTGTATCATTACTGTTGGCGCAGGTTTCTTCCAACATGGAATTTCCTCGAGGAAATTTCGAAGCCATTCGGCTTCTTCACCAGCTTTATCTAAAGCTATGAATTCAGATTCCATGGTGGATCGGGCTATACACGTTTGTTTTTGTGACTTCCAAGACACAACCCCTCCCGCAATCATGAATACATAACCACTTGTGGATAATGAATCACTTTTCTCTGATATCCAATCGGCATCAGAGTACCCTTCAAGAACAGGAGGATATCTCGTGTAATGTAACCCCAACTCTTGAGTATATCTCAGATATCTCAAGACTCTCATAATAGCCTTCCAATGCTCACGACTTGGATTGCTAGTATATCTACTCAATTTGTTAACCGAATATGCAAGATCCGGGCGAGTACAATTAGTCAAGTACATTAGACTACCAATGATTCTTGCATACTCTTCTTGAGCAACAGATTCACCTCTGTTTACTTTCAACTTTTCACAGGGATCCATAGGCGTCTTTGCCGGACGACTATCATAAAGCGTTGAATTTACTTAACACTTTCTCAATGTAATGAGACTGAGAAAGAACAATCCCTTCGGGATGTCTTATGATTTTTATCCCTAATATGACATCGGCTACACCCATGTCTTTCATGTCAAAATTCCTTTTTAACATGTTCTTGGTCTGATTAATCATATTCAAGTCACTACCCATGATCAACATGTCATCTACATACAAGCAAACTATAACAAAATTATCTGTTATTCCCTTGTAGTAAACGCATTTATCACATTCTTTGTACTTGAACCCGTTTGACAACATCACATTATCAAACTTCAAGTGCCACTGCTTAGCCGCTTGTTTCAGACCATACAGAGATTTAACCAGTTTGCAGACTTTATGCTCTTGTCCTTGAACAACAAAGCCTTCTGGTTGATTCATATAAATCTCTTCATCTAGATCACCATTTAAGAATGCAGTCTTAACATCCATTTGATGTATCTCAAGATTGTAAAGTGCAGCAATCGAGAGAAACACTCGAATGGAGGTGATTCTAGACACCGGAGAATAAGTATCAAAATAATTATCTCCTTCCTTTTTGTCTAAAGCCCTGAACTACAAGGCGAGCCTTGTATTTATTGATCGATCCATCGGCTTTATACTTTCTTTTAAGGACCCAACGGCATCCTAAGGGTTTACAGCCTTTCGGTAGATCAGTAAGAACCCAAGTGCGATTCTGCATAATGGATTCTAACTCACTGTTTATGGCTTCTTGCCATAACGCAGCATTTGGTCGAGCCAGAGCTTCATTCACAGTTCTTGGCTCGTTATCTAACATAAAAGTGATGAAATCTGGACCAAAAGTTTCTTTGGCCCTATGGCTACGACGAAGTTCAACTGGTTCAGGAGAAATACTTCCCTGGTCAGTTTGCTTCGGCTGATCAGAACTCGTAGCTTCATCAAACGTTCTTTTATTTGAACATTCCACTTTATCCTTGTAAGGATATATTTCTTCAAAAAACACAGCGTTTCTTGATTCAATTATTGTTCCTTCACTTATACCAGATATTTTTGACTTATGTACCAGGAAACGATACGCGCTACTGTTGAGGGCATACCCTATAAAGATACAGTCAACTGTTTTGGGGCCGATTGTAACTTGTTTAGGAGGTGGCACCTCAACTTTAGCCAAACACCCCCACACTTTGAGGTATTTGAAAGAAGGTTTTCTACCTTTCCATAACTCGTAAGGTGTTACTTCCTTACCTTTGTGAGGTATTTTATTTAAAATATAATTAGCTGTTAAAACAGCTTCCCCCCACAAGTTCTGGGGTAACCCTGAACTGATCAACAAGGCATTCATCATATCCTTTAGCGTACGGTTCTTACGTTCCGCAACACCATTGGACTGCGGTGAATATGGAGCTGTAGTTTGATGAATTATTCCAGATTCGGCACACAATTCAGCAAATGGAGCAACATATTCTCCTCCTCGATCACTCCGAATAACCTTAATTCGGCTATTCAACTGAGTTTCAGCCTCAAGCTTGAAGTTTTTAAAAGCTTCAATAGCTTCATCTTTGCTTCTCAACAATAAAGATAGCAATAACGAGTGCTATCATCAATAAAAGTAATAAAATACTTTTTACCACCCCGAGTTTGCAAAGATTTAAAATCACATACATCAGTATGAATTAAATCCAGGGGTTTAGTATTTCTTTCAACACTTGGAAATGGAGGTTTTGTCATTTTCGCTTCAACACAAATTTCACATTTGTTTTTATCGTTGAATTCCATTTCCTTAAGTAATACCAATCTCTTTATAGCATTTTTATTTGCATGTCCAAGTCTACAATGCCATAAATTAAAACACTCAAGCAAGTAAGAAGAACCTTCAATTTTATTACCAGAAGCTTGCTCAACAACTTGGCGTTTAGCCATTACATTAAACTTGAAAAGACAATTGGTGAGATAGCCTCTACCAAGGAATTTTCCAAACTTAGTCATGATAAACTTATCAGACTCAAAAACAAGTTTAAAACCACTACTAACTAGCAGCGAACCAGAAACCAAATTCTTCCGGATATCAGGGACATGCAGCACATCCTTCAGAGTCAAGTTTTTGCCACTAGTTAGCCTCAGTATCACATTTCCAACGCCAACCACATCAGATGATGCTTGGTTTCCCATGTGCAGCTTTCTGCCTTCAACAATCCGGTATGAAGTAAAGAACTCCCTGTTGGCAGCCACATGACACGAAGCCCCGGTATCAACAAACCAACCTTTAGCATCATCAATATGCAATACTGCTTCAGACACCACTGCACAAAGGTTGTCTTCCCAACCGTCAGGTTCAGCATGTACCATGTGAGTGGTAGGCTTAGCAAGCTTCTTATTCTTCGGCTTTGGGCACTGATTGGCAAAGTGCCCAACCTTGCCACAGTTGTAGCAATTCCAAGAGAATTTCTTCCTCTTTTGGCCATTGACAACCGCTTTACCTTTGCCCGCAGCGGTCGGCTGCTTGCGTTTACCGGTTTCAGTCAAGTTCGCCTTAGCCTCCACGGAATGCCTCTTTGACACGGCCTTGCGGTTATCCTCCTCGATTCTAATCCGTGTAACAAGATCTTCAAGGGACATTTCTTTTTGCTTGTGCATCAAGTAGTTCTTGAAGTCTTTCCACGAAGGAGGCAGCTTCTCGATCACAACCGCAGCGTTAAACGCATCGGGCAATTGCATTCCCTCAGCGTGAACGCTATGTATCAGTAATTGAAACTCTTGAACATGTTCAACCACTGAACGCCCGTCAACCATCTGAAAACCCAGATATTTGGAAACGGCATGCTTTTTAGTACCAGCATCCTCCGTTTTGTACTTCCGTTCCAACTGAATCCACAGTTCCTTTGCACCTTTTACAGAAGAGTACACAGCGTACAAAGGATCCGTGAGAGCACTCAGAATGAAGTTCTTACACATGAAATCACTGTGAACCCATTGTTCTTTGGCGAAGAGCTTCTGAGGATCGGTCTCCATCTCAGACAGGGATGGCCAGCTGCTCCTCAAAAACCCGGCCAAACCAAGAGTGGTCAGATAGAACAGCATCTTCTGTTGCCACGTCTTGAAATCACGCCCGTCAAACTTTGACGGCTTCTCGGCCACTCCAAATGACCTTGGCAACGCCATAGGGACGGAACCCGTTGACGGCCCAACGCCCGGCACGAAGGTCGGCTCCGACTGAACATAAGTTGGCAAACTAGTGTTCAGCGGCCCACCGCCCGGTTGTAAACCGGTGTTCATGTTATTAAGTCCTGCGGGTGTAACCCCGACCGTTTGTCCAGAAAAAGGCAAAGACGCCCCAACGGAAGCGTTGGGCTGGAACGAAACAGTTCCAAACGAGTGTCCAGAGATAAACTGCCCAGAATTGGGCAAAACATACCCGCCAGCGTTAGGCGTCGGCGACGGGGGCAGAAAGGCCGTCGTTGGATCAAGCAGGTATTGATCGATGGAGGCGTTTGGGTCTGCCGTCGGCAGCGGCAGCGTCACGGGTGGAGGAACGACAGTAGGCGTGGTCAGCATTGACGGCACCGCTGCGGTTGGGGTAACGACAGCGGACGCCTGGACAGACCCAGGCATAGGAATGGAGGCGGCGGCGGCAGCGGCGGATGAGACGTCAGCGGAGGCGGTGGTGGCAGCAGTGAAACCGTCCATTATAAACGTCTTGCGTTGTTATGAAAATGGACGGATGCAGCAACACAAATGAAACGTCGAGTCGAGTTTGGAACTCTTCCCGCAAGACGTTTATGCCCCGGTAGTGCTCCGGCAAAACGTCCTCAAAGGTGAAACGACGAAACGCCTCGACGTAGCAGCACCGCAAACGTCGACGACTGGCGAACACTGCCTGACGCTGCCATTTATAGGCGTTGGAGAAGACGAAACCGCCGACGGGTATTGATGGGGCGGTTTCAACTCGCGATTCAAATGGTTTTCAACAACTCGCGACGGGTGTTGAAATCAGAGTGGGCTTCAACGACTGGGCTTGGCGCATGGGCTCGACAAATAAATTTTGTCTAAAAAAATTAGATAGGCCCAAAGCCCACCCAAAGCCCAATTACAAGTCCAAGTCCACGGGCGACGGCGACGGCGCGGCGCGGCGCGGCTCGGGACGGGCGCGCGCGTGTGGGCTTCCCCCACACTTGACCAATCTGTATTAGTTTAATTGTTTCTAACATGCAGAACAATATAAACTAATTCAACTCCCACTGCTTAAGCAATGTGGGACGCGCCACTTTTACCTACTCTTTAACAACCATTTAAACACAAGCGTTTCAACTAGCCGCATTCAATGACCCATTTCGACCACTTATTTCTCACTCACCCGACATGTACAACGGTTTTGAGAAAATAAATGCACTACGACAATCTACGCGAAATGTAGAATTCGTATACGCTATTTAATTAATCCAAATTAAATAGCGTCATTACGCAAAAAGGAGCTCAAAACCCCCTTTTTCCAACATAAGTTACTTAATGCAAATCTTGGTTATTGAAATTGAGCTGAAAGAGATAACTAATAAGTAACTGAGGGAGTATAATACATCATTATTGGGTGCAAATTTGATCGAGTAGTCTCAAACTCTCAATAGTTTTGGTGGCCTTAGTTGCAACAATGAATTAATTGATTGAACATAAATTTGAACTGCTGATTGTGTTGGCGCTGAATAGCTGATGAATTGAAGGGTTGATCATGAATTAAATACTACTTCCTCTTTTTTTTTTCTTTTTCTTTTTTTTTTTTGCTACGGACCCACAGTCCAATGCACATTTTAAATCATTAATAACTCAAATTGGGTACAAGTAAAAATTCTAAAAGTTTGATATTTAAAAACTAATAGACGAATCTAACAAGATTTCACATGACTAATATTTTAACTTGCATAACTATGATAAAATTTCAAGTTAAAGTATTTGTGTGAATATTGCTTAATTCACAAACGTAGCTATCTTTAAAAAAATGGAGGAAGTATGATAAGTCCAATATAATGTTTAATTAAATCAAACAAATGCATATCATATATATATGAATGAATATATAGTCGGACAGCTCGATCGCACAAAATTCAGCATTGCTAGAACTTACAATGTCACTTTCATAATTTTCAACTAAGTAATATTATGTCCTTCTATTTATTAACACATATTTCTAATAAGAAATATTTATTTAAAATAAAAGAAGGGGGCGGTCGGGTGGGTGAGCCGCCAATGGGAAATCGGAACTCGTTGTGTTTATTTATTTTATTTGTTTATAAATAATATAATATTAAAATAACGGGGAAGTTCCCTTTGTAGTATAGTGGGGATGTTTGGGAGTCAGCGGATCCACTAGCAGATAACAGATTCGGAGAGAGAATTGTGAGAGGATATGTTGTTAGTTTATGGCCCAATTTTCAGCAGCCCAAATCCCAGGCCCATGAAGGCAAAATTGCTGAGGCCCAATTTCTTCTTTGATATTAATACTCCCTCCTATCCGATCAGCCCCTAACCCCAAGTCATTATTTCCTTCCCCTACCAAACAGCAGTAGCGCCCCCCTTTCCCTTTTTTCTTCTCTTCCAGTCTTCCTCCTCCCTCCTTATCTTTGTGTCTTCATCACCTCCCTTAGGTTAGATTTGTTCTTCCTCCAGTGAGTGTGTGAGAGTGTTGGTAAGTGAAAGGGGGTTGGGTTGAGAGTAAGGGTTGTGAGCTTCTCCCTTGTCTAGAGCCTTGGTGGCTAGGTTGCCGGAAAAGTGGTCTCCGGCGAAGGGATTGAGAGGCCGAGGGTGTTGCTGGCGTGGCAGAAGGGCTGTTGTAAGGGTGGTGGCGTGGCAGCGGAGCTGTGGCGTTGATGGTGGTTCCGGCAGCTCCTGTGGTGGCCGGCGGTGGTGTAGGCAGCGGCCTTGGTGGCGGATCCGGCGGTTCTTAGTGTTCTCGGTTGAGTGTTGCTCATTTGGGTGCTCCGAGCCTACTTGTTAATAGATCTTATAGATCTATTTGGTATACTTCCTTCTCTTTACCATTTGTTGGTATTTCCTTGTTCCACTAACATCTTTTGTAGATCTAAAAGTGGAGAACGAAAGGGAGCCACTGGACGATTGGAGCAGCAGAACGGAGGAGACGAATCTGTCGGACGAGGCTGGGCGGGGCAGAAAATGGAGAGGACTAAATCTGTCCATTGAAGCCGAGACAACAGTCTCTTGGAGCTGTCTCTCGTTTCTGTTTTATTTCTTAAGAGTGAACTTGTATTATGAGGCAAGCTATGTAATCCCATAGTTTTAGGCCTTTAAGGTTTGTAATAGAATATGTTAAAACAGGGTACCGGAGTTACCCAACAGTGGTATCAGAGCCATAGGCCACTGTGGGACGGGGGTTGGTCAAGGCACCCCCGCAAGGTAAAATAGCTTATCTTCACTCTTTACATTTTTTAAGCAAGTTTACTTTCCTGGAAGAGAATATTCCGGATGTTATTGATATATTTGGTGAATCTGCATTTTCTGTGGTATTGTGCTTTGTGTGCAAAAATTGTGGATTTGAAATTTTTGGGGAATAGAAAATCTGATTTCTTATTCCCTGAAAAAGCAGATTCCTGAAAATCTTGAAAGTTGTGATTTTTTGGGAATCTGTGAAAATCAATCCAACTTTTGAAAAGTGACCGTTGGGACTATTGGGCCTCCCAAAAATTGATTTTAGGCCTGTCTGATAGTGTGGTCAAGTCTGAAAAAAATTTTTGGGCTCCCAAAATTAATTTAGGTTTGTTTAAAAATTTAAAAGGATAACAAATGCTATAGGGTGGAATTAGTTGTGATTAGTTGGCCAAGTGTTTGAGCACTTGTCTGCTCATTCCGTTAAACGGCCAAACACAATAATGACTTCCACCTCGAATAGCATAGTTCCTTTTAATGGAAAGAACGACTTCAGCATCTGGCAAGTTAAGATGCGTTGTGTTCTTGTCCAACAAAGAGTTTATAATGCAATTGATCAACTCTTTGATGACGAAGTTACTGAAGCTAAAAAGACTGAAGTAGATGAACTTGCTAAATCTGCCATAATTTTAAGTTTATCTGATGCTGTCCTTAGAAAAGTGAGTGATTGCAAAACAGCCAAGGACCTTTGGGAGAGGCTGTCTGAACTGTATGCTGAGTCATCTTTGTCTTCTAGAATATTCCTGCTTGGTAAATTTTTTAAATTTAAATTGGATATATCTAGAGACTTAGATGAGGGTTTAGATAATTTTACTAAACTGGTTCAAGACATTAAAGCAACTGGTGATAAGCATATAGATGATTATGTGCCTATAGTGTTGTTGAATGCCATCCCTGATAGTTATTCTGATGTGAAATCTGCTATCCAATATGCTAGAGATGATTTGACTTTAGATCATGTGATTAAGAGTCTAAAGAACAAAGAACTTGAAATGAAGAATTCCTCTAAGCATTCTGATAAGGTGTTTATGACTAGGGGTAGGTCTTGGAAAAAGGGTAATCACCAACAGCATAATGATAGGGGCAGAAGCAATGCTAGGGGTCAGTCTAAATCACATAGATCTCAGTCAAGAGGTAAACATGATAAGAAATGTTACAACTGTGGTAGAAAGGGCCATTTCATTAAAGATTGTAGACTCCCTAAGAAAGAGAAAAATCAAATTGATAATCAGAACAATGATGTTAATGCTGTGACTGATGTAGCAGTTAGGCATGATGAGCTTTTGATGGTTCATGATATGAATTGTTTTTCTGATGTCAATATGGCTAAAGATGTTTCTAAATCTTTGTGGTTGTTAGACTCAGGGTGCACCTCCCATATGTCTCCTCATGTTGAATTATTTGATTCATATCAACCTGTTAAAAATGACTTTGTGTTCATGGGTAATGACAATAGATGTCCTGTCTTAGGTATAGGAAAATTGTCTTACAATTTGAGAATGGGACAAGATTCTGTCTTGATGGTGTGAAACATGTGCCTGATTTGTCTTACAATTTGATTTCTCTTGCGACCTTGCAGAAGAAAGGTTTAGAAGGGAGAATTGGTAATGACATGATTAAAATGTTCAAAGGGAATTTGATGTTGTTTAAGGCCATTATCAAGAATAATCTTTTTGTGATCTCTAATGTGGTTAATTGTGCTCTTGCTGCTAGTTCTAGTTCTAATAAGGTGAAAGAAAATACGCTTTTGTGGCATGCTAGACTAGGGCATATGAGTGACAAAGGCATGAAATTTCTGAAAGATGCTGGTTGTTTAAAATCTTATTTATGTGAAGTTGATCTTTGTGAATCATGCTTAGCTGGTAAACAACATAGAGTGTCTTTTAACTCTTCATATCCTGTTGGGATAAAATCCACCCGTGTACTTGAGTACATTCATGCAGATGTGTGGGGTCCTTCTTCGACGCCCACACATGGTGGTAGAAGATATTTTTTATCTATCATGGATGATTATTCTAGAAAAGTTTGGGTATTTCTCATGCAAAACAAATCTGATGTTTTTGGGAATTTTAAACACTGGAAAGCTTTGATTGAGAATCAAACTGGTTTAAAGATTGGTACATTTAGGACAGATAATGGGCTTGAATTTTGTAATCACCAAATGGATACTTTGTGTGCTGAATCTGGTATTAGAAGGCATAAATCTGTTCCTTACTCACCTCAACAGAATGGGGTGATTGAAAGAATGAACAGAACTTTATTAGAAAAGGTTAGGTGCTTGATGGCACCTACTGGCCTTTCTAAGAAGTTCTGGGGTGAAGCACTGATGACAGCTGTTTACTTAGTTAATAAATCACCCAATGCCCCTTTAAATGGTAAATCTCCTGATTCTGTCTTTTTTGGTAAACCTGTTGATTATGAACATCTTAGAGTGTTTGGATGTTCAGCTTTTGTGCATACTAGTAATGATAAATTGGACCCTAGAACCAAGAAATGTATTTTCTTAGGTTATCCTGAGGGAACTAAGGGTTACAGGTTGTTTGATAGATCAGGGGGTGGTTTTAAAATCATTGTTAGTAGGGATGTGATTTTTAATGAATCTGAATTTCCTATGAAAGTTTTTGAGAATGATAGTACTTCTGTTGAGGTGGAGTCTTCTTCTGTGGAACATTCTGTGAATTTGCCTGCTCCCATTGTTGTGCCTAATGGGATTGAAAATGCTGAAATTGCTGATCCCAATTTGCATGCGAATGAGGAACCCATAACTGATACTCATGATATTGATGCCCATGATATTGATGAAGGTGGAGCTCAGAATGAAGAAATTATTCCTGAAAATGATTTGAATGATCTTAGTGATTATATGCTAGCTAGGGATAGAGCTAGAAGAGTAGGTAAAACTCCTGCTAGGTTATCTGATTTTGTTCTTACTGCTTATGCTATGACTGTATGCGAAGAACTTGATAATCATGAGCCTAAATCATATTCTGAAGCTGTTAAGTCTAAACAGGCTAGTAAGTGGCTTAGTGCTATGAATGAAGAAATTGAATCATTGCATAAAAATGAGACATGATTGTTGATTCCTAGGGCTGAAAATATTTCTGTGATTGACTGTAAATGGATTTTTAAAATCAAACAGGAAAGTAATGGTGAGAGGTATAAGGCTAGGCTTGTAGCTAAGGGCTTTACTCAGAAAGAGGGTGTAGATTATTCTGAAATATTTGCACCTGTTGCTAAGTTCACTACTATTAGAATAATGCTTGCCTTAGTTGCTCATTTTGATTGGGAGCTTATACAAATGGATGTTAAAACTGCTTTCTTGCATGGTGACATAGATAAGAAAATTTGTATGAAGCAACCTGAAGGCTTTGTGGATAAAACCAAACCTAATCATGTATGCCTGTTGAAAAAAGCTTTGTATGGACTGAAACAAGTACCTAGACAGTGGAACATTAAATTTGATAAATGCATGAAGGACATAGGTTTCACTAGATCTAAATTTGATCATTGCTTGTACATGAAAGATGTGAAATCTGTGCCTATGTTCTTATTGCTTTATGTTGATGATATGTTGCTTGTTAGTCCTTGCATGAAAAGCATTGCTGAGGTTCAAAATTGTTTGAACAAGAGCTTTGACATGAAGAATCTAGGAGAAGCCAAATGCATTCTTGGAATGCATATAGTTAGGGATAGGGCTAATTCAACCCTACTCCTTAACCAGGCTGAGTATGTGAAAAAGGTTATCTCTAGATTCAAGATGTCAAATGCTAAATCTGTTGGTTGTCCACTTGCTTCTCATTTCCTGTTGACTAAAGAACAATGCCCTAAAAATGAATCTGAAATGAAAGATATGGAATCTGTTCCCTATGCGCATGTCATTGGTTCTGTTATGTATTTGATGATTTCTACTAGGCCTGATTTAGATTATCATATAAGTTATTTGAGCAGATTTATGGCTAATCCTGGTAGACCACATTGGGAAGCTTTGAAATGGCTTTTGAGATACTTAATCAAGTCTATGCATTATTCTCTGTGTTTTTCTAAATGGCATGATGAAATGTTTGTGACTGGTTATGTAGACTCTAACTTTGCTAATGATAGGGATAGTAGGAAGTCTACTACATCCTATGTGTTCACTCTAGGTGGGTCTTGTGTGAGTTGGAAATCTCAAATGCAATCTGTTGTTGCTTTGTCCACTACAGAATCTGAGTTTATTGCCATAACAGAAGCTTTCAAGGAAGGTATATGGTTTAGTGGTCTGATGCATGAACTAGGATTGAAAAATGAGATCACCATTTTTTCTGATAGCCAATCTGCGATTCAGTTAAGCAAGCATCCTGTTTTTCATGATAGGTCTAAACATATTGATGTTAAGTACCACTTCATTAGGGACAATGTTGAGTGTGAAAAACTTAAACTGGATAAAATTGCTTCTGAATTTAATCCTGCTGATATGGGAACTAAGTGTTTGCCTACTGAGAAGATGATGTCATGCATGAAAATCCTTCACTTTGATTTTGGTTGATGTGTGCATGTCTGTTATGTTCTGATGCATGTCAGCATGTGTGAATACTCTGTGTATATTGTTGGTATGTGACTGGGAAGTGAAGGTATCTAAAGGCGATGACGAAAATGCCCTAAATTGAGCACACTCGTTACTAAGTCTGAAATTGGGCCAAGGTGGAGATTGTTAGTTTATGGCCTAATTTTCAGCAGCCCAAATCCCAGGCCCATGAAGGCAAAATTGCTGAGGCCCAATTTCTTCTTTGATATTAATACTCCCCCCTATCCGATCAGCCCCTAACCCCAAGTCATTATTTCCTTCCCCTACCAAACAGCAGCAGCGCCCCCCTTTCCCTTTTTTCTTCTCTTCCAGTCTTCCTCCTCCCTCCTTATCTTTGTGTCTTCATCACCTCCCTTAGGTTAGATTTGTTCTTCCTCCAGTGAGTGTGTGAGAGTGTTGGTAAGTGAAAGGGGGTTGGGTTGAGAGTAAGGGTTGTGAGCTTCTCCCTTGTCTAGAGCCTTGGTGGCTAGGTTGCCGGAAAAGTGGGTCTCCGGCGAAGGGATTGAGAGGCCGAGGGTGTTGCTGGCGTGGCAGAAGGGTTGTTGTAAGGGTGGTGGCGTGGCAGCGGAGCTATGGCGTTGATGGTGGTTCCGGCAGCTCCTGTGGTGGCCGGCGGTGGTGTAGGCAGCGGCCTTGGTGGCGGATCCGGCGGTTCTTAGTGTTCTCGGTTGAGTGTTGCTCATTTGGGTGCTCCGAGTCTACTTGTTAATAGATCTTATAGATCTATTTGGTATACTTCCTTCTCTTTACCATTTGTTGGTATTTCCTTGTTCCACTAACATCTTTTGTAGATCTAAAAGTGGAGAACGAAAGGGAGCCATTGGACGATTGGAGCAGCAGAACGGAGGAGACGAATCTGTCGGACGAGGCTGGGCGGGGCAGAAAACGGAGAGGACTAAATCTGTCCATTGAAGCCGAGACAACAGTCTCTTGGAGCTGTCTCTCGTTTCTGTTTTTTCTGTTTCTGTTTTATTTCTTAAGAATGAACTTGTATTGTGAGGCAAGCTATGTAATCCCATAGTTTTAGGCCTTTAAGGTTTGTAATAGAATAGGTTAAAACAGGGTACCGGAGTTACCCAACATATGTTGATTGAATCCGCTATATACTCCTAAATATGCCGGCTTCCAAACATCCCAAGTATCTACTTCTATTACTCTACTACAGTATATTAGCTAACGCCTAACATGACGACAACCCCAAAAAAAAAAAAAGAAAATGCTTTTTGAATAGTATTGGGGATAATGCGTACAACTGAATAGTGAGAAAGGAATATATACTGAGAAAACAAGATAATAAGTAAAGGAATATAATACTGAGCAAAAAAAAAACAACAACAACAAAAAAAGAAAAAAAAAAAAAAAAAAAAAAAAAAAAAAAAAAAAAAAAACTAATTAGTACTACAATGTATCAAAGGTGTGCATTGTTCCCATTCAATCATCTTGTAAATTTCTACAGCATTATACGTAGTTAAGTATATCATAAATATGCACTACTTCCTTAATTTGTCCCCACATGAGATGAAATATTGGGGGGTTGTTCCTCAAAACATTTTTATAAATAATTTTTTAAAATTTTAAACTTATTACAATTAATAAATGCAAACTTATTGTCATCACATAATTATACAAATAAATAAGGAATTTAAATTTCAAATTCTCTGTAATTAATACATTAAGTAAACTTTTGTACGGACTCTGATATAAATTACAGTATCAATAAGTAATTACACAGTGTTTAAAACTGTTCAATTGATCTTTCTTCCCCAAGACAAAAATTAAATGTAGTATACATCTTGCAAGAATATTTAATTTTTATTCTTGACCATTATTGATAATGAGTCGAGGTTTTGGAGTTTCGGATCATTAATTAAGTGGGCCCAACCCAAAACCCGACCAAGTCCAAATTATATATGGGCCTACCATGGACTTTATCTTGCTTTACAATTCCTATTTTAATTATATATGTTCCTCCATGGCCTAATTTACTAGAGACATTGACACCACCAAAATTTCCCGTTTTCACACAGAGACCGTCGCCTAATTTAAAAATTTTATTAGATGTGATTAAATTATGGCCTTTGGTGTGTTATTTTCAGTACCAAAAAGAATTAAATTCTTAATTGAACCACCAAATATATATTGAGACGACAAGAATGTTGAATTTTTTAACAATAAAATATTTAAAATTTGAATAAATTCTAAAGAAATACTACCAAATGCAATTGAGATATAGTTTGAATGATAAAATCATGAATATACATCGGTTTGTTTTTTTTAAGCAACAATCTTGATCCCAGTGGTCCCCTGCTTTCCAACCATAGTTTGGGGTTCGATTCCCACACGACCCCCAATCTATCCCCTTTATCACCCTTTGTAATTTGTATGATTTGTAATCCCACACATTTTTGTCCACACATAGGTGTCAATCTTTATATATATATATATATATATATATATATATAACAATAGACTAATTACAAGTAAGGTCTTCGATTCCAACAGTTAGGAACGGGAATGAAATAATCCTTGTGTTCAACCAATACATTTTCATAAATTCATTTTCTCTCTATTTTTAATTTAATTGGAGCATCAATAATGCTTAACACCCTAAATTAGTCAAAATAAAATAAAATAAAATAAACAAAGAAACATATGATGTGGCGCACTCTGCCGATCAAGCCCTTTATGGGAACGTTGCTTGATCTTTTCTATCTAATTTCTAGTTTATAATAGTATATATGTTTAATTTCTAAGTTATTATTATTATTTCTCAAAGGAATTTTATGTCATACTCCCTCTGTTTTTTTTATTTTATTTTATTATGGACCAACCCAGCACGCAGTCCAATGCACATTTTAAATCATTAATAACTCTAATTCGGTACAAGTAAAAATTCTAAAAGTTTGATATTTAAAAACTATCAGACAAGACAAATCTAACAAGATATCACTTGACTATATTTTAACTTGTATAACTATGATAAAACTTTAAGTGGAAGTGATTGTGAATAGTGACATATTCCTCAATGTAGCTATCTTTAAAAAACGGAGGAAGTATCATTTTTATTTTACTCTAAACTATATTCTATTTTATTTTTTGGCTTTGTTTTTCTTCATTTAATTTAATTAATATTTACTCTATGAAGTATTTAATTAGTTTTTCTATTTTATATTTACATTATTCTACTCAAGTATGCTCAATTTTATATTCATTCTTATTTTATATCGACTTATGGTATTAGCATTGATCCTACCTACAGCAGCTGCTATAGTTTGGAAGATCGTTAAAAGTCTTTTTATGAATTGAAGTTTTTAAATTAGAATTTGCATAATACAATGAAAGATGATTTTTTAGTGATTGCTTAGTATGTTATATTATAAATGAAAATGTTTTAAAATGCTTTCAAAGCATGTCAACTCGTAGTTTTACAATTATTATACATAATATAAAATAAAATATTTATAATGTATTTTCAATATTATATATATCTTTTATTATTTTATATATGTTGTGAGAAAAAATATATTAAAGCTCTCCCCGGGCTCTAACACTCTGCATCTGGCGTTGTGTAATATATATATATAGCATATTTAAGAAATAATGTAATAAATAAATAATTTATCTAATAAAAATATACATTAGATATAAAAAATGTTATAATAGAAATATAGTGCTTATTACTTTCTTTTAAATATTAATTTTGCTTTATTATAGAATAGGATATCCGGAAATTTCTTGGAAAAGAATAATAAGAATATAATAATAATAATAAGAATATCCAAATAAATTGATATTTCTACGCCAAAAAATTAAATTGATATTTGCTATGCTAAAAAAAATAAATTGATTTTTGTCGTAGACACTGTTCAGTGTTCACGTCTTTCGCGATGCACAAACAAGACAAATATGCATTGACATGTATGCACATCAATAGTCCTATACAATAATATTATGTGGACAGTTGTCACTCAGTCATAGTATATGATGACAAACAAGCAACAAATTACTGAGCTGGCATGCATGTTAATTACTTGTTACGCCCACTAATTAATTACTACTACTACTACTACTTTTAATCAACTTTAAAAGTTCTTCTTTATTACTACTGTAGTAATTAAACAAATTTAATCCATGTAATTAATTGAAAAGTCGTTAAAGTCAATACATATATAGGACACAGATGCATGGAAAGATAATCAATCCTCCTCAGTCAAATATGAAGAAATTAAAGACCAGAATTTAGAGTGACAGGGAAAAAATAAATTAATAAAAAAAAATTGATGAGATAGTGATATGATGATCACCATTAATTAATTAGTCATTGTTAAATAAAATTCGAATGGAGAGGTCTATAAATTAAAGCTTTGACGGAATGATTCAACGTAACCCTTCCAAACCACCATGGCCATGGGTCCAAAGCCTTTTGACCCGTGGATTGGGGTTCACACCCATCATATCATAGTTTTTCATAATTATAATATTATGAGAGTTACATAATGTAAAAGTGAAATTATGTCGTGGTTGAAAGTATTATTACAAAACCATAACATAGCACAACTGTTATAAACATTACAAAATCCACGTACAATATCACATCCTCACTATCACCAATAATCCCCTTTTCTGGTATATGCTGAATTGCTTATTATTGCAGGTAGGGGTGTAAACGAGCCGAGCCAGGCTCGAGCTCGGCTCGGTTATGTATAAGTTCAGCTCGGCTCGAGCTCGAAGCTCGACGATCTTTAAAAATTAAGCTCGGCTCGAGCTCGACACAATATATTGAAGCTCGAAGGGCCAAAAAAGCTCGACATAAATTTCAGTTTTTTTATTATTTTTTAAATTGGGTATCCCTAGACCACATTGGACTCAAGACTAAAAAATTTTAAATTATTCAATAATGAGCTTAAAAACTTGAAAGACAGAATTCTGTAGAAATATATTAAACTATTCATAATATCTTATATATAATAGTCACAATTTGGAAGGAGATTGGGATTTAGTTTTTCTGATTTAGTGTTAACCATAATAAAATATAATGTACTATATCTATATAATAAATTCTGAATACTTTTTGTCTTGTGCAGACTCTTTTGTCCTTATTAAATTTAATTCATCATTATTAATTTTAAAGGGTTAATCTGTCATTATATGATCATTTTTAGATCAACGGTTCTAAAGTTTACACGTAATCTGCTGATTAATTACACGTAATCGGACACATCATCAATATCTATATTTAGAAAATAAATCTGACTATTAATATAACAAAAAATCTTCATATATATTTTAAAAAGATATAATTGATTACAAATATATATATATAAATGATTTGATTGTATACATAATATTTTAAATAATATTAATACTATAATATTACTAAATAAATTTAATTAAGATACAAATTTATGTCTAAAAATATATAATCATATATCAATATAAGGAATATAATAATCATATTTTAAATAAAAATATTTCATTGAAAATATGATGTAAACATTAAATTCACCCTAAAAATATTGATTAATGTAAAATGACTAATAGCCTACAAAATTTTATACCATTCTAAACAAATTCTCCATATTTTTTTTCTTTTTAAAGAAGAAAAGAAAGAAAAGGAAAAAAAAAAGAGTAAAACACATTATTGTTTAATTATTAGACATAATATCCTTAATCCAGTAATCCTCATCTATTTCAGTATAAAATAAAAATGTATATGAAATTTGGAGTAAATTGTTATACAATTTATATGGAGTAAGTTTTTTTTAAAAAGTGAAATGTGACAATTGTAGTGGGACGGACCGAAAAGGAAGTGAGACGGAATTAGTGGGATGGATGGAGTAATTTTTTCTAATTTGAATAGTTAAGGATATTTATTTTCCACTTGCTCTCATCATTTTAGATATGAAAGAAAACTATATATATTTAATTTTTTAACAGTAAAAATAATTTATTTTATATTATTTCCATCCGGGTTTGAATTTCCTTCGTTCATCTTATTATCTATATAATAAATCCTGAATACTTTTTTGCCTGTGCAGACTCAATTGCCCTTATTAATTTTAATTTATCCTTCTTAATTTTAAGGGGTTAATCAGTCATTATATGCTTATTTTTAGATCAACGAACCTAATTAATCCACGTCATGAAGATACACCTCAGCGTTGATTAATTCTATTTGTGTCATGTCATCTACTTTTAATACTATATTTAGACCATAAATCTTTATATTATAAATAAATCTTCAAAAAAATCTTTCTATATATTTTAAAAGATATAAATGCTCAACAAATTGTAATATATTTAATGTTTAGTAAATATTTAGTTTTTTAGCGGAACATTAGTAAATATTATGTTAAATGTATATATTATAAATTTTTTTATTTAATATATTATGTCCAATATATATTTTATTAGTTATATATTAAAGTTTGAATCCAAAATATTTACCTAAAAAATATAATAAATTAAAAAAAATTAGTAAGATTTATATTTAATAAAATTTATATTTACCTAAAAAATAATAAATTAATATACTTTAGTTAGTCTATCAAAATTTATATTTAATTAAAAAAATATAATCCGCTATAGTAAGATTAATCAAATTTTAAACCTAATTTTTAAGTAGGTTTAACTATAAAATTTAATATCATTAAAAAAAATTAATTAACTGTATAATAGATAGACAAAAATTGATAAAAAAATATTTTTTAATTATAGATGTAGATATGATTATAATTATAATTATGATATTATTAATTAACATATTTTCGGAAACTGTTTTTCGGTTGAATTATTAATATTAGTATTTTAATTTTTCTAATTATTTAATATATATATAATCTATATAATAAATCCTGAATACTTTTTTGTCTGTGCAGACTTTTTTGCCTGATAGTTACTAAGTATCACTGAGTAATGCCACATCATCAGACACATTATCAATATCTATATTTAGAAAATAAATCTATATGTTGATATAATAAAATCTTTAAAAAATCTTCATAAGTATTTTAAAAAGATATAATTGATTACAACTATATATATAAATTATTTGATTGTATAAATAATACATAATATTTAAAAAATATTAATATTATAATATTATTAAATAAATTATTTAGGTTAAATATTTATGTCTAAAAAATATAATTCTTTATCAATATAAGGAATATAATAACCATATTTTAAATAAAAATATTTCATTAAAAATATGGTTTAAACATTAAATTGATCCTAAAAATATTGATTAATATAAAATGACTAATCACCTAAAATTTTTTATACCATTCTAATCAAATTTTATATAATTTTTTGTTCTTTTTAAAGAAGAAAAGAAATAAAAGCAAAAAAAAAAGATTAAAAACATCATAATTTAATTATTAGACATAATATTATTAATCCAGTAATCCTTATCTATTTCAACATAAAAGAAAAATATATATTTATCCAGTAATCCCTATCTATTTCAATATAACGTAAAAATATATATAAAATTCGGAGTATCGTAAAAGAATATTAGAAGTATTTTACTATAAACAATATTTAAAGATTTGTGGTAATAATAAATAGTTTGGGTTGTAGCAATATTTATATTAAAAACCTCTAATATTAAGTGATCATGTTGCATGTCCAAACATAGTACAAAACATGTGAATTCAATCAAACATCATTTACCATTTTATTTTTCATAAAAAATAGCTTAAAGTAAACAGTTAAACATAAATATATAGTACTAACTAATTATTATTTTACCTATTCCCAAAATATAACTCTAAACTTAACAAGTTGGGTCATTTGTACCCTTATTTTTTAAATAAAAAAAACACCTAAATTTTTTATTTAGTTTTAAAATTCTACCCTTCTACCTTTTAAAATATTAAATTCGACCTCATCAATTCTAAAAAAATCTCATTTTGGTACTAACAATTTGAAAATAACCTCATTCCACCCATTCACGTTTGAAAAGTTTCCCATTAGCATAACAATTTAAAAATAATGTATGTAGTAATTAATTTTCCTTTTAACTTAAATAAAAAACTATAATTAACTAATAAAATTAGATTATACTATTTAATAAAATAAAATAACATATAATGAATGATAAATCAAATTACATTTATTGTAATATCTTTAATTTTAGAAAGTAATTTTATTATTAATTATATTTAGATTCTTATTTTAGTTTATTTGAAAATTTTTATTTCAATTTCCTTATTTCTCAGATTTTTTATTTTTCTAATTTTATTTCATTAGAATTCCTCAACCAATAAATATTATTATCCAGATAGAAAAAATAGTTTATAATTATAAAAAATGTGCTCAAAAAATATATCCCTAACAAATTTAGTATCGGAGTATAAATTTAATTTAGGCCTTATAATAATAATGAATTAAAAAATAATAAAAATTTAATTTTCACATTTCCTTATTTAGAAAATTTTTACTCCTTCGAACAAACATCACATCAACTATTTACTATGCTTTAATAAATACATCATTCTACATAAATACCGTACAGCCTTAATAATGCAAAAATATATTTTTTTTTTCTAATTTTGAATTGTTAAAGGGTATTTACTTGCCACTTGCTCTCATAATTTTATAGATGAAAGCAAACCCTATATATTTGTTTTCTAACAGTGAAAATAATTTATTTTATATTATGTCCACCTGATTGTAGGTTTTTCTTTTAAATTTTGGTTAAATGCATTCAAAAACTATTTAAGCAAAAGATTTTGAATCTTATATAATAAAAAACTATATTCACATTTTATATCGTCATATTAGTTCAACGCCCGTGCGCAGCGGGCGAAAAAATCTAGTTATTAAATAAAAGGAGGAGTGAATTTACTGTTGGACTTCCTCTTCCTCACATTTGTTAAGAAAGAAAATATACTATATTTTTAAGAAAGAAATAATATATATATTATATATAATATACTCGAGCCTATTATCGAGCTTTCGAGCCGAGTATTTGTTAGCTCGGCTTGAGCTCATTATATTCGAGCCGATCTCGAATTCGAGTCGAGCCTTTTCGAGTCGAGCTTTGAGTTGAGCCCAAATATTTTACGAGCCTATCAGTCTCATTTACACCCTAATTGCAGGTGTCAAGAATCAGAATCCCACCTCGAAAAGGTGCTGAGAATTTTTATTATTGTATATTTATTTTGAATTATATAATACAAAATGATTAGATATACATTTCTTTCAAAATTAAGCTACGTATCTCCAATGACCGATGCATAATACTCCATCCGTTCCTAAATAGTTGTGTCTTTCAGCTCAATTTCAATAACCAATATTTGCATTAATTAACTCATAAATTTATATTTTTACCCTTCAACTACACTCATTCTTAATAAATGTCCAACAAATAGCATTTATGTAAAGTGAAGGGCAATATAGTAAAAATATAACATAACTACCTATAACTATCTAAAAATGACAACTATTTTAGAACACTTTTCAATTTCAAAAAGACAATTCAACAGGAAGTACTAATCGTATAGACGATGCGTACGACGAAGGATATTGTTCATTAATTGCATTAAATTGAGCCGTTGAAGGAAGGGTCAACGGCTCCCAATTTTGACTAAGCAATTAATTACACACTTGTAAAGAGTGGAAATGCATGGAATTAATTATTTAGAAGCATCATCGTAATTCAAATAGTACTAGAAATCTAGAATGGCATTTTGTGTGTACGTCTCGTCTAAAATGTCTCAAATAAAATGTAGCAATTCTTTTGGATTTTAATACTAGTAGTACTATTATTTAAGTACCATCAATTTTTATTTTCTTTTATTCCCTTTGTAATTGTGTGGCATGGACTTCCACCACCCCTTTCCCAGATCTTCAATGGCTTCTCCAAAATTTTTTTTTATTAGTTCACCTAAAAATGAATAAGATATACTACTTCATAGTATTATTAATTTAAATTTATCTTTTCTTATTGGCGTTTATGGAAATTTTATGTGTCTTTTATTTTTAATTTTTTTCTTAATATACTGAAATGACTAGTACACCATTTATATTTTTATTCTAAATTTAATACCAGTACTTTTTTTCTTTTTTTTTTTTTAAATGGAGTATTTTTGCACTTCCCTGAAATATGTAAAATACCAAATGACCCAAGCTTACGCGGTATAAATAAATAAGGAAAACTAGGGCCTGGTACCCATGGACTAAATATTATAAGAGTCAAAGCCCCTTTATTTTAAATATTATGTTTTAAGCCCTATGTAAACTTGGTAAATCATATACCAAGAACTTGGTAAAACACATACCAATAACTTGGTAAACACCATAAGGTAATCGTGGTAAATCACATACTAACAACTTGATAAAACACATATGGTATATGTGGAATAACTTGGTAAACATAATAATATATTTGTGGTAAAGCGCCTACCATAACTTGGTAAACACCATAAGATATTTGTGGTAAAGCACATAACAAGACTTGGTAAATAGCATATGGTATATGTGGAATAACTTAGTAAACACCATAAGGTATTTGTGGTAAAGTACATACTAAAAACTTGGTAAATATCATATGGTATCAGTGGTAAACCACGTACCAGTAACTTGCTAAGTACTAATATATGGTAACTATGGTAAAGCACATACTAATACAGTGGTAAACCACATATCATTAACCTGGTAAATACCGTATAGTATCTAGGTAAGACACATATAAATAACGTGGTAAACCAAGTCAAACATGTGATGTGTGTAAAATGTAATAAAATTGGAATGGAACCTAAAAAAATAAAAAGATTTCTAAAAAAGGTGTGGGCCGAGCAAGAGGTCTTGGCCCAGGCCCAACTACGAGAGCAATTGCTCTAATGGGCCACTTTCTGCCCATTACTTGCGTTTCCCTCTCGGTACTAGAACATGTGGCGACATTTGGAAAAGTGAATGGGTATGAATAATGAACAGACAAGGACCTTGGAAATACGTTCACAGCATCCAGCTACTAATGTAGTACTGTAAATTACTCCCTCCGTCCCACGAAGTTTGAATCATATTCCTTTTTGGGGTGTCCCACGAAGTTTGAACCCTTTCCGTTTTTAGAAAAATTAAATTAATATAAGTTTGATTAGAATCTTAATTATTGTCAAATCCCATTAAAAATACTTACTTTTACTATTCTGCACAAATTCCAATGCATTATTACTTTCCTACACAAAGTCCCTTATATTTCTTTAACTCTTAATATTACAAAATTGATACAAATAAAAATTGTATAAAATATATATTCTAAAACTACACGATTAGACGATTCTAACAAGACCACATTTGAATATTTTTCTCAAATTACATCACTACGATAATATTAAGTCAAAGTTAAATAATAAACAATATCAAAATTCATTATAATCTTAAACACAAATACCCACACCACTTTAACTACTAAACTCCACTACCTAAATTACCGTGCCCAAAAGAAAGGCTTCAATCTTCGCGGGACGGAGGGAGTAATAGTATTTGGTCAGTGAAATACTCCCTTCGTTTTTTTTAGTTGTCTTTCCATATTCCAAAATAGTAGTATTTTATAAATCATTCCAAAAATGAAACCTTTTACTTTTATCATTTTCCAAACCAAAAAGCATTCCAAAATAGTTATTATTTTCCATATTTATATCATATTTTTCTAATATTACCATTTTACTTTTAGGGTGCGTTTGGTATAGATAATGGAATTGCAGAGAAATAGTGGTAGAGAATGGAATTGCAGAGAAAGAGAATTGAGACAGAGAAAGAGAATTGATTCTCCTGTTTGGCAACACAGGGAATGAGAATTGATACTTTTGTTTCTATTTGAGTATGACAGAGAATTCAACATAGAAATACAACAAATAATCAACTGAATTTTCTATTTTTAATATACTATAATATACTTTATTTTCTATTTTTCTTTTATATAGTATAATTTATTTTAAGATAATATATTATTATATAATTATAGTTTATTAATTTTATTTAATACTTCCTCCGTTCTCATATAAGTGAACCATTTGCATAGTAGTAACTATTCATTAGGTAACTTTGATTAATTTTTTAGACATAGTTATATAAGAAAAACATAGTCATGTGAGATCTTGTTAGATTCGTCTACTCACATAGTTTTAGAATATCAAATTTTTATATTTTTTACTTATGCACAATTTGAGTTATAAACATTTAAAAATGTGTATTGGACCGCGTGAAATGTAGGAATGGTGCATTTATATGAGAACAGAGGAAGTATTATATTTTAAAAAATATTTAATTATATTTTTTCAATTTAATTAAAAATTAATTTAATTTATTTATTGTTTGTTATATTGCATATTTATTTTATTTAATTATTATTTTATATTAATTTATGTAAATTATGAATTGATTTTATATTTTTATTTACCGTTAAATTTTAATATGTATATTTTTATATTATTTTATATATGTTTTAATTTACTTTTTATATTTACTTTAATAAGATACTATAATATAATTTCATTTTATTTAACATACTTAAATTTCATTATTCAGTTATATATACATATATTTTAATTTACGTTTAATTTAATAATTTATATCATTAATTATATTTAACTATTTTAATATATTTAATTTAATTTTCATTATTTATATTTTAATTTAAAGTTAACTGGATTTTTTAAATATTTATCCATAATGTATATTGAACCCACAAATTTCAACTCTCCCAATTTCTCCATATATAATAGAGAATCCAAAGTTGGGAATGGGAATCCATTTATTTCTAACTCTCAAATCTTTAATGTAACCAAACAAGAGAAATGCAATTATTTCCCTTTCTCTACCTTCATTTCTCTATACCAAACACACTCTTATAAATATTACACATTCTCTCTCCACTTCTAACTCTACTTTTTCTTAGTTTGTGTAAATAGATGAGGGACAAAAATGAAAAATGAGAAAGTAATCATTACTTTCCTGGTATGTGAAATTTCTTCTAAAACGTCGAGTAATTTTGAACGGAGGGAGTAGAAAGAAAGTTGATGAGCTTTAAACTGTATTGCATTATGGCCTTATTATTACTTATTTACTTATTAGGTTACTACTAGGTGTTGCTTTTATTGTTTATTGTTTATTTATTGGTTGGATAGTTGTATGGTTAAGTTATTTCGATAATTAAATACTTCACTACCAATCCCCCAAGTGGGCACATATAAATGGGCTTCGTAAATTTGCATAGCAGTTGGGCTGGGCCTGTTTTAATGAATCCTAAGGAGAGCATGTGCGAATCTAGGGTTTGTAGAGGCGGGCTGACGTTATAGCACAGGCGCGTCCCACCGCACGTGCGAGATTACGCTAGAAGCGGGCAGCCGGGCAGTTGAATTCAAATATAATCTCCCGCTCCTTCTTTGGTATTTAAAATTATTCTTCACTCGCCCAACGGCTAGTCGGCTCCCCGTCAAGATTTTAGGTTTTTGAATCGATCTATATAACTCGAACCAAGGGCGACAAAAAGGACGACTCCGTTCCTAATTTTGTTACGGTTCTTCGTCAGAAATTGACGCCAGCGTTCCATAAGAGTGGGAGGAGGAAGATTGACCAAGTGCAATCCGCTTAGTTTTCGTGTTTTCTGTTGATATAGGTAATTTCGTTCTTCATTTTGTCGATGAACTTTAGATCTGCGAACATTTGTGTTTTGTCTTTGGGTTCTGTTTCACGGATATCCGTATGTTTAATTTGGAAGCTGATTAGTTCAATTTTTAGGTGTTTCGTTTTGATAACGATGATTAGTAGATGCATAATCTGTTTACTGATTTGAATTCCGTGCGACATTATTTTCGGATCGATATTATGTTCTTATATTCTTGAAATTTTCCATCGCTTTAAGTACAATTGATCAGTGCAATGCTATTTTAGATCTTGAACATGGTTTGATATACGACTCAAATATGTTTTTGGGATTTAACTTTAGTTTTAGACTTCAATTACCTCCCTGTTCTCGGTGTGCGATGTGGAATTTAATTTCGTTTTTCTTGTGTTGGTTGTTTTTAACTTTTTCAATTCCTTTAATATAATGTACTACTTCTGGTTTTAGACTTCTAAATTTTAACTACCCCCTCTTCTCGTTGTGCAGTAGGAATTTAATATCCTTTTTTACGGTTAGTTATTTTAATTACTAAATCTTTTATTAATTTTTATTGCTTCTTCTCACTAGGAAAGATGGCATTAGAGATTACCCAATATCTGTTGTCTGCTCAATCGCCAGATGCCAAAGTTCGAAATGAAGCAGAGACTGCTCTTGGTCAGTTCCGGGACCAGAACTTACCAGGATTCCTTCTGTCCTTGTCTGTTGAGCTTTCTAACGATGGCAAGCCGGTTGAGTCGCGTCGACTTGCTGGTCTCATCCTCAAGAACTCCTTGGATGCCAAAGAAGCAGCAAGAAAGGATCTTCTTATCCAGCAGTGGCTGGGAATTGACATTTCCTTCAGATCCCAGATAAAAAATTCTCTTTTAATCACCCTTGGATCTTCTGTGCGGGAAGTGAGCCATACATCGGCACAGGTTATTGCTAAGATAGCTTCAATTGAAATTCCGAGAAAGCAATGGCCAGAGCTTGTCGGGTTGTTGCTGTCCAATATGACCCAGCCAGATAAGCCTGCATCCCTGAAACAGGCTACTCTGGAAACACTTGGGTATGTATGTGAGGAGATATCTAATGAAGATTTTGAGCAAGATGAAGTAAATGCTGTGCTAACAGCTGTTGTTCAAGGAATGAACGTATCTGAGCAAGATTCACAAGTCCGCCTTGCTGCAACTAGGGCTTTATATAACGCCCTTGATTTTGCTCGAACCAACTTTGAAAATGAGACCGAGAGGAACTATATAATGGAGATGGTTTGTAATGCTACCTTGGCGAAAGAGGCAGAGATCAGGCAGGCTGCAATGGAATGCTTAGTTTCCATTGCATCAACATATTATGGGATCCTTGAACCCTACATGCAGAAGATCTTTGAGCTTACATCTAATGCTGTCAAAGTGGATGAGGAAGCTGTTGCCCTTCAAGCAGTGGAGTTTTGGAGCTCTATTTGTGATGAAGAATTGGACGTTCAAGAATATGGGGTTCCTGAGAATGGGAACTTTGGTAGTGCTCCTCATTCTCACTTTATTCAGAAGGCTCTGCCAACTTTAGTGCCAATGCTGCTAGAAACTCTACTTAAACAGGATGAGGACCAAGATGAGGATGATGGAATTTGGAATCTTGCCATGGCTGGTGGCACATGTCTTGGTCTTGTTTCAAGGACTGTTGGAGATGATATTGTTCCTCTTGTAATGCCTTTTATAGAGAGCAACATATCAAAGCCTGACTGGCGCTCACGGGAGGCAGCTACATATGCATTTGGCTCTATCCTTGAAGGGCCAAGCACTGAGAAGCTTTCTCCTATGGTAAATGCTGGCTTGGATTTTCTTCTCAATGCAATGAAAGATTCAAGCAGCCATGTGAAAGACACTACTGCATGGACTCTCAGTCGTATCTTTGAGTTACTACACTCGCCAGCTACTGGTTTCTCTGTGATTACACCGGCTAACCTCCAGAGGATTTTGGGTGTTTTATTAGAGAGCGTAAAGGATGCTCCACATGTGGCGGAGAAAGTTTGTGGAGCCATCTATTTTCTTGCCCAGGGATATGAGAATGCCGGACCAAGCTCTTCGCTGCTCACACCTTACCTTGCCGATATCTTGAGCATTTTGTTTACTACAACTGAGCGTACTGATTGTGGTGACTCGAAGCTCCGGTCTTCTGCATATGAAGCTTTAAATGAGGTTGTTAGGTGCTCAAACCTGTCCGAGTCATCTCAGATAATTTCCCAACTTCTCCCTGCTATGATGTCAAAGTTGGAACAGACTTTAACTTTACAAATTGCTTCATCTGATGATAAGGAAAAGCAAGGAGATTTGCAGGCCTCTCTTTGTGGTGCTCTTCAGGTTATCATTCAGAAACTAAGCAGTGTTGATGAAACTAAGTCCGTGGTGCTGCAGGTGGCTGATCAAATCATGATGCTTTTGCTAAATGTGTTTGCTTGTCGTAGTTCAACTGTTCATGAAGAAGCTATGCTTGCTGTGGGGGCAATGGCATATGCCACAGGAACTGAGTTTGGGAAGTATATGCAAGAGTTCTACAAATATCTAGAGATGGGTTTGCAAAATTTCGAGGAGTATCAAGTCTGTTCCATCTCAGTGGGTGTTGTTGGTGATATATGCAGGGCATTGGACGACAAGGTGCTTCCATATTGCGATGGGATCATGACACTTCTCCTCAAGGACCTCTCTAGCAATGAGCTACATAGATCAGTTAAGCCACCCATATTCTCCTGCTTTGGTGACATTGCTCTTGCGATTGGTGTGCACTTTGAAAATTACATTAGTTATGCTTTACCAATGATGCAAAGTGCCTCGGAAATGTGTGCAAAGATAGACAGCAATGATGAGGAGATGATAGACTATGCTAGCCAGCTAACGCGCAGTATTTTTGAGGCATACTCTGGAATTCTTCAGGGGTTCAAGAATTGCAAAGCTGAACTCATGGTGCCTCATGCTCCTCATCTTCTGCAATTCCTTGAATTGGTTGCAAAGGACCAACAGAGGTATTTTAAGAAAATGCACCTGTGTGTCACTCGAACACAAACCCACACACACGCACATAATATATACTCCTTTTTTATCTAACTGCATTCTTGATGGGTTTGTCATCTGTTGTTTAGGGATGAGAGTGTAACTAAGGCAGCAGTAGCTGTTTTGGGTGACTTGGCGGATGCACTTGGTTCAAACATAAACATGATGTTCAAGGAATGCAAATTCTGCAGAGAGTTACTGGGGGAATGCCTCAAGTCTGATGATGAAGAACTGAAAGAAACAGCTGCATGGACCCAAGGTGTGATTGGTCGTTCGTTTTCTGTCTGTGGATGATGAGCAAGAAGCATTGTTGGTCTATTGTCATGTTTCCCCCCATTTCACCTTCCACAGTCGTGGGTGTGTTCAAATCCCACAAAGATGTGGGTTGATGTCAAGTTGTCCGGTGACTTGTAATGCAGCAGATGCAGGAACTTGAAAAATAATGAAATACTTTTCATTGATCTACTAATTATGAGAAGTTTTGGTATTTGTGTATGCATTGTGGTCACCATCTTTTTTGTGACTATTTTTCCAGTGGTAGTATCGAATTGCTGCCTGTGATGTGTCTTTGTGACAAAAACAAGAGACAAAGTTTCACTCTCAGCCTGAATTTTCATGGATATTCTGTACGCAAGTATTTTCATTATAACTAGTATTCATTTTTTTTCAATTAGATGCAATCACTATCTTACACCTAACATGCGTAAATTAAAAGGAAACATTCATTCTCAACATCATAATCAAGAACCCTGCATTGTCCTTAACCGAGCGTCCTCTAGCTCTGGCTATCTTCTTTGAAAATCAGTCCAGTTTGAACTGAAAAAAAGGTCTGTTTTTGGATCGTACAAGTTTGATATATACTTAAATGGATGAAATGAAAATCCCTTGCTCTGCCTTCACATGGATAAAAAGTGTATACTACTTATTAAAAAAAGTGAATCAAAATCTGTCCTATAATATACAGAAATCAAATGACCTGATTAAATGGAAAATATCTCATTGCAGTTCCCAGAACTGCAAGCATGGTTTGTGTGGCAACTCTTTTAAGCTCCTTGCTTCCGAACTCTAGACGGGATCCTAACCGTTGGTCCTTGAAAACGACTTTATCGATTTGTTTCCGAGGAGCTCGGATCCGAGGAGTTCCCAAGAAGGGAATTTGCATAGCAATGTAAAATATGACAAAATCACAGCACATCAAGATCATCAATAGATATTTATTAATTCATATTAAAATACAGTGAAAGATCATCATCAACTTGTTATTCTGTTGATAAGAAGGAATCAAAATCGCTATCTTGCTTGGTAATTTAATCTCATTTACATTTGGCTGCAAATGGCAAATGCCTGTATATCTTGTGAATTGACTGGCATGCCCCCCCTCTCTCTTTGAATCTGCATACAAAAGACAGTTGAAGAAAATATTCGGTTGCAAGCACAGAAAATTACACACCAAGAGTCTACCCTTTTTGTTCATGGGATCCAACAAAATGTTCACTGGAATCTGTAATTAAGAATAGCTGCAAGATGTTCCAATCAAGTAGGTAATCCATGAATTTAACCTATAGATATTTCAGATCTTCCTTCCACACGAAGAACACTGGTGGGGCCCTAATGGACGGACGACTGCTATCCGTGGGTAAAGATGAGTTTGTATTGAGCAAAAGGACATCATTGTAGGATAAAATATTTAACAAAAGGAATGCAACCATCCAAAGAAAATTTCAGGAAGACAGGAAGACTTGTGGGGGAACTTTACTGATAGAAGAAGGATTCTTTATGTCTATATGAGCAATAGATTAGTCTTTCCTCAATTTTATCTTGTTTTGTGTCAACATCTTGCATCTAGTCTCCCTCTACGTGTATATATATATATATATATATATATATATATATGTGATGGAAAAGCCACACCTCAAGTTGCAGAGCAATAATCCCTTTTAACCGGCAACAGCAGCTTGATTATTCTTCAACAGGAGGATGATGGAAGCAGAGCTGGTTCTTCCCTTCTATCAGGACTTTGATTTTGCCTACTTACCCTTTGAGCACCCCACATCATATGTTGATCAAGAGATGTGTTTCTACGATGTCAGTAATCATCATTTCTTCTATTCACTTGCCTTCCCTGAAGAGTCTTCTTCAGCGATTTCTTCCTTCCCAACCATGTTTGTGGATGATGAGTTTCTGAATCAGGAAACATTCGAGGAAGAAAGTCATGTATATTCACCATTGGGAGGACAGGAGGGTATTTCTAGTGAAGAAATAGAAGGTCTCTTTGAATGTATAAATGGGAATGGCACCGAAGGAAATTCAGCCATGGAAGGAAGTGAATGGAATCCTAGCTCTTGCTTTTTGACAGAATCCAGCCAAGGCTCAGCTGCGCATACTCCTCCTTCCATGGACATGTCATCTTTTCAACTGCCTGGATATGAAATGGAAGAAGACAACCAAGTCATTCTCCTGCATTTGCTAGAGGCTTATGGAGAGGCTATGGAGAAGGGAGAAAAGGAATTAGCTGAGGAAAGTGTAAAATCAATTGGTAAGAGAAGCGATCCCATGGGCAATACGGTGGAACGTGTTGCATACAACATGTTCCAAACTAGAGAAGAGCAAGGAGAATACATAAGGCAGGAATCAAGTGACAACTTTTTACCTGCTTTCAATGTGTTGAGCTGCGCCCTCCCAAACTCCCGGTTTGCTCATTTCACTGCCACCACAGCTATCTTGGAGACAATCCCAGATGATGCAGGGGCCGTATGGATAGTGGACTTTGATATGGGGGAGGGGATTCAGTGGCCTCCATTGATCGAGGCCATGAGAGGGAAGCGAAAGCCACTGAAGCTCACATCCCTGAAATCACAACAAGGATGGACCTCCTCCTCTTGTTGGAACTTTGAGGATACAAAGAAACGGATGGTGGCTCAAGCGAGACAGTGTGGCGTGAAGCTCCAAATTGAAGAAAAGGGCATCGAGGATGTCTGTAATGAGTTGATGAGAATGAAGAAAAGAGGACAGGGCGTTAAAGAGTGGGTGGTATTCAACTGTATGGTTGGACTTCCACACATGGGTAGGAGAAGAACCAGAAGTAGTGTGACTGAATTTCTAAAAGTAGCCGAGGAAATGCTGGCAGTGTCTAATGACTCTAATCACAAAGGGATTGTGATTCTTGGAGAAGGAGAAGCAAGGGAACGATCATCGGGCACTACTTGTAGCTCCAGTAGCTATTTTGACAGTCTTCTGAGACACTACCGAGTTCTATTTGAATCGTTGGAGGGAAAGTTACCGGATCATCTTGCACAGGCAAGAACCGCGATTGAAAGTCTTTTTCTGTCACCCTTGATGTCCCCAGAGGATTGGTTTCAAGACTGGGAGGATATGGTAAAGGGCTGCTGTGGTTGCTATGAAACAGGAATAATGCAGTTGGAGGGACGGAAACTGAGCCAAGAAAGCTTTGCTGCAGCCGCGCAGATGGCTATCGATGGAGGAGGGGTAGGGAATTCCTACAAGGTTAAGATTGAAGGGATTATAGAACATGAGATGGTCCTGCAATGGAAGGAGACACCATTGGTGAGAGTATCTACGTGGATGTGAAGATTGTTACATGGCGGCAGTTTTCGGCTATATAAAGTGTGTGCAGTAATTTAGATTTTATTTGTACATGATCAATACGGTCAGAAATGCATTCAAACAAAAAAACTTAATGATGAAAAAACGTTCATTCCATTTATTTAATACTTGTGTGCTCTTGATCAAAATGGAGCATGGAAAGATGTTCAAATTTCCAACAAAACAATCATGGCCTGTGATTTCAAGACTTGCCGAACACAGTGCATACTGATTGATGGGTACTCAGCAAGAATTCAAAGGCACCATTCAAAGAAAACTGAGAAAACACCTAAAAATGAGTGTGGGCAAGAGTAGCTTGCTTTCAAATTTATATTTATTTGGCGTTTCATCATACAGATCATTTATATTCCGCGGCTCAAAAAAAAATACTAAACCATAAAAGGTTCAGAGCATTCAGCAGAGATACAGAACCTGCTGATGAAAAGGTGAAACCAGATTCATGAATTTGACTGGAACTACACCCTACCTATTTGAAGTATATAGAAATCATAGGAATATCAATGTCCCGGTCATCCTCGTCCTCACAGGCAACAACACAATCGAAGTGACTCCTGTTCGGAGGAAGCTCGGCTCTGGCAATTTCTTTCACCAAATCAACCATCTTTCTATCCAACCGTTCTCTGTGCTTGGGGAACATACTGTTGTATAATATCAAGCAACTTGCAAAAGATATACTGTAAGCATTTAGGCCTCTCTCTTTAAGCCATTCGAGCAGATCTTTCAGAGATGGGTTGCCTTTCACAATATCCACCGGTCCCAGACACTCCAGCTCATGTCGCGGTGCTTAAAGACTTTTGGTGGAACTGGTTCCGCCATCAAGAACAGAGGAAGTGCAAGGTTCGCAAATGTATTTCGATAGTCTTCAACCTTGTGATGTCCGTCGAGAGCTTTGTAGAGCTCGAGGCAGACAAGAAACGTGGCCAGAGCTGTTGAGGTTGCGATTGCGGGGATAATTCTACCTGCAATGAATTTTGCCTTGAGCTTATCAACTTCAGGAATGTTGTAGTTCCTTGCCCTCATATTGGCAAGACTAGCAATGAAGTCCATGTGATAATTGGTATCATCATCCTGCAAATAACAAGTTTGTTATCAAAACCAAAAACACAAGTATCTGTATCTGCATCTGAATGTCAGTAAATATCATAAGTACCATCCAATATTCATTCTAAAACAGCTGTTGCTTATGATCTACAACAATCATATACTACTATTTTACCAAATCAAGCTAAATATATCATTTAAGAAAGAATTAATAAATGACTATAAATGGCACCAAGAATTTTCAAATGTGAAATGTGTCAACCAATTCTATGAAGAATAATGTCATGCATCTGAGGCATTCCCACAACAGGTTAAAAGAAAATAATAAACTGGAATGCTGAACATAATTAAGGTTAATAAGACAAACTTTTTCAAATTGAATGGGATTCATCTTGTAACCCAGGGGCAATTTTCCTCGGCAAGTTTCCAACTTTGCAACTAACTGATTGATGACCTCAGCATCATCATCAACAGATGAAGTAGAAGCAGTAGTAGCTCTCTCACCAGTCACAAGATTCACATCTTTTCTTGGCATGAAGCCTGGAACAATGACTTTCTCAACAGCATCGGCCAATTTCTCCGGGGACTTCACCTAATCTGGAATTGTGATGCCAAATATTTCAGCTCTTAATACAGCTCCAGACAAGACAAAGTGAAGATGGCTTGAATCTTCATAAGAGAACTGCCGTGGGCGAGGGAAATGCTTTGGTGCAGACCAAAAAGTCGTCCCCTGCTAGTAATTACTAGCATCCTCAGGGAATGCGAATATCAATTGCTTAACTCGGTTAGCAAAGTAGTCCTCAAACCTGATTTCATGAAGATCAAATATATTAAAAGGGGTCCTGCTGCTAGTAACCGCATCCTCAGGGAATGTGAATGTCAATTGCTTAACTCGGTTAGCAAAGTAGTCCTCAAACCTGATTTCATCAAGATCAAATATATTAAAAACCAGTGGAGGAAATTTAGGGTTTAGTGGAGGAAATTTTGTTCAACAATAATCTTGTTTACTTTATAAAAGGATTACCCTAGGTTTTCGTGCACATCTCCAATTGCAAATTCAACCGTTGGATCAAAAAATTGTTATACCTCAGACGAGCCCAAGTAATGCAGTCTTCGAATGTTTCACATCTGTCCCTGTCGAGGTATTCTAGTACACGTTGCAATGTGTCTCGGGCCTGTGCATCTCCAGCGTTCTTCATAGCAGAAATATATTCATCTGGATTAACTAAATATGTATTAACCTCAGGTGGTGTCTTTTCAACCAAACCTTCAAATTCTGACCTAGCCCACGTTAAGCAATGGTCAATATTGTGTGGAAATGAGTGCACAGTGCACATAGGCGCCTGTTTTTCAGGTGGGTCCCTCGATGCACCATAGTTTTCAGTCAGGTGAGGGATTACCATCTGAGTATTGCACTTGGCATCCAACGTACCAGACTCTAGGAGTGGTTTCTGGAAGTACATACACCTCGTATCAATGTAAAGCCTCGCAGTCACATTATCAAGAGCATTCATGACAACACTCAAATTCTCCCAAAATGCATCATCAAACACATTCTCAGTCTCAGGGCTTGCACGGTTTTTCAGTGCTTTAACATGAAGATGGGGATTGATTACAGTGGCAGCTGAGGCAGCAACTTTTGATTTTGCCTGACCTATATTCCAATCACGAAACAAGAACTGCCTGCGGAGGTTGCTCTTCTCAATGACATCATCATCTGTAATAGCCAGCTTCCCTCCATCATCACAGCAAACACCCATCAGAGCAAGATTTTTGAGACATTCACATCCATGTGCACCAGCTCCCACCATGAAAACATTGGCACTCTCAAGTTTCTTTTGCAGCTTTGACCCAAAAACAGATATTTGAGCATCATAACGAGAAATCAAAGGCCTCAAGTCATTTGCATCCAATGGTTCAGATGGAAGAGATTCAATAGAGTCAAAGTAGAAAAACTGTCAACCCACAAGAAAATGAATCAATATTCAACAAATTTTAATTAGCTCAAAAGATAACAGTAAACAGCATGGTTCGCCCGAGATGGCCGAGATCTCGCCGGTACGTAACCGGAACGGCAACTGAAAGATACCGGTTCAATTTTTTACTCACCTTCAACGATGTCGCCGGAGATTTCGCCGAGATTTCGCCGGTACGCCGTGACAATCGGAATCTCGCCGAGAAATCGCCGAGTTATCGCGAGATGAGCCGAGTTCTCTTTCCGCAACTGTTTACCAATTTTCCACCCCATTTTTCCTTCCGCAACTTTAGGCTTTAGGGGCTTCCGCAACTTTAGGCTTTAGGGGAGGCAATTGTATTATATACAGACAGCAAATAAGAAGCATATATTGCACGACTTACAATTGGTGTGTAAAAAATTGGTGTGTATACTGGATCCGAGCAGAGGTGCGAGCTCGCCGGGATCCGAGCAGAGAAGTGGGCAACGGGATCCGAGCGGAGGCGCGGGCGTCGGGATCTGGTGGCGAGTGGTACTGGATCTGGTGGCGGAGGCGGCGGTGGTATATTCTCCTATTTTCTTCTTCTTCCTCCTCCTGTTTTCTTCTTCTTCTACCTGTTTTTCTGATTTAGTAATTCCTTATGTGCGTCCCTGCACTTTCTTTTTCTAATTTACAAGTGCGTCCCTACACTTGTAAGTAATTAAAAATACTTAGTAATTACTAATTTCTTGTAAGTCCCTGCACACTAGGGGTGAAAGCGGTACGGTAAATATCCGACCGATCCGATGCCATATCCGATTATATTCGAATCTGAATCCGTTTTTGACTATCCGGCCGGATATTTCAATATCCGTATCCGAATCCGAATCCGTATTTTAATATCCGCATTCGTATTCGTATTCGAAAATATCTGACCGTATCCGATAATATCCGATCGTATCCGAAAATTGATAGGATATTATCCGAATTTTAAATATGGATATCCAGATATATTAATATATTATTATTTAATAATTAAAAATTATTAATAATTATAAAAAAAATATCAAATTTTCAAAAAAGATTATAAAAAATTATCTGATAATCTGTATCCGATTGAATCCGTATCCGTCATATATCCGTCCTGTATCCGTACCGTATCCGTAATCCGAAATATCCGAAACCGTATTCGTATCCGGCCCAACCGTATTCGATACCGAATTCGACGAAACAAATATGGATAATACCCGTATCCGACACTATCCGACCGTATCCGTACCGTTTTCATCCCTACTGCACACTTGTAAGGAGCAGTTATTTCTTCTTTTGTTTTCTTACCTGTTTTCTTTTTCTGATTTAATAATTTAATATAATATACAATTTCTGATTTAGTAATTAACTAATTTAATATAATATATTTTCTGATTTAGTAATTAACTAATTTAATATAATATATAATCTTTTCTGATTTAGTTAAAAATTGTATATTATATTAAATTACTGCACTTGCGTCCATGCTCTTTTTTTGTAAAAGGAAGTATATTATATTATTATATTATGTCTCTATTTTCTTAAAGAAAATTATGTCACCTAAATTTTTTTTAAAAAATTATGTCCCTGTTTTCTTTATCATTATTAGGAGTTTGGTGTGCAGAGAGGTACTTAATTAGTTGATATACTTGATAAATCCAATTGCGAGTTAATGTGTGCCAAAGCACTAGCTTTTGTAAAAATAATTGTATCCTTAAAATTAATCATTGTCCTTTAAAAACTATTCGTGCATATATTCTTTTATCTTCAAATTACTGCAAATTTAAAAGAGCTTTTGTCTTCTTGGTATTTAGAAAAATGTCTAGAAATCCAGATATTGGCTGGGAGCATGCAACTCCAGTTGGAAATGATAGAAAAAAAAAAAAGAAAATGCAACTACTATGGCAAAGTCGTTAATGGGGGTATTACAAGATTGAAAGAACATATTGCACATGTTTCCGGTCAAGTAGAAGCATGCCCAAATGTTCCAAAAGAAGTAAAGGAAGTTATTAAAAAATGCTTACACCGCGGAAAACAATTAAGAACTGAAAATCAAAGAAAGAAAATTTTGTTACATGAATCATTGAATATTGAAGATGAAGAAGGAGTTGAGAGTGATGACAAAGAATTCATCATAGATAATGCGGAGGCACTTGAAAGAAAGCAACTAAAAAGAGCAATGGCAGAAAGTAGGTACATGGAATTCATGGAAGAGCAGCGCAGGCATTCTGTGTCTGGAGGTCAACCGTATACGAATTTTGTGCGTGGTATGTATATTTCCATTTAGGAAAATATGATGCTCAAAATTAAGTCATACATTGTTTTAAAAAATATATATATTTTAAATTAGTTTATTTTTGTTGTATGATATCAGGGAGAGGCAGTGGGACATCAAATTTGCAAAGTTCGGAGAGTAAGAGACAGTACTTACAGAATTTCAAATTGAAACAAAGTGACGGAATGACCAGGGGTATTGATTCACATATGTTTCCATCAAAACATAAATCAATCAAAGGTTTTTTCTCAAAAGAAAACACAAAGAAAGTGGGTAAGGCGATTGCAAAATTTTTTCATTTTAACGCCATACCATTCAATGCAGCTGATAGTGGTCCATATTACCAATCAATGATTGATACGATTGCGGCTTCTGGAACTGGAATTAAGGGGCCGTCAGGGAAACAAATTGGTGGTATGTATTTGGATGAGGAAATAACGGAAGTTGAGAGGTATGTTTCAACATTGAAGCAAAAATGGAAAACATATGGTTGTACAATCATGTGCGATGGTTGGAGTACTCGCACAAAATATCCGATCATTAATTTCATGATTTGTTGTGATAGAGATATGATATACCATAGCTCTATTGATTGTACAAATAAGCCAAAAACTGCAAAGTTTGTGTTTTCATTGATGGATAAAGTGGTTGATGATGTTGGAGAAGAAAATGTGGTTCAAATTGTCACAGACAGTGAAGCAAGTATGAAGGCAGCCGGGGATATGTTGATGACAAAAAGAAAACATTTATTTTTGTCACCATGTGTTGCTCATTGTATAGATCTGATGCTAGAAGACATTGGTAAGTTGCCACGTGTAAAAGACATTCTTCAAAATTGCAGAAGTATTACCAGCTTTATCTACAACAGTGATAAAGTGGTAAATTTGATGAAAAGGCACACAAACAATAGAGAATTGTTGCGACCTGGTATAACTAGGTTTGCAACGGAGTTCATTGCATTGGAAAGTCTTCGACGCCACAGTACAGAGTGGAAAAGAATGTGCACTACCGAAGAATGGTATGAATACAATAATGCATCAAGAAGAAGGGATCAAGCTGGTGAAGTGTCTGATTTGATTTTGTTGGACAAATTTTGGAAAAAGGTACAACGCATCTGTTCAATTATGGAACCTCTTGTAAAAGTATTGAAAGTTATTGACCAAGATAAGAAACCGACTCTGCCTATTATATACGAGGCAATGGATAGAGCGAAAATGGCCATACAAAGAGATGTGAGGGACTTTCAGAAGTATTGGGAAATCATTGATAGAAGATGGTACAATCAATTACACAGACATTTGCATGCAGCAGGTAAATTTCTATTCAATTGAAGCTATCATTGTTTTAAATAATGCATTTCTCAAAATCTTATAACTTAATTACTTCTATGTTATCATTGCAACATATTTTTTAAATCCTGGACTTCAATATGACCCAACATGTGAATTTGATTCAAGAGAAATCCGAGATGGTTTGAAAGAAGTGATTAAAAGGCTTGAACTAGATCTGGATGTGCAAGCACAAGCTATGAATAAGGTATATATATATAATTAAAATATTTCAATTATATTTCATGATCTTTCTCCATTTAGAAATTTATTTATTTTTATTCTTGTTGGTTATATACTTAGATATCCATGTTTAAAAATAAAATCGGAGACTTTGGAAGCGAACTTGCAGTTAGAGCCGTTACAACATCTTTACCAGGTATAATACGTTTATTTTCTCATCTAAATTGAGCTTTTATCAATACTTTATTATGCCTATGCTTCATTACATTCGTACTAAACAAATGTATATTGTTGTGCCTAAATTTTTAAATTTTCTTTTTATTTGTTTAAATAGTTGAATGGTGGGGAATGTACGGTGAAGATGCTCCTAATTTGCGAAAAATTGCAATTAAAGTTTTAAGTCAAACTTGCACTTCATCAGGTTGTGAAAGAAATTGGAGTACATGGTCATTAATTCATACAAAACTTCGGAATAGGTTGGCAATTGAAAAGATGCACAAATTGGTGTATGTGCATTATAACATGCGGTTAAGAGTGAAGAATTTGATGAGTAGAAATGAAAATAATGAGTTTTATGACCCAATTGATCTGAATCACATTTTTCATGAGAATGACATATTAGATGAATGGGTTAGAGAAAACGAACCTTCCATAATGGGTGAAGATGATGTAGCTCTATTGGATGGAGCAATGAGTGAGGCTAATGAAAGAGACCAAAGTCATGATGATGACCATGATGATGATGTGCCATTGTCGCAATTCAGAGGTAGTAAGAAAACAAGGGGCAAGGAAAACACATCTGTAGGAAAGAAAAAAAATGTATTGCAGAGAAAGCCAATTTCATCATCTTCTACTTCCAATGATGAAGACAGTGGTAGTGGGAACAACATTGGCGGTGGTGAAAGAAATTGGAGTACATGGTCATTAATTCATACAAAACTTCGGAATAGGTTGGCAATTGCAAAGATGCACAAATTGGTGTATGTGCATTATAACATGCGGTTAAGAGTGAAGAATTTGATGAGTAGAAATGAAAATAATGAGTTTTATGACCCAATTGATCTGAATTTGATGAGTAGAAATGAATTTGTATTGCCGTCGCGGGAACCAGTCGCGGTTGTTCCACATCGGTCGCGGTGTATCGTCGCGGCATATCGGACAAATATCGGCTCATTGCATTTTATAGCAAAAATTATTTAAAAATATTATACAACAAAAAAAACAGCTTAATAGATGTCATATATAAGATAATTACACAATACAAATACAAAATATTTGAAATATATGCATGTTAATTATTAAATAAAATTATTTTCTTATCCTAAGAATCTGAGTACAAATGCCATGACAAATATCTTGTGCTTCCTCTCCAAACCTGTAAGATCATTAAAAATTTTGTAGATACAATTTCATTTCAAGAATATAACCTAAATAAAATTAAGTTTTGTATATATTTTTAAGTATCTGACCTGTTAATACCATGTTGAATGACGAGGATTCTTATATTCTTTATCAACATCTGCTCTAGGCCATGGTGGTTGATTTCTTCCAAGAGAATGGGGAAAGTGGATGATCTATGGCCTTCATCTTGAAAAGTAGATGAGGAGTTCGATTCGTATCCGAAATTATTGTAATAACCGAATCCACGATACTCTGTGCTATCCAAAGTTCTATCAGAAGAATCATAACTCTGCTCATTATCACCAATACTTTCAGAAACAAATGCAGACCTCTGAATGTGTGGGTGGTTAACTGGTCTATTAAGAGACCCAGTCGAAGAAAGACTAGTAGACCTCTGAAAGTGATTAGGTCCACCATATGATCCATAATTATAACCAAACCATGACGTGTTCCAATTTGCATCAAACTCTTGAATGCTACCACATGGATCACCCACATGTAAATTTTGCAAATGCTCATGAACTCCACCATATCTATTATCATTTGAAAAATCATGATCACTTGAAAATTCAGCCACTCTACTGAAATGTCGACGTTGTGCATCTATTCCAGGATGATAGCCATGATCTGTGTCTTGAGTAGCATAATAATTGTCATTTCCTTGAGCCCAAGACATGTCACCACCATATCTATTATTCCGATCTTCATCACCACTATTATTTCTTTGAGACCCGCTCATGTTCGATGCTTCCCCGCCCCCACCACCGCCAATGTTGTTCTCACTACCACTGTCTTCATCATTGGAAGTAGAAGATGATGAAATTGGCTTTCTCTGCAATACATTTTTTTTTCTTCTTTCCTACAGATGTGTTTTCCTTGCCCCTTGTTTTCTTACTACCTCTGAATTGCGACAATGGCACATCATCATCATGGTCATCATCATGACTTCGGTCTCTTTCATTAGCCTCACTCATTGCTCCATCATCTTCACCCATTATGCAAGGTTCGTTTTCTCTAACCCATTCATCTAATATGTCATTCTCATGAAAAATGTGATTTAGATCAATTGGGTCATAAAACTCATTATTTTCATTTCTACTCATCAAATTCTTCACTCTTAACCGCATGTTATAATGCACATACACCAATTTGTGCATCTTTGCAATTGCCAACCTATTCCGAAGTTTTGTATGAATTAATGACCATGTACTCCAATTTCTTTCACAACCTGATGAAGTGCAAGTTTGACTTAAAACTTTAATTGCAATTTTTCGCAAATTAGGAGCATCTTCACCGTACATTCCCCACCATTCAGCTATTTAAACAAATAAAAAGAAAATTTAAAAATTTAGGCACAACAATATACATTTGTTTAGTACGAATGTAATGAAGCATAGGCATAATAAAGTATTGATAAAAGCTCAATTTAGATGAGAAAATAAACGTATTATACCTGGTAAAGATGTTGTAACGGCTCTAACTGCAAGTTCGCTTCCAAAGTCTCCGATTTTATTTTTAAACATGGATATCTAAGTATATAACCAACAAGAATAAAAATAAATAAATTTCTAAATGGAGAAAGATCATGAAATATAATTGAAATATTTTAATTATATATATATATATACCTCATTCATAGCTTGTGCTTGCACATCCAGATCTAGTTCAAGCCTTTTAATCACTTCTTTCAAACCATCTCGGATTTCTCTTGAATCAAATTCACATGTTGGGTCATATTGAAGTCCAGGATTTAAAAAATATGTTGCAATGATAACATAGAAGTAATTAAGTTATAAGATTTTGAGAAATGCATTATTTAAAACAATGATAGCTTCAATTGAATAGAAATTTACCTGCTGCATGCAAATGTCTGTGTAATTGATTGTACCATCTTCTATCAATGATTTCCCAATACTTCTGAAAGTCCCTCACATCTCTTTGTATGGCCATTTTCGCTCTATCCATTGCCTCATATATAATAGGCAGAGTCGGTTTCTTATCTTGGTCAATAACTTTCAATACTTTTACAAGAGGTTCCATAATTGAACAGATGCGTTGTACCTTTTTCCAAAATTTGTCCAACAAAATCAAATCAGACACTTCACCAGCTTGATCCCTTCTTCTTGATGAATTATTGTATTCATACCATTCTTCGGTAGTGCACATTCTTTTCCACTCTGTACTGTGGCGTCGAAGACTTTCCAATGCAATGAACTCCATTGCAAACCTAGTTATACCAGGTCGCAACAATTCTCTATTGTTTGTGTGCCTTTTCATCAAATTTACCACTTTATCACTGTTGTAGATAAAGCTGGTAATACTTCTGCAATTTTGAAGAATGTCTTTTACACGTGGCAACTTACCAATGTCTTCTAGCATCAGATCTATACAATGAGCAGCACATGGTGACCAAAATAAATGTTTTCTTTTTGTCATCAACATATCCCCGGCTGCCTTCATACTTGCTTCACTGTCTGTGACAATTTGAACCACATTTTCTTCTCCAACATCATCAACCACTTTATCCATCAATGAAAACACAAACTTTGCAGTTTTTGGCTTATTTGTACAATCAATAGAGCTATGGTATATCATATCTCTATCACAACAAATCATGAAATTAATGATCGGATATTTTGTGCGAGTACTCCAACCATCGCACATGATTGTACAACCATATGTTTTCCATTTTTGCTTCAATGTTGAAACATACCTCTCAACTTCCGTTATTTCCTCATCCAAATACATACCACCAATTTGTTTCCCTGACGGCCCCTTAATTCCAGTTCCAGAAGCCGCAATCGTATCAATCATTGATTGGTAATATGGACCACTATCAGCTGCATTGAATGGTATGGCGTTAAAATGAAAAAATTTTGCAATCGCCTTACCCACTTTCTTTGTGTTTTCTTTTGAGAAAAAGCATTTGATTGATTTATGTTTTGATGGAAACATATGTGAATCAATACCCCTGGTCATTCCGTCACTTTGTTTCAATTTGAAATTCTGTAAGTACTGTCTCTTACTCCCCGAACTTTGCAAATTTGATGTCCCACTGCCACTCCCTGATATCATACAACAAAAATAAACTAATTTAAAATATATATTTTTTAAAACAATGTATGACTTAATTTTGAGCATCATATTTTCCTAAATGGAAATATACATACCACGCACAAAATTCGTATACGGGTGACCTCCAGACACAGAATGCCTGCGCTGCTCTTCCATGAATTCCATGTACCTACTTTCTGCCATTGCTCTTTTCAGTTGCTTTCTTTCAAGTGCCTCCGCATTATCTATGATGAATTCTTCGTCATCACTCTCAACTCCTTCTTCATCTTCAATATTCAATGATTCATGTAACAAAATTTTCTTTCTTTGATTTTCAGCTCTTAATTGTTTTCCGCGGTGTAAGCATTTTTTAATAACTTCCTTTACTTCTTTTGGAACATTTGGGCATGCTTCTACTTGACCGGAAACATGTGCAATATGTTCTTTCAATCTTGTAATACCCCCATTAACGACTTTGCCACAGTAGTTGCATTTGCTTTTTTTTTTCTATCATTTCCAACTGGAGTTGCATGCTCCCTAGCCAATATCTGGATTTCTAGACATTTTTCTAAATACCAAGAAGACAAAAGCTCTTTTAAATTTGCAGTAATTTGAAGATAAAAGAATATATGCACGAATAGTTTTTAAAGGACAATGATTAATTTTAAGGATACAATTATTTTTACAAAAGCTAGTGCTTTGGCACACATTAACTCGCAATTGGATTTATCAAGTATATCAACTAATTAAGTACCTCTCTGCACACCATACTCCTAATAATGATAAAGAAAACAGGGACATAATTTTTTTAAAAAAAAATTAGCTGACATAATTTTCTTTAAGAAAATAGAGACATAATATAATAATATAATATACTTCATTTTACAAAAAAAGAGCATGGACGCAAGTGCAGTAATTTAATATAATATACAATTTTTAACTAAATCAGAAAAGATTATATATTATATTAAATTAGTTAATTACTAAATCAGAAAATATATTATATTAAATTAATTAATTACTAAATCAGAAATTGTATATTATATTAAATTACTAAATCAGGAAAAGAAAACAGGTAAGAAAACAAAAGAAGAAATAACTGCTCCTTACAAGTGTGCAGGGACTTACAAGAAATTAGTTAATTACTAAGTATTTTTAATTACTTACAAGTGCAGGGACGCACTTGTAAATCAGAAAAAGAAAGTGCAGGGACGCACATAAGGAATTACTAAATCAGAAAAACAGGTAGAAGAAGAAGAAAATAGGAGGAGGAAGAAGAAGAAAATAGGAGAATATACAACCGCCGCCTCCGCCACCAGATCCAGTACCACTCGCCACCAGATCCCGGCGCCCGCGCCTCCGCTCGGATCCCGTCGCCCACTTCTCTGCTCGGATCCCGGCGAGCTCGCACCTCTGCTCGGATCCAGTATACACACCAATTTTTTACACACCAATTGTAAGTCGTGCAATACATGCTTCTTATTTGCTGTCTGTATATAATACAATTGCCTCCCCTAAAGCCTAAAGTTGCGGAAGCCCCTAAAGCCTAAGGTTGCGGAAGGAAAAATGGGGTGGAAAATGGGTAAACAGGTGCGGAAAGAGAACTCAGCTCATCTCGCGATAACTCGGCGATTTCTCGGCGAGATTCCGATTGTCACGGCGTACCGGCGAAATCTCGGCGAAATCTCCGGCGACATCGTTGAAGGTGAGTAAAAAATTTTACCGGGTATCGTTCTCAGAACGGCAACTGCCGTTCCGGTTACGTACCGGCGAGATCTCGGCCGAGATGGCGAACCATGTATCCAATGCTTGGAATGCCAAGTGAAGGAGCGGTGGACGATCAAATTTGGCAAAATCACTCAGGAGAAAATCCTCAGGGTTATTAAGTGCCTGACTAAGTGTGTTGAACTTCAGCACTTTAGGTTCCTTCACTTGTGTTACAATGCCACCTCTCTCATAAACAACATAGTTTGTGGTGTCTTCTTCAATGGTGAAAGAATAAGGTCTAGCCTGCTTTATTTTTCTTGGTTCGCCATTATTAAGTTCCTCCATGCCTTCCACTTCAGAAAACACAACTAAATCTCCATCTTGAAACTCCAGCCTCTCATCATCAACACAAGCCACAAGGGCAGGGTTGTCATTGCTTATAGAGGCAATAATGCCTGTGTGAGGATCTTCACCATCAACATCAAAAACTGTAAACGCAGGACCGAAGTCGCAAAAGATACTACCAAAGAGACCCCGAACTTCAGATTTAATGAAAGCAATTGAGGGTTGATGCTGGTGGCAATAATAATCAAATTCAACAGCTTTCTCTAAGCTGATATCAGTAAAGACGATAGCCTGGAAAAACACATAAGAATATACCCATTTAAATTTTGGGCAATCTAAACACTAATACAAAAATTTCATGGGAAAATTTTTCAAATTGGGAAATACATCACAAAATTCTGAAATATGGGTCATATGAGCAATGCACGAATAAAGATTCATAATCAAGAAAATAACATAATATTTAAAATTTTCAAGAAGTCATGCTGTTAAAAGATTTAGAGCACTTTGTGCTAAGTTACCACTAAGCTCAGATCCTGGAGCAATATAGGCAATTAATTACTATGATAACACAAAATTAAGGCACATAACTAAGGGGGTGTATTGGATACAGACTCTGCAAGATTTTTTTGGATTCTTAAAATCTGGATGTATTCATTTTGGATTTTTAAAAGTCTTTAAAAATTTAGAGGTATTCAATACAGATTTTAAAAAATCTTTAAAAATTCTGATGTATTCAATTAGGATTTCAAAATGTCTAAAAAATATTGGGATATTCAAAAGTCTATAGACTTTAATAAGTTGTTGATTTTATTGGATTCTTTCCTCAAAATAAGAAAAAATTTCACTACCTAAAATCTCTGCAATTTAGAACAGATTTCATATCGCTCTTCTTATCTTAAAAAGAACAGTACCCCAAACCCCTCGTATAGTAGTGCCATTTCAACATAGAGAGAAAGGTGATTGGATATCTCGGAAACAATGTTCGAGTAGGAGAGAATTCTTTCACCTTGCGACATCAACGGTGGTGACAAGACTAGTCAACGACGGCGAATCGGCAGGGAAATCTTCAAAGATTTCAGGTTTGTAGTGATTTTCATCCTTATGCCTTGTTTTCATGATCCAAGAATTGGGTATTGTGAGTAATTTTGAATTTGGGTTCATATGGGAATTAACTTGACAATTTTTTGCTATAACTTTCATACTGTTTTTGTAAATATAAATTTACCTAATTGCTTGATCTTGTTTCATCTGGCCGAACATAATTGATTGTTTGATTCTTATAATGTTTGTCTGCTCTTTTTAATAATGTTTGTGACTGTGTGTTCAATTGCCAATTTCCTGAAATGAGATTTTCTTTGTATTTCCACTGAAGTTTCTTTGTGATGGGGTTTATGTAGTGAATGTGTTTGATGAAATGCATGAAAAACCAGTGAATTGACATTTTGTGATGGGGTTTATGTAGTGAATGTGTTTGATGAAATGCATGAAAAACCAGTGAATTGACATTCTGTAAGGTTACTCATGAATGGTGGTGTTTTTGGGATGATCTAATCTTTTTTCATGTTAAATGCTATGCTATACCCAATTCAGTTATTGGTCTACCAAATTTTGCCAGTTTCTTTTGCTTACCTAGTAGCCCCTTAGTCAACTCACAAACCCATTCATATGTTGTACCCACTAGCAGGAATACATATCACATTTATACAATTTATTAATGAATATTTCGAACAAGGTTACACATGAATGGTTATATTCTTTTGTTTTGATTTTTTTTTTCTCTCATAAAACCTGTTAAGTGACATTTTTGTAAGACCCTGCACTATTATTTTGGTGGTCAAGGTCGTCACCCTATAAATGCAAGTGAGTTGTTTAATCTTCGTCATGCTTCTCTGAGAAATGTGGTTGAGAGAATTTTTGGTATTTTCAAATCTCGATTCACAATTTTCAAAACTGCATCTCCATTCCCATTTCAAACACAAGCAGAGTTGGTATTGGCTTGTGCTGGTTTACACAACTTTCTTCGAAAAGAATGTCGCTCTGATGAGTTTATAGTTGAATCTGAAGAAGTTCAATATTCACCCGATGTCGACGTGGAAGAGGAAAATGTGGAATTACTTTCTCAAAGCCAACAACATAGAATAGAAGCTAATGCATGGAGAATGAGTATTGCTAATGCTATGTGGGAAATGAGGCCGATGTATAATGGTGATGGAAATGAAGATGAGAATAATAATGTCGAATAATAATGTATTTTGTTTTTTGAACTAATGAATTTTTTGTATTTTTCCTAAACAATTTTGATAATTTATCTATATTTATACAAGTGTCGATCATATATATATATATATATGTCTTCACTGGTTTCAGTGCCGTTATCTATGAAAATTCATATAAATAAATAATACTGTAGTATTAATTTTAAAAAAATCTTCCACAATCTATAGAAATCAATAGAAGAAATCAATCAAAGTCTGCATAGAATCTATAAAAAGTCAAACAAACTCTATATGGACTCTATGGATTTAAAAAATCCATGGACTTTTTAAAATCCAAAAAATTCTATCAAAGTCTGTATCGAATACACCCCCCTAAAAGTAACATTATTGGGGAAATTGCCAGGACCGAGATAAAGATTTAAAGACGTAGGTTAGGGACTAAAAGACAAATCATTGTCACAAATTAGCTGCCTGGGTTAAATAAAAAAGAAACCTGTTGGCACTAAACATTTCATGCAGGATTATATAGGTGTCATTGCAACTCACTAACAACAATGCAGTTATGTCTTTGATGATCAAGTCTCACCAGCACCATGGACTTAAAGACCAAGGCGGACTTCAGCCTATATATATACTTCTTATACTTGTGTCTTTGAGTCAGACTTAGTTTACTTTCATTCTTCTATACATTCTACCGAGAGCTTCTTAGATTCGATTAGAAGATATAGCCAAGTCAAGTCAAGATCGTGTTCTTCATGTTAGATGATTGAGTGTTTTTTATCTTGAGTGAATTGTGCTGTAAATTCATGTATATATCATTTAGATCGAGTTGTAATCCAAGTTGGGAATACTTCTTGGAATAGTTTAGGATTTTAGTTCAGGGCTGTCAACTAGTTGTAGGAAAAACAAGATTGTTACTGAAATTCTGATCAGGGAGATTAGAGGTTGAGGGGGAGTCGTCAGCTTCTAGATCGAGTTGGTAGAATTTGTTTCGAGTCTTGTAGTTGTTCTTGATCTTTGTTGAGTATTTCGCCTGGATTGAAATCGCCCGGATGTAGGACAGGAGGTCCGAACCGGGTCAACAAACCATTGTCTCTTTACATTACTGCAATCGTGTGTGTGTGATCAGAACTACACATTAACACCACCCTACTCGTGGGGACTGTCAATTGATATCAGAGCCAATCTTCAAACGACTTACTGGAGATTTAAGATTCATCATGAGTAGGGAAATCTCGCATCTGCGTCCACCGGTCTTCGATGGAAACAATTACAGTTACTGGAAGTCAAGAATGGAGTGCTATCTTAGGGCTCTTGGAGAGGATGTTTGGGATGCAGTCGAAGAAGCTTGGGAACCACCAACAAGAACTGATACGCCTACTACTGCTAGTGCAACTACAACCACATCCACAACCACGGATACCACCTCAACCATTGCCACCACAACCACTGCTGCACCAATAATCCGACTTGCTAGAAAGGCTGAATACACAGCGGCAGAAAGGGCTGCAAAACAAGGGAACTATGCAGCTATGAATGCAATCAGTGGAGCCATGGAAGAGACACAACATAGGATAATCAAGAATTGCAAAAACGCCCATGATATGTGGAGATTCCTTGAAATCAGGTTTGAGGGTTCTGCAGATGTTAAGCTAACACGTTTACATTGCGTTGAGTCTTTGTATGACAGGTTGGAGATGACAGATGATGAAAACATCTCAACATATTTTGAAAGATTTCAAAATGTGGTTAATCAATGCATAGAGCTTGGAATGCATTTTGATGAACAAAAATTGGTCCGGAAGATGCTACGTTCGGTGTCACCTAAGTACTCTGGAAAGATCTCAGTTCTTGAGGAGAGTAAAAAGACCAATACGATGACTTTGGAAGAATTGGTTGGAAACTTGCAAAATTATTAGATGAATCATTTGGAGTCAAGAAACAAAGGAAAATCGAAGAGTATTGCTCTAAAAGCTGAAAAGATTGATGATTCAGATGATGATCTAAATGAAGAGTTATCACTGATTACCAGAAGAATGGCCAAATTTCTTCAAGAAAAGAGAGCAAGACAGTTACAGAAAGGCAAATCACAGAAATCTAGTTCACATAGTGTTTCAACGTCAGAAAAACAACAGAATAAAGGTCTCAAGAAATTTGATGACAAAGTCAGTAAACAAAGGAAACTCAAGGAGCCAGAGAAATTCGATAAATTCTCCTCTATTGTATGCTATGAATGTGGAGGCAAAGGGCATGTCAAAAAGGAATGTCCTACTGCCAAGAGAAAAGAAGGCAAAGCATATCAAGTCACTCTCAATGATGGAGAATCCGATGTTGAGGCAACCGAGGAACAACAAAGTGATCCAGAAGATGTTGTAGCCTTAACCATTCGTGATTGCAGCCCTCTAACAGGTATAACAAACTCAATAGATTATTCTACCGATGAAGATGATTCTGTTAGTGCAGGTTATATCAATGAAATATATTCAAAGCTGGCTGATGCATATGAAGAGTTAAAGTTCGAATATGATACTGCCTTCAGTGAGAACAAGAAGTTGTTAACTGACTGACCTCGGAATATCTTATGATGAGCTATCTGCTGAGAAGATCAAAATTCAGAAGGAATTGAACCTTGTTAAGCTCAAAGTTGAAGAACTTCAAGCTGAATGCTCTAAACTTTCAGAAGAAAAGAACTCTTTGGTTACAGAAAATCAACAACTACAAACTAAGATCAGTGAACTCTCTCAAACGGTTAAAGGTAAAAATAAGTTAGATTCAGTTCTTTCTATGTGCAAAAGACCTGGTGATCTTTCAGGTATTGGATACAAGAAGAAAGGGAAGCCAAACAAGTTCAAATCAACTAAGAGAAACTTTGTTAGTGGAGGTTACCTTGGTGAAGAATCAAGTAATGCAGCTGCCTACAAGGATGTACCCATTCAAGTCAACCTTTCACCTCAAGACTCAAGGGATTGTATCTATTGTGGCCTACCTGGTCATCAAGCTGATACTTGTCTCAGGATAGTCAGAGATCTTTTAAATGGAAGACCCGTTGTCTGGCCGTCGTTAGAACTACAGAAGAAAATCCAAATTCGTAAGGCCTGGATACCTAAACATTCTAACAAACAATCACTTGGTCTTGTTGTTGTATCATTGCAGGCACACCATAAGAACACCTTGTGGTATTTTGATTCTGGATGCTCTAGGCATATGACTGGAACCAAGAACATACTTCAAAATTTCACAGATCAAGATTGTGGAGAGGTGATGTATGGTGATGGTGCCAAAAGTAAAATCACTGGTTATGGTAAAATTGATAAGGGAGTCCTTTCTAATCTTTCTAAAGTTTATTTTGTTGAAGGATTAACTACCAATTTGATTTCCATAAGCCAATTATGTGATGAAAACTCCTTAGTGCTATTTGACATGAATACTTGTTATGTGTTTAAAGACTATAAGTGTATTATGCCAGGCAAAAGGTCTACTAATAACTGTTATATCTTAAAGGAAACAGTAGACAAGGCCTTGATTTTGAAAGAAGATCTTACAAGCCTTTGGCACAAGAGGATGGCGCACCTGAATTACCAAAATCTTTACAAATTAATTATATCTGGCGCTGTTAAAAGGTTGCCCAAACTACAGAATAACTCAAAAGTTATCTGTGAAAGATGCTCAAAGGGGAAACAAACAAAAGCTCAACACAAACGAGTTGATGAAATCACCACTAAACACTGTCTTGAACTCATTCATATGGACTTGATGGGTCCATTAGAAGTTGAAAGCCTCAATGGTAAAAGGTATGTACTTGTTATAGTGGATGATTTTTCTAGATTCACTTTTGTTTGTTTTCTCAGATCCAAAGATGAAGCCTTTGAGTATTTTGAGTCAATGAGCCTGAGGATCATGAACCAAAAATAAGGGAAGATCGAAAGGATTAGAACTGATCATGGAAGAGAGTTTGACAATCAACAATTCACTGATTTTTGTAAGCTACATGGAATTTCTCAAGAATTTTCTGCCCCAAAAACTCCTCAACAGAATGGCATTGAAGAAAGGAAGAATAGGATCTTACAGGAGATGGCAAGGTCTATGCTTCATGATAGCACACTTCCCAATACCTTTTGGGCCGAAACAATCAACACAGCATGTCATGTTGCAAACAGAGTTCTTTTGAGGCCAAAGACAAACTTCACCCCTTATCAAATATGGTATGATAAACTTCCTAATGTCAAATATTTTCATACATTTGGTTGTTCTTGTCATGTTTACAGAGATCGGGAACAACTTAAGAAGTTTGATGCTAGATCAGAAAAAGGGTTGTTTTTAGGCTATGCTAACAACTCCAGAGCTTACAGAGTCTACTTGTCTGATAGCAAGAAGGTTATAGAATCTGTGAATGTTTTATTTGAAGATTCTCTATCTAAAGGATTATCTGAAGATGAAGATGGTCTACATTACTTTCCTGTTATTGATCCACCAACTGAGGAATCACATGAACCATTATTTAAAGTTGATGAAGAAACTGAAGCTGAAACTGATGTTATGGTTGATACTGAAGAAGAGCAACAACCACTTGTCACTTCTGATATTGATAAAAGGAAAGGTCCTAGAACCTTAAAGCATCATTCTAATGCTGACATTATAGGAGAATTAGATGCACCAAGACAGACTAGAAATAAGAGAGTTGATTACAAGCAACTGGGTGGAATGAACTGTTTCATATTCAAGGTGGAGCCAAGAAATGCCTCTGAAGCTTTCAAAGATGAATACTGGATTGCAGCCATGCAAGATGAATTACTTCAATTTGAAAGAAATTATGTATGGGAGTTAGTACCACCACCTGAAAACATCAACATTATTGGTACTAAATGGATTTTCAGAAACAAGAAGGATGAGCATGGAAACATAGTCAGAAATAAAGCTAGATTGGTAGCACAAGGCTACACACAAATTGAAGGATTGGATTATGGAGAGACTTATGCACCAGTGGCCAGAATGGAAGCTGTGAGGATCTTGTTGTCTGTTGCATGCTACTTGGATTTCAAGTTGTATCAAATGGATATCAAGACTGCTTTTTCTGAATGGAAGAAAAAAAGGAAATTTATGTAGCTCAACCAGCTGGGTTTGAAGATCATAAGCATCCAGACTATGTCTACAGAGTTAAAGGAGCTTTATATGGTCTTAAGCAAGCACCTCGTGCCTGGTATGAAAGGTTGTCACAATTTCTTGTCAAGAACGGTTATACCGGAGGAAATGTAGACAAGACTTTATTCATTAAGCATTCAGATAAACACATCATAGTTGTTCAGGTCTATGTTGATGACATCATCTTTGGTTCTACTTCAGAAGAACTTAGAAAAGGTTTCATTCATGCCATGAAGACAGAATTTGAGATGAGTATGCTTGAAGAATTGCATTATTTTCTTGGATTACAGATTAAACAAGGAAAAGATGGTATATTCTTATCACAAGAGAAGTATGCTGCAAATATGCTCAAGAAGTTTAACTTAGAAGACAACAAAGTGGCAAGAACTCCTCAGGGATTACATGAGAAACTTTCTAAAAATGATACAAGCAGTGATGTTGATCAAAAGCAATACAGAAGTATGATTGGTAGTCTCATCTACCCAACAGCAACCAGACCAGATATCTCATATAGCACTGGAGTATGTGCTAGATTTCAATCTCAACCTAAGGAAACACACCTTAAAGCAGCTAAGAGAATCATGAGATATATTAAAGGAACCATTGGGCTTGGAATTTGGTACGCTAAAAGATCATCATTAGATCTTATAGGATACACAGATTCAGACTGGGCCGGCAGTTGTGATGACAGACACTCGACTACAGGAGGCTGTTTCTATCTTGGTGACAATTTGGTTAACTGGTACTCGAGGAAACAAAATATAGTTGCTCTTTCTACAGCTGAAGCGGAATACATAGCTGCTACATGTTGTTGCTCTCAACTCATGTGGATGAAGCAAACCTTGGCAGACTATGGAGTAAATTAAGAGAAATTTGTGGTGCTATTTGACAATACAAGCGCTATAAACATCTCTAAGAATCCAGTGCTTCACAATAGGAGCAAGCATATTGACATCAGGTATCATTTCATTAGAGATTTGGTTGAGGATAACATTTGTGATATTCAACATGTAGGGTCGTCAGAGCAGCGTGCTGACATCCTAACTAAAGCCATGGAGGGAGATAAGTTTGATAGGCTTAGAACTATTCTGGGCCTAAGTTTCTATACAAATTAGATTTCATTATGCCTTGGGCCTTCTTTGTTTTTCTTTGTATACTAATCTTTACAGGCCCAAGCATTTTAGAGAAGGTAACAGATAAAGACAAAATTTTGATATGGAGGGATTCTGAAAGGATGTCTGATCTATGTCATCATCACCCTGCAACACCAGTAACCGTCCCTTCACCCCTGCAGCTCACGTCGCCCGAAACCGCCATCATTTCTTCGCCGTTTCTCCTCTGTCGATCGTGGTTAAACGTTTCACATTTCTTTCTCTCTTTAAATACTTTGTCTCGCATTTGTTTTCTGCACTTCTCTTCTTTTGTTTTGTTGTTTTTCTTAGTTGTGCAGTTCTCTCTCTTTCAAATGGCGTCTTCTTCTTCCCCCAAATCCTCTTCTGATCCGACAACTGAGTCATCCGCCCCAACAAATGCTGAAACATCCATTGATCCAGTTTAGATTGTCTCGTCTGTTCTTCAAGCCCTTGGCAAATCCTTCGCGAATCCAGCTACTGAAATTGGAGAATCGTCTGGTGGTAACGCTGACGACAATGTCATTGATGTCCTTCCACTCGAGAGTCTACCACCTACTGGAGACCTTCCTGCTCCTTCTTCCAGAGATCTTCCTGCACCTCCTTTGCCTGCTCTTCCAGCACCTCAGAAAGAAACCTTCTCCGTCGACTGGGATGATGGAACTACTACAGAGTATCCTCAAGGTAATGAGGATGATCTTTTTTATTCTAATACTGCTGATGATGTTATTACTGGAGAACAGGAACAACCAAGGGACAACGAGCCGGATCCTGAAGTTACTCCGGAACATCGCCCTGTCGCTCATACCCTTGTGACTCGGTCTCGTAAGAGGAAGGATAAGCAGCCTGCTGTTGAGACAACGCAGAAACGACCAAAGAAAGCTGACCCCATGACTGTTCGAGAAGCTTTAAATTTTAAGTTCTATGACAAGGAAGCGCAGAAATTTGCCAAGGAACTCAACAATCGTGATTTCATACCAGAAGAGCAATTCACACATCCTATCTACAAGGAGCTTGGTTTTTCGAAGTATTTGGAGGATTGTCATCTTCTCTACTGGGCTACTAAACTGGAGGACTACTCTCCCGCTTTGGTTCGAGAGTTCTATGCCAACCTTCATCCGGATGTCCTGGATGCTGAGTCGCCTTTTGGTGGGAAGATCTACATTTGAGGCAAAATCCTGGAGATTTTTCCCCAAGTCATTAACCAGTTGTTGAAGGCGCAGCTTAACAGCAACCTTGATGATGTAACGAACTACATGCCTAACTCAAATGCCGAAGTTGCTTAAGAGATCTCCAATACCAAAAGCGTTGCATTTGGACGTGGACAACTTTGTGCTACTCAGCTCACATTGAAGTTCAGCTGTCTCTTCCGTCTCTGCAGTTCCAACATCCTCCCGACTACCAACGCCAATCAAGTGTCCTCTCAAATGGGTAAACTCATGTTTTGTATTGAAAAATATCTTAACATGACAAATATTCCCATTAAGCAGAATATTCCCACCAATGATCTGAGGAATATGCACAACGACATCCTTCTTGGTCCTGCCCTATCCGGCATAGCGTTGGTGAACCATCTCATGACCATCATTCTTCGACAGAATGAGGAAGTGTCTAGTGTCATTTCTGCTGGCCTCCGCATCAGGAAGCAAAACACCAACATGCTGAAGTTGCTTCCGGGCTCATTTGATCCTCCTCCCACTAGCGAGGATGATGATGAGGAGGCTTGACTCATCAAGGGGGAGATGTCTCAAACTGAACTGAACTGACTGATGTTAATGGGTAATGTTGACAACGTTTTGAGGGGGTACATTCTGAACTTAAATCTTTTGGAAATTGGGTCTGTAACTAATGGATTCTTACTGCTGGATACTTTTTGATACTCTTGCTTGCTGATGCTTAGCTTATTTTGCGGATAGATTTTATATGCATAGATTTCTCTGTCTGAAATTTTTTAGCTAGTTGTTTTGGTTATTTTTCTTGCTGGTGTTACTCTTACTTGTTAACTACTTTTGTTTGGACTTGATCTATTATCCTCTGTTGTTAGTTTGGTATTTTGAATTGTTATTCATCATATTGGTTTGATACTTTATGTGATGAATCAACCTCTTCATGAAATGTGGGGGAGATTGTTGGCACTAAACATTTCATGCAGGATTATATAGGTGTCATTGCAACTCACTAACAACAATGCAGTTATGTCTTTGATGATCAAGTCTCACCAGCACCATGGACTTAAAGACCAAGGCGGACTTCAGCCTATATATATACTTCTTATACTTGTGTCTTTGAGTCAGACTTTGTACTTTACTTTCATTATTCTATACATTCTACCGAGAGCTTCTTAGATTCGATTAGAAGATATAGTCAAGTCAAGATCGTGTTCTTCATGTTAGATGATTGAGTGTTTTTGATCTTGAGTGAATTGTGCTGTAAATTCATGTATATATCATTTAGATCGAGTTGTAATCCAAGTTGGGAATACTTCTTGGAACAGTTTAGGATTTTAGTTCAGGGCTGTCAACTAGTTGTAGGAACAACAAGATTGTTACTGAAATTCTGATCAGGGAGATTAGAGATTGAGGGGGAGTCGTCAGCTTCTAGATCGAGTTGGTAGAATTTGTTTCGAGTCTTGTAGTTGTTCTTGATCTTTGTTGAGTATTTCGCCTGGATTGGAATCCCCCGGATGTAGGACAGGAGGTCCGAACCGGGTCAACAAACGATTGTCTGTTTACATTACTGCAATCGTATGTGTGATCAGAATTACATATTAACACCCTACTCGTTGGGACTATCAAAACCCCTTATATAAACCACAAACATAAGTGGACAAGCTAAGCATGCATATTCTTATCATAAGGAACTGAGGCAGCAGTGCAAAAATTTAACCTCTACAGGTAAAACGAAAGTAGTTGATGTACCTGGAAAGCAGATAGTTGTTCTTTTGTTAACTCACAAGTTAATGTAGAAATGATGACAGAATTGTTGAGTTCCTGCAATTTTGGGACGCATACAAGAGCTCTATTCTTCCCCACATCCTCTTCAGAGAAAATGAAATTGCTGGATAAATCCCATAACTCCACATTCCCCTCATCATGAAGAGTAACAGACTTTACGCCAGCCAGAATTACATTTTTTGCTGTGTACAAGCATTAACCTATTATATAGTCTGTTCCAACATGCAGAAAGAGCACCTCGAAATACTTGCATTTATGTTTAAGTGTATTAAAAACATTGTGATAACTGTGCTAAGAAACAATAGATGTTAAACATGTAAAGAAAAACATGCGTGTTAAGTATAACACAGTGTCCAACTGGAAACAATACATTTCAAGAGAAATAGGGAAAATTTTATATGCATTTTAGCATCTCATCTCAGGAAATATCAACCAAGTGGCTAAATAATTATTGTCGCTCTCCTTTGTATCTCATGGAACCGATGAGGGTTTTGAGATCTCTAGGAAGCTGCAATATATAAAGTGACTAGGAGTTGGACGCCACTGCCTTTGGTTGTCCCTGCTCGTAGAGGGTTACAGTGACCTCTATTCCCAAACTACAGAAAGTGGAATTGTTGATAGTCGTTGTAAATTTAAAGAACATAGTCTGATTATCTAAAGAAAAATATCTTGCCTTAGTAAAAACATTACATAAAATGAGCCAGCTTAGTACACAAGCAGAATGAATACCTTGTCCTCTTCTTCCAGAGGCTTTATCTAGATTAGATCAAAATATATAATGCATATTATGCCCAAAATAAATTCCACACACATGCATATTAACAAATCCTTAATAAATATATATATATATATATATGTTCTGAGCAAAGAAATTACACAACATAATTGAAGAACCGTATATACGCTCATATCCTTGCATGTCTCTGGATGCAGAGTGCAGTGACATAAGCAGAGTTTTACATGTTAAAAATATACACTTGGAATTTATGACACAACATAAGCATTCTCGCGCCTGAATAATACATACTCAAAGCCTCATACACAAATTCTAAACATAACCAAAAACATAAAATCTACATGTGATAAGAAGTTTAACTGCAACCAAACATCTATTGGATAAATAATTGCATACAAATATCAATACATTTTGATAGGAAATATGGTCTAACATTTGCTTGTCACAAACATTACCCTATCGATTAAAAAAAAAGAAAGGGATATAATAAAAAGTATAAATGGATCATCAAAAACCACACAAAAACACCTAAAAGGAACAAGGCCTTACCTATTTCGGCGCCGAGACCTTGCATGCCAGAAATAAGAACATTCGAAGCAAACAGCCTCCGCATAGTCTCACGTCCGTAGACGGCGAGTGACGGCTGTGCAGATCCTCATCGATCTCAGCGGCGCCTTGCCCTTATGGACGCCAGCAGCAGCCTGTCCTCCTCCTGCCATACTTACCGTACTTACCGTGGATGAGGCAGACGATGCGTAATTCACACAGTACTTTTTCATGAACTCGGTATCAGCAAGGCCTAACCCCACTCCCGTTGTTGTTCTCCTCACATGAAGCATAAAGTCCAGTGAGCTGTATTGAAACCGAAGATTCAAAATGATAGGGGAAGCGGAAATGTAATGAACATAAATTTAAAAAGAAGATAATAAAATGAAAAAGCAAAATAGAGAAAGAGCATACTGCATACCCTTAAGGCAAGTAATGTTGAATCTGAAAAAGAAGACAATAAAAATGAAAAACGAAAATAGAGAAAGAGCATACCCTACAATCTCCAATAGCCAATACCAAACTCAAACTCAAACTCATTTTATAGTAAATATCACATTAATTCATCTTAAATTATTTACAGTAAACTCTCAAAAGAATATTCTCTATATATTCTTTCCCATACAAACTTATTTATCTTTTCAATCATACCCATCATTTCTTATAAATTATACATTAACCCGATATAAATTCAATACTCATTAATTAAGAAAGAATTACATAATTAGAATAAGAATTACACTAATTGGTAGAACACATTTTTGTATTTTAATAATGTTGGAGGATACGATGTTGATTTAAATGACTATTAACTTAATTTTTGGTTTGCGTAGTTATTTGGTTATTTAATATTGTACGTTTTTTGAGTATTTGAAATATGTTATTTTTAATTATATTTTCGTATGCTAATGTTTTTTTTTAAATGATTGCTAAGATTATACCAAAAACTTTAAAAATTTAGTTATCTTTATTTCAAAATTTATTTTATAAAAAAACCTTAAAAATTTTAATCTAATTAATATAAAATAAATTTAGTAAAAAAATTGTATGAAGTATAAAATTATTAACCATAATACAAAATTAGATCAATTTTCAATTTGCAATAATTGGAGGGGTGAGGTTGCAATTAATTTAATTACAAAAAGTAAAATAAATTTAGTAAAAAAATTGTATGAAGTATAAAATTATTAACCATAATACAAATTTAGATTAATTTTCAATTTGCAACAATGGAGAGGTGAGGTTGCAATTAATTTAATTGTAAAAAGTGAAATAGGTTTGTGAATAGTAAAAACTCAAATTTGAGTATTTACTATTCATAAAACTTAAAATATGATTGGTTTTAGGGTATCTTTGAAGAGAAGATGCCACCCCATTTTGAGTTACATGGGACCATTGGAAATGCTCTAAGGCAAGTAATGTTTTTTGCGTGGGAAGGGGAGATTGGGGTTTGAGGAGGGCTTGGGGTTTCAGCAAGCGGTTGTGACAATTGTGGGTTAAATTTTTGAGGTGCGGAGGAAAGTGGGCAAAGTAAATGCGGAGAATTTGGGTAGGGATTGAGGGACTACACTAAATATTTATAGTGAGGGTGGGGGATTAAAATTGGAAAAGCCTTCTGGCATAAGCCACAAGCGAAAATGGAAAATTACAAAAGGGAAAAACCGTCAAAATATACCAAGAGGAATCTATAAACTATAATATACTATTCCCTTTTTAGTTGTCTATTTAGAGATTAAAAAGTATCTCACAATAGTTATCATTTTTAGATAGTTATAGGTAGTTATGCTATGTTTTTATTATATGACCCTTCACTTGACATAAATGCTAGTATTTGTTGATATTTATTAAGAATAAGTTTAGTTGAATGATAAAAATATAAATTTATGAGTTAATTGATACAAACATAGGTTATTGAAATTGAACTGAAAAAGACAACTATTTAGGAACGAATGAAGTACTGTTTTGCTTGATTAACTTCCTTTTTCTTTTTTATTTTCAGTTTTAATTAATAATATAAAATAAATTTATTTTTATATTTGATTTGATTACTATATATATCTTCTTTCCTTTTAGGTATGTGATTTAAAGATATTATTTATATTATATATGGAATATTTTTTGAAGTTAATAATATATTTATTTATATCTATATATATATATTCTATTATTATTATTTAAACATGTCTTATCATTGCTGAATTTTGAAGCCCACAATCAAATAGTCTAAAATTATGGAATAATTTACTCATAAATAATATCAATTTAAACACGAAAATGGTATAATAAGTTCGGGGAATATATAATGATTTAAATTAGTAATTTATTTTTTCCCAATTGTTTATTTAGTATAATGATTTTTTATTATTCTAAAATACTTTAATATAAATTTAAGTGGTGAATATATATAAGGTAGGTATCCTATATTTACATGTAAGTTATTAATTAATATTGAGGGGGTGTATTCAATCTAGAATTTTATGAATTTTAAAAAGTTGGTGGATTTAGAGAGTCCATATAGACTCACATAGAGTTGATTGATTTTGTGTAGATTCCATATAAGACAAACATTTTCAAAATAAATGGGATTCATTTTGTAACCGGGGGGCAATTTTCCTCGGCAAGTTTCCAACTTTGCAACTAACTGATTGATCACCTCATCATCATCAACAGATGAAGTAGAAGCAGTAGTAGCTCTCTCATCAGTCACAATTTTCACTGAAATGGGCGAGGGAAATGCTTTGGTGCAGACCAAAAAAGGGTCCCGCTGCTAATAACAGCATCCTCAGGGAATGTGAATGTCAATTGCTTAACTTGGTTAGTGAGTCCTCAAACCTGATTTCATCTAGATCAAATATATTAAAAACCAGTGGAGGAAATTTAGGGTTTAGTGGATGAAATTTTGTTCAACAATGATAATGGTAATAAAAGAAAAATAAAATTTGTTAGAAATGGTAATGTAGAATTTAAATTTGAATTTGAAATAGATATGTATCTAAGTAGTTGCACATTTTTTGGTTATTGGTTATTTTAATATTTTCTATTTATGTAATATTATGGTTAATTATTTGTATAAATATCACTACTCCTATGAATGATATTGAGAATGAGAAGTATTTTACATTACCGTACTCTTCCTTGCATCTTTTCTGTTTCTTTGTTCTTTTTGTTTCTCTCTGAATTCCAACAGTCGTATCAGAGCCAATTGGCCTTAGGTTCAATTCATTTTTCTTCACACACTACTATGTCTTCAACTAGTTTTTCTCTATCATTCCTATTTTTGATTAAAAAATTATTTTTCTTGGGTAATTAAGATGAAATCTTATTTGCAAGCATTAGGTTTGTGGGAAGTTGTAGAAATGATGTTGAACCGACCCTTCTTCCACAAAATCCCACGTTGGCTGTAATCAAGAAAGCTTAATAATAAACTTTAAGAAAGTCGAAAGCTTTATCATGTATTCATTCAGCAGTAATTTTTACAAGCATAATGGCTTGCGAAACACCAAAATAAGACTGGGATAAGTTGAAGGACGAATTTGAGGGTAATCCTCAAATAAAGCCGATACAAGTTTTAAATCTCAAAAGAGAGTTTAAGGTTCAAAGAATGAATGAGTCAGAGAATGTTAAGGAGTATGCCAGCTGACTCATGTCCATTGTCAATCAAATCAGATTGCTTGGGGAAGAGTTCCCAGATCAATGCGTGGTTAAAAAACTTCTTGTTAGTCTGCCGGAAAGATATGAGGTAAAAATTTCCACACTTCAAAATTCTAAAGATTTGTCTAAAATAACATCTGCGTAATTGATCAATCTCTCCAGGGTTGAACGCGGTGCGGTTTGGTACGGTTTCGCACCAAACCCAAACCAAACCGTAAAAAAACGGTTTGGCAAAAAAATTAAACCAAACCAAATCATTTTAGCATTTCAAACCAAATCAAACCAAGAAAAGCGCTTTGGTGCGGTTTGGTTACGGTTTAACCAAAATTTTAAAAAGTAAAAAAAATTCTATGAATTACAGTTATAAGTGTAACAATCCAAACTCCGAAATTCAAATTAAAAATTTTAAAAAATATATAAGTTTACTGTTTACAAGTCAAATACGCAATAAACTAGAACTATTACAAGCTCTTGGAAAAAAAATAATAAAACTATAAATATAGCATAAGAAAACAACAGTAGTATAGCCAATAAACGGTAGCAGTAGCAGCATGTGCTTTCTAAGACATATCAGGATTACAAATATAACATGTAATCCAATGTACAAAGTGCATTAGATCAACGAAACTTCTGAAACATATTAACAAATAAAGGCATTTGTACCTTGAACTAATATAAAGGCATTTGCCACTAGATCGAATTCTAATTCTAATCTATAAAATTCTAATAATATATTATACATAATATATATATATATATTTATTAAATATATATAATTGCGATTTACTGTTTTTATTAAAACCAAAAATTTTAAACCGCAAACCAAACCAAACCGTCAAAATACGGTTTGGTCTAGTCTGATTTACGGTTTGGACTGCACTCTGAACAACCCTAATGCTCTCCAACCCTAATTTAAATTTGAATTAGATATGCATCTAAGTAGTTGCACATTTTTTGGTTATTGGTTATTTTAATATGTTCTGCTTATGGAATATTATGGTTAATATATTTGTATAAATATCACTACTCCTATGAATAATATTGAGAATGAGAAGTTTTTCACATTACCGTACTCTCCCTTGCATCTTTTTTGTTAGGGGGTGTTTGGTACATGGAATTGGGCCCAGAGAATGGGAATTGAGCCCAATTCCCTTGTTTGGTTACGTTTGAGAATAGACAATCGAGAAATAAGCCCATTCCCAATCTCTACTTTGGATTCTCTTAAAAATACGGAGAATTGGCGAGAGTTGCTTCTGAATTCCAAAATCGATTCTCCCCCGAATCGCTCCTTTCTCTGTTCTGACAAAGTCTCTCCAGAAACTCATTGCCCTTCCGCACAAGAGTTTCTACAGAACCCATTGCCCCCTTCCGCGCGCAAGATTCTGTCTCCACCATCATTCTTCTGCGTCTCCCGGAACTCCATCTCCGCTGTGTCCACCATCCTCCGTGTTTTCTTCAAGTATACCTTTGTTTTACATTCCGTAATTCCTACTTTGGAGCCAGAGGGTTTCACATTCCGTTTATGAATTTATTATATTCAATGTGAAGCAATATTGTGTTAGTGTAATTGAGAAAAGCTCATGCGAATTTTCTAATTTGTAGTGTTATGGTGCAACTTTTCCATTTAAACCTTCTCAATCCGCTTTTATTCTGTCTTCGTAGCCAACAAATTTCTCTGAAATATAAAGCAAATGTGTGTCTCACCGTATTTTTGTTAATGACTCTTATTATTTGTTTGGTGGTTATTTGATTCATGTCGTTTGTTAATGGGTTTGGTTCGGAGTTGTTACCAAATAACATGATTTAGTTAGCTAATTCACCATTTTAGATGACTTCATATATTAATAAATAATCATGTCAATGTTCGAGCCCCTGTGTTGTACTTGTGCTTGTGCACCTGTGATCGCACTATATTATTATTTATGTCATATGTGTACAGGTGATAATGGATTAATGCTCAAGGAACCTATGAAAAATCTTTAGAATGTAATGAATTGATGTGGTATAACTTATGATGTTATTGAGTTAATTGAAATATTATCAAGTACCAAAAAGCAAAATCAGTACTAACATATCCAACAGATTGTTTGAAGATAATGGAGTTTTACATATTACTTCCAGTGCAAATTCTACTCCACTGAGCAATCCTGGCCTGAAGCCTTTTATTCCATCATACAGATTGTTTGAAGATCTTGATGTATTTGGCAACACAGATAGAAAATATAAAGTGGTTAGTAACCCATCACCCAGTTTGCTGGGATCAAATAACCAAAATATGGTCGGAGAAAGAAAGTAACAGAGGAGGGTAGGAGTTTTCATATGTTCTTGAGCTTAGCAGACTTCAGTTTTAATGGACATGATGACTATTTACATATAGCTTATTTGTTTTGGTTAAGTGTCAGGTTGTTGGTGTGCAAGTACTTTTAGATTGATTTAGTGGCACATTGCACTTATGTCTGTTCGAGTTCAGTTGCATAGTTTAGTTAGGAGTATAATTTTTATTACTTGGATTTGGCATACTTGTTTGAATTTTTGGAATGAGGATTTGGCATACTTGTTTGAGGATTTGTAGATCACACACCCAATTGCTAACTGCTCTCCTGTTATTCTTATGAAAGTACTTTTATCAATTTATATTTTAATGTGTAGATGGCAAGAACTCCATTGAGAGAAAGAACAAATCGCAATAGACGAATGGCTGTCATAGGTGTATATTATGCCATGTTTGCTATGATTCGTTGGTGGATGATGTGTACTTTGCATTTCTTTCATTCATATGAGTCAAGAATGTTGCGTAGTAATTATTCAATGAGCTACCATAATAGGCGTGAGAACATGATTCAGATGGTTTATGTTAGTGATGTTGCAAGCGTGAATAACATAAGAATGAATAGGCATGCATTTTCAGCACTCTGTGACATTTTAGAAAATAGAGGGGGGTTGAGTAATAGTAGAAATATGTTAGTCGATGAGCAGGTTGCTATGTTTTTACATACACTTGCTCATAATGTAAAGAATAGGGTGTTGGTCAATAGATTTCATCGGTCTGGGGAAACAATAAGTCGGTATTTCAAGTTAGTTTTAAATGTTGTATGCCGATTACACAAAGAGTTCTACAAGATACCAGTCCCCGTGCCGGATAATGAAACCGACGAGAGATGGAAATGGTTTAAAGTTTGTGAAACACTTGATTTGTTAACAATACTTTTTTATGTTCCACTTTATTAATTTGACTTTTATGAAGGGTTGCCTCGGAGCCTTGGATGGAACATATGTGAAGGTTAAGGTCCCTGCTATTGACCGAAAACCTTATCAAACACGGAAGGGGGAGATTTGTACCAACGTTCTCGGAGTATGTACGAGGGACCTTTTATTCACATATGTATTAGCTGGATGGGAGGGTTCTGCAGCTGATAGTAGAGTTCTACGAGATGCAATTAGTAGACCTAATGGTCTTAAAATAACCCAGGGTAAGTGATTTTATTTATTTTCAAACAATATATGCATTATCAAATATTTTAATTTAATATAACTTTTATGGTTAATTGTAGGAACATACTACCTTTGTGATGCTGGTTACACAAATGGTGAAGGTTTTTTAACTTCTTATCGAGGAAAACGTTACCATCTTAATGATTGATCTCGCCCGCCTATGAATGCCAAGGAGTTATTTAATATGAGACATTCATCGGCAAGGAATGTTACAGAAAGATTTTTTGGCTTGATTAAAGCTAGATGAGCTATTTTGCACGACAACTCATATCATCCCATAGAGTCCATGCCACGCATCATCATTGCTTCTTGTTTGCTACATAATTTCATACGGACAACAATGACTGAAGACCCTGCTGAGGATAGAGTTCAACAAAATCATACACAACCAGGAGACGATCATGACAATATCATTTCTACCGTTGAGACTTCACAAGAATGGACTAATAACATAGATGCTCTTGCTGATGAAATGTTTAATGATTGGAACGCTAGGCATACCAATAATTAGCTTGCTTTACTAACATTTTTATATGTATTTTTCCTTATTACATATGCTCTTTTTATTATAGAACCAACAATATTATTTATATGAAGTTTTTTTTTATAAAAAAAGTTATCAACAGATTTTAATTAATGGATTTGTGTTTATTATTGTGTAATTTTTTATGTTTAACTTACCATTGTTATTTAAAAAATAAAGTATAGTTCAGAAAAATAAGTTTGAAATAAAATTATTTCAATTCTCTATCTATCAAACCAAACAAGAGAATTGATTCTCTCCTCTATTTCTCTGTTCAATTCTATGTGTTACCAAACAGGAGAATGAATTCTCATTCTCTAACCCAATTCTCTTTCTCTACAATTCCATTCTCTGGTATCAATTCTCTGTAGTTCCATTCTCTGTACCAAACGCACCCTTACCCTGTTCTTTTTGTTTCTATGAATTCCAACAAAACTGTTATATCTCATATGTAATACCCGAGAATTTTGCAACATAAAATAAATAAATAGATAATAAATAAATAAAATACTTAAATAAATATAATACATGGATAAAGAATCATAAGAAGATGAGAAATGGAATTTAAATTTAAAAGGAATCAAAATTCCGAGAACCCGGGAAGCCGAAGACAATTTAATCGAATAAATGGGTACACGGGGACCTCACACCGATAGACTCAATAACTCGAGTCCAAATATAAATTTAGATCTGAATAAAATTAAGATAGGAAATCGGAGCCGAAGATACCCCGGAAATCCGAATCCGGGAACATAGGGGGATAGAAGTCCGAAAGAGAGGAGGAAACGCCCGACGGATCGCACGACCCGGCCCAGACCAAAGTCCAGACCAGGATGGCACGGTCGCCGCGCGCTCCAAAGGAGAAGACCGCGCCAAGGGCGCGCTGGCAGAGCAGTTGCGGCGTTCCGCGATTTTCTCGCCCGATTCCGGATTTTTCGACTTTCGGTTGAACATCTCTCGACTCAAGACCCTTAGGGTCAGATCTTGGACGCCCTAGGTCTTAAATATCTATAAATAAGACCTCCTAAGAGCTCCGAATACATTTGAAACCCTACGAAATCTTTCTATACGTCGAAACCCTAATCCCGGAGTCGTCGGAGGCACAACACCGAGAGGAGGAACTGACTTGGACGAAATTCGGAGACCCCCGTTGCTGTGGTAAGCCTTGATCCATTCTTTTCCATATGTGATTCGAAAACGAATCCTAAATTCGATCTTTTTCTATTCTAAACCCCCGATCCGGATCGAGAGCGAAGAACCCGAGAAACGAAGAGGATAAACGGAGGACTGGAAGCCACGCCTCCGAATCGACGATCCCGGACGCTCAACAATCTGTAAGTTAATGCTTACTTTGGTTTTGGGTTGTTAAAAGATTCGAACATATAGATCTAATGGAACCCTACCTAAAATCTGTCTACACCGGCGCAACACTTTTATTGAATTTATTCGGACCCCTTAAAACGTTCAAACGAGAAAACTTAAAACACGAAAAACATTTCTAAGACACTGATCTAGCTCTTGTAAAAATTTCATAATTTTTCATCGTGTTTCGATATCCGAAAACGATCGTAAACGAGTCTACTTTAGATTTAGATCTTGAAACGATGATAGATTCTTTATTCGAACTTATTGGTGATTTCTACCTTAGATCTAGACCGATCTAGGCTTGGCGTTGAACATAAGAGTTGTAGATCTATACGTTATGAATACCTCCGTAAAATTTCAGATTTTTTCGTGATGATTTGATATATGAAATCTACCCTAAACCGAACTGGTTTAAAATCGGATCTTGAAAACTGGACAGAACATAGATTCGAACTTGCGGACGTTTTTTACTAGGGTTCTAGGCCGAATTAGATCTTTAGCCGAACATGAAAGTTGTAGATAATTGTCTTAAGATGATCTCTGTAAAATGTCATGAAATTTAGAGTTGAATTGCTATGGTAGAATTCGAAATCTTTAAACTGAGTTATATGAAATTCGGACAGAACTGTACTTCTGTGAAAATTAGTCTTTTTGACCTATTCCAGTATCTCGGATTGAAAAAGTTAAAACACGAAAGTTGTAGATCTCAACGTTTCGAAGTCAGTCGTGAAATTTCGGAATTTTTGAAATTAAATCTGATTTTAGACGAATTTTAGAGTAAACTGTGGTTGACCGAGTCAAAACTTGAAATCTTGTTGAAACGGTGAAATTAGCCTTTGAGGTTGAAACGGATAGAAATACTTTGAAATACGATACACGAAACGAGAAGATTAAAATATTGCGGGTTATGACTAAGCTAGACACTGTCAATGTTCTCTGCGGCTTGGGACATAAGAGCCCAAGTGTATGTCTAGGTTGACGTAAGAGCCCTAGCGAAACACTGATCGTATGGCTAGCGGACGGATTAAATCTAATTAAAAGATCAACCATGATACCTGTGGACATAAGAGCCCAGGCGTAAGGCTGGCGGACATAAGAGCCCTAGCGGTGGTGATCTGTAAAAGAATCGAAACGAGACATCGATAAGGGAATCCAATTAAGTCCTTGATAATTTGTGTTTTTAAATTTATGGCAACTTATTTAATTACGTTGCAAGCTATATTTAAGATCGTATGGAATCCATGACTTTTAAATTATGCGATTAAATTATTATTAAATGAATAGATTACATTAGGCACATGTTTTCATTAAATTTAAATAAAGGCTTTGAAACCTCATAATCTTGTACGTGTTAACTTACTCAGCACGTAGTGCTGACCAAACCATTTTTATTTCTTTTTCTTCCAGAGTTGAGAATTATGCATCGTCATATGCATACACGGGAAGCTTGGGATGATATATTATTTTGAATTTTTTTGTATTAGACTAGATCTTGCATGAACGGGCCTGTTTAACCCGTGATTAGGCCATGTTGGCCCTATATTTAAACTCCGCTGCATTATACTTATGTAAATATTATTTTCCGCTGCAACTTTGATGTATTATTTTTAAATTATATATGAATGGGCTGTTTGAATATTTTAAATTCTGAAAAACCATAGCCTTGCATCTCTTTAGTAAGCTCGGAGAAACCGTGTCTTGCTAGGGAGGTGTGGCGGTGACATCCCGACCTGGGTGACCAAAAACCGGGGTGTTACAAGTTGGTATCAGAGCCCAGAATATTTTAAAGCTATTTATTTTAAAGAAAATATCTGATACCAAGTTGGTATCAGAGCCCGGCTTATTTTTAAACTAGTATTTTTAAACCCATTATTATTTTTAAATTATTATTTTTAAACTATTATTTTTAAAACCATTAGTGTTTATATTATTATAGAGCCCAAAAAATTATTATTTTAAACCTTCCTAGTCCAAAATTATTTTTAGCCAAATTATAATTATTATTTTTCTTTTTGACCCAATGTAGAGGTCCAAGGATTTTAACTATTATTTCAAATTTTTAAAGCATTAGTTCCATAGAATAAATTTTTTATTTTAAACACCATGGAAATTAGAAAAATATATATATAGTGCATGAATTGTTTTGGGGGGGAAATCATCATTCGCATTTGCATATTGCATCTCTTTTATGTAGAGAACTTAGAATCTTGGCGAAGTTAACCTAGAATCTTGGCGAATATTAACTTAGATCTTTTGCTTGCACTAGATAACTTAGACGCTTGACATCAAATTAAGGAAGCTAACTAGAGACTGATCTTGCCTTAGTTCTAGATCGCGTTCATCTATGCGTTCGCCTAATCATAACAATCCTCGACCTTAGCCACTCCTACCCTTGTACAAATTAGAAAACTTCCTCATGTGAAACAATGAGAAAATCAAGTTTTATTAAAACACTCTTTATTCCAAAAATCTTGTTTGGAGTTCCAAACAACAAACCCGAAAATTTGAAATTAGAAATTTACGAAACGTCTCATTCGAGCGATCTACCTAAACCAAGATAAGCTAATCTATACACGTGTAACAGAAAATGGCGCCTAGGAGGAAACCAAGAAAGGTGAGTCCAAATGGTACTGACGCTAACCTTTCCAACACGCCCAACAACAGTGGAAGTCCTCAGAACCTAGGAGAGCAAGTGCCTCAAGCGCCCAATAATATGGAAGCACGTTTAAAATCTGTAGAGGAACTCCTTGTAGCATTGGGAAATGCCGAGGTTCATAGGACACAAACAGTACCTCCGCCAGTAGCCCGAGTCAACTACTTGGCATTAGTGAACCCCTACAACCCACCCCATTATGACGGCCAAGAGGATCCGACCAAGTTGGAAGGTTGGATCCGTATCTTTGACAAGCTCTTGAACGCTATCAAGTGCCCTGATGAGGAGAAGATACACGTAGTGACCTACTACCTAGGAGGCGAAGCTGATGAGTGGTGGCAAAATCTCTAAGCAAATTCAGTGGAAGACGAAGAAGCCTACACCTGGGAAGAACTTAAGGAAGCTTTTAGGGAAAGATTCTACCCACTGAGCACCAAGACTGCGAAGTACGAGGAATTCATCAACCTAAAGCAAGGTGCGCAAACAGTGCAAGAGTACTACAGCAAGTTCAAGGAGCTAGTACGATTCGCTGCGAGGATAGTACCAACCGACTCTGACAAGGCTCAGAAATTCGAGATGGGTCTGAACTTTAGTCTCCGGGAGATACTTGCAGTAGGACAATTCACGAACCTGCAGACGATATATGATCGCGCCGTATCAATTGCTCGAATCCAGCAATTGAAGCGTAAGGAACATGGTGAGTCGAGCAAGGACTCGCAAGGACTTGAGAAGAAGGATCGGAAAGACAACAACAACAACTCTAGGAAAGACAATGGATCTCGAAGGAAAGGAAATAAAGGTCTCAACAATGGGGGAGACGACAACCGTGGTGCGTTTATACCACGTTGTCCACGATGCAACAATGCACATCTGGTGCGCCAATGCCCGAAGCCTGGAACCTGCCGTAGGTGCGGCAACCTTGGTCACAAGGCTAGTGGATGTCGAACGCCAGAGGAGGCGATCGAAAAGAGAGTAGATTTGGTGAACCTTCAGCAAGGAGAGAGTGACGGGGAACAAGACCAAAACCCGAATCCTCTTGAGAATAATGAGTAGGCAGTTATGGGGACATAACTGAAGTCCTAAGGGGGAGAGGATGTGATACCCCGTAATTATTTATTTTTGGAGTTCGACTCGATATCATGTACCCTAAATCATAAATAAACAAATTCAACTTGTTGTGAACTACGTTATGGCTTGATCCCTTTACCGGGTACGTAGGCAGCTTAGAAGTTTTAATTCTAAATTTAGTCACAAAATAATAAAACAAACAAAAGACTTTAGCACGAGAAAAGCCGAAACACAACTTCGAGGACGAAGTTGATTCTTAAGGAGGGTAGACTGTAATACCCGAGAATTTTGCAGCATAAAATAAATAAATAGATAATAAATAAATACAATACTTAAATAAATATAATACATGGATAAAGAATCATAAGAAGATGAGAAATGAAATTTAAATTTAAAAGGAATCAAAATTCCGAGAACCCGGGAAGCCGAAGACAATTTAATCGAATAAATGGGTACACGGGGACCTGACACCGATAGACTCAATAACTCGAGTCCAAATATAAATTTAGATCCGAATAAAATTAAGATAGGAAATCGGAGCCGAAGATACCCCGGAAATCCGAATCCGGGAACATAGGGGGATAGAAGTCCGAAAGAGAGGAGGAAACGCCCGACGGATCGCACGACCCGGCCCAGACCGAAGTCCAGACCAGGATGGCGCGGTCGCCGCGCGCTCCAAAGGAGAAGACCGCGCCAAGGGCGCGCCGGCAGAGCAGTTGCGGCGTTCCGCGATTTTCTCGCCCGATTCCGGATTTTTCGACTTTCGGTTGAACATCTCTCGACTCAAGACCCTTAGGGTCAGATCTTGGATGCCCTAGGTCTTAAATATCTATAAATAAGACCTCATAAGAGCTCCGAATACATTTGAAACCCTACGAAATCTTTCTATACGTCGAAACCCTAATCCCGGAGTCGTCGGAGGCACAACACCGAGAGGATGAACTGACTTGGACGAAATTCGGAGACCCCCGTCACTGTGGTAAGCCTTGATCCATTCTTTTCCATATGTGATTCGAAAACGAATCCTAAATTCGATCTTTTTCTATTCTAAACCCCCGATCCGGATCGAGAGCGAAAACCCGAGAAACGGAGAGGATAAACGGAGGACTGGAAGCCACGCCTCCGAATCGACGATCCCGGACGCTCAACAATCTGTAAGTTAATGCTTACTTTGGTTTTGGGTTGTTAAAAGATTCGAACATATAGATCTAATGGAACCCTACCTAAAATCTGTCTACACCGGCGCAGCGCTTTTATTGAATTTATTCGGACCCCTTAAAACGTTCAAACGAGAAAACTTAAAACACGAAAAACATTCCTAAGACACTGATCTAGCTCTTGTAAAAATTTCATAATTTTTCATCGTGTTTCGATATCCGAAAACGATCGTAAACGAGCCTACTTTAGATTTAGATCTTGAAACGATGATAGATTCTTTATTCGAACTTGTTGGTGATTTCTACCTTAGATCTAGACCGATCTAGGCTTGGTGTTGAACATAAGAGTTGTAGATATATACGTTATGAATACCTCCGTAAAATTTCAGAATTTTTCGTGATGATTTGATATATGAAATCTACCCCAAACCGAACTGGTTTAAAATCGGATCTTGAAAACTGGACAGAACATAGATTCGAACTTGCGGACGTTTTTGACTAGGGTTCTAGGCCGAATTAGATCTTTAGCCGAACATGAAAGTTGTAGATAATTGTCTTAAGATGATCTCTGTAAAATTTCATGAAATTTGGAGTTGAATTGCTATGGTAGAATTCGAAATCTTTAAACTGAGTTATATGAAATTCGGACAGAACTGTACTTCTGTGAAAATTAGTGTTTTTGACCTATTCCAGTATCTCAGATTGAAAAAGTTAAAACACAAAAATTGTAGATCTCGACGTTTCGGAGTCAGTCGTGAAATTTTGGAATTTTTGAAATTAAATCTGATTTTAGACGAATTTTAGAGTAAACTATGGTTGACCGAGTCAAAACTTGAAATCTTGTTGAAACGGTGAAATTAGCCTTTGAGGTTGAAACGGATAGAAATACTTTGAAATATGATACACGAAACGAGAAGATTAAAATATTGCGGGTTATGACTAAGCTAGACACTGTCAATGTTCTCTGCGGCTTGGGACATAAGAGTCCAAGTGTATGTCTAGGTTGACGTAAGAGCCCTAGCGAAACACTGATCGTATGGCTAGCAGACGGATTAACTCTAGTTAAAAGATCAACCATGATACCTGTGGACATAAGAGCCCAGGCGTAAGGCTGGCGGACATAAGAGCCCTAGCGGTGGTGATCTGTAAAAGAATCGAAACGAGACATCGATAAGGGAATCCAATTAAGTCCTTGATAATTTGTGTTTTTAAATTTATGGCAACTTATTTAATTACGTTGCAAGCTATATTTAAGATCGTATGGAATCCATGACTTTTAAATTATGCGATTAAATTATTATTAAATGAATAGATTACATTATGCACATGTTTTCATTAAATTTAAATAAAGGCTTTGAAACCTCATAATCTTGTACGTGTTAACTTACTCAGCACGTAGTGCTGACCAAACCATTTTTATTTCTTTTTCTTCCAGATTTGAGAATTATGCATCGTCATATGCATACACGGGAAGCTTGGGATGATATATTATTTTGAATTTTTTTGTATTAGACTAGATCTTGCATGAACGGGCATGTTCAACCCGTGATTAGGCCATGTTGGCCCTATATTTAAACTCCGCTGCATTATACTTATGTAAATATTATTTTCCGCTGCAACTTTGATGTATTATTTTTAAATTATATATGAATGGGCTGTTTGAATATTTTAAATTCTGAAAAACCATAGCCTTGCATCTCTTTAGTAAGCTCGGAGAAACCGGGTCTTGCTAGGGAGGTGTGGCGGTGACATCCCGACCTGGGTGACCAAAAACCGGGGTGTTACATCAGACGAGCCCAAGTAATGCAGTCTTGGAATGTTTCACATCTGTCCGTTATTGGGGAAATTTCACAGAACATATATAAAGGCATAGGCTATGGACTAAAAAGAACTACTATAAAAGACAGATCATTGTGTAACGCCCCAAAAATTTAAAACCAAATTTCTGTGACGTCACTGCCGTGTTACCTCTCTTAAACTGTTGGCCAATCAATTTAAGATCAATAACACGTAGCCAAGTAAACAGGAAGCCAATGAATCATAATACAAATCCAGAAAGGAAACCTCACATCATAACAGACGTCCGGCTTACAAGCCTTATTCATGCGACATAACAGTCTCATCTCAACCTGTCAGAGATATCCAGTAAACACAAGACAGTACATAGTATAATATTCAAGACAAGCACATAAGTCCACAACATGCTAATGCATCTCTAGGTAGATCACTCATCCCCAAACCCCACATCGTGCTCAGGCTCTGCGTCCTCCCCGGGAATATCTATACATGAAAACATAGCAAGGGTCAGTACAAGGTACTGAGCAAGAATAGAAGAATCGGCATAAGGGGAAACAAGAATAATTCTTGATTCCCTAGAAGTATATTTATACATATATGTGGAGATATATTCCATTATTAAACATTTGTTAGGCATAACATAAAAATTAAACAGTGCAAATAAGTAAACATCACACCGTCCCATACCGGTGCTTCAACCACTGCAAATAAGATGAATGATGGATGATGAGATGAAATGTTATGACCTAAGATGTCTATCTACCCTAAATGCAACACATAAGCATGTCTAGCGCGCACCTAGGTACCATGGTCGGTATTCCCTCCCATATAAGGGTCCACACCCCTTAATGGTCGAGAGACATACCCACAGTGCCCCCGCCGCGGACACTAACAGCTGAAATCGTGGCTTACGGCAAGCGGGTCAGGCAAAGGGTCATGAGCCCTCTCCAGCCAAAATCAGACTAGGATATAAATCCTTTCCAGTCTCAATGCTTCTGGGTAGCAATCCCACTATGCCCCTCATCGGATACCGATTAGTAAGCATAGCGTATCCTACCGTCGTGGCATTTTATATCATCACAGATATTCACATATCATCACAGATATTCACATATCACCACAGATATTCACATATCATCACAGATATTCACATATCATCACAGATATTCACATATCACCACAGATATTCAGATTCAATTCAATCACTCATCTCGAGTGAAGTATTTTCTTTAAAATAGATAGCTTTAAAATAGTCGGGGCTCTTTGAAATATACTACTAGTTTATAAATGATAACTTTAAAAATAATAATACTTGAAAATAATAGTTTTTAAAAAGAATAATCCGGGCTCTTTAAAATAGTAGTTTTAAAATATTCCGGGGTGTGCCAAGCCCCACATATCGGCACCAACACATAATCAGATTCAATTCCACACATGTCAATACGTAAATTACGCATCATGACAAAATAAACAACTCACCACGAGTTAAGTGTCAAGGGTGTGCCAAGCCCCACATATCGGCACCAACATTCACATCAACATAGAAGCGAAACAAGACTCGATCTCAACTAAGGCTTAGTAGATCACCGCTAATCGCAACTAAGTTCAAAGATTGTGAGCATAATGATAGTTATGGCATGCTAGAAGCATAAGAAGAACTAAGGAACACGAAGGATGAAGAATCGGAAAAACGAGCAAAAGAGACATGAAGACAGCAGAGACGGCGCGGTCTCCGCGCGGTCCCCGCGCGGTCCCCGCGCGGTCTGGGAGTCGACCGCGCGCCCTGGACACGGACGGCCGTGCCGTTCGTGTCGCGCGCTACGCGCGCGCTAGCGCGCCGGGAGCGCGCCGATGCGACAGAATCGGTGAAAATGGCGAATTCCGGCCATTCCACCGGATTTGCCCCCCATTTAAGCCTATTTCTACCCTTGCCTGGTATTGAGGTGGTCCAAACTCTTCCAATACAGCTCCCCAACGCCTCCAAACACCAATACCAAGCTACATAACAAGAAATCAAGTCAAATCATCAAAACTCATCTTCAAACATGAGTTCTTCCAACATACATCCAAAGAGTACCAAGAACTTGAAATCAACAACACCAAAATGATCTCAAGTACTAACCTTAGCTTCCTTCAACACAAATTCAGCTTCCAAACAAGAATCCAAGCTCCAAAAATCAAGTCAATCTACAAAAGATCCATCTTATACTTCATTCCCGTCACCACCAAAACCCCATCAAAAACTAGCTCCAACTTCATGAAAACAAGAGGTAGATGATGGAAAACACTTACCTTAGGTTGTAGTATGAGATCCCCACTTAATTTCGCACTCAAAGCTCAATTTGTGCAAGAATTGGAAGAACCCTAGTTCCTCCTAGAGAGGGTGACGGGATTTGGGGGTGTGAAGGGTGGAAATGATTTTCCCCCAAGTCCAAAATCTGATTTTTAACACCCAAGTGGATCCGGGTCGGGTCGGAATGTGGGTTAAAAGAGTTACACCACTTGTCTTGATCACATTGCACCCATTTGAGCACTTGACTCTTATTATCTAGTGAGTTGAACTCACTTATCCCCCCACTTAAATCTTCATTCCCTACAAAATAATCCACATACTAAGTCTTTTGTTAATTAACCATAATTAAATTAATTAATTATGAGTTAATTAAATCGGGGTGTTACACATTGTCACAAATGAGCAGACTGGGTTAAAAAAAAAAAAAAACCAAGCAAAATGCCCTTGTACAAACCTCAAACATAAGTGGACAAGCTGAGCATGCATATTTAGCAGTGCAGAAATTTAATCTCTACAGGTAAAATGAAGGTAGTTGATGTACCTGGTAATCAAATAGTTGCTCTTTTGTCAACACACAAGTTAATGTAGAAATGATGAAAGAATTGTTGAGTTCATGCAATTTTGGGACACATACAAGAGCTCTATTCTTTCCCACATCCACTTTAGAGAAAATGAAGTTGTTGGATAAATCCCAAAACTCCACATTTCCCTCATCATGCAGAGTAATAGACTTCACACCAGCCAGAATTATATGTTTTGCTGTGAACAAGCATTAACATATTATACAGCCTGTTCCAACATGCAAAAAGAGCACCCAGAAATGACATGCATTTATGTTCCAAATGTACTAAAGCATTGTCATAACAGTGCTAAGAAACCGTGCATGTTAAGAAATCATAACTAAGTACTAATGCAGTGTCCAACTGGAAATAATACATTTCAAGGGAAACAGAGAAAATTTAACATAAACAGTAATGCATTATAGAATCTTAGGAAATATCAACCAAGTGGCTAAATAATTATTGTCGCTCTCATTTGTATCTCATGGAACTGATGTGGGTTTTGAGATCTCAAGGAAACTGTAATATATACAGTGACTAGGAGTTGGAGGCCACTGCATTTGGTTGCCCCTGCTCGTAGAGGGTTACAGTAGCCTCTTGCTATTCCCAAACTATAGAAAGTGAAATTGTTGATAGTCGGTATAAACTTGAAGAACATAGTATGATTATCTAAAGAAAATTTTCTTGCCTTAATAAAAATATTTCATAAAATGGACAATCACATGCACATACTAATTCCAAAAAACAGGTTAATATATGAGGAAAATGAATACCTTGCCCTCTTCTTCCCAGAGGCTTTATTTTGATTAGATCAAAATATATAATGCATGTTATGCCCAAAATAAAATCCACACAAATGCATATTAACAAATTCTCAATATAATATATATATATATATATTTTATGAGCAAAGACATTACATAACATAACTGAAGAACCGTAGATACACTCATCCCTGCATATGTCTTTGGATGCAGAGTACACACATCCCTGCATATGTCTTTGGATGCAGAGTGCAGACACATATATAAGCAGAGTTTTACATGTTAAAAATATACACAAAAACTTGAAATTTATGACACATCATAAACAATCTCGCGCCTGAATAATACATGCTCAAAGCCTCAAACAAATAAATTCTAAACAGAACCAAAAACAAAAAAATAACAACCGGTTTAAACCGGACCAGAACTGGCCGATTAACCGAACTGGCCGGTACGATCAGTTCAAGGTTCAGGTTCCCTTAAAATGAAACCAGCGAACCGGCTATTTCAATCGAAGCTGCCGGTTCAACCAAACCGGCCACCTCTACCTGAGAGTTGCACAGAGTACATGTTTGATAGAACACGTAGCCTGAGAAAACTATGTGTCAGAGGAAGATTGATTCATCTTCTAGATGTAAATGGATTTGATAAGTTAGACAAGCTCGAAAAACTGAAGTTAGTGAATGATGTTTTCATCAGTACTACTTCTGAAAGTAAATTGCCACAACTCCCACAGCCATACACCCTTCCCCCTAAACTAAGACTCACTTGGACTGAGTCTAAATGACTACAACCATTAGATTGTTAGAAATATTAAGGTACTCAAGTTAAATGACAATGCTTTCATTGAACAAAGCTGGGAGGCAAGCCCGGAGGTTTTTGCCATCTTGGAGTGCTGCACATTAAGCTCATAGATCTAGTTGTTTGGATGACAAATGCTAACTACTTTTTTTAACGTTTATATTTGTTTAAATAAGTTTAAAGATTCTCAAAATTCAAGTTTCTTATAGATTCAAATTCGCAATACATAATAAATTTATCTTCTATTTTTTTTTTAATAAATTCAAAGTTCTTTAAAAAAAATAGTAAAACAACAGACGATTAAATCGTGAACCAACCAAACTGGTCCGGTTTAAACCGGAGCAGAACCAGCCGGTTCACGATTCCAGATCTCCTAAAAGGGAAACCGGCGAACCGGCCAACTATACCTGAGAGATGTACAGAAGACGTGTTTGATAGAGCACGTAGCCTAAGGAAACTATGTGTCAGGAGAAGATTGGTTCATCCTCTGGATGTGAAGGTATTTGATAAGATAGACAAGCTCAAAAAACTGAAGTTAGTGAATGATGTACGGATCCTTGGGAATTGATAAGAAGTTTAATAGCAACCAAATATCTATTGGGAAAATAATTGCGTACAAATATCAATCCATTTTGATAGGAAATATGTATCTAATATACAAGTAATTGCTTGTCACAAACATTAACCTTATCGATCAAAAATACAGATCTAATATAACTTATAAGGGCATCCATATCCCTATCCAATTAAGAATTCACTTTTATCATTCTCTCACTATCGTATCAGCTTTTCACTATCTCTAACATCTTTTTAACTCATTTCAATTAACTCTCACATTCCTCTATCAATTAATAACTCTTTTTTATGGATCACACAATTTAATCATTAAAAATATTTATGTTTTATATTATTTTATATAAACACAAATCATACATATTTCTATTTAATTTCAAATATTAACACAAATTAAGTATTTATATATATGATTTAATTTATATTTTTAGAAAAATTATTGAGTAATTCTAAATATAAATTTAAATAAGGCGTTGCAAAAAATGTAAAAAAAATAAAAAATAAAATAAATTTCTCGGAGTCATTTGCGGAGTCCTCTTGTCAAATTCGGCTTGTAGTTTTAATTCGACTACGTGCATGGTTACGTCGTGGACAGTCGCGGCATGTTGAACCATATCATCATTGATCTTGGCATGTAAAGTATTCATCCTTTGGTCTATGTCATCCAATCGAGTCTCCATTCGAGTTTCCATTCTCTGCATCATGGTCAACAAGCTTCATGTTTCTCTTAACGGGAAGCATAAAGTCTAGTGAACTGTTTGAATTCAGCATAATTTCGACTCACCGATGAACGTAAGCAATCAAAATGAAACCAAATATTCAAAATGATAGGAGAAAGCGGAAATTTATTGGCAGAAATTTAAAATTTTAAAAAAATGCAATAAAATGAAAAAACATAATAGAGAAATAGCATAACCATAAGGCAAAGTAATGTTATTTGCGTGAGAATGGGAGATTAGGGTTTGAGGAGGGTTTCAGCAAGCAGTTGTGACAATTGTGGGTGAAAATTTTAAGGTGCGGAGCAAAGCGGACAAAGTAAATACGGAGAATTCGGGTAGGGACTGAGGGGACTGCAATAAATATTTGTAATGGGGGTGGGGGGGATTTTGCCCTTTGCCACTTGAGGGTTAAAATTGGAAAAACTTTCTTACACAACTAGAGGTGTCAACACGGGTTGGCGGGTTGACAACGGACTAAACTCACTCCAACCCACTATTTGGTGAGTCTAGCCGGGTTGGCCCACGGCGGGGGCAGGTTGAAATTACCTCAGTACAGCCCAACCCATAGCCGGGTTGCGGGTTAAGCGGGCTAGCCCGTGGTTTTTGAATTAATTAATAAATTTAAGTTTTATTATAAAATATTTTATTTATTCAAATCTAAGTATATTATCTAATTTAAAATTAATATATTTTAAAAAATTAAAATAACTTTTTTTAATTTTTTAAAATATTCTTTTTGAAAAATAACTTAAAATTAGTATAGATAGTAATACTTCCCCCGTTCCTAAATTATTGACATGTTGGGAGTTTTGTCACTGTTCATTGAGTAACTTTGATTCGACTTTTTAATACATTTACATAAGATAAAATATAGTCAAGTGGGATCTTGTTAGATTCGTCTAATCACATAGATTTAGAATTTCAAATTTTCATAATTTTTTTGTATGCAATTTGAGTTATTACGGATTTAAAATATATATTGGATTACGTGAAATGTGTGTCCGTGGCAAATATTAAGCAACGAAGGTAGTATTAAGTAGTCCATTACATATGTAATGAGCATTAAAAAAAATTTAGTTTAATTTAGTTAACATCAAGTCAATTTATAATTATTTATTTTTTGCTGGATAGCCAAATCAGGCTAGGGAAGAAAACAAAAGAAAAAATGGAAGAAAAAGCAAAACAAAAGCACAGAATCAATCAACGTGCTCTCGGGAACCAAGTTTCCATTGCATCTGCAGACAAAAGGGGCTTGAGAGTGTCTGGTGGGTAAGCCCAAGTAGTCAAGAAAAGCTCATCTTCCGCGCCTCTCTTAGCGAGTGAATCAGCAACAGCATTCCCTTCCCTCAACACATGTTGAATCCGACAAACTTGGAAACAACTCCGTAGCTCCCGAACACGCTCAAGATAATTAGAAAGCCAATGATTGTTTTTCCAAGGGGAATTAATCAATCTGATAGCCTCCAATGAGTCACAACAACAACAAATCTCATTCATCCCATTGTCAACAGCAAGTTGGAGGCCATGAGCAAGGCCGGCCAGCTCTGCTTGCAACACGGTGGTTTCACCAAGAAATCCCAACGCCCCAACGATCCATCCGCCGTCTTGACGTCTCAGTACAGCTCCAAATCCTGCGCGTTTAGCATTACCAAGAAGGGAGCCGTCTGTATGGAGGAAGCATCCCTCCCAATCTCCCATGTTCCAGCAAACCAGTCTCTGGTTGTGGCTCTTAACCTGAGAATGTGCCTGTTGCCTCTCCATAGCGTCAGCCAAGTGAAGGATATGTCTAACAACAGTCTGGACATTCAAGGCTTGAGCCTGAAAAACTCTAGAGTTGCGCTCCCTCCATATGTGCCACATTCTCGCAAGGAAGAAAACACCGTAAATCCGAACCATACCCCGAAGCCAAAGACGAATGTTAGGTCTCTCCATGGTATTAAGATCAGATGGAATATCCACCCTAATAGAGCTCCACACAGCATTCGTCCAATAGCAAGAAAACAGACAGTGGCGCCAATCTTCAACATTATCACCGCATATTTGACAAAGAGGCGAGTTTGCAAGCTGTCGATTAAATCTAAGGGAGTTACATGGGAGGGCTTCCCATGCTAACAGCCAAATAAGAAAGCAAATCCGCTCCGGCCATGTAGAGTTCCAAATCCAAGACCAATCTAGACCAACCGCTATATCTTGCACCAAAAACTGATACCCGGACTTCACGGAATAAACCCCATAATTGTTCATCCCCCAAATCTAACCACCCATGGCACTGTGATGAAGGAAGGGTGGGGGGGGCGCTGGATAATATCGTTCCTCACCTCATCGGGGATGATAGTGTGTTAGACTGAGAGATCCCATTCATGTTCCTGAATAATGTCCCGGACACAGAGGTCGGCGTCACAAGCTTCCACAAGATCGACTCTCGACTCCAATAGTTTACCATTAAGCCATGGGGAAGACCACATAGAACTGCTTCCATTTCCAAGCTTGTAGGAAAACCCTCCAAGCAGCTTTAAAGCTGCCTTCCGTAGGCTCCTCCAAGTGAAGGAACTTGTAGTCCTCAACCCCGCAAAAGAAGTATCCGACGGAATATAAACAGCCCTCAGTTCCTCACTCCACCGTTTAGAACGTCCAAGAAAGAATTCATATACAAGCTTGCCCAGGAGAGCTATATTAGCATGGCGAGCTTGCCGGAATCCTAAACCACCATTAGCTTTTGGAAGAGCAATCCTTTCCCAGCTAACAAGATTCAAACCATGCCCTTGTCTATCCTTCCAAATAAACTTACGGATGCGTTGATCGATCATCCAACAAATTGAAGCCGGAAGACAACCGATATGCATGGGGTACACAGGGATCGAAGCCAACACATGTCGAGCAAGGGTGATTATTCCCGGTTTATTTAAAAGACGAAGCGCCCACATAGACAGTCTTTTATCCATATTTTCCAAGATATATTCGAAAGATTGGCGGGATATCCTACTATGATGAATATGAAACCCCAAGTATTTCCCTCGGTGATCAGTGAAAGCAATAGGGAGGGCATCAGATAGCCATGCACGTTCAGACGATGAGACCCTTCTCGAAGCAAAAGCTCTAGACTTAGCCGGGTCGATTTTAAGGCCTGACCAGCTGGCGAAATCCTGTAGAGTAGCCGCCAGAGATATAATACTATTCTCCTCTGCTTGAGTACATAAAATCAAGTCATCGGCAAATAAAAGATGTGATATGCCGGTCCCATTTCTAGATAATTTGATTAGTTTCCAGTGACCCAACTCCACCACCCGGTTTATAGCTACAGAAAACCTTTCCATGACCACGTTGAACAGATATGGAGAGAGGGGATCACCTTGGCGAAGTCCTCTATTCGGTCGAAATCCATCCAGCATAGTGCCATTCCGAATAATAGAAAATTCTGGAGATGCAACACAATACATAATAATTCTTCTCAAAGGTTCAGGAATTGCCATCTGGCATAAACATTCATCAAGAAAGGCCCAACGCACATTGTCATAAGCCTTCTCCAAATCAATTTTTAGAATAATGGCCTTCTGCCTAGCATTGGGCCGGAATATAGAATATACAAACTCCTGTAAGATAATAGCATTCTCCACTGTGCCCTTCCCTGGCAAGAAAGCGGACTGGAGAGGAGAGATATAGTTGCTTAAAACCGGCCGAAGTCTATTAACAACAACCTTGGAAATGAATTTATATGTCATGTTGCACAAGGTGATTGGCCGAAAGTTTTTGATCGACTCCGGGACGGAAATCTTAGGAATAAGGCATATATGAGCTTTAGCGAGGACCGGATCAAATGTACCGGACATGAAAGCCTGTTGGACCATCTTGCGAACATCATCACCAATTTTCGTCCAATGGTACTTGTAAAAAGCAGCTGGAAAGCCATCAGGGCCTGGTGCGGCGAAAGGCTTTGACTGGGAAAGAGCTTTGTCAATTTCTTCAGGATGTATAGGTTTGGAAAGCCAATCCTTATCCTCATGAGAAATCTAGCTTAACTGCGGCAGGGATTCGAGAGTGGGAGAAACCCCATCATCCGAATAAAGAGACATAAAATATGAACGCACAGACTACTGAAGAGTGGCATCATCCGTGCACCATGTTCCATCGTCAATATAGAGACCATGAATCTTACGCCTGTGATGGTGCACCTTAGCTTGTGCATGAAAAAATCGGGTATTACGGTCCCCCAATTTAATCCAATCTTCTCGGGCACGTTGATATCAGAAAATTTCCTCTTGATCCGGGATGTCTTGGTACTCAGTTTGAAGTTTCCTCTCGAGAAGAAGGTGACGGACAGAATCAACAGTGGATAATGATCGATCCAACCCTACCAACCTGCACATGATCTTTTTTTTTTTTTTTTTTGTTCCGGAGCTTCTTCATGTCAGCCTGAAATTGTTGAGAAGAGATAGTGCGCAGACGGTCCAAACAAGCGTGTATCGAGCCAGGTTGTCCTCTCCAAGCATCCCCGACAAGTTGAGTAACATGTTATTTTACTCCACATAGCCTCCCATCTAAACATTCGCGAGGCAGTGTTGGACACTGTCTCTCCACAAGATAACAATAGAGGGGCATGGTCCGAGGAAAGCCGTGGCAAGGTATGCACATGGCTATTAGGAAATAAGTGCAACCAGTCAAGATTGGCTAAGCCACGATCGACCCTTTTTTTTTAATTAAAACTTAAGGAGTTGGTCGCTCTAATCCAGGAGAAGAGAGACCCTTCAGTATGAACCGGGAATAAGCCGCAATCAAGCATGCAAGATCGAAATTCATCGGCTCGGGATTGAATAACAACACCCCCAATGACCTCCGAAGGCGCAAGCACCTCATTCCAATCGCCCATAATACACCAAAGCCCAGCGATCCGCGGACGCAAGAGTTTCAAATAATCCCAATTATTCTTACAACGGAAAAAATTGGGAAAGGCATAGATGCCGGAACAATAATAGGTTTGATCTCCTCCTTTAACCGCAAGGGTGATGCATCTGTCTTCATTCTCAAACACCTCAAAGTCGAAAGGAACCCCCATTCTGTAAAGGGCCCAAATGCCACCCGCTCGCCCACTGGCCTCCTGAATACAAATGGGCACATAACCTTTGCTCAAAACAAAATTACGAAGGCGATCGAAACGCCCTTGTGGCTGAAACAAAAAAACCAATACAGGTTTATGTTGTCTTAAACAGTCCGCGAATGCACGTTTAGCTTGGGGATTCATGATCCCGTGTACATTCCAAGTTAACAAAGAGAATTCCTTGAACATCGACATAAATAATTAATCAGCGAAAGGAAAGAACCCCGCGAGCCCGGAGTTATTGAGTCGTCGACGCCAGGGCCGAGCTATCATTATCCACAGCCATGGCATGAGCCTCTTCTGTTTGATCACCCAAGCCAGTCTCTTGTTCATCAGTAGCAGACGAGCATTCACCCCCTAATACCTTCCTGGTAAAGGCAGCCGAGAAAGAGAAAGCACCACCAGTCCTCTCTTCCGCAATACCTTTCTGTTTGTCTTTATCACTGCCCAGTGGCAATTTTGTTCGAGCTTCCATTCTAACACGCTTGTGCCCATGGAGTAATTTTTTGCCCTAATAAGTCCTTTACCCCTATCCAAGGGATTTATGGGCCGTAGGGTTTTCATCAAGGTTTTCATCATTTCCCTGTTCGTGATCAGTCTTGGCGGGCCTCAATTGCACCCGGCCCACATTGGCTGTCATAAAGGGTTTGGTGTCACCAAATTTCTTTTTCCCCGTACGCCACTTGACTAATATCCACCCACCCACACACATATCCTCTTGCACGTTATTCCCTAAATCAAGGGATTTGTCTTGATTACCTTCCATAACCATATCTGCACTGCCATTCGTATTCCCATAATTCTCGCCACCTTCCTTACTCGTATCGCCACCATCCGTAGCCAAATTTGGGCCAGCCACCGGTTGGTTCTGAGACCCTGACTCCGGCGGAGCAACAGGGACTGCCACCATTGCCGGGCAGCGACCTTGCAAATGGCCGTATCTAGTACATTTCATGCATAATAGATGCAACCCTTCGTACGCTATGTTAATCACTTTCCCTTGTACCTCCACTTGACCAAACAAGGGTTCATCCAAGTTAACTTCAACACACACTCGTGTGTATCTTCCTCTCTCAACATCAAGGGTATTACGATCCACCTTTATAACTGTACGATGGCAGAAGCAATGGCACGTAGACCGTTTTCATAGTAGAAGACTTGTTTAAGCCCCGGGAATCTCACCCACGTTTGAATCGTATTCAATATCCCACCTCATGACTGCGATGCAGTGATCAAAGATCATCCAAGGCCCATTCGTCAAAACCTTTTCCCGGTCCGAGGGACGTTCAAACTTTGCCAAAAAGCATCCATGTCCAACATCCAGCAAAGCAAATTCTCCATCCAATTTCCAAGCCCGCGTAAGACGGTCTTTCATAGCAAGAAATCCAACAGTCATACCCAGAACCTTTAGAATGAGCGTCTCCTTCCAAGGTTCATAATAGGCCTCCAAGACGGAGTTATCGAACCATATCTATGCGCACCTGTTCGATCGATTGTCACCAATCTAGCCTTTAGCTAATCAGTTTCAGTGAGAGGGGAGGCCGCAGTTGCAGTCGCTCCGCCCTTAAGGACGTCACAGAACGTAGCCTGCACTGGAAACGGAGTTCCGGCCGGCACCGCATGGAGGTTGGGGAGTTCGGGGGAAGAAGCAGAGAAATCAGGAGGAGGATCAGGAGTAGGCATTTTTTTTAATATAGTACCTTATAAAAATATAAAATTATTAAATTATATATTTAACATTATGGGTCTGTTTGGGAATTAGTTGTTAGCTGTTAACTGATTATGTGAGTAATTTGAGTAATAAATTAGTTAAAATTAGTTGTTTGACAGTTTTGAGGCAAATTTTTTCCTAGAATAAGCTAATTTCAAAATATAGTACTTTATAAAAATATAAAATTATTAAATTATATATTTAACATTATGGGTCTGTTTGAAAATTAATTGTTAGCTATTAACTGATTATGCGAGTAATTTGAGTAATAAATTAGTTAAAGTTAGTTGTTTGACAGTTTTGAGACAAATTTTTTTGCCTATAATAAGCTAATTTCAAAATGCTGCTATTTGCAGCAGTTTCAAAAAGAGACGAGTGAACACTATTTTAAGTTATTTTATCTTTTTAAATAAGCTAATGTATGTTAAATTGACTAGAATAAGCTAATTTTATTTAGTTTATTTGCCAAACAACGCCTATATGATTTCAAATAACATCTAACCAACAAACATTAATACAATCATTATGTTATTTAACTTGTATAACAAACTTAAAAAATAAAAAAGTAGCTTGGTCCGTTTAGGCCTGCTTCTAAATGAGCCTTTACTTGTTCAACCCAATCCACCATTAGGGGAAGAGGGGCGGGCTGGCCCAACGGGCCAAGCACATTTTAACAACTCTAAACATGATTTATGGGCATCTATTTCAACTTTAAGGGTAAAATAGGCATTTTTTTTACAAAGTTTTATCTCTCTAGAGGGCTAAAGTGAATAAAATGTATTGTGGGTACCTATGAGGGATTTATGTTTGGTGTTGGAGGTTTTTAGTAATTGCTCTTTGTAAACGCTGCAGCACTTTTTAAAACGCACATCCAAACACTTTCTAAAGAACTGTAAAAAATACAAATTATCCGATTTCTAAATACTGCAACTCTTTTTAAAATGCATATCCAAACTTTCTAAAGAACTGTAAAAAATACAAATTATCCGATTTCTAAATACTGCAGCTCTTTTTAAAATGCATATCCAAACATCCTCTAAATAACTGTAAAAAATACACGACTAAGTAAAATCCGTCGACAGCAGGATTCGAACCTGCGCAGGCAAAGCCCAACAGATTTCGAGTCTGTCTCCTTAACCACTCGGACATATCGACACATTGATAATTTTTATATATTTTAAAAGTTTTCAAGATTTTTCGTTTTGCGACCTTTCCAGATCAAGAGCAGCAAATTCTACTCGGATTTCGAAAATTTCGTATTCCCTCTCTTCAATTTGAAATCGGTGGAAATTGAAAACCCTTGAACCGTTTTCTTTCAATTTTTCCTACGTTTTTGCACCTTAAATTTGTACAGGGTGAAGAAATCGGAGGGGGATGGAGGAGACTTCAAGAAAAATGGATATGGAAGAGCTGCTGAGTTACGGCGACAATCTGATCGAATTTTTGAAGGAAGACAAGGATGCTGTTAGTCTCAAGGATTTTCTCCGCCAATCCCAAGCCCTCCAGTCCCAGTGTATCCAAGATTACAACGAAGTTCACAAGTCCATCGAAGGTAAACCATATCTCCTTGCATCATTTATTCCTTGAAAAAGGTGAAAGTTCTGTTTTCTCTTTGAATTTGTTTTCCATTAACTTTAACCGTTCTGCTGAGGGTGGTTGCGATACCAATTGACTCAAGAATTGACTCTTTTCAGTACTGCATATCACTAACCCCTCTTTTTCATTTGCTAAAATTAATCTATTTCCGACTCGCATTACGCATGTTTGCTCGAGTCCTGTATTTTGATTTTGTGAAAATTTGAGGGGTATTTATAGGTTGATGGATTTTCCTTGTTACTGACAGTTCATTTATGCTCCAGAATATGAGAAGAAGATCGATTCGTGCAAACATAAAACAGCAGCAGCTGAATCTGAGAGTGCTGCAGATGCGGAGTTGGATGCTTTACAGAAACAGTTGGAAGAGGAGCAACTGCAAGAACACATGCTTAAGGAGGAGCTTAGATGAGTACTCTGGTTTATGCTAGTTGTTTATGTCCTGGTTCTTAGTTTATTTGTGGACCCGTGTGTTGATTAGTGTTATTGTATTGAACACGGCAATTGTCAAGGAAATTGAAGTTCTAGAGCATCAAAGGGTCTCTGCTGAAGAAAAAATGCAAAGCATTAAGAACCTTGAGCAGGATGAAAGACGAGCTCAGTAAGTACTCAAATTTTTGGTATTTTGCTTTTGCTTTCCATGTTTTGGGACATTTGCTTCATGCTGCTAAATTTATAGCATTATCAATGTACAAACTGCATTAGAGAGGTTGTCAAGTTAGATGGTTTATCTATGGACTAGACATGCTGCAAATTGAATTATTAGACTTTTGCATCAGAGAAATGCCTCTTATAGATAAACTATATAATGAATTTGGAGCAAGTATGCATGGAAGATTGTTGGGTTCTCTTAGTATCCCATCATATGATTGGTTCCTTAAGTCAAAGAAATGCTAATAGCCTTCTTTTTTCTTTCTTTGTAGTTGCTCCCCTTAACTGGCACATTGAACAGATTTCATTATTTCTATTGTTCATGTAGTTTCTTCAACTTGCTTTGAATGAAATATAACTTCGTTAAAGGAGTTACTATATCAATTTGACACCAGAAAAATATGGCTGAATCATTTTCCATTTACTGGGTATTAGTTATACTCCATATAAGGATGTGCAAATTTTTATGCATACCACAGCGGTAGAGAAAACCCTTAATCATGATTTGTTTTCCTCACATCACCTTATATAATTTCTGTCTTGAAGGATGAAGCTTTCAATGTATGCCTCCGTCACAAATATCATCCCATACCTGGACGATCCCTCAACAGTATCAGGCCGTATCCTTCATTTCTACTTTATAGCATCACATTTATTTTTGTTATTTTTGTCCAACATAAATCCACCGGCCACTATGCTTTTCTTTTAACTCAGATGCCCTTAGATATTGTGGACAGAAACAAGAAAGTCGTTGAGAAGTTTGAGTTCGATCCATCAAAGTCCACTGCCTTTGATACTTGCAACAACATATGGAAGATGATAAACCCATGAGTCATGGCAAGCCTGGACTATGACGCTTCTGTTTGGAATCAAGGGTAACTTATTGACAAAGCTGCACCCCTTCAATTGGCCGTTGTAGTTGCACACTAGTGGCAAATTTGGTTTGCTTCTCCTTTTAGATGTGGGGGGTATTTGTGTCTGAATATCATTTGTGCTCTTGGTAATCTGTCCCCAACCCCATGTCCTTGTAGTTGATTTGTAGCTACAGCCTTCGTGGTAAACCATCATTCAATCGCTTTTAGAATTGCTTTTTTTTTTTTTTTTATAAAAAATAAAAATAAAAAATTAAGTGAATGAAAGAGAAAATTTATGTCGGATCCAGTTTTTTGACCCCTTTAGCAGAGTTGGACGCCTGCTTTGATCGTGATGTTTGATGCTTCATGCTAATCAATTTGTTGAACGTAGGAAGAAGAAACACTTGATAAGCCAGATAAGTAGGCCTGGTTTGTGTATATAGTCTGGATTGCTCAGTTACGGTTGTGTTGTTTTTCAAATTTAACAAATGCATTATGACAAAAATAATCCTCACTGAAATTTAACAAATGCATTAAGAGAAAAAGGATGCTCTTTGAAATTTAACAAGTGCATCATGACAAAAATATAGTATATCTACATGGATTGTGTAGGTTGGTTCTAAGAATTTGATTTTACGAAGGTTTGGCTAATGTCATATCCTCATGGAACTCTACAGCATGTGTTGGTGCATTTGCATGTTCACCAATTACACATGTGCTTTGAATCTGGAATTTTCCCTATGTAAAGTTCAATAATCACATCATGGTAAAAGATTCTAAAACTAATTAAACTGAGGACATACTTCACCAAAAACATCCATAGATGGGATCAAAACAGAAGTGATGGGATTGCTTCTGAGGGTACTGCTAGTATATGATGTCTATTTCAAGATCCTAATGGTTGCTGGATCCATGGTTTCTGAAAACCGAGGTCATGGACACAGTGAGTGGCAGAGCTGCCGGTTTCTCTTTCCGGGTTAAGAAAACATGAAAGAACACTTCTGCATAAAGTCCTTACAGAAATGTGATTCCTTGAAGTTGAAGGAGCCATCGAGAATCTGACTGTCTCAACTGGAACATTGAAGAGATGCATATTTGCATTCCATTCTTTATAGACACCTTGTCCTTGTGTGAGTATCCCTCCTCCGCCGCTTGTGGGAGGAATCCAATCTGTATCTGTATATGCAGAGCTAAAATTTGTATTGGAGTAGACCACCATAGAAAGTCCTTTGTGCTTCTTTGCCTTTGCAGTACGAATATTGGGTTGATTGCCCCCATTCTATTAGAAAATGTTAAGCTCTCTAAAAGTATTAGTACAATTCAAAATTCTTGAAACATTGAAGCTCGTATTCATGGAGGAGTCTCCTTGGATAGGATCAATCTGAAACAGCAATTCAATACCCATTTTGTTTAATCTTTCCACACTATTTTTCAATTGCACAGTGTGAAATAGTATCAGACTCAGGACAGGACACACATTGTGTGAGTAGGACAGGAAGTAACCACCAAGCAAAACCAACTACAATCAGTTAACCGCTGCAAATGCCCATCATGGTCACTATTTCCTACATAAAGCAGAGTTATATGTACTTGTCAAGTAGTGTACTGATATACTCAATTTGATTAGAGAACAAAAATAAGGAACTGATACCATTTGGCCTTTTGTCAAATCTATAATATGAACTCAGGCAATAAAAAAGTTCCAATCACCAAAAATCACAAAAAGAGCAACAGTTGTAGTACATAAAGTAAGTGCCAGACCGAGAGATCTAGAGAAAGACATGGAAAAACTTCGATTAATCCAATGGATGAGTCCAAATATACATATCAAAGACGTTTAAAAAAACAGAAAGGGTTTCGGGATAAGATACTAGTTCTGCAGAATATGCAAACCCTAAAAATTTCAGCCGAAGAGTTTCAGATAAAAATGGTAGAAATGAATTTCAAAGGGAAAAAAAAAATTTGGACCATTTCTCGATTTATGCGTGTCATCCTTGCGCAGGGGCCATGCTAATCTTCTCTGTATCGTTCCAATTTTATCGGATGTCCCCGAAGAGACGAACAACGTTATTCATCCGTGCATAATAAACAAGGAAAACGTTCTCTGTTTCGCCGATGTGGGAACAAAGTAGTTACAACCGAGTAACTGTTCATTTTGGGCTTTTATGGGCAGCCCAGTAAAAATCTTGCATTATGGGCTGGGCTTCATATTACCTAACTACGATATATATAATAATTGTCTGACTAGATTTGGTGATACTCTTTGTTGTTTGTATAATTGTAATTTGTAAATAAGCATTTTCTGCGCAGTATGTGCAAATTTTTGTTGTATAGTTTACTAAGAATCCACATGTTTAAGATATGTTCATCAATATTAGGGCTAAATCCATTTTACCCATATTAGAGCGAAGAGCAACTGAGGCAAATCTGATAACTTTGGCAAAAATCCTTGATCCTTTCTAACATATGTGCCCAAGGGTTGTTGAGATCAGTTTATTTTGAACTATGACAGACATCAGTGGGAAACATCGCAACCAAGCCAGCTTATGAATTGAATTGTAAAGAAGCTTGGAATTGGGAAGTAGCATCATAGCAACTGGGAACAGGTTTGGATTGAAGTATTTAAGGAATGAATGATTAATCACTAATCCTTCAGGATAGAATTTAAGTCTCAATTTGTAATTCACTCAAATTTTTTTTTTAAGTACATACTTTCAAACTACTCCAAAATCCGAAAATTTTGAATTAAACACAAATCCTTGAATCCAAACACGGCCTAAGTTTATTTTAATTTCTTGGTGGAAATGAAAGTTAGTTTGCCAAGCCAGAGATGTTTCACAAATTCAAATGGTGTTGAACAATGAACATCTTTAATTTTCAAAGGATCTTTGAGCTAAACCAAACCAAACCACAAAACACAACACAACACGAACATTTTACCCAATTAATTTGCCCCCCACTACAAAACCACAGATCCAACATCCAACCTATTCATTATTATTGTCATAAAAGGACAAATGCCAACAGAAACACAGCCAAAAGATATACTACTACTAATATCTTTTGTTCAGCAGAACCATTTCCTTCATGCTTCTTCAAGGAGCTTCTGATCGAAGTGCCAAACTCCTGCATTCATTGCACAATGACACACACTCAGTACATTATGCGTACATACATAATACATGTATATATATATTTCAGACGAGGTATTTAGTACTCCTTAACAAAAAAATGATACACACCGTGTCCTTTTCCAACCCTCCTCAGCTGAGAAACATACTCCGATATCTTCTTAATGGCCTCAACCTGCAAATAAAAAACAAAAAATGGACTTATTATATTTTTGTGGACACGCATACTTGTTTTTGCTTTCCTTCATGGATTGTAGTGTGGCCAACAAAACATCAAATACAATGCTTATGGCGTGGTTTCAAAGTGTTGCGAAATGCTAAAATCCTCGAAACAGAACGACAATACACTCTTAGGGTGTGTGATTACCTGCTCGCCTAAGAATTCACTTTCTACGAAATCTGCAAGCTGAGGATCAGAGTTCTTATCGGCAACCTATTGCATCATTAACACATAAACTTATATCATACTTCCTATTTCAAACATAGATATGTTAAACTGCACAAAATATGTTGGGATAAGCCTTACGCTATGAAGCTTCAGAAGCTTTTCATTGGTTAACTTCTCCAAGGCCAATGCTAGCTCCATTGCTGTATTGACATTTGACAGGGTATGAGTTGTCCAGAACAATCATCAAACTAAAGACACATTAGAGGGACAGAATTCAAAATGAGAAGAAACTAAACATACCGTACAGTGCATCGCCTTTGTCAACATGATCAAACTCCACAGGCGGCGCCTGCAGGTTAAGCAGCTTCACTTTCCCTCCTCTCTTATTCTATAATTAGTCAAAATTGAGGAAATAATAGTGAACATTAGGCTTGTTAGATTCCATCATTTCAATCCTAGAAAATAAAACATAAAGAAGAAAAAACATCTGTGCATACCTGGTATTCCATTAGCTTTTCTGCGTGCTCCCTTTCTTCCTCACTCGCCTCCTTAAAGAATCTGGTCACACAACGTTGGTAAGAGATTTGACACAGATGAGACCCAACAAAAAAAACACAAGGAAAGTAGAAAGATTAAAGCATGTCTCGAGGCAGGGAACTCACTTGGCGAAACCTTTCAGTGCAACGTTGTCCCTGTCGAAGTAAGCGAACATCGAATGGTATGCATAGGACACGCAGTACTCCACACTGAATCGAAATAGAAGTAATAGTGTAAATATTGTCAATACCAATGTACATAACCTTTGTCAATAGTCTTGATAATTTGAATCCTCCTAATTCAACGAGATGAAATCCAAATCTAACTACAAATTCAAAGGCGTGTAACTCTTGGAATTCAGATAGAATCAAGAATTCAAGAGTATGTTTATAAGGGATCCCATAATAATCCATCCTAAAACTGCAATCATGTCATTTCAAATAGTCATGTTTCAGAACATATTAACAAATCAACGACTTTCAAGAGTCAAGACAATGAAGCTTTCACAACCCCAGATCCAACTAATTTCCGAAACAGAAAAAGAATCATTTCCGCAAAACATAACAAAAGGGGTTCAATTTTCGAAAAAAAGAACTAAAGGAAAAAAAAAAAAAAAAAAAAAAAGAAGCTCACTTGATCTGCTCGTTAACGGCGGCCTCACACTCATCTGCAAACCTCTGCCTCGCGAGGGAACTCTCGGGAGCAATCGGGACCAGAAGCTCCTCCTTCTTAACCTCCTCGAAGGGCTGAAACACGACCCCGGCAAGCGGCACACTCACCGTCTCATTCGACGCACCGGCGGCGAAACCGTTATCACGGCGCCTCGCCAAAACCAGGCCGGAGAAGGTAGCGGAGGACGAGGACGAAGGGAACGAGACAGGGAAAGGGCCCAAATTGACAGCAGCAGAAGAAGAATTGAGCAAATTGGACAGGGGTCCAAGAACGGCAGAGCCCTTAACAGATGTCGCCGAAATCGCGTCAAGAAACATCTTGAAAATGTGCAAGATGAACTATATCAGAAGGGCTTCAAGAAGACAAGCAGATTGAGAGGGAGGCGACGGCGAGGCGAGAAAAAAAGGGTTCTTGAAGAATGAAGGGCTGAATGGGGAGTGGGTGGATTATATAGAAATGGAGTGATTGGGGGTTACAGATAAGGAAAGGCCATTGGGATCGCAACACGTGTCGAGGGTAGGGACAGGGGCGTGTGGCAGCCTCGTGGTTCTCATCCAAAAATCTTGAGACATTTTAGGAGAGGTCCTAATCTAATAATCCCACCCTAATTGGAATTCAAAAGGTATCTTGCTTCTATTTCATGTGTTCACACTCACAGTTTTTGCTTACCCTATTTTAGTTTGACGATTTGTTACAAAAATTTTGATTGCATTTTATTTTATTTTACCATCTATATTCAAAATACTTAACCCTGTTATAGAAATAACTATCTTTATTTATGTATGTGTACAATAAAATGGTATATGGCTTATTAGCTTGTGTTTATAGTGGAAGTATTGTAATGGAAATTGGGATTAAATGGTGAAAGAAAGGAAGTTTAAAGGTGGGATAATAAAATGGATAAAGTGTAATAATTATGGCTATGAAAAGAAACAAGTATTAAGCTTGCATAAAATTTTTCTAACTTCTCAATACATTACATAGGCTATTTATAAACTTTTTTATCCTCTCACTATTTACTAACCTCATAATCAAGGCATATACATTTCAAGACTTTCACATGTCTAACCTTATGATCAAGGCATGAACATGGATGTTGAACACTAGACATTCACATGTTTTGTTTACATGCATAATACTCCCCCTTGAATGTCGCCAATACGAAGAATATGCCTCGTTAAAACCTTATTTGGAAAAAACCCAGTGGGAAAAAATCCAAGTGAAGGAAAAAGAGTACAGTATTCTTGTATCAGATGCTCCCCCTGATTTGGACATCATTTTAAATCTCGAAGCCGCCGCATTCCAATTTTCTTCACGAGCTTCTCGAATGTTGCAGTCGGCAATGCCTTGGTAAATAGATCCGCTAAATTATTTTCTGATCGAATTTGTTGCACATCGACTTCACCATTCTTTTGAAGATCATGAGTGTAGAAGAATTTTGGTGAAATATGCTTCGTTCTATCTCCTTTGATATAACCCCATTTCAACTGGGCTACACAAGCCGAATTATCTTCAAATAAAATTGTTGGGGCATTTGTGGTTCAATGATTAAACCACAACTCTTCAATATATGTTGAGTCATTGACCTCAACCAAACACATTCTCGACTTGCTTCATGGATTGCTAATATTTCGGCATGATTAGAAGAAGTAGCAGTTAGAGTCTGCTTCATTGACCTCCAAGAGATAGCAGTTCCACCACACGTGAAGATATAGCCTGTTCGAGATTTGGCTTTGTGTGGGTCTGATAAATAACCTGCATCGGCATAGCCAATTAACTCATGTCGAGAGTCTTTTGGGTAAAATAACCCAAGATCAATTGTTCCTTGGAGATAGCGAAAAACATGCTTTATGCCTTTCCAATGTCGTTGAGTAGGGCAAGAGCTGAATCTTGTGAGTAGATTGACTGCAAACGCGATATCAGGTCGCGTGCTGTTTGCAAGATACATTAACGCACCAATTGCGCTTAAATATGGGATTTCTGGGCCAAGTTGCTCTTCATTATCTTCTTTTGGCCTAAATGGATCCTTTGCAGGATCAAGTGCCCGAACGACCATTGAATTATTTAGCGGATGAGCATAATCCATTCGAAATTGCTTTAATACCTTTTGGGTATAAGCTGATTGATGAACAAATATGCCCATTTCCAAATGCTCAATTTGTAGGCCAAGGCAAAATTTCGTTTTCCCGAAATCTTTGATTTCAAACTCCTTTTTCAGATATTCGACTGCCTTTTTCAACTCTTCAGGAGTTCCAATTAGATTTAAATCGTCAACATAGACTGCGACGATCACAAATTCTGACCCATTTTTCTTTATAAATACACAAGGGCTAATCGGGTCATTTGTATAGCATTCCTTTATCAAACTTTCACTGAGGCGGTTGTACCACATTCGGCCAGATTGCTTGAGCCCATACAACGATTTTTGCAATTTGATGGAATAATTTTCTCTGGGTTTTGAGTTGCAAGACTCAGGTAATTTAAACCCTTCAGGTATTTTCATATAAATATCATTTTCCAATGAGCCATATAAATATGCAGTAACAACATCCATCAGCCTCATTTCGAGATTTTCTCGTACTGCTAGACTCATTAGATACCTGAATGTTATTCCATCCATAACTGGGGAATATGTTTCCTCAAAATCAATTCCCGATCGTTGTGAAAAACCTTGGGCTACAAGCCTTGCCTTATATTTGGCAATTTCATTATTTTCATTTCTTTTTCTCACAAACACCCATCTGTAGCCAACAGGCTTCACATTTTTTGGTGTTTGGACAATAGGGCCGAATACTTTTTGTTTATTCAGTGAATCTAGTTCAGACTGAATCGCATCTTTCCATTTTGGCCAATCATTTCTTTTCCGACATTCTTCAACTGATCTTGGTTCAGGATCCTCGTTATTTTCCATTACATCGAGTGCAACGTTGTATGCAAAGGCATTATCAACGTTTGTTTCTTTTCGGTTCCAACATTTCCCAGTATTGATATAATTGAAAGAAGTTTCAATAACTTCATTTTCTTCTGGGTGAATATTTTCAGGTTCAACCTTTTCGGGAGTTGAATCAATTTCTCCTTCGGGAGTATCATCTGTGATTGATTTATCACCCATATGGATAATTTTCTTCTTTCGTGGATTTTTATCCTTGGAACCCAAAGGCCTACCACGCTTCATGCGTGCAGTAGGTTCATTTGCACTTGGAATTTGCCCTTCTGGGACATTTATATTGGCTGGTGCATTTGCTGCATCATTTATATATGATTTTGTGACTTTAGCAGCATCATTAAAAGCATCGGTTAATTGATTTGCAATTCCCTGCAAATGCACAATTCTTTGAACTTCAAGTTCGCATTGCCTTGTACGAGGATCAAGGAAATCAAATGGACTTTGCCAAGATATTTCCTTTTTCAGTTGATCATTTCCTCCCCCTAATGTCGGGAATTGAGTTTCATCAAAGTGACAGTCTGCAAATCTTGCAGTAAATAAATCACCCGTTTTTGGCTCAAGATATTTAATAATCGAGGGTGATTCATACCCGACATATATGCCCAACCTTCTTTGAGGTCTCATTTTTGTGCGTTGTGGTGGCGCAATCGGTACATAAACCGCACACCCAAAAATTCGCAAGTGGGATATATTGGGCTCCTTTCCAAACACAATTTGTGTAGGGGAGTAGCTATGATAGCTTGTCGGCCTTATTTTCACAAGTGCGGCTGCATGCAATATAGCATGTCCCCAAGCAGAAACAGGGAGTTTTGATTTCATTAACAAGGGTCTTGCAATTAATTGCAATCGCTTAATAAATGATTCTGCCAGACCATTTTGCGTGTGCACATGAGGCACAGGATGTTCAACAGTAATTCCAATCGACATGCAGAAATCATCAAATGCATGTGATGTATATTCTCCAGCATTATCAAGGCGTATTTTCTTTATCGGATGATCTGGAAACTGTGCTCGCAATTTTATAATTTGTGCAAGTAATCTTGCGAATGCCAAATTGCGAGTTGATAATAAACAAACGTGTGACCAGCGTGATGACGCATCAATTAATACCATAAGGTACTTGAAAGGTCCACACGGTGGATCAATAGGTCCACATATATCGCCTTGAATTCTTTCTAGGAATGTAGGGGATTCAATTCCCACTTTTACTGGAGATGGTCTGGTTATCAATTTCCCTTGTGAACAGGCTGCACAATTGAACTCATTTGGGTTCAATATCATTTGCCTTTTCAATGTATGGCCATTTGAATTTTCAATAATTCGCCTCAGCATTACACTGCCAGGATGCCCAAGTCTATCGTGCCAGGTAATAAATTCACTAGTAGCTTTCAAGCCTACTAGGTTATGTATTTCTGCGGCACATATTTTTGTATAGTATAAGCCAGAGGAGCAACATGGCAATTTTTCATTCACAAATTTTTTGCCATTTTCAATTCGAGTTATCAAAAGATACTCGTGATCTGCCTCTTTTGAAGTTTCAATGTGATATCCATTTTTTCGAATATCATTGAAGCTCAGTAAATTTCTTCGAGCTTTGCGAGAGAACAAGGCATTTTCAATTGCCATTTTTGTCCCTTCAGGGAGAAATATAACAGCTCTACCGGAGCCTTCAATGCATTTTACATTACCGCTTATAGTTTTCACTGCGGTCTTTTCCAATTTTAAATTGGAGAAATAGCTTTTGCTTTTCAAAATGCTATGCGTTGTTGCACTGTCAATGAGGCAGATATCATCTCCGACTTTTGAATTTCCAGCATCCATTTCTTTACAAGAATATAAGAATGTTATTAAACATCAGCAATATAAATATTATTAATGCAAAAGCATATTTATATTATACATGGATAATAAAAGGGAAGTACAAGATATCATTATTTATATTAAACAGGAATTATAAAAGACAAGTAAAATATATATATGGCTATATATTATTTAGTAACAGTATCTGGCTCAATAAAATCATCAGCTTCCAGGTGCGTGATATTATCATTTAATATATCATCATAAGTATCATCGTGGGCATTATGGTGTGCTTCAACACCTGATCTTTCTTTTCGTTTCGAGGCCTGATACAGTTCAGCTAAGTGTTTAGCTGTGTGGCATGTTTGAGCCACATGGCCTTTAATTCCACAACGATCACAAATTTCATCATTTTGTTTATGCTTTCTTGCATAATTTCTTTGTTGTGGTTTGTAAGGCCTTCTGGTATCATATCTGCGATTTTGCTCAAATCGAGGCTTATTTCGATAATTATTTTGACGAGATGATTCACCTCTGCCTCGATTGTGATACCGATTTTGGCCACGATCATCATTTTGATTTTTAAAGTGCCCACGATCACGCACATATTTCGATGATTGAGCCGCGTTCACCTCAGGGAACGGTTTTGCACCTGCGGGCCTAGATTCATGATTTCTCAACAACAATAGGCTGTTTTGTTCAGCCAATAATAAGCAGGTGATAAGATCAGAATATCTCTGAAAACCTTTTTGACGGTATGTCTCACTCAATACTGTGTTTTTAGCATGAAACGTAGAATACGTTTTTTCAAGCATTTCTGCTTCAGATATCTTTTGCCCACATAATTGCAATTGGGCCGTAATTTTGAACACAGCGGAATTATATTCCCGGACTGTTTTAAAATCCTGAAGTCTCAGGTTTGTCCAGTCATCAAGGGCTTTTGGAAGCACCGTCTTTTTAAGATTATCATATCTTTCTTTCAGCTTTTCCCACAATGCCAGTGGGGATTCCACAGTCACGTACTCCATTTTAAGTGCCTCTTCGATATGATGGCACAAGAAAATCATGGCTTTTGCCTGATTTTGATGGCTGGGATTTTTGCCTTCAGCAATAGTATCTTCCAGACCCATTGAAGTAAGATGCATTTTTACATCTCGGGCCCAGGACATATAATTGCTTCCTTCAACGGTTAAGGGAGCAAATTCCTGCTTTGCAAGGTTAGCCATAATCTTATTGAAAATTTAGAAATAAGAGATTATACCTCAAATGATAATCTGGACAGAGTCTCCTCGTGCTGATAACGTGTTATAGAAATAACTATCTTTATTTATGTATGTGTACAATAAAATGGTATATGGCTTATTAGCTTGTGTTTATAGTGGAAGTATTGTAATGGAAATTGGGATTAAATGGTGAAAGAAAGGAAGTTTAAAGGTGGGATAATAAAATGGATAAAGTGTAATAATTATGGCTATGAAAAGAAACAAGTATTAAGCTTGCATAAAATTTTTCTAACTTCTCAATACATTACATAGGCTATTTATAAACTTTTTTATCCTCTCACTATTTACTAACCTCATAATCAAGGCATATACATTTCAAGACTTTCACATGTCTAACCTTATGATCAAGGCATGAACATGGATGTTGAACACTAGACATTCACATGTTTTGTTTACATGCATAATAAACCCCATGTTATTGTAATTTTTTTTTTAACCCTTTTTGAACAGTATTGAAGTAGGTTGAAGGGGGAGAAAATCGCTTCCCAATTTGGTGGAAAACAATTTATAAAGAGAGAAAATTCTCTTCACTTCCTTTTCTAGACATTTCTTCTTTTTTACTTCTATAGAAATAGAATCACACAGATCTCAGCATTTTCCCCTCGTTTCATAACCAATTTCTTCAACTCGACATGTTATTAATTTGAAAGAACATTGAAGTGGACTAATGAAATTGAGTGTTAATTTTCCACTTAATTTTTTTAGGTGAATACCAGGGTATCCCCAGGTCACATTGGACCAAGACTAAGGCCCCGTTCTCTAGGACTTATTTTTATTAAAATTAGATCAGACCAGATAAGAAAAATTAAGATCAGACTAGATTAACTAAGTTCAGACCAGACCAGATCAGATCAAATCATTACAATAATATAACTAAGATAAGATCAAATCATTACAATAATATCATACCAGATCAGACCAGACTAGACCAATTCAGATTAGACCAGACAAATTCATATCAGATCAGATCTTATAAAATTCAGATCAGGATAACTTATTTAAGGCCTATAGAACATGGCCTAATCCCTCGAGGATCTGCAAGGGCAATTAAGGGCGTCTCTCCCAAAGCAGTTTTTGCATACACAAGGCTCGAACCCGAGACCTTGCTTAAGCGACTAGAGCCCCATCCACTCAAGCCAACTGCTGTTCGTAATTTTCCACTTAATTTTGATGAATTAAGTATTTAGTTATTAGTTATTAAATTTAAAAACAGCATACTAGTATTTGGTAACTTAATTTTTTGAGAAGCCATTTGGTAACTTAATTGATTAAATTAATTTAAATGTTATGTGTAAAATAAATTGTGTAATTAAGTAATTTGATTATCATTAATATTATTAAATGAAAAGTTCCTTTAAGTTAATCAATTTCCAACTAATGTACAATCTATTTTTTGAAGCTTGTACTTCCATTCCATGACGTACCAAAAAACAAAATTCCAACTAATGTGACTCTGCTCAAAAGGGTTGAGAATTGTATGTCTGTGTTTTGGTGATGTTTGTAAGGAACTAAGGATGCGTGCAATTGACATAGTGAACATATATGTTGGGGTGGTATGGTAAGAGTATAGGATTAAGAGGAGAAGAGACAGCTTGGAGGGTTAAAGAATTTTCAACTAGTTTTTCTACCTAAAGATATGTGAATTAATGCTTGGCTATTAAGGAAGCTTATGTGCTTGTTTAATACAAATCTTAAAAGGATTTGATGATAAAGGTGCTCTGATTTCTACCATTGTTGTTAAAAATTATAGAATAATAAATAAGATTTTATAGGGTAATTAAAAGATTAATGACATTTAGACTATTTTTTTTAAAAGAAAAGATTTTAATCAAAAGTTGCTTAATTTGATTTTTTGAAAAGAAAAAATCACTTGATTTTTCATCAATATATACTTCACAAAGATTTGTGGATTATTGGGCTCCCACACACCTTTATCAATGGTTTTTAAAAAAAAATCGTGGATTATTTAGTAACTCCACTAATATAGAGTTCAAAATTAAACACATCAACATCCAAGTCAACATATTTGTATTTTAGTGTGGAGGTGTAGCCGCTTCCAAACCAAAATAATACTAGTAATTAATAGGAATGTGTCTTGGATTTGATTATTTTTAAAACGAAATTAATTTTAATTTTGGAATTTTGAGAAATGAGATTTTACGAATCGCGTGATGTAAACGTGTGGACGTAGAAAATGAATGTACCTCGCAAATGGGGGAAAGTGTGGAATCTAAAATGTGAGCCCCTGGCCACTTGTTCATAGAAAATACTCCTCCTAGTTGTCTCTTTTAGATTAATTTTAATAACCAATGTTTGCATTAATTAACTCATAAATTTATATTTTTACCCTTCAACTACACTCATTCTTAATAAATAGCATTTATGTAAAGTGAAGAGCAATATACTCCCTCCGTTCCTTTTTAGTTGACTTTTTAGAGATTGAAAAATGATCCAAAATAATTGTCATTTTTAGGTAGTTATGCTATGTTTTTACTGTATTCCCATTCACTTTACATAAATGTTATTTGTTAGATATTTATTAAAAATGAGTTTAGTTGAAGGGTAAAAATATAAATTTATAAGTTAATTAATGCTAATCTTGGTTATTGAAATTGAGTTGAAAGAGACAACTATTTAGGAACGGAGGGAGTAGTAAAAACATAGCATAACTACTTTTAACTACCAAAAAATGACAACTATTTTGGAATATTTTTCTATCTCTTAAAAGACAACTAAAAAAGGAACGGAGGGAGTAGTAGTATTCATTTATTAATTGACCATGAAGTTTTTTTTTATTTTATTGCTTGACTTTTGACCATGAAGTTGAGAAAGCCTATACGGAAGTGATAAATTTCATAATCAGGTAGTAGTCATACAGCACCAGTGGTCTAGTGGTAGAATAGTACCCTGCCACGGTACAGACCCGGGTTCGATTCCCGGCTGGTGCATACATTTTGGTATCCCTTTTCCAATCTCAGTTTTTATAATATAACATGATATATACAATTTTGGTCTTAATCAATGCTTTTCTCACCAACGAAAGTTCGTTCCTTCTTCAGAGGATGTTTACAGAAACAGAAAGATCATTAAATTGCCCATAGAATCGAGCTTTTTACACACCAGTCACATATTATATAATTCAATCTTCAAGTGCTGAACAAAGTTCGATATCCCTCCCACCATCCCACTGTGTGTACAAGGGAATCATCAAACAAAGAGGTGTATAGCCTTCAGAACTTCTCCACGGTTATTCCACCTCTAAGAACCTCGTACGCATCTCTGCTTCTGGATTTTTTCATCCCAGCGGTGAAATGGAGCTTCGATTTATCTGATGTGATACAGGTTACCTTGGACCAAACGATCACCTTAGTCTTGATGCCCTCTATGTCAGCCAGTTTGCCTTTCTCCAGATAGCCGGTTACGGTGGTTGAAAATCGGAGAACAGATGAGTCCCTGTAACCCACTTCACAGACTGATGGAATGAAAACAGTTAGCTTTCTTGTCTCCTCATTGAACTCGTAATTGGTGGCATCACGAGGGAAGATTCCGATTGCTAGGTCGTACTCCTTGAGAAGTTCTTGCAATGGTTTTTGCATTTTTCCTGTGAGGTTCAAGTTCAGGGTTAATCCAACAATTGCAGAGACAAAATGAAATAACTAACAATGGCACCCTTATAATATTATGCCAAAGATTATTTAAGATCTTAAAAAAAGAGAGAAACCTCATTAGGGGTAAACAAAAACATTAAACAGAACCATCCACCTGAAGTGAACCCTAACCACAAGTTTTAAGGTTTAAATGGTTGGTCTCAATGAAAGTTTTATGCGAGTCACTTGATCAGTTCCGTTGATGATTTTTCAAAAAATTCAGAGCATAACCAAAACCATCCAAATGTTAGTTTTAAATACCGTCTGTGTGTATGTGCATGAATATTTTTTTAAACATATAAGTTACATATTCCAAGATCAAATCACTGGAGGCTGAAAAATAACCCCCTTTGTCAAAAATTATAATGGCAAGTTCTGTTCGCAATAATAGAACGGAGATGAATTTCTATTCTTAATAATGTGGTTCCTTCAATTTTCATTGTAAAATCCCATTACAACATGAATTATCATTACCAAAGGTATAATAGTAGTATATTTGTAACATTCCATACTTTCATTTATTGCATAATTCAAAATAAAGTTACCGATTTGATTCAATCCCTAAACACCAGCCATGCCAAAAAGTTTAAAACACTAAAATCAAAACATACAACCAAATCAACGGCTAAACCGTACGCCGCCTAAACATGACAACGCTACTGGTTTTTAAACTTCAACAGTTAGTTTTAATTAAAATTTTCTCAACCAAACAATCTGGATGGCCATCATGTTCACCCCTCAAAGCCACCAATAACTAAAATAACAGTAGTTTGCATTTAAGAAGAGAGACAGACTTCCACAGGGCACAGGTAAACCAAAAGAGACAAGAACAAATAACTACTGATCAGGATTACAGTACTTAAGCTTCCATTTTCTGGTTTCTCTTGCCTCCGCGGTTACTTCAAGGAAAAAAAGAGTAGTGACAACTAGAAATCCAATCATCTAGAAACAATGAAACACTACAAGTTGTCTACTTGATGAAGGGGCTTCATCTAAAATCATCGCAGATTGGAAGGGGTATATGAGAATATAACTGACATTCAATCTAATGCTACTACTCACCATTTCATCTCGGTGGATAGTAAAAACAATTTAACAGTCATAGTCAATTCTCGCGACTAGGATGATTTGGGCTGTCATAAAAGCACTATACACATAAAAGTGAATAGATTTTCCTTTACAACAGCTCTTCAATTCCAGCCCATTAAAGAATATGAACGAAAGCTTCATGATTGCGAAAGATGTTCAATTACATTGCACTATAGAAGAGGAAAATGCTGTCCTACAGAAAGGAAGTTGGTGTGAAGAGTACAAACCTTTCAGCTTGTTAACTAGCCACTTGGCTCCTCCTTCAATACTGGTTGACAATGACTAATGGTAAGGATGGAAAAGAGAAACAAGGACAGTTAGGAAAAACAAACAGCAAAATGTGACTAAGCAAGAAAATAATAATTCATTACTAGAACTTTTCCACTATAATTTAAAATGCAATACAGGTCCATGGACATCAAAATATCAAATAGCTTAAATGCAAGTTCAATGTGTCACATCTGATGTCCATTCTTCCCTCGACCATTTCAGCCAAACAACGCAAAAATGAACCATGAACGCACACAAAAGCTCAACTTACTGATGCTATCCGAGCATCTATACCACAATAAAGGACACAATTAATATTCTGGAATATATTGTTTGATAAAGCCCCGGGTGAGGATTGGACTTTGGGTGTTAAATCTGCATATGCATAATGTGATGTATAAAATTTATTTTGTGATGTATCATATAAAAAAATATCACAAAAAATAAAATATATCACATTATATTTAACATCACAAAAACTCAAAAATACATCACAGAAACTAAAATGAAAAAAAAAAAACATCGCAAAAACTCTAAATCACATTCTGCATATGCTAAATATTAAAATTTAGCACCATAACCGGGCAGAAAACCCCACCAAAGGAGAAATAATCAGAAATACGCTCATTAAAGATATTAAGAAATAACTGTCATGCTAGTGCTGATATTAATCAAAACGTTTCAACATACACAAAAGGAAGAGTTTTCCGAAGAACTTCTACACTGGGTCATTTTATGAGCGATTATATAAATCAACGCTCCTTTTTTGTGTTCTTTTTCCATCTAAATTTCCCAGTTCAAAATTTCTTGAATGAACATGTTTTTCATTGCATAGCACATAAACACCACAAGGGATGCAGACGTGCCCAAATAGATACACTTCCACAGATTTACAATAGTTTTTTTTAAGGAAATTTAATATTTCTAATTATCGTTATTGATGCTTCTCAATAAAAAGATTCTTGTTTTTCCAATAAAACTTCATCTTTTTCCAAATAGCAATCGTTACAATTAAAATTTTAATCCCTCATTTTCTTGATACGTGTCTACATAGTACATACAACTTTAAAGCGGCAAATATTTTAAATTGGAGAGATATTCATCTGGAACACATGATGTGTCAAAACTCTCACCAATCAACAAACTACTACCATATATCAACAGTTCAAGCAAAGAGCAAATTCCAGGCCCGTCTAAGACAGACTTAAAAAATTATCAATAATGACCTTTTAGCAAAAGATATTCATCAAGAGCACATACCCCTTGCATAAAATTTAAACTGAAAATAAACCAAAAAGGCCCTAAAACCCTAAAAAACTATCGCCCAAAATCAAATTGAACGAAACCAAATAACCTCAAGGTGCAAAAACCAGACAAGAATGCGCATCAATAACTACTACACAACCCCTGCAAAATTCCCAAATCGAGCATCATCGCCTAAAAATCATCAAGATCAAAACTGAAGAAATTTGATTTTTTAAAGGATTTGAGATGCAAAATTAGATGAACCATATCGAACGTTTATAAACTTTTACACACGGAACCCCATCAAACATAATCAAAACCATTCACCGAGTGCAAATCAATATAACTCGACCCGAAAATTGAAAAAAAAAAAAAAAAAAAAAAATTATGCTACGAAACCAGAAAGCTATAATCTCAAAGGATCAATTAAAAACTGAATTTTCCAAGAGAAACATAATAAAGGTCTTACATTAATGTCATCGCCGACAGAGTTGATTTCCTTATTCGCTTTCTGGCCAAGCCAGTACGAACCCACCTTGTTCAAAATTTGATCCATCCACCGTATACGAGTTCCCAAATGAACAGATCTGTGTGCAAATTTCGCCTCTCGCACGACCTCCTCGAGCGAACTCCAAACTTCAACAGCGAGAGCAGAACAAGTCTTCGCGGAATTTCGGACTTTGCAGTCGTATCTTTGTTATTAAGGTTTTACCTCTTTTTTTTTTTTTTTTTTTTAAGCTTGACTTTTACCTCTTTTAACAAAAAAAAATACTCACTTCCTCCCACTCCAACTGTCTTGTTATTAGGCACAGAAATTAAGGTAGAGTTGATTTGTGAGTATATGGTGGGGTTCACATAGTTGTTGGAGGGGAAAATTATTTCTATTTATAGAAAGAAGACATTTATAATAGGACATTCAAAAATAGTAAGTAGGATATTTGGAATGGGAGTACTTATTAAGTAAATTACAATTTTGGTTGCATATTTGACTTACAAAAAAGAGTACCCTCCTGCGGTTTACAATTAAATTATCATTGTTTTTACAAGGTTTTACAAATAAGTTTGTTCACTATTTAAATTGTACGGGATATTACAAAAATAGGCTACGAGAATGAGGTCCTTCGATTAAGTTTGTTCACTATTTTAGGTCACGATATTTTAATTTAAAAAAATATAGGTCGAATTTAGGTCATTTGACCGGAATTCGGACTGTGATATGTATATATTGAATTATACATTAAATTACCAAATGCAGTTGGCCTGAGTGGTATGGGGCTCTGGCAGCTTAAGCAAAGGTCTCAGGTTCGAGCTTTTGTGTATGGAAAATTTTGCTTTGGGAGAGGCAACCTGCAATGCTCACCCAATTCTCGAGGGATTAGTTCACCTAAAAAAAATTATACATTAAATTGGGAAACAAATGTTTTACATATAATTCATTTATTGAGAACGTGGAGGCCAGGCCCAAAAAAAAAAAAAAAAAAAAAAAAAAAAACCGAGACCAAAGCTTCACCTTATGTTTGGATAGTACTTTTAATATCTAGTTTTCTTTGGTGACATTTAATATCTAGTTTTCAACTTCACTTAAAATTTATTTTTAACAATAATTGTGAGTTTATTTATCTTTTACTTGCTCTGTTGTTCGAAGAGGTAATCCCAAAAAATAAAATAAAAACGCCCATCCAATTTTTTAAGCAAAATGTAAAATAATCTCAAAAATTTTTATATTGAACTATAATTAATAAATTATTTTGGCGTCCTTTAATTCATTTTATTACTATAAGATGTCTAATAAGACATCTAATAAGAGGTACCAAACAAAGCCACAAAATATTTTTGTAAGTAATTCTAATCCACTTCTATAAAGACAAAAGGATCCAAAGGACATGTAGCTTGATATTCATCGATCAAAAATCGAAGACAGAATGAGCATTATTGTGGTAAGATATGTGAAAGCACTCGATCCCATCTCTTGTGTCATATGTTACAGTGCGACTATAGGATATATTTTTTAAAATGTGTTGGGAACCAGTTTTGAGCAAATGTATTCACAACCGATGTCTGAACTACTTTGGTGAACCAACCCCATCAGTATTCGACAAACTATTTGAAGGAAGAAATGCTGGCGAATCTGCTCGAAGGTTACTCTCCAACGGCTAGCTGATTCTATTGCCCGGATTGTGCTCAAGAAGTATGGAAACTAAGATCTCCTAATCTGGGCAACTCCATTCTAAGGAAAGGGTCAAATATGGCAACAAAATCCTACCTTGAATGGAGAGAAGGTTTCTCTTGAAATACGCCGGCCAAGGGTGGTGGAGCTCACGACTTGAATTATTCATTTTCTCTCCCTTGTGCTATTGAAAGATTTACAAGAGAAAAACACATTCCTTCCGAGTTCGTGAATCTATCATTTCGAAGGAAGATAGGCGATCAACACTACCTCGGGTGTATTGATCGAAAGGGTGCAACAGTGTTCTTGATTGAAGTCGACGGATTCAATCAAGGCTTTCGAGGAGTCGTCAAACTCAAGAGCCTAACCGAAATATTATAGAAGGAGGGTCGCCAACAGGTTTCGACCAAGGGTAACTTGAAGGGGGAGCCTTCAAGGAATTGGAGCAAGGTCGGGGAGATCTTCACCAAAATAAGGGAGTGTTTTGGTTCTACAATTCAACCGCTTTGAGATTGGAGTTGGGCGAATTAAATCACTATTATTTAGATCGAGGATCAAGTTGAAACAATTAGTAAACCTCCTGGATTTGTATCCCCCAGATGTAGGCTTGTGCCGAACTGGGTCAACAAACCTTGAGTTCGTTACTTTTACAGTTTATTTATTTTCGGCTGCATAATTTCTTTAAACTGTTTAACGTGTCCACGAAAGGTGTTTGAACTAGTTTTCAGGACCAGTTCATTGGTTATCCACGCAAACGGACTTAACAATTGGTATCAGAGCCACACACTCTGCAAGCGAGATCCAGACATAAAATTATGGATAGCCAAGGTGGTTCAGTGACCAGACCCCCATTACTCGATGGATCAAACTATGCATACTGGAAAGATCAAATGGAGGCATTTCTCATCGCTCTGGATGAAGGAGCTTGGGATGCAGTAGAAAATCAATACCATCCTCCAGTAGAAGAAAAAGATGGTGTGAAAACTGTCAAACCAAGGAGTGAATGGACTGCAACCGAGAAACTTGCTGCATCAAAGAACTCCAAAGCCCTGAATGCGATTCACAATGCTCTTACAAAGGATCAATACAGACTTATTGTTGGATGCAAAATTGCATACGACGTCTGGACCACTTTAAGCAATACCTACGAGGGTATGGCTCCGGTAAAGAAATCAAGAATCATTACACTTGATGCTCAATTTCATAAGATTACTATGGATGATAATGAAACTGTTGGCCAATATATTGGTCGTATTCGTGATCTAACCAACCAAGCTCTTCAGCTTGGAAAAATGTATTCTCAGCAGGACATTGTAGGTAAAATCATTGGATGCTTCCGGAAAGGTTCAATGCAAAAGTGGCTGCACTTGAACTATACAAAGACTTTGATAAATTGCAGGTTGATGAACTGATGGGAATCCTACAATCATGGGAAATGGATCACTGCCCTAGGGGAAAAGCAAACCAGTAGCATTCAAATCCGTGACCAAGGATGTGGATGACTCAAGCATGGAATATCTTGATGACTTCAGTGATGAAGAAGAATTGGCCATGCTGTCTAAAAGACTAAATCAGATCATAAAAAACCGAAGATCTAGATACAACTCTTCCACGAAGAAGGATGCCGGGACATCTAATTCCAGACTTACTCCGAAAGGCTCGAAGTCGTTCGACAGAAACAGATCCAAACCTTCTAAGACTGAGGATGACAAAGAAATCATCTGTTTTGAGTGTGGCGGAAGAGGCCATATCAAGAAGGACTGTGCCAATCTTCGACCAAATGAGTCAAACAAATCATACCAAGTAACATTCAGTGACTCCGAAGATGAGAAGGAGTCCAGTGAAAATGGTCCAGACTATGGAGTAGCATTCGTCGGGACATGGGATTCAAACAGTGATGATGAAAACGATGCAGGTACCAGTACTAACTCAGTCAATATAGTTTCTTCTAACATGGTACATTCCTTTGTCAGGGAACAGGATGAAAGCATCAGCAAACTTAACAATCTCTATGAAGAAACGTTCGAGAAATTGGAAATATCTATTGCTGAGTCAGTAGAACTGCAAGTCGAGAATGGAAACTTAAGAGAGCATATCAAGGGTCTCGAAAGCAGAAATCAGAAACTTGAAAAGATGTTCAAAGAACTGTCTGAACAGGTGAACGAACTATGTGAGAAAAATGTAGAACTCCAGAAAGATAATGATGACCTGGAGGTGGAAAAGGTTGACTACAAACTCTGGTACTACAGTATGCTTGGCAAGAAAGATGCTCTCCACACCGAACTTACTGAAGTTCAAGAAAAGCTTGCCAAGGCTGAAAGCACTCTTGCAGCACTAAACAAGGGAAAGGCCAAGCTAGATGATGTCATTGCCATGGGGAGGCCTAGCAACAACAAACAAGGCTTAGGATATCAAGCCTCCACCTCAAGAGGAGAAAAGAAAAGCAAGTTTGTATCCGGAGGAATGCTTAGTGATCAACGAACTACCAAGAAACCTCTTCGTCATACAGGAAGGAACAAATGGACAAGAAGACCACCTCCTCCAATTCCACTCAGATGCGACTACTGTAAACTTGAAGGCCACAAAACTAAGAACTGTGGAATCATAGTAAGAGACCTACAAGCAGGATGACCTATCACGTGGCCAAACGATAAAATCTAGATGAAGCTAATCTCCATCAAATGCGAATGGGTTCCTAAAGTTCAGAACAGATGTCATGTTGCCTTCTTATCACATAAGAAGAAATCTAAGGACACAGTATGGTACTTTGATAGTGGATGCTCCAAACACATGACCGGTGAAAGGAACTTGCTCAAACATTACAAGGAGATTGATGGAGGTTTTGTTGTATTTGGAGATGGTAAAAAGGGTGCCCTGGTTGGACAAGGAACCATTGAGAACAATGGCTGACGAGAATTATCCCCGGTGTTCTTTGTTGATGGGCTCCAAGCAAACTTGATCAGTATCAGCCAATTGTGTGATGAAAACCTTGTGGTGCAGTTCACCAAGAAAGATTGTCAAGTGCTCAACCAAAATCAAGAATGCATCATGAGAGGTTTGCGCTCTAAAAATAATTGTTATCATCTTGTTCAAACATGCAATTTTGGCTCAGTTGCAGGAAGAAACCACATCATGCTATGGTATGAAAAGCTTGGGCATCTCAACTTCAAGGATCTTATCCGACTCAGCAGAACCGAAGCAGTCAAAGGTCTTCCTCACTTCAAAAATTCCAACGTGGAGTTCTTTGACGAATGTGCCAAGAACAAACAGCATAGGAGTTCACACAAGCTGTCTGAACACCTCGGATCGACCAAATGTCTGGACCTATTGCACATGGATCTTATTGGTCCTACTGAGTTTGAAAGCTTGGGAGGTAAAAGATACTCCCTCCGTCCCATTTAACTTGTCCTGTTTTACTTTTGCACACAATCCAATACACTTTTTCAATTGTTAATATCTCAAAATATGTACAATGAAAAATTATACAAAATATATATTATAAAATTACATGATCATACGATTTTAACAAGACCCAACTCGACTATTTTTTTCAAATATATACTTGTAATAAACTTGAGTCAAAGCTGAACAATGAACAGTGTAAAAAAGTCAAACATGACGAGTATAGTGGGACGGAGGGAGTATATTTTTGTATGCATTGATGACTATTCTAGATATACTTGGGTAGACTTTCTTAAGGAAAAAGGTGACGCTTTCAAAGCCTATGAAAAATTGTGCAACCGCCTCATGATTGAGAAAGATACCAAAGTAAAAAGGATTCGAAGTGATCACGGACGAGAATTTGAAAATCAGTCCTTTGAAGAATATTGTACGACTCATGGAATCAAGCATGAATTCTCCGCGCCAAAAATTCCTCAACAAAATGGTGTGGTGGAAAGAAGAAATCGCACCTTGCAAGAAATGTCAAGGGTCATGCTGAACGCCAAAAATGTTGCTGAGTTCTTGTGGGGATGAGGCTGTCAATACTGCATGCTACACCATAAATCGAGTTTACTTAAGACCTAATTCTCTCATGACTCCATATGAAATATGGAACGGTAAAAAGACATCTATCACTTACTTTCATGTCTTTGGTAGCAAATGCTTTGTGTTAAATGACAGGGAACATATGGGAAAATTCCAAGAAAAGAGTCATGAGGGAGTGTTTGTAGGATACTCTATCACAAGCAGAGCATACAGGATATACATCCCAAAGACAAGGAAAGTTCTTGAATCCACAAATGTTTCGATAGAAAATGTCTCATGCACGGATCCTGCCCAACTCAATAAAGATGAAGTTCCATCTACACTACCTAGTGGTCAGAATTTGGGACATATCAATGCTGAACAAATCACCTCCAGCACCGAATCCACGGAAGTCGTTCAAACGCCCACGCTGGACACCTTGTCATATGACTCTGAGCCCGAGAAAGACCTCAACGGTCGTATTCACAAACATCATGATCCTGAAGATGTCATAGGTGATGTCAATGGAAAAGGAAAACCCAGGGAAGGAAGAATCAAAGAACTAGCTAGCTTGCACTGCTATACATCTAAGATCGAACCCTCCAAAGTGGAATATGCTCTCCAGGATGAGCATTGGATAAACGCCATGCAGGATATACTATTTCAGTTCAAAAGAAATGAAGTTTGGACTCTTGTCGAAAGACCTAAAGATAAGAACGTAATCGGTACCAAATGGATCTTTCGCAACAAAAGTGATGAAAAGGGGAACATTAGCAGAAACAAGGCGCGACTAGTTGTTCAAGGATACACACAGGTTGAAGGAGTGGACTTCAGTGAGACATTTGCCCCCGTAGCCAGACTTGAAGCAGTCCGACTCTTATTATCCATTTCATGCTCATTAGGGTTCAAGCTTTATCAAATGGATATCAAGAGCGCCTTTCTAAATGGATGGCTCAATGAGGAAGTATACGTGCAACAGCCCAAAGGATTCGAGGACCCCCATCATCCACAACATGTCTACAAGCTCAACAAAGCTCTATATGGCCTAAAAAAAGCTCCTAGGGCTTGGTACGAGAGACTGTCCAAGTACCTGCTCGAACATGGATTTGAAAGAGGAAGTCTTGACAAGACTTTGTTCATCAAAAGAGAAAACAAAGGAATACTAATTGCTCAAGTCTATGTAGATGACATAGTCTTTGGATCAACACATCATGTGCTCAAAGACCACTTCATCGAAATAATGGGTAAGGAGTTCGAAATGAGCATGGTTGGAGAACTAACCTATTTCCTTGGCTTGCAGGTAGCACAAAATAAAGATGTCATATTCTCAGCCAAACCAAGTATGCTCGAAACATTGTCAAAAAGTTTGGCATGGAGTCCAGCAAATCAGTCTGGACACATATAGGGACTAATGACAGATTGAGCACAGATCCCAGTGGTCAAAGCGTGGATCAGAAACTCTATCGAAGCATCATTGAGAGCTTACTATACTTGGCTGCAAGTCGACCTGACATAAGCTATGCAGTTGGAGTATGTGCTCGCTACCAAGCCGATCCCAAGGAATCTCACTTGAAAGCTGCCAAAAGAGTGATCAAATATGTTTCAGGGACAAGTGATTTTGGTATATGGTACTCTAAAGAATCTAATCTTTCATTACTTGGTTATAGTGATGCAGATTGGGCAGGTGATGCGGACGACAGAAAAAGCACAACCGGAGGATGCTTCTACATTGGAGCCAATCTAGTCAGTTGGTACAGCAAGAAACAAAGCTCCATCTCACTCTCAACTGCCGAAGCTGGATACATTGCAGCTGGAAGTTGTTGTGCACAATTACTGTGGATGAAGCAAATGATGCTGGACTATGGAATTGATCAAGAAGTACTCACTATACTATGTGACAACATGAGTGGAATCAACATCTCAAAGAATCCAGTTCAACATGGGAGAACCAAGCATATTGAGCTCCGACACCACTTCATTAGAGATCTTGTTGAAGATGGAATTGTGTCCATACAACATATCGGAACTACTGAGCAACATGCAGATATTTTCACTAAGGCTCTTGATCGTGAAAGATTTGAAAAATTAAGAAGGGATCTTGGTCTTTGCACGATCGCATAAAATCCCAAAGATCGTGGAATAAGTTTTTGTTTATGCAAACTTCCCTAAGTTCAATTCCTACATATATTTTATTTCCTTATTTATTTTAAGTAGTATATTTTGTCTAATATATGCATTTAAGATAAATTTTTGCAGGATAAAAAACATACCATGTCTACCACAATTTGAAATTTTGGAATCAAATTTGAACTCGATGTGACTTCAGGACTGACAGGCGCGTGAGACGGGAACGGTTACCTGCACTATCCGTTTGAAAACGTGATCATTGCGGTTTGGGAAGTCATGATTCCTTTCCAAACTTATATTAAGGGAAGTTCTTCATTCAATCGTACCCATATCATTATTTGATTGTGCTTCCTTACTTATCCCGTCCTCTTCTTCTTAAAGATCTTCTCCATATAGTCTCCAAAGAAAGTGTGCATCTTCACTTGTTCTTGTCAAAAACCTTATATTGCAGAAAACATGGTGAAGATGAGAGGAAGCCAAAGCTCAAGATCTCAAGATCCTACCCCCGCATCTTCAACTGGTAGGAAGAAAGCAATCTCTCCAGGAGAATCCAGCGTAAAAGGAAGGGCGAAAGCCGTTCAACAGGCGATTGTTGAACAAACGGTTTCGGAAACACCCTCCATTGTACCTGTTCCATTCCCCTCATCATCTCCTTCCACTGCCGGAGGTAAGGGTACTACCACAGTTGCTGTTCAAGATCCTCTGGACATACGGGCTGAAGTTGCTGGAGCCAACACCATGAAGCAAAAAGGAGAAGGAACGCAGAAATCAAAAGGGAAGGCTGTCTCCTCCTCCAAACCGATAGAGAAAGCCGTGGCGAGGAAGAACGCGTCTATCAGCGAACGAGTCGAGGCAGACATTGCTAAAGCGCTACAACCCATTGAAGCAATTCTGGCCGACCTCCCTACAATGGACTCTGGCAAAGTGTCTGAAACAGGTGTGACCACTAAAGTTGCTGACCCTGCACCGAAAGATACACCAAAGGTGTCCACTGAAAGGTCCAAGAAGAAAACTCCTGCAAAGAAACCCGTGGTGGAACCAAGTGCCGTGAGTGATCCTGCTCCTGTCACCACAATCGAAGAAAACCCAACTGAACCTCTTCAAATCACTACTTCTGGAACTCAAACCAGTCCAGCCAATGAGTCTGAACCAGTGACTGAACAACTCGATGAAGAGGAACTCGACTCTGACTATGTGCAAGAGTCAGATGATGGAAGCTCTGGAGATGAATCCATGATCGACATCAGTGATGATGAAAAGAATGATGTTGCAAACGAGATCACGGAGGAGATTGCCTGGACTGCCAGCCACAAGAGAAAGCATGAACTATGAAGAGAACCGGAACCAATTGCTCCTGTCACAGAACCTGTTCCAACTGAGGCCGAACAAGAAGAAGAAGAGGTTGAGGAATCCTCCAGATCTGAAGAAAATCATAACAAAGAATCGGAAGGTGGCACTGAACACCCTCAAGATGATGCCCCTGACCCAACTGAGGGGGAGAATCCTACTGAAGATCAGTCCGAGGAATTGGGATCTCAAGACACTCAAAGCGAGGAGGAAGAGTCCGAGGAAGAAGGATCCGGAGATGAAGAAGAAGAATCAGAAGAAAAAGTCGAAGAAGGTGTCGAGGCTGAGCCTCTTGTAGATGAGGAACCCCAGACTGAACCAGAAGGGTCTTCCAAAGCCACTAGATCCAAGAAGAGGAAGATTGTCTTATCCTCATCTGAAGAGCATGAACCAGAAATCATAGATACAGGGAACTCCATATCTACTGCTTTCTACTATGAAGTGTTCGAACACTATTTCACGACTGTACTGGAGAAGATGAAGGTGCACCCCGAGATTCGATTTGCTGTCACTCGATATGAGGAGATGGGATGGCACAAATACTTGGAAGAGAGGTCTCTACTTTTCTGGGATATGGAGATCAAACAGTTTAAAGGACAGCTAGTTAGGCATTTCTATGCAAACCTGAGCTCTGACGTCCTCAACATCAAAAGCCCTTGGTTTGAACTCAACTATGCACATGGAGAACTGTTTGAACTCAAAGCCAAGGCCCTGAACCTATTCCTCCAGGTACCTCGAACTTCTCTGAAATCGGTTTACTCCCGTGGTGCAAAGTTTCCTATGAACACTATCGCTGAGACACTCACTGGATTAGAAGGACAAAGATTTCGTGGCAAGGGGTTAAGTGCAGGTGTTCTGACACAAAGGTTTTCACTACTATATAAACTGTGTGCACATAATATCATGCCCACTGCTAACCATTCTGTTGTGTCCAAAAGCATGTGCAAATTGTTGTTTGCTATAGATCAAAAGTATGAGATCAACTATGGAGCACTTGTGCTTGAACAAATGCTGGGTTTTGCTGGCAAGATCAAGAGGAAGTACAACACCACACTTCACTATCCTGGACTCATTTCGGAATACCTGAAGCATCTCCATATTCTTGGAGACAAGCATGATCGTCCTGACGACATAGCTGACTTCAAGCTATCTGCTGCTCTGGTGAAAAAGAAGCCTGACTTGCCTGGACCAGGAGGACGGATCCCTGCGAAAGATGCCTTCTCTATGTTGCGTGAGGAACTCACCAACCATATCAACCATCTCAAAGTACTGGAAGCTCAAGTGCACAGTCGTGTTCAAGCTGCTGAAAAGCTGTTCAGACAGCTTCCTGATGTATGGTCGGGTGAAGAACAGGACATGGATACCAATCCAGTGGAGGAATTTGAGGAATCAGATGCAGATTCCTCTGACGAATCTGAATGATGCATGCCCTTTTGGGCAAACTGTGCGCCAGAGGGGGAGTTAAGTTGATATAACCATTGATCGGTTCCTCTGGCAAGCACTACAATGAAGGAAGGGGAGTCTGCTGAAAAATTTCTGCTGATGAGGGGTAACATTTTTTTTTGTTTGGACTACTTTTTTGAACCGTTTCTGACTGTTTTTGGATTTTGCACTATGGCCTGTAATAATATGACTATGTTTATTGCTGCTGCATTTTTATTGCCATGTGTTGTTTTGATGTGAATGCTCCTAGATTAAATGGATAGGTTATTTGTACGGAGCATTAGAATAGTTTGTCTAGATATAAGAATCATTGTAATTGGTGGTGGGGTGAAATGGGAAACATTCCTCTTTCTATGTACTTGTGTAAATGTTTGGAAATCGGTTTGATCAACTCATATACTGGCCCACATTCTGCCAAAAAGGGGGAGATTGTTGGGAACCAGTTTTGAGCAAATGTGTTCACAACCGATATCTGAACTACTTTTGTGAACCAACCCCATCAGTATTCGAAAAACTATTTGAAGGAAGAAATTGTAACACCCCGATTTAATTAACTCATAATTAATTTAATTTAGTTATGGTTAATTAACAAAAGACTTGGTATGTGGATTATTTTGTAGGTGAATGAAGATTTAAGTGGGGGAATATGTGAGTTCAACTCACAAGATAATAAGAGTCAAGTGCTCAAATGGGTGCAATGTGGTCAAGACAAGTGGTGTAACCCTTTTAACCCACATTCCGACCCGACCCGACCCGACCCTTTTGCCAACCCGGGTCGACCCACATCTCATCAAAACACCCCCAAATCAGCCTTATCCCTTCCATTTGCACCCAACACTTGGAAAATTAGGGCAATCCCGCTAGAGAGGCCAAGGGTGAAGAAAAATGACTTCGTAGAGAGATTTTGGTGTTCTTGAGCTCAAATCTTGTAAGGGAAGTGATTATACATCTCTTGGTAAGTAATTTCTTCATTCTAATCTCATTTCCAAAGAGTTTTGAAGTGATTTATGGAGGTATTGTTCATAGTGACGAGAATTGGGTGTTTGTAGGATTTCTTGATTTTGGTATTGATTGAAGCTTGGATTCTTGTTTGGAAGTTGAATTAGTGTTGGAGGAAGCTAAGGTTAGTACTTGAGACCATTTTGGTGTTGTTGATTTCAAGTTTTTGGAACTCTTTGGATGCAAGTTGGAAGATCTCCATGTTGGGAGATGATTTTTTTGATGTTTGGATTGATTTCTTGCAATATAGGCTTGGAATTGTAGATGGAAGCTTTGAGAGGATTCAAACTTGAAATTTGAGCTTGGAAACCTCAAGAATCAAAGGCAAGGGATTATATTGCTTAAATTACGTGTTTGGGGGGTATTTGGGGGTCAAATTCCGGCGAAATCGCCGGAAAACCGATTGGAAAATCGGAGAAGACGATGAACAGTAACTGCTACAGTAACTGCTACAGTACTGCTACAGTAACTGTACAGTAGTTACCGCGGTAACTCGCGTAGTTACCGCAGTAATTCGCCACAGTAATTACCACGGTAATTTGAACAGTAATTACCACGGTAATTTGAACAGTAACCACCACAGTAACTTGTACAGTAGTTACCGCAGTAACTCGCTACAGTAGTTACCGCAGTAACTCGCTACAGTAATTGCTACAGTACTGGTCTGCGTATGTCACGCGTTTTACGCGCGCGGGTGCGCCGTGAGCGCATGAAGGCCCTGTTTGGCCCCTTTTTCTGCGATTTTGATTATATAATGATGTTTTCTTTGCTCCAATTATTGTTATGGCTTCCCCAAATGTTATTGGTAAACCGTGGGTTAATCAATTGGCCCGTGGGGGTTGTTGAATTGCTTAGGGAAACTGTTGAATTATTATATCATTAATGCTTAGCCTAGGGGGCTATGTATTGAATTCCCTATATGTTGAGAAGCATGCGAACCTAGTGTCTAGGTGCTTGAATATCACTGTATTGTCATATGCATGTTATTGCATTGGAATTGACGGTTATTAACCCGATGGGTTGTTATGATATTTATGATAGATCGGGCAACCTTCACAGGTGTTGTTGAGTCCCGATGGCCCTGCGGGGTGTATTATTGACTGTTATATCTGTTACCCTTTTGGGCTGGTTATTATAATGCATGGTATTGCATTATGAATGGATGGACATATTGGAAATGTCTGATCGGGCAGCCTTTACCGGTGTTGTTGAGTCCCGATGACCCTGCGGGGTGGATTATTGTTGTTATTCATGTTGGCCCTTTTGGGCTGGTTATTATAATGCATGGTATTGCATTATGGATGGATGGACATATTGGAAATGTCTGATCGGGCAGCCTTTACCGGTGTTGTTGAGTCCCGATGGCCCTGCGGGGTGATTATTAGGCTGTGATGCCTGTGATTTGGCTGTGATGCCTGTGATTTGGCTGTTATGCCTGTGATTGGGCTGTGATGCCTGTGGTCCCTGCGGGGATGGTGTATGTTACCCTGTAACGGGTTGGAGTTGATGATATCCTCACCCGTGGGTTCATACCGCCCGGGTTTAGGTTGCCGGCTAGGCATATTCATTTGCATTTGCATATAGGGTAGATAGGTGTATGTTAGGCCATGCATCACGTGCATAAATTGTATGTCTGTGGTTGAAGCACCGGTATGGGACGGTGTGATGATTTATTTATGTCAATTGTATGATCGTGGTTGAAGCACCGGTATGGGACGGTGTGGTGTTTATCTGCTTTATTTATATTATGCTCTGTTATTTATTATTATTATTATTATGGTGCTGTTTTCCCTTACTCCCCGGCACGTAGCCTTGCTCAGTACGTTGTACTGACCCCCTTTGCTTTTGTCTGTTTTATAGATCCTGCTGGAGGCGCTGGAGTATGATTTGGGTTTGGGGTATTGAGAGATCACATAGATAGGAGTATATAGGACGCGTTCATTATGTTAATGTGATACTATGTGACTATCTGTGGTTGGTATTTGGACTACTGCTGGTTGAGGCCTGTGAGCCTGGGATTTACATACTGTCGGCCGGTGGCCTTATGTGATTTACAGCTTTGGGCTGGTAGCCCTGTTTGAGATATTGGTATGCTTTTGGGAGACTTGTAGCCTGGATGGGTCGCTGGAACCGTTATCTGATTATTATTGGGTGACATTTTTATGTGCCTATGTGTTTTTAATTTATTTATAGCTTCTGCATTAAACTGGATTAATCAGATGATCACTTTAGGTTTACCCAGTGTTGTACTAGCTGTTTTAAATTAGCTGGCCACTAGTTTAGAATAGTTAGTACAGCGGTAATGCTTGCGAAAATCAGGTTTGAATTTTCGGGGCGTTACAGAAATGCTGTCGAATCTGCTCGAAGGTTACTCTACAACGGCTAGTTGATTCCATTGCCCAGATTGTGCTCAAGAAGTATGGAAACTAATATCTCCTAATCCGGGCAACTCCATTCTAAGGAAATGGTCAAATAAGGCAACAAAATCCTACCTTGAATGGAGAGAAGTTTTCTCTTGAAATACGCCGGCCAAGGGTGGTGGAGCTCACGACTTGAATTATTCATTTTCTCTCCCTCGTGCTATTGAAAGATTTACAAGAGAAAAACACATTCCTTCCGAGTTCGTGAATCTATCATTTCGAAGGAAGATAGGCGATCAACACTACCTCGGGTGTATTGATCGAAAGGGTGCAACAGTGTTCTTGATTGAAGTCGACGGATTCAATCAAGGCTTTCGAGGAGTCGTCAAACTCAAGAGCCTAACCGAAATATTCTAGAAGGAGGGTCGCCAACAGGTTTCGACCAAGGGTAACTTGAAGAGGGAGCCTTCAAGGAATTGGAGCAAGGTCAGGGAGATCTTCACCAAAATAAAGGAGTGTTTTGGTTCTACAATTCAACCGCTTGGAGATTGGAGTTTGGCGAATTAAATCACTATTGTTTAGATCGAGGATCAAGTTGAAACAATTAGTGAACCTCTTGGATTGGTATCCCCCAGATGTAGGCTTGTGCCGAACTGGGTCAACAAACCTTGAGTTCGTTACTTTTACAGTTTATTTATTTTCGGCTGCATAATCTCTTTAAACTGTTTAACGTGTCCACGAAAGGTGTTTGAACTAGTTTTCAGGACCAGTTCATTGGTTATCCACGCAAACGGACCTAACAAAATGAAACAAACAAGATATACTTAATAAATACTATGCATTCATACAAGATCGAATGCAATTTAATGGAGTACAAAAAAAAAAAAGAAGCACATAAACAATAAAATGCCTAAATGGTAGTATTTTCAAAATAGTTAATTTTCTTTCTTGATATGAGTACTTTTTGTTCTTGATGAGTATATCACATGCGCCTGTAATGTATTTATAGCCATATATTTTAATCTTGGTGAACTTTTCTAGATTTAATTATATTTTTAACATTGGGAATAAGATTTGACCCAAGTGGTCATGTTCCCTACCTTCCAAGTTCGGGTTCGATTCCCAGCCAGCCTCCTACCCCTTTAATTTGTGTGGCTTGGACCCGCACACACCTTTGCAAGTGTAAACGTTTACCAAAAATATTAAATATTTTTGGCATGGAATGATCAAAGTACATAAAATAATTAAGAACTACCACAAAAGTTAAACTTCTAAGTTTTTTTTAAAAAAAGAGATTTTTTAATCGGTTTATTACCAATTACGAATTCGTTTTACGTTAGATGTTTCTAAGCAGTTGTCCGTCCGCGTGCATAAAATCTCAAATTGAGAAGCTTATTAGTTTTGAATATTCTTTGACTTTAATAAATGTGCGATTGAATTTTATTAATGCAGATTGAATTAAATGTGGCCTTGGAGATCTATGCTAGTGCCCTGGGCATTATTAAGTTATTAGAGCAATATAATGTTGAATAATAGTAACAGTCAAAAAATTTGGAAGGAGTAATCCATCAAATTGGGGGAACCAATATAATAGCCAGGGAGTTACCAAGTGATCGAGGTTGGCTGTGGTGGCCAGTTGCGGAACAAGTCTTACGTGTTTTTTTTTTTTTTTTTTTTTTTTTTTCAAGACTTGTAGGATAAAATGCAGGATGCTTTTCATGCTATCATTGCATCGTCCGATGTTATGAATTATTATCTTTATATGAAGTTTGTGAAAGGATAATACTCTCTCATCGTGAAATCCCTGTCTGACTTAACGATGTCAGTTCAAGGATCGGATCAAAAATCCATTCCGGATGCTTCATATTAGAATTTTTAATTTTAGTTCGATCAAATTATTTATTTTTATTTTTTTTCTCTTTTTTTTTTCTCTTTTTTTTTTTTTTTTTAAGAGCTAGTTCGATCAAATTTTTGAGGTTGGCCTTTGATTAACTAAAATAGGTTTTAGATTTCCAATTTCGAACTATACATAAATGTGGTAGTGTTGTAGTAGGAGTAGTATAAAACTGAATCCCAATATTCTATCATACCTTCCAACTGTCGCAAGGTGTCATGTCCGAATCAAACCATTTACTATGAACGTTGAATAGTCCTGCATTTATAGTTTCAACATAATGACAGCCAACAACACAAGCCCCACCAAACATCTCCGATTCTTCTTCTTCTTCTTCTTCTTCTTCTTCTTCTTCTTCTTCTTCTTCTTCTTATTATTATTATTATTATTATTATTATTATTATTATTATTATTATTATTATTATTATTATTATTATTATTATTATTATTATTATTATTATTAATATTATTATTATTATTATTATTATTATTATTATTATTATTATTATTATTATTATTATTATTATTATTATTATTATTATTATTATTATTATTATTATTATTATTCAACGACAATTCAGTATTGCTTCTCAAAAAAAAAAAAAAAACGACAATTCAGTATTAACTCGTATTTCATAAAGTTTTATTGAATCCCCTGTCAATTCCATAATTAATAGTAACTCGCTTTTGGGGAGTAAGGAGACTGGATTAATAGAAATATCTTTGTTATAATAATAATGTACTTAATATCTTAAATAGACAAAGTTTAATTTTAATTTGTCTTTCTGGAAAAAAATGAAAAGTTCAAATGTATATTTTGATTACTAAAAAAAGTATATATGCATAATAATGAAGATTTCTTGAGGGGTATCTTTTGGATTGTTTTGAAAATAATCTTTTTTTCTTTTAATGTAAAATTAAAATGAATTAATGTATTCCCTCTATTCCAAGATATATAATAGTTCCATTTGATGATCAACTTTAATCTAATGTTGTCACGTTATATATTTATGAAAAATAATCAAATGTGGTCTTGTTAAATTCGCATAATTTTAGAATATATAATTCACAAAATTTTATTTATACGTCTTAAAATATTAGTTGTTAAATACAGTAAATGCATTGAAATATGTGTGTTTACATTAGTATATTTGGGCGGAGGGAGTACAAAATATAATTACTTTTGCAAAAACTGAAAATTTAAGGTTTATTTATTTTTTATTTAGAAAAAACAAATGTAACAAAGTGAATATATATTGCTAAATAAATGCTTCTGAATCCAATATCAGCTAACAATACGATTTTACTCCATATATCTCAACATGCATATACTGAGTTTACCTATTCTTTATGTGCTAATTGATTGAAAATATTCAAAATTTAGCTATTTAAAAAAATGAGGCTCCATTCTGCATTTTGACCATCATATATAAGTATACAAGTAAAACTTGATATCTCAATATTTTGTTTGCCAAAATTATTAAGTACATTTCTTTTAATAAGTGGTTGACTGGCTATAGATCTTTAGACAACACCTATTTGTATAAATTTTGTGACATTTTTCTTTTTAACTTGTAAGTAGCCCGTCGAGACTCGACGGTATAATTATATGTTTTATATATAATATAATATATACTTATATCATATGAAACTAATAGAGATTATATGATAATTATAATTAAATTACTTTTAAAACTAATAGAAAAATCATATTAAACTGTCTTCTTGCGGCTTGTCCTACAAACCTAGTAGACCAATAAAAATAAATAATAAAATATATTTTATTTAATTTAAAATTAAATAAATTTAAATAAGTATTAAGCATGATATGAAAAATTTCCTTACAATTTGCTGAAAATTTCACTGTAAACAACATTTTTTGTAGTATCCTGAATTAATCCATCTTAACTAAATATTAATACTCTGAGTCTCATCTTGCTATTGATACGAGATATCGCAACATATAACTGTTTATTGCTAAAAACTTGTTTTGGAAGATAGAGTTCAACATTCTTTAATGATTTACATTGACTTTTCTTTATATTTATAGCAAAACAAATTGCAAATGAGAATTGTCTCATCTGAAATCGAATGAAGAATTTGGTTAAATTAGACGGGCTCATAATCATTCTACTAATCAAGAATTTTCTAATTTCATGGTTTCCCAAAATTAGTTTAACCTCAATTATATAGTTTCGCATCTTGGTTACTATCAACCTGCTTCCATTGCATAATTTATTTGATGGATCTATATACCTAAAAAGAATGACTATTCAACCCCCATTCAATTTTATTTTATGATTCAGTAGTCTAGAACACTTGATCGTGTTTAGATATTCTGATGAAAGTATTTCATTGTCATTATCCATGCTTTCATCATCTTGACATATATTTTTAGAACTAAGATATACATTTTCATTTGCAGATAGACATTCCATGATGTAATCATTAATTGTATCAACCCATCTCATTGGAATGAGCTAGTATAGCACATATCTTTAAAAATATCTATATTTGAAGTGATGTCGTTTATATTTATTTGTATATGTACACTAAAAAATGCTTATATAGGATCACCCGTAGAGTTTTTATAAGAATATTATCCGGAAATATCACATTTGACTATATGTCTAAGATCAATACCGGTTTTACCATCATCTACATCAAGTATCCGTATTGCAATTTTTTTTATATATATAAATTTCATTGTAAACAACATTTCTTGTAGTATCTTAACTTAATTAAATATTAATACTTTGATTCCTCTCTTGCTAGTGACACGAGATATCACAACATACTAAACCTTGGTTTTGAAAAATAGAGTTCAACCTTCTTCAAAGATTGACATTGACTTTTATTTATAATCATAGTAAAACAAAGTAGGAATTTTCTCCTTTAAAATCGAATAGGAATTTGGTTAAATCCGACAGGCTTATAATAAGTCTATCAAGAATTTTCTACTTTCATGGTTTTCTAAAATTATTTAGCCTTAATTGTATGGTTATGCATCTTGTTTACTATCAACGTGCTTCCATTGTTAATTTATTTGATGGATCTATATTCCTAAGAAGCATGACTATGCAGCTCTCCTTCAACTTTATTTCATAATTCGGTAATTCTGAAAGCTTGATCATACTTTGATATTCCGGTGAAAGTATTTCAGCGTCATTATATATACTTTCATTATCTTGACAAATATTGTTAGAACTGAAATATATATTTTCATTTGCAGACGTATGTTCCATGATGTAATCATTGATCATATCAATGTCTGGAATTGAAGTGGTACAATTTATATTTGTATATATAATCTCAACAATTGTCGATCTGTAGAGTTCATAAGAAAATCATCTTGAAATGTCACACCTGATTGTACATTCAGAACAATACCAGTTTTACTAATTACCATCACCTTAATGAAGTATTCATTTTGTAATTTTTTTGGCATATATAAATTTCATTGTATACAACATTTCTTATTCTATCTTGAGTTAATATATCTTAATTGCATATTAATGCTTCGAGTCCCTTCTAAAAACCGGTTCAGGAAGATAGAGTCCAACATTTTTTAAGGATTGACAATGACTTCTATTTATAGTCATAGCAAAATAAACTGCGAGTGAGAATTTTCTCCTCTGAAATCGAATGGGAAATTCGGTTAAATCAGATGTGCTCATAATCATTGTACCAATCAAGAATTTTCATCCCAAATAATGAGCTTTGTTTTAATTAGAATAAAGGTTAAATTATTTTCAGGGGTAATTTTTTTTTGTAGGTAGAATTATTATCACAATATAATGGAATACCAAATCTACAATGTGCAGTCCTACCTCTTGGAAGAAGTAGTGATGTTATTCGACTGGATGCTACAAGCAATATAATATCATGCCTCCACGAAGAGCTGAACATAATGGTTTCCAGATAAATGTATTGCCAGTTCCACCATGTAAAGAAAAAAATACACCCTCACCACTATCAACTGCAGACATTATCTTATGATAAATATTCTTTGCTGATCAATCAATAAAGGTAATAGTTTAGTATGATCTGTCGGCATCATTTTTTTCATATTATAATATGACTCTTCTAGTATTAGTAGATTCTCTGTTTCAGACGTTAAAACTTCATCCGGTTCCAGCATTTCAGAGAAAGTTTCAAACTTATAGAATTTGCAGCAATTAGCTTTTCAATTTTTAACAAAGGTAGATTTTTTTTATTTGTTCTTCTGTCAATTGCAAATTTGTTAAAACATAGATTAACGAATTCTTCCTTAAAAAATAGATTAAATAAATTTAATTTTCCTTTTTTTTAATGATGGACATATTCTCACTCCAATAACTCTTTATACACTCCATTATTTTATTTATAATATTTTTATGAAAATAGTTAATTTATTGTAAACCAATTATTCACATAATATGAATTTTCACAATTTTCTTAATAATTATAAATATTTTGTACTATAATTTTTAATATAATAAAATATAAATAAGTTTTATATTACTACCCCCGTCTTCAAATGTTGTTGGCATTTGTAAATGTGCTACTATTCACAAGCAGACTTTCACTTAAAATTTTATCGTAGTTATACAAGTTAAAATATAGCCAATTGAGATCTTGTTAAATTCGTCTCGTCGTGTAGTTTTTAAATAACGAGTTTTAATAATTTTTACTTGTACTGAACTTGAGTTAACATTATTCATGATTTCAAATGTACACTTGGCTGTGTGAGTCGGTAAAAAATATTTGAATATAGAATAACTATTTATATACAATTAGAATGTCATAAGTACATATTAATTATAGATAATATATATAAATTGGAATTGGAAATTCTTTATAAAATTAAAATTCAAAATCTTTCAAATCTTTTAAATTTTAAATTTTAAATTTCAAATCTCTTTAAAAGTGAACAATATTGTGGGATTCCGTATAAATAGAAAATTCCATATATTTCAAAAAATGAAAATTTATAATGAATAAATAAATAAATGAGGAACTCTAAAATTAATAAATTAAAAAAATACAAAAATCTATAAAAAATTGAAAATTTGAAATGGGGACACCACATTAAATGTAGGTAGGTTGTTCACTAATAGTTTTATTAATGTGGTTGGCTAAATAAACACCTCTATTATACTAAATGCACATCCTAATAAATGCCCCACCTTAAAAGTAGTGAAAGTAAGCTAGGTGGAATTTCATACTATTTTTTGGGTAAGCAATTTCACACTATATATTTTTTTTTATTTTCTATGAATTTGATTTTAGAATTTATAGTTTACTTAATTTATAAATATGAATTATTATTATTATTATTACTATTATTATTATAAATATTATGACTTAAGTATGTTAAGATTATATTTATTTAGTTTAAATATAAATTTATGTTATTGTTCATTTTTATATTTTAAAATAATTATTTATATTATTTGAAATAGTTTTTGAAGATTTGAAATTACATGAATAATAATTTTAAAATTTAAATCAAATAAATTTTTGATGATATGCTTAAATTTTGGTTTATTAAAGTAGTACTAATTTTTTACTAATAATAAATGTTGATATGGCTTTCTTATTGGTATTTTATTCTAAAAATTATTGTGCATAGCATAAACTGATTACATCATCAGTGATTGGATTCCAAAATCCTACATTAACGAACATAAAGGGGAGGGATATGTGGCCGGGTAGGAATCAACTCCCAACCATAAGGTGGGAAGTCGGGACATAAACACTAAACTAACCAAGTCCTCATTCCAATTGGCAATTTAGATTATGAATAAATAAGTTTGCTAATAAATTAAAAATAATAATTATAATTATTAGAACAAATAATACAATAAATATAGCATAAAACTGTTTCAAATTTATTACATACAATTTTTTAGGTGACTTTAATTCTCACTCATTCTTCTTGTTATACTTGCCTTCAATCAATAATAAAAGTGATTAGGAAATGAAACAAATAAACAAATATTGTGTAGTTAATGTTGTATGAAATTCCGCCCACCATAGTCCTTTCACCATTTTCAAGGTAGGGTGTAACGCCCCGAAAATTCAAACCTGATTTTCGCAAACGTTACCGCTGTACTAACTATCCTAAACTAGTGGCCAGCTAATTTAAAATAGCTAGTACAACACTGGGTAAACCTAAAGTGATCATCTGATTAATCCGTTTTAATGCGGAAGCTAAAACAAATAAAACATATAAGCACATAGGAGGACTCACCATCATAATCAAATAAACACTCCAGCTACTCATCCAGACTGCAAGCCTCTCAACAGCATACCAATATCTCAAACAGGGCTACCAGCCCAAAGCGTAAATCACATAAGGCCACCGGCCGACAGAAAGCAGATTCTAGGCACACAGGCCTCAACTAGCATAAAATCCAAGTCATGATAAACAATAGAGTATCACATAATCACGTAAGATAAACATAAAAAGTCCTATCTATGTGATCTCTCAATACCCCAAACCCAAATCATGCTCCAGCGCCTCCAGCAGGATCTATAAAACAGACAAAAGCAAAGGGGGGTCAGTACAACGTACTGAGCAAGGCTACGTGCCGGGGAGTAAGGGAAAACAGAACCACATCTCAAGTAGTAAATATAGGTGATAAATAAACATATTAATAACGGCAGAATATAAATAAAGCAGTTAAACACCACACCGTCCCATACCGGTGCTTCAACCACGATCATACAATTGACATAAATAAATCATCACACCGTCCCATACCGGTGCTTCAACCACAATCATACAATTTATGCACGTGATGCATGGCCTAACATACACCTATCTACCCTATATGCAAATGCAAATGAATATGCCTAGCCGGCAACCTAAACCCGGGCGGTATGAACCCACGGGTGAGGATATCATCAACTCCAACCCGTTACAGGGTAACATACACCATCCCCGCAGGGACCACAGGCATCACAGCCCAATCACAGGCATCACAGCCAAATCACAGGCATCACAGCCTAATAATCACCCCGCAGGGCCATCGGGACTCAACAACACCGGTAAAGGCTGCCCGATCAGACATTTCCAATATGTCCATCCATCCATAATGCAATACCATGCATTATAATAACCAGCCCAAAAGGGCCAACAGGAATAACAACCAATAATCCACCCCGCAGGGTCATCGGGACTCAACAACACCGGTAAAGGCTGCCCGATCGGACATTTCCAATATGCCCATCCATCCATAATGCAATACAATGCATTATAATAACCAGCCCAAAAGGGCCAACAGGAATAACAACCAATAATCCACCCCGCAGGGTCATCGGGACTCAACAACACCGGTAAAGGCTGCCCGATCGAACATTTCCAATATGTTCGTAATCTCATAATGCAATATCATGCATTATAATAACCACCCCAAAAGGGTAACAGATATAACGGTCAATAATACACCCCGCAGGGCCTTCGGGACTCAACAACACCTGTGAAGGTTGCCCGATCTATCATAAATATCATAACAACCCATCGGGTTAATAACCGTCAATTCCAATGCAATAACATGCATATGACAATACAGTGATATTCAAGCACCTACACACTAGGTTCGCATGCTTCTCAACATATAAGGAATTCAATACATAGCCCCCAAGGCTAAGGCATTAGTGATATAATAATTCAACAGTTTTCCCTAAGCAATTCAACAACCCACACGGGCCAATTGATTAACCCACGGTTTACCAATAATATTTGGGGAAGTCATAACAATAATTGGTGCAAAGAAAACATCATTATAGGATCAAAATCGCACAAAAAGGGGGCCAAACAGGGCCTTTCTGCGCTCACGGCGCACCCGCGCGCGTAAAACGCGTGACATACGCAGCCCAGTACTGTAGCGATTACTGTAGCAATTACTGTAGCAATTACTGTAGCGAGTTACTGCGGTAACTACTGTAGCGAGTTACTGCGGTAACTACTGTACAAGTTACTGTGGTGGTTACTGTTCAAATTACCGTGGTAATTACTGTTCAAATTACCGTGGTAATTAATGTGGCGAATTACTGCGGTAACTACGCGAGTTACCGCGGTAACTACTGTACAGTTACTGTAGCAGTACTGTAGCAGTTACTGTAGCAGTTACTGTTCATCGTCTTCTCCGATTTTCCAATCGGTTTTTCCGGCGATTTCGCCGGAATTCGACCCCCAAATACCCCCCAAACACGTAATTTAAGCAATATAATCCCTTGCCTGATGTCTTCCAACAAAAATCGGCCTCCGATTCGTCGATTACAAGCTTCAATCGAACAAAATCAACCCAAAACCTAAAATCAACAACCAACTCCAAAATCAACACCATTAAGCTCACGAATATATCTAAAACATATATTTGAGTCTAAATATTCAAGGATTAAAGCTTAACTCAACAAAATACAAAAAACCCCCAATTTTATCACCCACGGTCAACACCTAAAACCACCTCAAATCTTAACAAAATTAAGAACTAATAACAATAAATCACTTACCAAAAGCATGAATATGAATTTCCCAACTTGATTTCAAGCCAATATTGAAGATTGTTCTTGGCCAAGGAGGGCTACGGGAAGAAGAAATGGAGAGGGGAAGAAGAAAGGAAAGAAATGAGGAAAAAGGGAAGAAAAGTGAGGAAGGTGGGTCTCAACCCACTTCTCATTTTTAATAAAAATTATATCCGGATCGGGTCATGATGTTGTGTCTCCTCCCAACTTCTTTTATTCTAACAAGTCGCGGTCCATTTATTTAAGCACTTTGGCTCTTATTAACTTGTGGGTTTGCTACCCACTTATTCTTCCACTTCATCAAAATCATACCTACAAAATATCCATATAATAAATCCTTTGTTAATTAACCACAATTAATTAAATTAATTATGCGTTAATTAATCGGGATGTTACAATCTCTCCCCCTTAGGATCATTTCGTCCCCGAAATGCATAATCGGTCACGTGAATAATCAATGGGAAAAATGTTACTTCATTATGAGAAGTAAAAATTAAAGTCTAGCTACTTCAGATTCATATGCTCCTCACTTTCTCCAAGTAGCATATTCAGCTCCGTGTCTAGACCACAACACCCTAACCATCAACATGGTTTTATTCATCGGAACCTCATCATTTGTATCAATCACCCGATCTGGAACTCTTCGAACTTAAGACTAGCATCCAATTCAACTTTATCAAGCTGAATGATCTTATCTGGATCAGACAGAAACTTGCTAAGTTGGGAAGTATGGTATGGAATACATCATGGGCTCGACCCACTTCTGCTGGCAAAGCCAACATATACGTCACTTTCCCAACCATCTCAACAATCTCATAGGATCCAATATATCTCGGAATCAGCTTGGCTTCTTACCAAATCGGCGTACCCCTTTCAGAGGCGATACACGCAAAAATACGCTATCACCAACCTCAAACTCCACATCTCGACGAGCTAAATCAGCATAGCTCCACTGTCTGTCCTGAACCTCTTACATTCGATCCCTGATGATCTTCACCAACTCGATTGTCTGCTCAATCATCTCAAGACCCACATTTACCTTATCTGTTGGATCATTCCAACATAATGGACTCCTACACTTTCTCCCATACAATGCCTCGGAGGGAGCCACTAGATTTTCAAAACATGAACTACCGCTTCCGTCTCCAAATCATGCGTCGGGTAGTTCTATTGATCACCTTCTCATTCTGCATCAACACACCACCCAAACCTTTAAGTGAGGTGTTGGTCAAAACTTCGTACTCACCTGACTCATGAGGTAGAGTCAATAAAAATGCCTTTGCCATTACATTCTTCAAATGTTCGAACGCCTGGTTACAATCATCATCACACTGGAATTTATCATCGTTACAGAACAATCTCATCCGAGGTCTAGCAATGCTAGAAAATCCCTCAATAAACCTACTGTAGTAACCAACAAGATCCAAGAAACTTCGGATCTTCCCCAAATTTTCGGGACTTGCCATTTAAATACAGCTTTTACCTTAGCAGGATCAACAGACATACCAGTACCGGAAATAATGTGCCCCGGAAAAGACACACTCTCCAACAAAAATTCACATTTGGAGAGTTTAGCATACAGCTTATGCTCTCACAATGTATTCAAAACTGTTCTCAAGTGACCCGCGTGTGCCTCACGCGTCGGCGAATAAACCATAATATCATCTATGAACACAACCACGCACACGGCCAACAGGGGATGTAATGCCCTATACATGAGATCCATGAAGATCGCTAGTGCGTTAGTCAAACCAAAAGACATGACCGGGAATTCAAATGTCCTCAACAAGTCCTGAACGCTATCTTAGGCCTATCAGCCTCCGCCACCCTTATCTGGTGGTAGCCCAATCTCAAATCAATCTTACTGAATACACTGGCCCCTCTCAAGTAATCAAACAGATTCTCAATCCAAGGTAAAGGATACTTGTTTTTCCCGTGATTCGGTTCAAACCTCTGGAATCGATGAGCATCCTCATCGATCCCTCTTCTTATTAATAAACAAAACAGGAGTTCCCCAATGCGAGCTATTCGGCTAGATATACCCCTTATTAGTAAGCTCAATCACTGATCCCTCAACTCCTTCAATTCAGAAGAAGCCCAAGAAATAGGAGCTGCATCAGACATCAGCTCAATAGTAAAATCAATCTCCCGAACAGGTGGGAGACCAGGAATTTCACCGGGATAGACATCCCCGAACTCAGATACAACAGGGACATTCGAAGAAGCAGAAAATTCTGCTCGAAGATCCCTCCTCTGCCACAGGGAAAGAGAACAACCCCTGCGCATCAGGTCACACAACAAAGCAACAGAAACCACACCAATAACAGGTGGAATCAACGGATGTCGATAAGAAACACAGTTACCCAAAGAATCCAAAAAGGATATTCGTGGAACACCACAATCAGTCACAGCACGATGGCAAATAGCCAATCCATGCCCAATAGTACGTCAAAACCAGCCGGGCTAAAGACCACCAGGTCAGCCCTGAATTCACGACTCTCGATGCTCAACACAGCATCTTGCATCAAATGATCACTTCGAATATTATCACCCGAAGGTAAATGAACAAGCATCTGGTAGGGCACCAACGGTCCTACTCCATGCTCTCGCACAAATCGCAAAGCCACTAAAGAACATGAGGCTTCTGAATCGCACAGTACTAAGGCAGAAGGATTCGCAGCAGTAGTAGCATTTACTCCATGCTTACGAATGAAATTTAGAGTCTCAAATGAACATAAGACTCCAGAATCAAACACAATAACAGCAACACAAAATGCGACATAAATAATTCCCATATCAGGGAAACGGGTTTATCTCTCAACCAGAGAGTCAAGAAGAAACACATATGATACATGAATGACACACATGCCAAAACGTTATCCAATCAACGTAACTTTTCCATCACATAAAGACAACATACTAGGAAGTCCCCTAGTTCGGACTCGCCCTAGTGATATCGGCCCCCTTCACGTTACCGATCTTTCCATGCAGAACAGTCACCTTGCCTCGTCTTACTCGACAAGCATTCAACGCCAGTGTCAATTCAATGCCACTTCACATTATTATTCTTTCTAACCAAATCCGACAATACCCTCACTGGCATAGCCTCGAAATGGTTTCCACCATCCTTCGGATGCAGGCGGACTGCAAATATCTATATCACCCCAGTGGGTTATCGCAGTAGGGAGATTTTCTCAGTACCCTATTTCACTCTCGAGGGTACGTCAAACCCATCTGAACACCATTCAGCACATTGATCCAGCTTGGATCGCTATTCGAATAGCCCAGGCTTCCATGAGGCATTTCCAAACTACTCATCCAACTTAGATTACAACATCAACAAACAGTGTTAGTAGAAATCACCAATCATATACAAAGCAGTATATATAAACGACAAAATTAAATAACCGATCAAAAGTCATTCATAGTCCTCAATGACTGTGAGATAACAAGGATCCTGACTGGAGTACCATGGTTTCCTCACAGTTCCCCAACTGTGAATTAACCTTGTGTCCGTAGAAATAATCAGATATAGTAAAAATGCAATTCTATGCTATATGTACCCCACACACAGCTCACCACCTATGTCTACACAAGTTTTAATAAGATAAAAGAGCACACAGGCTCTGATACCACTCTGTAACGCCCCGAAAATTCAAACCTGATTTTCGCAAACGTTACCGCTGTACTAACTATCCTAAACTAGTGGCCAGCTAATTTAAAATAGCTAGTACAACACTGGGTAAACCTAAAGTGATCATCTGATTAATCCGTTTTAATGCGGAAGCTAAAACAAATAAAACATATAAGCACATAGGAGGACTCACCATCATAATCAAATAAACACTCCAGCTACTCATCCAGACTGCAAGCCTCTCAACAGCATACCAATATCTCAAACAGGGCTACCAGCCCAAAGCGTAAATCACATAAGGCCACCGGCCGACAGAAAGCAGATTCTAGGCACACAGGCCTCAACTAGCATAAAATCCAAGTCATGATAAACAATAGAGTATCACATAATCACGTAAGATAAACATAAAAAGTCCTATCTATGTGATCTCTCAATACCCCAAACCCAAATCATGCTCCAGCGCCTCCAGCAGGATCTATAAAACAGACAAAAGCAAAGGGGGTCAGTACAACGTACTGAGCAAGGCTACGTGCCGGGGAGTAAGGGAAAACAGAACCACATCTCAAGTAGTAAATATAGGTGATAAATAAACATATTAATAACGGCAGAATATAAATAAAGCAGTTAAACACCACACCGTCCCATACCGGTGCTTCAACCACGATCATACAATTGACATAAATAAATCATCACACCGTCCCATACCGGTGCTTCAACCACAATCATACAATTTATGCACGTGATGCATGGCCTAACATACACCTATCTACCCTATATGCAAATGCAAATGAATATGCCTAGCCGGCAACCTAAACCCGGGCGGTATGAACCCACGGGTGAGGATATCATCAACTCCAACCCGTTACAGGGTAACATACACCATCCCCGCAGGGACCACAGGCATCACAGCCCAATCACAGGCATCACAGCCAAATCACAGGCATCACAGCCTAATAATCACCCCGCAGGGCCATCGGGACTCAACAACACCGGTAAAGGCTGCCCGATCAGACATTTCCAATATGTCCATCCATCCATAATGCAATACCATGCATTATAATAACCAGCCCAAAAGGGCCAACAGGAATAACAACCAATAATCCACCCCGCAGGGTCATCGGGACTCAACAACACCGGTAAAGGCTGCCCGATCGGACATTTCCAATATGCCCATCCATCCATAATGCAATACAATGCATTATAATAACCAGCCCAAAAGGGCCAACAGGAATAACAACCAATAATCCACCCCGCAGGGTCATCGGGACTCAACAACACCGGTAAAGGCTGCCCGATCGAACATTTCCAATATGTTCGTAATCTCATAATGCAATATCATGCATTATAATAACCACCCCAAAAGGGTAACAGATATAACGGTCAATAATACACCCCGCAGGGCCTTCGGGACTCAACAACACCTGTGAAGGTTGCCCGATCTATCATAAATATCATAACAACCCATCGGGTTAATAACCGTCAATTCCAATGCAATAACATGCATATGACAATACAGTGATATTCAAGCACCTACACACTAGGTTCGCATGCTTCTCAACATATAAGGAATTCAATACATAGCCCCCAAGGCTAAGGCATTAGTGATATAATAATTCAACAGTTTTCCCTAAGCAATTCAACCCACACGGGCCAATTGATTAACCCACGGTTTACCAATAATATTTGGGGAAGTCATAACAATAATTGGTGCAAAGAAAACATCATTATAGGATCAAAATCGCACAAAAAGGGGGCCAAACAGGGCCTTTCTGCGCTCACGGCGCACCCCGCGCGCGTAAAACGCGTGACATACGCAGCCCAGTACTGTAGCGATTACTGTAGCAATTACTGTAGCAATTACTGTAGCGAGTTACTGCGGTAACTACTGTAGCGAGTTACTGCGGTAACTACTGTACAAGTTACTGTGGTGGTTACTGTTCAAATTACCGTGGTAATTACTGTTCAAATTACCGTGGTAATTAATGTGGCGAATTACTGCGGGTAACTACGCGAGTTACCGCGGTAACTACTGTACAGTTACTGTAGCAGTACTGTAGCAGTTACTGTAGCAGTTACTGTTCATCGTCTTCTCCGATTTTCCAATCGGTTTTCCGGCGATTTCGCCGGAATTCGACCCCCAAATACCCCCCAAACACGTAATTTAAGCAATATAATCCCTTGCCTGATGTCTTCCAACAAAAATCGGCCTCCGATTCGTCGATTACAAGCTTCAATCGAACAAAATCAACCCAAAACCTAAAATCAACAACCAACTCCAAAATCAACACCATTAAGCTCACGAATATATCTAAAACATATATTTGAGTCTAAATATTCAAGGATTAAAGCTTAACTCAACAAAATACAAAAAACCCCCAATTTTATCACCCACGGTCAACACCTAAAACCACCTCAAATCTTAACAAAATTAAGAACTAATAACAATAAATCACTTACCAAAAGCATGAATATGAATTTCCCAACTTGATTTCAAGCCAATATTGAAGATTGTTCTTGGCCAAGGAGGGCTACGGGAAGAAGAAATGGAGAGGGGAAGAAGAAAGGAAAGAAATGAGGAAAAAGGGAAGAAAAGTGAGGAAGGTGGGTCTCAACCCACTTCTCATTTTTAATAAAAATTATATCCGGATCGGGTCATGATGTTGTGTCTCCTCCCAACTTCTTTTATTCTAACAAGTCGCGGTCCATTTATTTAAGCACTTTGGCTCTTATTAACTTGTGGGTTTGCTACCCACTTATTCTTCCACTTCATCAAAATCATACCTACAAAATATCCATATAATAAATCCTTTGTTAATTAACCACAATTAATTAAATTAATTATGCGTTAATTAATCGGGATGTTACATAGGGTGTTTATATTAGGTTGTCTATTTAGCACTATCCTTTATTAATATATAGATTCCCTATTCCCTATTCCCATATCCCACTCTCATACTTTACAGATTTCATATTATATTCATATTTATTTGAATAATGAAATTATGATCTTTACACTTTTATGGAATTCTACCAATAGTATTTTTTACATTATAAATAAAATGATTATCCCATCACAGGTGTATTCGACTGGGACTTTGATAGATTTTGTTAAATTTTAACAATTGCATTTGGAAAGTTCATAAACCTCACATAAAGTTGGTTGATTTTGTATACACTATCCATATAGATTTTGGCTGACTTGTACAGAATTCATATAAAATTTTGATTGTTTAGAGAGGATTTGTATAGTTATATGATCCATTAAAATATATAAATAATTAAAATCCATGGACCATTTTAAAGTTTTTTTAAAATATATATTGAATACTTATAGATTTTAAAGACTTTTAAAAATTCGTATCAAATACCTCAAAATTTTTAAAAATCTTTAAAATCAAAATTAAATACACCCCTTCTTCGAAAAAAATTAAATACACCCCAACTTTAAAAATAATAAAAAAATCCTTTAAAATCTTAATTGAATACCCCACCTCAATTTTGAAAGCTTAATTAATTGAATTCAACTTAACTCCAAGCCTCAAGCCTCCACTCCCAATACATACTACTTATAAGTCTAAAATAATCATAAAACAAACATACATAAAATTTGAATAAATACAGGACAATAAAAAAAATAATAAGAGTGGCCCAATCTCAAGAACTTAGCATCAAAGAAATTGCACAATAAAAGAGAGAGAACTGAGAAGGGGCAGCTGCAAGTGGACAGCATGACACATGAGAAAAAATCAAAAGAAACCAAAGAAAGATTGTCCAAATTGAATTTGTCCAAGTTGTCAAGAGGCAGACCGGACCGGACCAGGATGCCAAGTTGCTGACATCCTACGGCTATAATCGCATGGCTCCCCCTGAAACGCATCCTCCGCCGTCCGATCACAACAGTTGAGCGCGCCAACTTGGTCATCCATATCGCAACTTGGGGTCCGGAAACGACAACCCCCAGCTGCCCCCACTACATAACACCCTCTGTTCCCTTCCCCACTTTACTAAATTATACTCCGGCAAGGGTACTATCGTCATTTCACCCTCCCTGCAAGTAGATGCTGCAACTAGCACTATTTTATTGCCCCTCACATGAATCTCCATGGACTTCCCTTAGCCCCCCTTTGAAAAACCCAACCGCTTTCTTAACTTAACCCTCCTTTGTCAAAACTTAAAATTATTCCACAAAAATACGCACGCACATATACATACATATTTATAATACATATTTTTATAATATAAATAGGTGTGTGTAGAAATTTCATTCCACATAGAGTTAGTTTGAAAAAGTTTATAGGAATTACTTCAATTTTCTTCCATCCATGAAAATGCTACAGAGAGTCCCGACCGCCACCGCGGGGTGCGACCAAGAATCGGCGGCGGAGGTCCCGGACCACGTGGCGAGGTGCCACAACCACAGAGTCGGGAGTAACCAGTGCTGCTCCGCCGTGACGAAGCACATCTCCGCCCCGGTGTCCACCGTCTGGTCCGTGGTCCGCCGCTTCGACAACCCGCAGGCGTACAAGCATTTCGTCAAGAGCTGCCAGGTCGTCGGCGGCGACGGCGCCGTCGGGTCCCTCCGCGAGGTCCGAGTTATCTCCGGCCTGCCCGCCGTCAGCAGCACCGAGCGGCTCGAGATCCTCGACGACGAGCGCCACGTCATCAGCTTCAGCGTAATCGGCGGCATCCACCGCCTCGCCAATTACCGCTCCGTCACCACACTCCACCCGTCCCCCTCCGGCGCCGGCACCGTGGTCGTCGAGTCGTACGTCGTCGACATCCCGCCGGGGAACACAGATGAAGAAACCTGCATATTCGTCAATACCATTGTCAAATGTAATCTTCAATCCTTAGCTCGGATCGCCGAAGAATCAGCTCGACGAAACCCTTAAAAAAATTCAATCTTTTTCCTTAATTAGGGCTCGCTGGATTTATAATTAGATTAGAAATCAATCTATCCAATATTGGAAAAAATTTCGTCTGATCTTCCACTAGTTTAATTGATTCTACTATTGATCAGATGTTCGTGTATTTCTTTCGCCTGTACGACTGCGTTTAATTCGTTCAAAAAATTCCTTTTCTTTTTCGTTTTAATTTTTTAATTTATCAGAAATTTTGCAACATAATGAGTGGTGATCAATGACAAGGAGAACAGACACGAAATAATAGAGAACTAGTAGTAGTAGTAGTAGTATTATTTTATGCATAATGCAAGCTGAGCTTGAATGCATTCCGAATCATCACAGTTCACAGAATATTATTACTACAAAAATTAGATAATTAGTGTAATATATTAATCACCGCTATTATTTAGGTATATTATTTTGAGTACGATGTGGGGGATTGATATTTGCAGAATTGCAGCCAATCCCTTTGTTTAATTAGTTCAAAGCTGTCTTAAACCACAGTTTGTCAGCGAAAGATTGGCAATATAATCTCTGTCTGCAACACTAACTTACGAGAATTACCAAAACATTTAAAACCACGTCATATTTAAAAAATGTTTGCCAACACGTACTATAAAGTACACCAATTTATAAATGTAATACAAAATGTTATAATTTCAGACTATAAACTATAATTTTATTAACTAGTAAATAACCCGTCGAGACTCGACGGGCATAACTATATATTTTATATAATATATATACTTATATTATATATAGTAATAATAAATTATATTTTGAGTAATGAAAAATGTGTAATGATTTTTTATATATTCAAAAGAGGATATATATATATATACATATGATATAATATAATTTAATTATTTTTAAAACTAATAAAAAAAATCATACTATACCGTATCTTTAGCTTCTGTGGCTTGTTCGGTACTAACCTAACAGATCAATAAAAATAATTATTAAAATAATATTTTTATTTAATTTGAAATTTAAATTAAGATAAAATAAAATTAAAAAATAAGTATGAAACATAAGATGAAAATTTTCCTAACAATTTGCTGAAAATTTCATTGGTGAAAATCTCATTGATAGGTGCTAGTATAACATTATATTTAAAAATGTCTGAATTTGAAGTAGTGCAGTTTGTATTTGTATATGTACTTTAAAAAATTACCGCTATAGGATCACCAATAGAGTTTATAAGAATATCATCCGAAAATGTCACATCTAATTGTACATCTCCAAAATCAATACCCGTTTTACCATCACCTATATCCACTATTCATTTTGCAAATTTTCTGTCATATATAAATTTCATTATAAACAACATTTATTGTGGTATCTTGAGTTAATCATTCTTAATTGTATATTAATACTTTTAGTCACATCTTGCTAGTGACACGAAATATTGCAACATAATTGTTCATGGCTAAAACTGCTTTTGGAAGATAAAATCCGACATTCTTTAAAGATTGACATTTACTGTTGTTTATAATCATAACAAAACAAACTATGAGTGAGAATTTTCTCATCTCAAATCGAATAAAAATTTTTGTCAAATCAAATAGGCTGATGATCGGCACCCTATCCCTCCCTGTTATTCCCCTTTGTAATTTGTGTGGCATGGGCTCCCACCACCCCTTTCCAGGCCTTCAATGGCTCATCCAAAAAAAAAATAGGCTGATAATCATTCTACCAATCAAGAATTTTCTACTTTAATGGTTTCCCGAAAATTAGTTTAACCTCAATATCTAGTTCTGCATCTTGGTTACTATAAACCTACTTCCATTACATAATTTATTTGATGTATATATATTCTTAAGAAGCATGACTTTGCAACCCTTATTCAACTATATTTCATGATTCAGTAATTCAGAACAATTGATCATGTTTAGATATTCCAATGAAAATAATTCATTAGCATTATTTATGCTTTCATCATTTTGACAAATACTGTTAAAACTGATATATATATATATACATTTTCATTTGCACACATACATTCCATGATGTAATTATTGATTGTAACAACAATTTCATTGGTAGGGGTTAATATATAGTAAAAATGTTTGGATTTGAAGTGGCGCAGTTTATATTTCTATTACTACTCTCAACAATTGCCGATATAGAGAGTTTATAAAATTATCATCTGGAAATGTCAAATCTAATTGTACATCTTCAAGATTAATACCAGCTTTACCAATTATCATCACGTATATGAAGTATTCATTGTGCAAATTTTTGCCATATATAATTTTAATGATACATAACATTTCTTATAGTATCTTAAGTTAATCCATCTTAGCTTATCCAAAAAAGTTAATTTATCTTAATTACATATTAATACTTCGAGTCCCCTGTTTACAGGGATACGAGATATTGCAACATATCACTGGCATGGGTAAAAACTGATTTTTTAAAATAGAGTCTAATCTTCTTTAAAGGTCGAAACTGGCTCCGCCCCTGTCCACCACGTAACGAAAATGAAAACACCTATCATTATCAACTACAGATATTATTTTATTATAAATATTCTTCTCATCATCAATCAGCAAAGGTAATAATTTAGCATGATCCGCTTCCATTCTACCTTATTTTAATATGTCTCTTCTAGTATCAATAGATTATTTGTTTCAGACGTTAATACTTCATTCAGTACCGGCATTCCAGAGAAAATTTTCAAACTTATAGAACTCGGAGCAATTAGCCTTTCAATAAAGAAAAGCAGGAGGAATTGTTCTGAATAAGTTGTGACAGAATGGGTTTGAGTAGCCAGAAGCATTGAGTGTTGTGCGTTTTGAGTTTCTCATTCTGGTACTGTTTATTTCGAGTTGTAATTGCTGCTGCTGGCCAGTAGCTCATGGAGCAGTGTGTTATCTCTCCATTTAAGGCCAACAACATTATATTTGTGTATGTTTTGTATGATGATTTGTGGAGTGAAATATAACTATATTACCCTCACAAAAAGAAAAAAATAGCCTTTCAATATGAACTTATTTTAATCATTCGCAATCACAATTTTCTAACAAAGCTAGATTTATATTTATTTTTCGTCAATTGTAAATCTGTTAAAATATAGATTAATGAATTACATCATCCATTGTTTAAATGTTACACTTTTCTTTTTTTGGTGTTTGGAAATAAGTGTTACATTACCATATTTAAAATATTTTTAAGGTTAATAATTTTTACTAATTGTACTTAAATTATTAATTTTTTTGTATTCATTTGAAATAAAACTCAAAAGGAATAAAGTAAAATGTGACTTATTTTATTTATTTAATTACTTCAACTAAATAAATTTTATTAACTTACCTTAAATCTTGTGTCATTTCTTAATATTACAGTTATTTTTCTTAAAAAATATTCCCTCCGTCGCACTCAAAGTGTCTCATTTTGAGTTTTTAACATTGTTTATTGATTAAATATCAAAAAAATATAGTCAAATTCGATTTTCTTAGATTTGTCTAATAATGTAGTTTTAAAATATGTATTTTACATAATTTTTACATATGTACATTTTAAGATATTAAATATTAAACAAATGTATTGGACGACGTGTCCAAAATTTTTGAGACATAAATAATGGGATAGAGGGAGTAGATTAAAAAAATAATTTTCCTTCTTTATTTACTGATGAATCTATTCGCAACTATATAATTGTATATTACTTTTAAGAGAAGTGACATATTTTTGTGAAAACATGGCCTATATATACATTAATTAATATATACAAATATTTTTTATATATTATTAATTTATCTTTAATAACTCCTCCAAAAAAATAATATAAATTCCATAATACACTACAAATTTCATTTAAATTTGAAATTTTATTTTTTAAAAAAAAAACTAAAAATTGTGGGAACTTCATATAAATTAAAAATTAAATATCTTTTAAAAACTAAAAATTGGGATTTTTATATATACATGAATATATCTTTAACATGAATACATAAATCTGATGTGCATAGTACATTTTGCTACATCATTCACCACATAAAAAATATATAATCAAAATTGAGACTAAACCTACACAAAATTACCGGCATTACAATATGTTCATTATATTGAAATATAAACACAACATAGTTCTTAGTTGCTAGTGCAAAACCTCGTCATAATAATCCTAGAGTGTAAAAACTGAAAATTTATAAATAAATGCACCAATAAAATTTAAAATAAATAAAATAAAAATACAAAATAATAAAATCTAAAATATATAAAATTAAAAATACAAATAAATAAAATCCAACATAGATAAAACAAAAAATGCAAAATTTCAAATTTTATTTTCAAATATTTTTAAAAGTGAATATATAGTGACACGATAGGAGAGAATTCATAAATAAATTATAGATTTTATACACGATAGACTAAGATCTATAATGAATATAAATAAATATGTAAAATTAGTAAATTAAAAACGCAAAATAATATAGATAAAATAAGATATGAAAAATTTCAAATTTCAAATCTTTCAAATCTTTTTAAAAGTGAATATGGTCGAAATTCTATATATTTAAAAAACTAAAAATCAATAATAAATAAATAAATAAATGTGAAAATCTAAATCGATAAATTAAAAATTGCAAAAATTTATAAAAATTAGAAATTTGAAATGGAGACACCACATTAAATGTAGGATGATTTGTTCACTAATGCTTTAATATATATATAGATTACTATACATACTTTTTTTTTTATCTTAAATTAACTATACAATATAATTAATGCCTTACGAAAGTTTTCATTTTAACGATAAAAAAAATTGTTGTAAAATTCTAAAATTTATCATTAACAATTATTGAATTAACACCGAAATTTATTAAGCGCCAAAGATTCAAAGTATGAAGGGTGAAAACTACAAAATTTTCAAAGCATAAACAGTGAAAACTCAAATTTGTTGTAGGGATACGTTTCTATACATATGGGTGTACGTGCTTGCTTGCGTACTTTGAACTGAATTTCTACAAGTTAAAAATAGAGAGTATATGGGTTAAGTTACGGTGCAATCAGTCAAAACCGCAACACATCAAGGCACAAAATCCAACCGTTCATTTAAAATCCAACGGTTCAAAATGGAAAAGGGTAAAGTTGTCCAAAAAATGTATAACATCAAGTCACTGAAAAATACACACAAGATTATCGCTGAAAAATACTAGAGTATGTCGCTGAAATATTATATAGTCTATCGCTGAAATACACACAGCTCGTCGCTGAAATATATTAAACAAAAAAATTAGGGTTTAAACTTTTTATGAAGTCGCTGAAATGCATGTTATCAAGTTGCTGAAATATACTATAACATGTCGCTAAAATATACAATAAGCCATCGCTGAAATACATGAAGTCATTATCGCTAAAAACACTATGCCTGTCGCTGAAATATATTATAGTGCGTGACTATTACTCAACATCGCTGAAATGTATATATGTTGGTCGCTCAAATGTACTAAAAAAATACTATTTTGGAGTAATATGCAAAATTACTTATTTACCCTTACAGTTCATCTCAACCGTTTATTTAAAAAGTTAATCAACAGTGAGGATACGCCGCAGTACATCATGTCAAATTGCTTAGTCGCACCCTAATAACTTCCAAGAGTATATATTGACAAACCATGAATTTTGAAATAGTGAAATACACACCCGTAAATTAAATTACCAACCTAAATTAAAAATGATGTAAAAAAAACCATGGCCGCGGTTATTTAACAAAATGCACACTGATAACCTATAACCCAAAAATCTTTTCTGTGTTGTTTATTTATATGTATATATTATAAATATATTTCTCCGTCCATAGAAAAATATCTACTATCATAACTTTCATTTTAAACATAAAAAGATTTCACTTATAAAAAAAACAATCCCTTTGGTTGGGGACTTACTCTAATGGTCAAGTTCCCCGACTCCCAACCTATAGGTTGGGGATTCGAATCCCCACCCGGCCCCCCATTTGTTCCCTTTGTAATTTGTGTGACATGGGCTCCTACCACACATTTTCTAGGCCTTTAAATCTCTCCCTTTTGTTTCCTTTGTAATTTGTATGACATGAGTTTTTACCACCCATTTTCTAAGCCTTTAATGGCTCATAAAAAAAAAATCCTTACTAATTTGACTAAAGGGTAAAAGTGAACATTCATGCATATATTGTATCAAACATAACTAGATGTTTGCTAGTACTCATACGCCACGGCCATGAATAAAATTTAATACCTTTTTATCAAATACTACTTTTTTCAGAGAAAATTCATTTATCGATATTTTTTTTAATACATTTTTACATGTGGATGTTTATTATTTTCCATGCTGTGTATAAATGATCATACCCTACATATGAGTATATAGTATTAAAAGTTTTTTTCTTTTTTTTTTTTTTTTTTTTTTTTTTTTTTTTTTTTTTGCACTGCAAGTTGGGGTGGGCTTTAATTATTTCGTGTGAGACCAAGTAGTGGTTAAGTGTGTTTTAGTTTTACGTTATTAGATAATAGTACCAACAAGTTGCTCATAATTGTTTGGCATTAATTCCTGTTCACAATCCAAACACGCATGCCCTGACGTATTTCACTTCGAACATTGTATGGTCTTTTGTTATGCGTTAAAAATGGATAAAACATCAACACCCTAAATTTATTTTTTTTTTAATTTTTTTATTTTTTAAAAAGTGAGATTTTAATGGAGGGGTTTAATTAGAAAATAACTTTCTTTGTAATTTTGTATTCTAAAAAAATGGACATAGATAAATCATTCATTTTACTATTATATATTTGAATTGAATATGATGGTCATACAATACAAGCCATCTTTATTTGAATAAAACAAGTCCTTTTATGTATAAAAGAAGGATTTTTTTTCATTAATTACTTAGCCAATAAGGGGGTGGGTATAATTCAATATGAAGGTGCAAGTGGGCACATTTAATATGTCAACCTTTTCCCTCGCTCTTTGTACTTTTCTTTTTATGGTTACAAAATAAGGAAAGAATTCTGCCTTTGTCAATTAAGCATATTGTAGTACTACTAGTATTATTTAGTAAATACTAGGAATTAGCCTTTGGGCGAAAGATAAGTAAACATTAATTATTACGACGACCCCAACTATGTAATTTGAGGGTTTTGATTGGCTCCTCCTAAGATGACAAAAGGTCATTTGAATTTGGGGATTATGATTACTTATACCATCTTTTAATTCGAGTTGGTGCCATGGAATACTACTCGCGCGTTATGTGATTTGTTCACAATATTTTTTTATTATTATTATGTATATATATATATATAAACTTTTTATTAGTGTGAGAATAATTAGATCCATGATAGTATTTCCTTGATTTAGTCATTTTTTATATATATATATATATATTATGAGAATTAATTAATATTAATTTATTATTTGTTGGCATGTACATTAAATCATGTTATCTTTACTGGTTATTATTAGAAGTAGCCGTTGATGTTAATTAGATAATTAGAATATATGGTCGTATCTGTCGCCTTTTTATAAGTGCGGTTCTTGAATTGATCCTCCATCTTTTCATATTTAAATGTCCTTTTTAATTAATGCTAAATTTTATCCAAATTCATACTGTAGTTTTTTTTTTTTTTTTTTTGCTTGAAAAGTTGGCGTCGTTGGTTTCCATTCCCACCCACCCTTAGTCCCTTACCCTATTTCCAAACTCTAATCAATTTATCATTAACTGAATGAATGAGTTCAATCTTAGTCGAGGCGTTTAATTTGACATGGCAAATCACATGTACAGAATACAGAGTGCTAAATAAAATGTGATTGAAGAAAAGAGAATTTGATTTGTCTTTAAGGTGAGGGATGAAACCAAAGGAAGGGGGAAAAAGGGTGGAAATTGTCTCACTGTCACACAAAAGCCATTGCTAATTTTTGGAAGAGCTAAAGCCATTGCTAATTTGTCGAGTGAGTTTGTGTCCATACTATGGATATCCTGAGGTGATATTTGGACGCAGTAGATGTGCTATGGATTTTTTTTTTTTTCGGTGAAGGACGCAAAGCGTCGGCAAAAGCTAAGCTACAAAGCTAAAAAACAACTACAGAACAAAGGAGAAAGAAGGGACAAAAAACCAAACAACCATTCAAACCTCAGTCAGAACCGAGGGTGGCAAACGCCCGCTGCATCCGCAGCAAGGCAGGGTCGAGCATCATCAGGTGGGAAGGCCCACGTAGTGAAAAACTCCAACGATCTTGCCCCACGCCTAGCCAAGATATCTGCGACAGAGTTTCCTTCCCGGAGAATGTGAAACCATCTATACTCCGGGTGTAGCTGCAATAGGTCCTTGATAGTGCAAATCAGGGGATAAAGAAGGTGATCCCGGTCCAGCTCATGCGAAATCAAATGTAATGCTGCCAAAGAATCCGAAAAGCAGGATGCTGAACGAATACCCTGGCGATGAAGAGCTCGCATTCCATCCAACACGCCATGAAGCTCCGCAACAATATTAGTACATCTGCCCACATATCCGGAAAATCCTTCCACCCATTGTCCATCTCCGGTACGGATGACCCCCCCAAAACCTGACGGCCCCGGGTTCCCAAGTGAGCTCCCGTCAACGTGCAGGAGGATGCCCCGTGTATGCTGAGGATTCCAGGAAACAAGGCGAAGTGGTTTCTGCCTTGGAGACTTACAATACGCAGCAGCCATAGCCAAGCCAAACCTGGTCGCTTCCCTAACCACCTGCTGCACATTAATAGCTTCCCCCTGCATGCAATATCCATTACGCCTCTTCCAGATTGTCCACAGGAGCGCCCAATGGCTGCTCTCCCAATTCCGACATCCCAATTTAAACCTGTCTGCAACACTATAGTTGTTATCCATATTAGCCAAAGTTGGCAGGCCCCCATTCAAATTCCAAGCAGCAGCGGCCCAGGAGCATTCAAAGAATAAATGCCAGATATCCTCCTCCGATTGATTGCATATAGCACAGGTGGAAGAACTGGCCAAGCGACGACGGAAGCGAAGGGCATTAGTAGGTAGTGACTGATGAACAATGAGCCACAGCATAAATTTGATCTTCTCAGGTATTCGAAGCCTCCAAACCCATTGACGAGACTCATCCTGTTGGGCGCCCCGTTGTCTCAATAGATGTGCTATGGATTTTGATTTTATACATATGGTAGTATATTTAAATATTCTCTTTCCTTTTTGTAGTTTTCTTAATTGTTGGAAACACTATGAATTTTGATTTTATACATATAGTAGTATATTTAAATATTCTCTTTCCTTTTTGTAGTTTTCTTAATTTTGGAAACACACAGTGGCATGTGCTTCTCGGTTAAAATCAACTTCCATATGGTAGTATATTTTATGACTTCCATGATGGACGGTTTTGTGTGGCCAAATCAATTCCATTACAGCACAAATTATTTGCGACAGGGAGATCAAAATTGAAATGCTAGACCTAAATTCTTGAGTAACCTGTTTCTGACCTGTGGCACCGGTTTTTTCATTGGTGTTGCTGTGAAATAACTGGTGCTGATGTTTAGTATCGATAGTGTTATATACCTACAGGAGTAGTGATATATATATATGTTTATAACGAATGCTATGACACATTTTGATTGGTATTGCATATTAAGTTCAATGTGTGGCAATATTGTGTTGTAATTCATATCAACAAAGATTGAATATTAAGGTTACCCTGTGATAATTAACTGTACTTTACAAGTGTTCAACCGAGAAGCATCATGACAGACCACTGTGCTTTGTTGATATGAATTACAGCACAATATTGCCACACATTGAACTTAATATGCAGTACCAATTAGGATGTGTCATAGCATTCGTTATGAACATATATATATCACTACTCCTGTAGGTATATAACACTATCGATACTAAACCTCAGCACCAGTTATTTCACAGCAACACCAATAAAAAAACCGATGCCACAAGTCAGAAACAGGTTACTCAAGAATTTAGGTCTAGCATTTCGATTTTGATCTCCCTATCGCAAATAATTTGTGCTGTAATGGAATTGATTTGGCCACACAAAACCGTCCATCATGGAAGTCATTAATTACTCAGCCAATTATGACATTAATGAGGGTTTTTGACAAATCCACTTTCCTTTTCATTACATTGCACATAATTGGTATTTTTGCACAACATTGAAACACATAGCACAACCTCTTCAAGCCAGGAACACGTATTGATATCCAGATTATGAAGAATCTGGATAGTAACTTAATTGCTAATTTGTTACACCTTTTTTTGCCCATTCATCATTTAATTATCAAGGTAAGGTCTTTGGTTTTTTTATTTATGGAACAAAATCCAAATGAGGCTATATTCAGATTTTTTCCATTTAAGTTTGACCAGTTGTCACTAACTCACTCCTACTATTGTAGTGTAGCATCCCTCGACCCTGAAACATACATACTCCATTGATACGTGTGAACGACATTAATCCTGCTTACCACAAATACTTCATCTGTTTTGTTTTATTTGCTAAGGACTTACCCAACACGTACTCCAATTTACATTTTAAACCATTAATAACTCAATTTCGGTATAAGTAAAAATTTCAAAAGTTTCGATATTTAAAAATTACACGATGAGACGAATTTAACAAGATCTCACTTAACTATATTTTAATTTGTATAACTATGATAGAAATTGAAATCAAAGTAATTCAATGAAAAAGAAAAAAAATTGATTTGGGCAATAATTTGAGAAGGGAGGAAGTACTACTACGTATACTGTTCATTAATTAATTAAATCCAAACCCCGCATGTCCTCTAGAATCTGGATCTTTAATCACCATTACTACACTAATTAATTAATTAATGTCACTGCTTGCGTTCTCGCTTTCCCATTGGTCTCTATCGCTTGTCGCCCGTCGGTCGCCCAAGTGCTTCATTTTTCAACTGAACAAATCACCGAGACACCAGCGCGGCGGGGAAACCGCTTGCCCTCGTCGCACTCATCAGTCGAAATGCAGAGATGGCAAAAGAGGAAAACCCATTTCCCCCTAGTTGCGCTCGTCTTGTTCGTTTTCTTAGCTCTTTCAATCGTCTACAACGAGTACAATATCCCAGGGATTCAACACAACCGCTCCTCCCACGGTCAACATCAACGATCTGCCTTCCATGCTGGATCTTTGCTCAGGTCCGCTCCTTCTCGGAGTTTCTCTCTTTCCCAGAAACATCCTGCAGGTTCGTTTTACTCACTTCAAATTCCGTGTTTTTTTTTTTCCTTTTTTTTTTTTTAATTATCAGCAGTTGCTATTGATTTTGCGTTTATTCTTCGTCTGTGGGTTTGGTAATCTTTTTAATTCTTTTAGTTGTTTTCTGTAGTTAGAATTGGGGGGGTTTGCTTTCAAGTAAATTCATGGATTCGATTTGATTTTTAGTGAGTCTGGATAAAAATACTACCTGCGCTTCCACGGTAAGGTACAGCGGGAGAAAAGCTGTTTCTGCCGTTGGCACGGCTGAATCAAGCGGCCAGAGGGAAGGAATGTGTGACCTTTTTTCCGGAAAATGGGTTTTCGACAACACATCATACCCACTGTACAATGAAGCCCACTGCCCATACATGTCCGATCAATTGGCTTGCCACAAGCATGGAAGACAAGATTTAGGGTACCAATTCTTGAGATGGCAGCCTCATAACTGCAACTTGAAGAGGTATTTAACTTCTAACAGCCTATGTATTTTTGATGAATTTATTCAGATTTGAAGAGTTCTTGTTTGATCAGCAGAGCTTGCATTTTGAATTATGTGTATTGGTGGGTTTGTGATTTATGGAAATGTAGGTGGAATGCAGTTGAAATGTGGGAGAAACTGAGGGGGAAAAGATTGATGTTTGTTGGGGATTCATTGAATAGAGGGCAGTGGATTTCCATGTTGTGTTTGTTGCAGGCTGTGATTCCAAAGGATAAGCAGTCTATCACTCCGAATTCTGAACTAACCATTTTTAGGGCAGAGGTATTGCACAATTTAGAGTTATTTCCATGAGTGGCGCGTAATTAACAAATATTGTGAATAGAAGTCGACAAGAAATAGTTTGAATTTCAAGAATATTGATTCGAAAGCATTGTGTGGTTTAAGTTTTTGGCCGTATAAATGCTAGGTTGAGCTTATGGTGCAGGTGCATCAATCGTCTTATAATTCTGAAATCCGGTGTCGCTGCAATTTATACAGAATTATAATGCTACAGTGGAGTTTCTTTGGGCACCTCTTCTTGTCGAATCCAATAGCGACGATCCAGTTGATCATCGACTCAGAGAAAGAATACTGCATCCAGACATGATTCACAGGCATTCATCTCGATGGCAGCATGCTGATATACTTGTCTTCAATTCGTATCTATGGTGGAGGCAGGGGCCTGTTAAACTCTTGTGAGTGTAAATGTATGAATACACCATATAGAACAAAAAAGAAACGATCCATTTGTTGCTCCCATGTCTCTAACGTTAATTTTTAGGTGGAGCGATGAAGAGAACAATGTTTGTGAAGAAATTGGTGGTCTTGGAGGCATGGAGTTAGCCATGGAATCATGGGCAGATTGGGTGGCCAAAAACGTCGACCCCTCAAAGAAAAAAGTCTTCTTCGTCACCATGTCGCCCACACATTTCGAGTATGCTTTTTAACTAACCTTACAAAAAAGTATATATTAGCACCATTTTTTCTTTTAATCTCCACTGTTATGTAAATATCGTACAGGAAGAACGAGTGGCAGCCGGGAAGCCAAGGTAACTGCTATGATGAGAAGCAGCCCATAGACGACCAGGGATATTGGGGGAGCGGTTCGGACCTGCCCACAATGCGGATGGTGGAGAAGTTGCTGAGCAGGGTGTGGTCTAAGGTTACAGTCCTGAACATTACGCAGCTGTCTGAGTACAGAAAAGACGGTCATCCCACAATATATCGCAAGTTTTGGGAGGTTTTGGGACCAGAGAGATTGGCAAACCCTGCTAGTTATTCGGATTGCATACACTGGTGCTTGCCCGGCGTGCCTGATGTATGGAATGAGCTGTTGTTCCAATTTTTGTGAACAAAGACAAATGATGGACCTTTTGTAAGGAAACTGTGTTGTAAGTGTTAATCTTTGAACAATCCAAAAAGTTTACTGTATGTTAGAAATTGATTTGAGGTGAAATTTTTGTTCCTGGTTGATACTAGAGGCTGTGTTGGTGGTGTTCTGTTGTAATGCCAAAGTGAAATGAATGTGAGTGGATTGGGATCCAGTGTTTTGTTCTCTCTTCATTCCATCAATACACACATTAAAAAAAAAAAAAAAAAAAAAAAAAAAAAAAAAAAATATATATATATATATATTTAGTAGAAGTTAGATCAGCATCAGCGATCAAGCAACTTTGGAGAACTAAGAAATACTAAAGTTTACTACCAACCCTTCTTTTCACAAGTCATTTGCATTTTTTCTATATTCTGAATGTACTACTAGAAAGATCATCATGCAATTTGAAATGAACCATGAACCAACTAGAATTTATATAGATATGTTCAAGATCAACACACACTGCAAAGAACTACAGAGTGAGAGTTGTATCAGGCTCTGTAGCGTCAACGCTGCATTTGCAGAACTCTTTGTCTTCAAACCACTGGCCGGAAAGCAGCTGATGAGCACAACCACCATCATCATCAACCAGGCTTCTTGTTTTTGAGACATCTTGCTACCAAATTAAGAAAACAATTGTAATAAAAACACCATAGACTGATGAAGAGAATCCAGACATAAACCAAATAAAAGCAACAGCACAGTCTTTACCTTCCTAAAAATTGTTCCATCTTCCTCCACGTGCCACCCGGCTTCCTCACATAGCGCCTTTAGAAGATCATTCGAGTCCGCGTGTTTTGGAAGATCATAGTTCCCATAAGCCCTTAACCCTGCAAAGATCTTATGAGTCATCGCCCGCCTCCTCCTCTCCCTATCCTTATTATTCATCCTTTCCCTCTCGGAAGGGAACCGGAACTTAGTCACCAAGCCATTCTTCGTAGAGCGGCGCACCAACCATGGACCCTTCCCAGTCTTTATACACCCTCTAAGCAAAGCATTGTTTCTCTTTGGTTCCATTCTCTTAAATTATACTTACGTACTATGCTTTCTTTCTTTGTTACAATGAACTCCAATCCGCTTAATATATATAGACTTTGAAAGGAACAAAAAAGGACGTACTTCAATTCTTTTGTACAATCTGATTTTATTCTTTCTTTCTGTTTTGTTTGTCTTCTTCAGACATATGGACGTGGTTACTGTGTTAGGCAAGGTTTTTATGTTGATATCTTTCTGTATTTGCTGTCTTCTTCTTTGGGGACAGTCATGAGAGATCGACTGTGTTATTACAAAGGTGGGCAGAAATTTGATTTGGGTCATCTGCATGAGTGAGAGAAAATTTCTATAAGTTTGATGGTTCCAACTACTGTAAGACATATTCCTTTTGCTTTTCGATCGGAAAAGGGGAAAAGAGCAAATATTCTGTGTTGTAAGAATATCACAGCGTGCCGCAGATGAGATGAAGGTACCGACCGGTGGTACGATTTCATCTCGTTGTGTAACGTGTCGAGCGCGGGGAGTGAGATTTGATTTCATCCATTCGATATTTGTAATTATTTGTTCCTGTAAGTCTTTCTTAATGATAAGAACATGATGCCTGCGTGATCATGTCCACCGTACGATTCAGATTGAGTCTGGGTATAATGGGCCTAGAATAATTAATTCAGGAAGGCCCACAAACACTATATTATTTTGGGCCAATTTAGGCCCAGTCACTGTCCAATTCAACATGGAAACCCCAATAATGGTTATAGTTGGGGACCATGAATTTCGGCCCAGGTCCAATGAAAGTAATACATTATCAGCTGTAAGCCTGTAACTCACTCCATATTTTTTGAATTGCAACATTTGTAATTGGCAAACACACCGATACATATTTTTCCTTTTTTAGTAAACATTAATACTCATGTGTCGGTAAAGGTGTGTGGGGAGCCCAAGCAACCAAGCCACACAAATTACAAATGAGAACAAAAAGGAGGGATAATGGGCGGGGTGGGGAATTGAACCCCAACCTATAGATTGGGAGTCGGGAGACTTACGGTGCGTTTGGTTAGAGGGATCTTAGATTACCAGTGGGAATGTGATTGCTGGGAATGTAAGATTACTGGGAATATGAGATTGCTGGGAATCTTATTTTTTGATATTTTAAGATTATTGCGTTTGGTTAGATTGGGAATCTCAGATTTCCAGTTCTAATTAATTTACCATAATGTCCATGAATTTCAATTGAACAAATGTTATAAATATATCATTTTGCTACACAATAAAAATATTTAAGCCGATTTATTTTTTTAAATATTGAATATTCTTTGGAAAAAAGGATAAATAGGTCCTTTTTCTTTTCAAAAAATTCAAATCAGTCCTTTTTCTATTTTATTATCAAAACAGTCCTCTACAAATGCTAATTATGTTTAAATCAGTCCTTTTTTCACTAATTATATTCTAATTGCTGACGTGGCAAGGGTTTTAATTTAAACCTGACACGTGTGCATAATATTAGTCCTTTTTCTTTTATCTTTTGCCAATTCAGTCCTAAACTTTTATTTTGTTCTATTTAGTCCTCTACCCCAATCACTCATTTTTATATTAATTGGCCTCAAACCTTTCAAATTATTTCATTTTAGGCCCAGAACCTTAAATTTTTTATTATTACTAATCCATTTATCAAATAAATGCACAACATACTTCCATAAATAAAATTAAACACCAAACCTCATATATTGGGTTCGAATGCTTTGTTATCGGGTCTTTCAAGTACCGGAATTTTACGGACTCTCTCTAATAACCACTCGACCGCAACCGATTGTTCATTGGTTTTGGTTTCCTTCAGTAACAATCAACAGAATCTTACTTTGCGTCCTACCTTAGGATGTAGCAATATTTGAGTAAATGATTTAACTTGAATTTTTGGAAGGTTATGGATACAGGAAGCCTTGGTTTTATTGAAAATATTAATATTATTAAAAATATTAAAAAAATAGCCTGAATTTTATTTTCCACAAAGTATGATTGTGCTGATTGTTGCTGAAGGAAACCATAACCAATGAACCATCGTTACGGTCGGGTGGTTAGGGAGAGTCCGTAAAATTCGGAACTTCGAAGACCCGGTAACAAGGCGGTCAAACCCAATGTATGAGGTTTGGTATTTAATTTTATTTACGGAAGTATGTTGGGCATTTATTTGATAAATGTATTAGTAATAATAAAAAAATTAAGGTTCTGTGCCTAAAATGAAATAATTTGAAAGGTTTGAGGCCAATTAATATAAAAATGAGTGATTGGGGTAGAGGACTAAATAGAACAAAATAAAAGTTTAGGACTGAATTGGTAAAAGATAAAAGAAAAAGGACTAATATTATGCACACGTGTCAGGTTTAAATTAAAACCCTTGCCACGTCAGCAATTAGAATATAATTAGTGAAAAAGGACTGATTTGAACATAATTAGCATTTGTAGAGGACTGTTTTGGTAATAAAATAGAAAAAGGACTGATTTGAATTTTTTGAAAAGAAAAAGGACCTATTTATCCTTTTTTCCAATATTCTTTATACGTAATTTATTGTATGATAATTACTTATTTAATGTTTCTAAATCCTTATTATTTTTATTTTATATATAGAAGAAAAGTAAATTTTAAGAAAATATGAAAATATATATTAAAATATGAGAATATATATTAAAAAATATGTTTAAATAATTTAAAATTTTCAATTTATTTTTTAAAATTAAATTCATATAATTATCATTTTTTAGAATACAAATATATAAATTTATAAAATAAAATAAGTATAAAAAGTGAGGGTATAAAAGTCAAATTAGTATAAAAGTAGGTAAAGTGGAGGTGGTAATCTAAGATTACCTGCCCTCCGGGTGGGAATCACATTCCTACCTAAAACACCCAACATTCCCACCTCGGTGGGAATGTGACATGTGGAATGTGACATTCCCACATGAAACATGCCCCGAACCAAACATAGGCATGTTTCATTCCCTATCCAAGATTCCCAGTGGGAATCTCAGATCCCCCGAACCAAACGCCCCGTTAGGGTTTCCCCATCCCCTTATACGTATTTTCAATAATTAATACCTTAAATTATGTAGTATAGAATTATAAATTATAAAATTAATATTTTAGGACTACAAGTTTAGACAAATCTAATAAAATCTCACTTAACTATATTTTTTTTTACATAACTATGATAAAAATTTAAATAAAAGTTAAAATGTGAATTGTGCAAAATAGTGCAAGTTTACAATTCCAAAAAGACGGGGTAGTAATTAGTTAAGGATTCAAATTTGCCACGCATTCAGACCATCAAGCCATAAAAAATGGTGAACATAATTTATGAAATGATTTCATAGGAAGAACACACACTAATGTTGTCACATGACTCGCATTTTATATGTCTGGTGTATCGATATTTTTTCTTAAGACTAGAAAATTAATATGATTATTTTTAAGTTATACAAGTATATGCTCAAAAATATTTAAAATTTATAAAATAGGATATAATAGAACTATACATATCATATATTAGTATCAAAATAGAAATACGTACGGAGAGACACAGAGAGGAACCCATTCTGATACCCCCATATCCCATTGTCGAAAACATGACTTTTAAATTATGGTAGGTCAGCTATGTATGAAGCCATGGTTGGGAGTATTAGTTTATTACTAAAGTAATACTCCCCGTTTTCTTATGTTTGCAACATTGGTATTTTTTTCACTATTCACAGTTTAACTTTGTTCCAAGTTTTTAATCATAGTTGCGAAAGAAAAAACTTAGTCAAGTGAGTTAGATTCGTCTAAACTTGTAGTTTTGGAATATCAACTTTCTATAATTTTTTATTGTACACAATTTAAGTTATTAATCGTTGAAAATGTGTATCAGCATGCGTGTTTGTGTCAAATGGTGCCAAAAAAAAAAAAAAGGAAAAGAAAACGGAGATAGTATGTATAAATTATTTAAGATGGAACAAAACAAAAAAGAAAGAAAGTAATTTGGAGTGGTGAAAAAGCCAATCACCTTTCGAGCTAATAAATAAATCAAATGTTAAAACGTGTTATCCAAAAAAAAATAAAATCAAATTGTAAAATGGTCCTACAAGAAGTTTAAAAAGCCAACAAAGTTGCTAGTAGGTTCTTCGAGTAATCAACTAAAAATAGTTTACTCCATCCGTCCTATTTAAATTATTACACTTCTTGGCAGGGATTTTTTGCACCCAATTTAATTAACTTATTTAAATATTAATTTATATTTTAGAATATATAAAAATAAAATTTATGTTCTATATTGAAATTATACGCTGAAATAAATAAAATAAAACTCAACTTGACTATTTTTTTTAAATTATTATATTGTAATACATTGAACCAAAGTTAAATAATGAACCATATCAAAAAAATATATATATATAATGATTTTAAAGTTGATATGGAAAATGCCATAACTAATTAGTGCATATTTTATATATCTATTTATGCCGTTTTAAAAATGAGAACAAACTATTTATTTTTTGTATATTATTTGATAAAACTATATATACTCCTACTAGATTACAGTATGTAAGGGAAAAAGGGAAAAATAAAAGAAGGGGGCATGGAGAGATGGAGCCCCTTGAGTGTTCACCGCAAGGTTGTTAAGATTGAGATTCTATATGGGATCGTTTTTCTCTTTGCAAGATTGAGATCATAGGATCGAATATGGATCCTAAGATCTTATGAAATTGCAATAATAGATAGACTCAATTATGCATACTAACAAGTAAAAACATTATTTCGTGTGTTTCTGAATCTTGTAAGTTAATTAATACTTAGTATAATACACTACAAAAACATCACAATTAAACATAAAATATTTTCACATACATACATGTTATGTTTTTTTATACATATTATACATAATGTATACAAGTTCTTAAGTTTAAAATTAAAGAAAAAAAGTCACTTTGATTCCAAATCAGAAAATATTACAAAATTTTTATGCGTTTAAGAGGGTATAATCGTAAGATCGTAGAAGCGTTTGAGGGAGTATAGCCCTAAGATCGTAACATTCTACTATCAGTATCGGGATCTTACTAATTTTAAGATCCTACAAGGATCAGGATCGTTTTAGAGAGATATGATCGTAAAATCGTAAGATTCTAAGATCAGGATCGGGATCTTAACTATGGTTCACCGTATTTTCCATGGGATTAATAACCACAGTGTAATAAATCTAAAAGAAGAAACCAGAAATAATGAAGTTTGCAATGATGAAGTTTCCAAATGGATACATACAATGGTCCACCTCCTCCCAACTTTCTTTGCTTCAATTCATTTTCATAATTAATAAGTAATGCATTTCGTACTATATACTTATATGCTGCCTCTTCCCTAAATTAATGCCCTCCTTTTTACCAAATTATTCATCAATTTTATTTTATCTTTAATTTTTTTACATGACACAAAACTTTTTGCTTAAACAATTCGTGAAATTCACATTACATAAATAAAATAAAGAGTAAGGATAGGGATGGCTGAGAATTGAACTCCCAATTCAACAAAATTATAATTGACCCCATCTTCATTTCGTATCATGTTAGCTAGCGATGCTTGATTGTAGGCGTTGCCAAATATGAAACTAGTTAAATTCATGGATGTTTAATACTCCAATCACCATTGCCATTCGCTGCTCATTTAAATTATTCTAGAAACAATTTTTCTTATCAAATGGTTAATCAATTTATTTTTAATAATGAAAAACACCACATTAGGGGTGATTAACGAGTAGAGCTACTCGAACTCGGCTCGAAAAAAAAACTCGACTCGTATTCAAAAAACTTGAGTCGAGTAGGGCACTGGAGTATCGAGTTCGAGCTCGAGCCCATGTATATGATACTCGAACTCGAGTCGAGCACTTGAGTCGAGTCGAGTATCGAGTACTTGACTTTTTTTTTTCTTTTTTCAAAAAAAAATTAAAAGGGAAAATGCAAAAAAAAAATCGATAAGCTCCAGTTCGAGCTCAAGAATGAAGAAAAAAAATACACGAGCTCGAGCAGCTCGACTCGATTGAAATATATATATATATATATATACACTCGAGCCACTCGAACTCGAACCCGAACTCGAGGACAGTCGAGCTAGAGCTTGACTACTCGATTCGAGCTCGAGTACCTATATTTCCCCATCAACCCACACCACACGTCAAAATCCAAATGGGAGATCGAATACCCTAAGGGATCGTTTGGTTAGGGGGAATGTGAGATTCCCACTGGAAACTTGGTAAGGCATTTAGCATTCTCATGTTTGGTTGGATGGAATATTTGAGTTGGTATCTAAGATTACCATCACGATGGGAATGTTGAGGCTTTTTGGTGGGAAATGATTCCCATCCTAAACTCAGGTAATATTAGATTACCAGAAAGCTTTACATTATACTACCTCTGTTCTCTTTAAAATACAACATTTCACCCCAGTACGCAATTCAATATACATCTTTAACGATTAATAACTTAAATTGTGTACATGTAAAAATTATAAAAGGTTGATATTCTAAAACTACATTATACGAATAATCCAACAATATCTTACTTGACTATATTTTTTCTTATATAACTATGATAAAAATTTGAATCAAAGTTAAACAATGAATAGTAACAAAAAGTAAAATATTTCACTATCACAAAAACGGAGGTAGTATTATAATCTAGAATTAAATTATCTTTTTTTTTGGTAAACAGTGACACTCGTGTGTCTGCAAAGGTGTGTGGGAGCCCAAACCACACAAATTACAAAGGGGGTAAAGGGGAGGGATAAGGGGCCGGGTGGGGATCGAACTCCCAACCTATGGTTGGGAGAAGGGGACTTGACCGCTAGGGTAAGTCACCAACCCCAGAATTAAATTATCTTTAATACCCTTTTAAGTTAGAAAATTATTTTATATGTAAAAAATTATAAAAGGACTTACCTCGAAAGTTCATAAATATTTTCATTTAAAATTATAAAAGGATCCTAAAAAATTTTAATATTTATTTAATTATATTTTTAAATTTAATCATTTAAATTAAACTACACTTAATAACCTAGATAAATTAAGTTAATAATTATTTAGCTAAAAATACTAATAATTATCATATATGAATAATAAATTATGTATAAATATTTTTTGAACTAAAAAAATTATGTTTAATTATTTTTTGTTGTTTAGTAAAACATTATATTGATACTCCCTCCGTCTTACTATTTGTGTCCCAAAACTTTTGGTTACTGTATTTTATGTAGGAATAGTTAATATTTAATGTAGGAGTAGATTAGTGTTTAAAGTGGGGGGTAAATTAGGAATTGATGTGATGTGATTGTAATGAGTATGAATTTTTAATCGATTTATTTATTTGTGATGTGATAGTTGTGTCTTTGAAATTTTAGTATATTTATTTATTAGTGTGATGTGATTGGAGTGGGTTTAGTAATTAAAATATTTAATTATTTCCTAGATAGGAAATGTGACAATTGTAATGAGACGGATCAAAAAGGAAAGTGAGACAGAAGTAGTGGGACGGAGGGAGTATTATTTTTAAATTTAAAAATAAGGACATTGTTGTAAATTAGCTTGAATTGAAAATTTAATATTTATAGCTCAACCAAACGCAGAAATGTTGAAATGATAAAATATAAGATTTCCGGAAATATCATATTCCCAGTAATCTGAGATTCCTGGTAATGACATTCCCACTGCTAATGGGGATGTTGGGGAGTAAGCGGATCCGCTAGCAGATAGCAGATTGGGAGAGCAGAATGTCTCACAGTTCTCTTCCTAAATCCGCTATCCGGATCCTGACTCCCAAACATTCCCAATGTAAGATCACTCCAACCAAACAGTTCCAAAAATTAATGGGTAGAAGAGAGTGGCAAAGTTGTGAATAATTGGAGAAATAAGGGGTAGGATGGCAAGTGAAAGAAAAGAAATCCCACATTCCATACTAGTGTGCATTGGAAATTGAATCCTGCAGCAGAAGAAGCTCTAACTCCCACAATCACACTTTTCTTTACTTTTCTGGGTCAGAATAATAATTATTGCCCGATAAAAGTTGGGAGTACGAAAAAGTGGCAGAATTCAGAAAAATCCAGGCCCTGCTGTTTCATCGTCTTCGAGGCTCTGATCATGAATGAATAATTGGTCATTTTCATCTACTACTGTCATTCTTCATTCATAATTGGGAGATCATGGTTGCTCCACACCTGATGGATCCCCACTCTTCATTTCAGATATCAACGGTCTGGATTCAGGATTCCTTTTTTTGTTTCTCAAACTGGACGCTCCTGGACTTTTAAAAAGCTTAAGGCACTACTTAAAGCAGGTCTTTTTTGTACTTCTTCCTACAAAATCATTCTATCAACTTTTACACACACAAAAAAATTGTGGGATTTGACTAAAGAATTCAAATACTGACTGTAGAAGCCTTAAGTCTAAACATCTTTTTGAATTTAATAAAAAAAACAAAAACAAAAAACAAAATTCTTGCAGTAATGTACTAGTAGTATTACTACACAATCTTCTATTTCTACCCTTCTCACTTACCAAGAAATGTACTTGAGGTGGAGAGAGAATTAACATCATTGGGGGAATAAAGAGATAATATTGGAAAACTTTCATAGAAATAGCCAAAATGACAACTATTGTGGAACACTTTTTCATCTCTAAAAAGACTACTATTTTGGAACGGTATGAGTACATAATCCTTCCACTTCAAAATACTTCAATTACCAGTTCTATTTTCTTTTAGAAGATATAGTTACAAACTTACAATCATCAGCTAGGCATTTGATTAAAGTTGAGTGATATGATCTTTCGCTTAAAGAGATTGCGAGAGCTCATGAATTCCACACAAAATTAAATAGCCGGTTTCCAATTCCATCCGTTGATATTATAATTACTTAGATTGTTCACCAATTAAAAAGAATTATTATTAAAGTGGGATTTCCATTGTCCATAAGCTCAAGTGATGTATTTTCATGATAAGTTGTGTAAAGTCAGAAGTTTGGCTGTGGCAACACTTGATTTTGATGACTCTTATTAATTTCAGCCATCATTAACCCAAAGATTATTGCATAAAATGAGGGAAAGTAATGATGAAGCAAAAGTAATTTCTCAACTAATTAATAGCTAGAGTACTAATTTTCTCCAAAACCCTTCTTTTTGTTGGGTGCACATTAGAAGAATTCGTGGCAGGAATTTAGAGAAAACCCACATGTATTGTCACGTAGTTAATTCAAAAAATAAATACTAATTTCAATAACGTAGTCGGCAAGAACGTTTAATTTGTTTGGTTTATTACAACATTATTATATTATGATTATTACTAAGTACGCATACTGTAATAATCTCCCTATTAAATCAAACCCTCGGCAGCTCCCTGGTGTCCGACTCCAGGCCTGACTCAGAATCATCTCAATGGACGGCGATGATGCATGATGGATCCAGAGTCCAGTGTGTTCCTACAGAATTATTTCCTAACAGGAACAATATATAGTCAAAGATTTCTGATAAAGGGGGGCCTGGATTGTAAAATTGATAGATGACGTTGTTTTCTGGCATTCCCCACGTTACTCTTTTGATAGCTATAAATACAGCCCTCCATTTTCGATCCTTTCCCCAATCTTATGTGTGTCGTCTTCCTTCCCCAGTTTCCCCATGTTTTCTCTTCTTTTTTTTTTTTTTTTTTTTTTTTTATCAGGGTTGATTTCTCACAGGCATTTTGACAAGCAGGTTTTGTGCGAATAATGGAACAAAGTATGGAGAATCCATAAAGCTCAGGAGGGATAGCACCACCACCCACACGGACGACAGTCAATTTCGGTCGTGACGTGTCTCTTGTAGCGCTATCCATCCTGAGTTTCATGGGTTCTTGGCATACTGATGGATATCGATGTTCTGGGAAGAGATGCATGTGGTTGGTTGCCTTGCCTGCATTATTTATGTACAGCCAACCATTTTATTACCTTTTTTGATGCATCGGATGAAGTCTACTATATAACATTTTTCGTGGGAAGCTTAAAAATTACTTGATCATTTTGGTTAAGCATCTCTCTCGAGTTCCTTTATTTTAATTGGTTGGGATTTTGTATTGTACTCCATTTTCCTGGGAAACAACTAGTGGATCATATATACTAGCATTTTTAGCAAATGGCAGGTTGAATAATGGGGATAAAATAAGTCTCAATTGGGTGGTGGTGGCCTTAGATGGTTCAAAGATTGGTTTGTGGGTTTTCTTTAATTGACTTTTTGAATTTATTTAACTAATTGATTTGATTTTTTTTTTTTTTTTTTTTTTTCGTTTTGGTGGGAGAGAAGTTCCAATCAGTAGCTTATCTAGTATAGTGTGGTACTCTGAACCATGTCTCATCACAACTCACAAAAATCTTCGATGATTGAATACTATTCAATTTTTCAATATTAAAAAGGCCGACTTTAGTTTTGGAAAGCAAAAGGATGACCTAATCTTGCAATATCATAAATCAACTATATTTAATGAATAAGCCAGAAGCAATGTACTACTATAATTATCAAGATGATCATTATTGGATTACAAATATGTATGATGAAAAAGAGCATCGGTTAACGATGAAAATCTTGGGAGTAAAGATCTCTCTTTTATTACGAATTTGGGGAAGGATTACAAGAAAACTAGTAAACAAATTACAGGAATTGAAGAAAGCAGTAAAAGAATTTAAGAATAGAAAGCGATAAAATACAAGAAAATTGTAAAATAAGTAAAAATCTCTCGAGGAGTGTTGGAGGTGTCCTTCACGTGACGCCGCTTTGCCGTATATATAATGGTGAGGAGCCCTTAAGTCACGAGTCCACCTTGATTCATTTCCTTATCTGTCTTAGATCTTCTCTCCGTGTTTCCTTCCAGGACCGCTTCATTCTGATTTATTTCCTCTAGAAGAGGCCTCCTTGATTTGTTTCCTTACTCTAGATGAGGCCTCCTTGATTTGATGAGGCCTCCTTGAAATGTTTCCTTAGGCCTCCTTAATATGTTTCCTTACTCTAGATGAGGCCTCCTTGATTAGATGGGGCCTCCTTGATATGTTTAAGGCCTCCTTGATATATTTCTTTACTCTACTAGATGAGGCCTCCTCGATTAGATGAGGCCTCCTTGATATGTTTGAGGCCTCCTTGATATGTTTCTTTATGTGTGAAACTCTAGGCATCTTCAGCAGATTGGGCCTTGAAATGTGTCAATATCTCTTGGGTCACGCATCCTCTCCTCCAGATATGTCTTCTGGGCCACGCGTCCTCGCTTCCGGATATATCTTTACTGACTGGGCTGGGCAATTTTGACATGTGACTCTATTGGGCCTATATTTTTTGTTGGGTTAACAGATGCCCCCCTCGCGCATTTTGTCTGATTAGCATTTTAAGACAAATTTGCGCGCTTAATTTCGGGTTTGGAGGCCCAAGCCCACTATGTCTCATCGCGGAAAGTCGCCGCCGGGAGGCCGCCTACACTGAGCCAGGTCGCCGTCGCCGTCTCTCTGCTCCCGAGGTCGCCGTTGAAGACCCGAGGTGCCGCCTTCTTCGTCGTGGCTGGAGGGCCGCCGCTGCATCCGGAGGCCACCACCTTCGCCTGGAGGCCGCCGCCTGAGGCCGCCACTTACCAGAAGGCCGCCTTCACTGCCCGCCTTGGCCGCCCTCTTTTCGCCTAGAGGCCGCCATCTCCGGAGAAGCTTGGAAGCCGCCATCCCCCTAGAGCTCGAAGGCCGCCATCACGTGAGAGCTTTGAGGCCGCACCACTTGAGAGCTTGAGGAGGCCGCCACTCAGCGTGAGAAGCCGCCATCTTTGTTTCGGAGGAGGCCGCCACCACCATTACCTTGGTCGCCCTCTCCTTTTCGCGCGAGGCCGCCTCTTTGCGAAGCTGCCACCATCGGAGAGGCCGCCGCTGCCAAGGCCGCCATCACCCCTGAAGGCCGCCACCCTTGAAGGCTTGGAGGCCGCCACCCCTTGATTGATTGGAGGCCGCCACCCTTGCACGATGAGGTCGCCACTCTTGCACGAGGCCGCCTTGCCTTGGCCGCCACCTGGAGGCTGCCACCTGCTTGCACTAGGCCGCCATCTCCTTGGCCGGAGGCCGCCACCTGGAGTGCCAGGCCGCCACCTTGGTCTGTTCCATGCCTCGATCAGCTTTTCTTCCCGGGTCGCCATTCGATTATCAGCCAGGGTGACATCCTCAGTCACCGACTACTCGGCCTCCAAGGCCGCTGTCGACAGCATTCCAGAGTCCTTATCCAGGGTTTTTTATCACCCAAGGTTATCTCCTTGGCCACTACCCTTGATTCGTCTTCCTCTTTGTGGTGTTTTAATTCATCAAAACGAGTCCCGTGTATAGGTAGACGTTTCTCATCTCGCTCTTCAAAGAACTTTTCCAAGCGGGCCGCTTTCTCGGCCAGCTGGGCAAGATCAATTGCATCATGCACAATTAAATGTTCATTTAGTTTTGGTAACATATTAGCCACTGCTATATTGGTTATTTCCCTTTCCGGGATTGCTATGGTGCACCGGCCTTTCAGCCGTTGTAATCTATTGATAAAGTACTTGCCGCCTCATCGGCATACTGTTTGGCATTAGTAAGGTCTGCAAGGCTTACCAGTGATAGTGGAGTGTATAACCTATCATGGAATGCCCGTTCGAGGTCGGCCCAATTTTGAATCGAGTTAGGCCGCAAGGAAGCAAACCATGCGAAGGCAGGTCCGGTGAGGGATGAGCAGAACAATCTTAATTTCAGCCAATCATTGGCCGCTGCTTCCCCGCACTGAGTAGTGAACCTTCCACCATGCTCCACAGTGGACTTGCCATCATCCCCTGTAAAGGTGGTGAACTCGGGCATCTTGAAGCCCCTTGGGTAGGGATGTATGGTGTCTACCCAGTCAGGATATGGCTTCCGGTACGTAGGCCGCTCCATCGGATTTAGCTGAATCCCGAAGTGTTGTTGCATCATATCTGCGAGCAACTCCGGTGAGGTCACCGGTGCCTGTGCAGGAGGTATGGCGGCAGGTGTCGTGGGTGTTCCACATGGTTGTGGTGCCTGCCCTCCTAAGGCAGCAGCTTGGGTAGGAATGGCGACTGGTTTCATGGGAGCCGCCACCACTCCACCTGGCTGTGGCGCCTGCCCCCCTAGGGTTGGTGGCATCCAACCCGGGTTAAGAGGTGTCGCCACATAAGGTGTGGTTGGGATGTTCGGCACATGAGGTGCCGCCTGTCTTAGCGCCATGCTAGGTTCGGCCGCCATGCAGCCTGGTGTAGCGCTGGTTGTCATTAAAGGGCTTGAGGGAGCATAAACCGGCACGGGAGGTGCCGCATAACCCAAATTCGGCATGCTGGGTGCCGCTGGAGTAAAAGTGTAAGCAGTCTGGTACGAGTGTGGGAACATACTGGCCACGTTTCCGGAGTCCTGGAGTGGCGGCTAGCCAGATGTATTTCCCCACGTTCGTTGTTGTCCTCCCGACGGTCCCGGGTATGGAGTGCTCGGCGTCATAGTAGTATTGGGTGCCGGGAGGCCTCCATCGCGCAAGGAACCGCATATCCGGTTAGTTTGGTCGGCCATGGCAGGCCGTAGAACGTCCATTAGGTGCCTCGTGAGCAAAGGCATAAACTCGGCCATCGATTCCGTTATCGATAGCCGTATTTGCTCGGACAATGTAGGGGTCTGGATAATCCCTTGTAGCGGTTCAGAGGTGCTCGCCATCTCAATGACGTCCTCAAACGGCGTTCGCACTGATGTCTTCTCTTGTAGAGACATATCCTCAAATTGCTCTGTCAGATTAACAACTTTTCCAGATCTGAGACGCATACACTATTCGGAGCGGATATGGTTTCCACTTCGTGTCCCACTGGGCGTGCCATTTTGTTAACGATGAAAATCTTGGGAGGAAAGATCTCTCTTTTATTACGAATTTGGGGGAAGGATTACAAGAAAACTAGTAAACAAATTACAGGAATTGAAGAAAGAGTAAAAGAATTTAAGAACATAAAGCGATAAAATGCAAGAAAACTGTAAAATAAGTAAAAATCTCTCGAGGAGTGTTGGAGGTGTCCTTCACGTGACGCCGCTTTGCCGTATATATAATGGTGAGGAGCCCTTAAGTCACGAGTCCACCTTGATTCATTTCCTTATCTGTCTTAGATCTTCTCTCCGTGTTTCCTTCCAGGACCGCTTCATTCTGATTTATTTCCTCTAGATGAGGCCTCATTGATTTGTTTCCTTACTCTAGATGAGGCCTCCTTGATTTGATGAGGCCTCCTTGAAATGTTTCCTTAGGCCTCCTTAATATGTTTCCTTACTCTAGATGAGGCCTCCTTGATATGTTTGAGGCCTCTTTGATATATTTCCTTACTCTACTAGATGAGGCCTCCTCGATTAGATGAGGCCTCCTTGATATGTTTCTTTATGTGTGAAACTCTAGGCATCTTCAGCAGATTGGGCCTTGAAATGTGTCAATATCTCTTGGGTCACGCGTCATCTTCTCCAGATATGTCTTCTGGGCCACGCGTCCTCGCTTCCGTATATATCTTTACTGACTGGGCTGGGCATTTTTGACATGTGACTCCATTGGGCCTATATTTTTTGTTGGGTTAACAACATCCAAAAGCATTAATTATGTAGGCATAGTATAAGTATATTGTATGATGCATGTGATCACCATTCACTAGTTATACGTATTTAAGTTGCAATAATAAATGAAATGGAAAAAGAAGAAATTAAAGTGGGGGGATGAGGTACAAGAAATCTGCTTTTTATTGTAGATCGATGAGATCAATGGAATTGGGAAATTGACTGATACCGAATGCCTAGCTCTCACGACTCTTTTTCCTTTGCTAGCTTATTGGCTTCCATTTCTTAGCCTATTTAGGTTTTCCCTTTTTTTCCTCTTTTTATTTATTTATTCGTTTAAAAATAATATAAGTATATGTACTGCATATATATTGTTGCAGCTGTTCCTTTGTCAGATAAATGAAGGTTTCAATAAAAAAAAGTTAAGGGGCACGAGACATCAGAATTCATAAATGTTTTTTTGTCTTTGAATGTTGTAATGGTAATTGCACCATGAATTCACATACACAGTGGATCCTGTTTACTTATTTTATCAACCGGCTTAATTAATTCTATTCATTCATGTGGTTAAAACATTAAACTAGTCAAGCGAATTTTTAATTAGTTCAATCCATCATTGTCGCAGGATCCAAAAAATAATTTAAATAACTATCATAAAAGTAAAAATAAAATACTATATTTTCATAAAATACTATAATTTAAATAATTTAAATATCTCCTACCACTATTCTCTACCGTCTCTCGTACTTTGCAACAAATCCATAGCTGCTTGAATTTTTGAAGGAAAATTGAGTGACATTTGAGAGTTGGGGGAAATTGGTGCCAAATGAGGGAAAATTTGGGGGAGAATTAAGAATGGTAGTGTCATATTAAAATTAGGTAGGTGTATTAACCCATCCCAATAAAAAAAAAGTACTCCATTTAACTAGAAAATTTCATCTAAGTAAAATCTTGTGCTTCATTTGGACAAAAGTGGATTCTGCATAAAATAATCTTCTGGACTTGCGACTTCTAAGTACACATATATTCTTATCGACTATAAATATATAGATATACTTTGCTTTCTCGGGTTGGAGCTTTTTGTGTATACAGAATTCTGCTAGGAGATAAATAATCCTTAATACCTACCCATATTCTCAAAGAATTATTTTTGGATCTACTGTGGTTGGAGTATATTTATACTTAAAGGGCCTAACTGTGGGAGTTTAGGGGCCAATTAATGCCCAATAAGCCTGCGTATGGGTCCATACAGCAACGTCCAAGTAAATGGAATAGACCGTTCTTACTGGGCCTTGTATGTTATTGAACCCATAATATATTGAGTTGTCGAATATAGGGGTGAGGAAAACTCGACTCGATACTCGACTAAAACTCGATTTAATTATTAAATTTTAAAAATATAAAAATAAAAAAATTATTAGACATAATTTAAGCTTTATCAAGCCTAACCAACTTATATTTTACAGCATAATAAGAAAACTGCCAATTTAAATTCAAATTATATACTATCTACCCTAGTTAAATCCGGGTAAGAACTTTAAATTTTTTTATTGTTCAAGCTCGAATTACACTGTTCAAACTCGATACTCGACTCGATATCATCGAATACCTCCTGTTTCTTAATCCACACAGATTCATTTTTAACTACGTTTTATAATTATAAAAATAAAGTATTAGTTGTTGTAGAAATATTAAATAGAATGACATATTTGTAATATAATGATAGGGTAGGTATATTGTTTAATAACCAAGGGATATGAATTTTAAATGAAAAAGGAACAAGACAATAATGATGATATCGATATTGAAGCTACCAAGGGATTGGAGAGACAGAGAGCTGAGAGGAAATGAGACAAAGAGTTGAGAAGAAAAGATGGTAGGCAATTCAAGTGTATTTTATTATTAGATGGAGTACATATATATAGACTTCACAATTCCATACCTACGAGTCCATTTGTTCTCACCTACAAGTCATACATTCAATATACATATAACACTCCCCCTTTGAATGTATTTGATACAAAGAATATGCCTCGTTAAAACCTTACTAGGAAAAAACTCAATGGAAAAAAAATCATAGTGAAGGAAAAAGAGTATAATATTCTTGTATCCAGTGCTCTCCCTGATTTGGACATCATTTTAAATCTCGAAGTCGCCGCATTCCAATTTTCTTCACGAGCTTCTCGAATGTTGCAGTCGGCAATGCCTTGGTAAAAAGATCCGCTAAATTATTTTCTGATCGAATTTGTTGCACATCGATTTCACCAGTCTTTTGAAAATCATGAGTGTAGGAGAATTTTGGTGAAATATGCTTCGTTCTATCTCCTTTGATATAACTCCCTTTCAACTGAGCTATACAAGCTGAATTCTCTTGAAATAAAATTGTTGGAGGCATTTGTGGTTCTATGATTAAACCACAACTTTTCAATATATGTTGAGTCATTGACCTCAACCAAACGCATTCTCGACTTGCCTCGTGGATTGCTAATATTTCGGCATGATTAGAAGAAGTAGCAGTTAGAATCTACTTCATTGACCTCCAAGAGATGGCAGTTTCGCCACAAGTAAAGACATAACCTGTTTGAGATTTAGCTTTGTGTGGATTTGATAAATAACCTGCATCGGCATAGCCAATTAACTCATAACCGATTAACTCATGTCAACTGTTCCTTGAAGATAGCGAAATATGTGCTTTATGCCCTTCCAATGTCGTTGAGTAGGGCAAGAACTGAATCTTGCAAGTAAATTTACTGCAAACGCGATATCAAGTCGCGTGCTATTTGCAAGATACATTAAAGCGCTAATTGCGCTTAAATATGTCATTTCTGGGCCAAGTTGCTCTTCATTATCTTCTTTTGGCCTAAATGGATCATTTGCAGGATCAAGTGCCCGAACGACCATTGGAGTACTTAGCGGATGAGCAAAATCCATTCGAAATTGCTTTAATACCTTTTGGGTATAAGCTGATTGATGAACAAAAATGCACTTTTCTAAATGCTCAATTTGTAGACCAAGGTAAAATTTCATTTTCCCGAAATCCTTGATTTCGAACTCCTTTTTCAGATACTCAACAGCATTTTCCAGCTCTTCAGGAGTTCAAATTAAATTCAAATCGTCAACATAGACTGCGACGATCACGAATTTTGACCCATTTTTCTTTATAAAAACACAAGGACAAATAGGGTCATTTGTATAACCTTATTTTAATAAACTTTCGCTGAGGCGATTATACCACATTCGGACAGATTGCTTGAGCCCATATAAGGATTTTTGCAATTTGATAGAATAAGTTTCTCTGAGTTTTGAGTTGCAAGACTCAGGTAACTTAAACCCTTCAGATATTTTCATATAAATATCATTTTCCAATGAGCCATATAAATATGCAGTAACAACATCCATCAGCCTCATTTTAAGATTTTCTCGTACTGCTAGGCTCATTAGATACCTGAATGTTATTCCATCCATAACCGGGGAATATGTTTCTTCAAAATCAATTCCAGGTCTTTGGGAAAAACCTTGGGCTACAAGTCTTGCATTATATTTGGTAATTTCATTGTTTTCATTTCTTTTTCTCACAAACACCCACCTGTAGCCAACAGGCTTCACATTTTTCGATGTTTGGACAATAGGGCCAAATACTTTTCATTTATTCAGTGAATCTAGTTCAGACTGAATCGCATATTTCCATTTTGACCAATTATTTCTTTTCCGACATTCTTCAACTGATCTTGGTTCAGGATCCTCGTTATTTTCAATTACATCGAGTGCAACGTTGTATGCAAAAGCATTATCAACGTTTGTTTCTTTTCGGTTCCAACATTTCCCAGTATTGATATAAGTGAAAGAAGTTTCAATAACTTCATTTTCATCTGGGTGAATATTTTCAGGTTCAACCTTTTCAGCGGTTGAATCAATTTCTCCTTCGGAGTATCATCGATGATTGATTTATCACCCATATGGATAATTTTCCTCTTTCGTGGATTTTTATCCTTGGAACCCAAATGCCTACCACGCTTTAGACGTGCAGTAGGTTCATTTGCACTCGGAAATATGCCATTCTGAGACATTTATATTAGCTGGTGCATTTGCTGCTGCAATATATGATTTTGTGACTTTAGCAGCATCATTAAAAGCATCCGGTAATTGATTTGCAATTCCCTGTAAATGCACAATTCTTTGAACTTCAAGTTCGCATTGCCTTGTACGAGGATCAAGGAAATCAAATGGACTTTGCCAAGATATTTCCTTTTTCAGTTGATCATTTCCCCCTAACGTCAGGAATTGAGTTTCATCAAAATGACAGTCTGCAAATCTTGCAGTAAATAAATCACCCATTTTTGGCTTAATATATTTAATAATCGAGGGTGATTCATACCCGACATATATGCCCAACCTTCTTTGAGGTCCCATTTTTGTATGTTGTGGTGGCGCAATTGGTACATAAACCGCACACCCAAAAATTCGCAATTGGGATATATTGGGCTCCTTTCCAAATACAATATATGTAGGAGAGTAGCTATGATAGCTTGTCGGCCTTATTTTCACAAGTGCTGCTGCATGCAATATAGCATGTCCCCAAGCAGAAACAGGGAGTTTTGATTTCATTAACAAGGGCTTTGCAATTAATAGCAATCGCTTAATAAATGATTCTGCCAGACCATTTTGCGTGTGCACATGAGGCACAGGATGTTCAACAGTAATTCCAATCGACATGCAGAAATCATCAAATGCATGTGATGTATATTCTCCAGCATTATCAAGGCGTATTTTCTTTATGGGATGATCTGGAAACTGTGCTCGCAATTTTATAATTTGTGCAAGTAATCTTGCGAATGTCAAATTGCGAGTTGATAATAAACAAACGTGTAACCAGCGTGATGACGCATCAATTAGTACCATAAAGTACTTGAAAGATCCACACGGTGGATCAATAGGTCCACATATATCGCCTTGAATTCTTTCTAGGAATGTAGGGGATTCAATTCCCACTTTTACTGGAGATGGTCTGGTTATCAAATTTCCTTGTGAACAGGCTGCACAATTGAACTCATTTGGGTTTAATATCATTTGCCTTTTCAATGTATGACCATTTGAATTTTCAATAATTCGCCTCAGCATTACACTGCCAGGATTGCCAAGTATATCGTGCCAGGTAATAAATTCACTAGTAGCTTTCAAGCCTACTAGGTTATGTATTTCTGCGGCAAATATTTTTGTATAGTATAAGCCAGATGAGTAACAATGCAATTTTTCATTCACAAATTTTTTGCCATTTTCAATTCGAGTTATCAAAAGATACTCGTGATCTGCCTCTTTTGAAGTTTCAATGTGATATCCATTTTTTCGAATATCATTGAAGCTCAGTAAATTTTTTCGAGCTTTGCGTGAGAACAAGGCGTTTTCAATCGCCATTTTTGTCCCTTCAGGGAGAAATATAATAGCTCTACCGGAGCCTTCAATGCATTTTCATTACCGCTTATAGTTTTCACTGCGGTCTTTTCCAATTTTAAATTGGAGAAATAGCTTTTGTTTTTCAAAATGTTATGCGTTGTTGCATTGTCAATGAGGTAGATATCATCTCCGACTTTTGAATATCCAGCATCCATTTCTTTACAAGAATATAAGAAGGTTATTAAACATCAGCAATATAAATATTATTAATGCAAAAATATATTTATATTATACATGGATAATAAAAAGGAAGTACATGATATCATTATTTATATTAAACAGGAATTATAAAAGATAAGTACAAAACATATATAGCTATATAATATATTATTTTGTAACAGTATCTGGCTCAATAAAATCATCAGCTTTCATGTGCGTAATATTATCATTTAATATATCATCATATGTATCATCATGGGCATTATGGTGTGATTCAACATCTTATTTTTCTTTTTGTTTCGAAGCCTGATACAGTTCAGCTAAGTGTTTAGCTGTGTGGCATGTCTAAGCCGGATGACCTTTAATTCCACAACGATAATAGATTTCATCATTTTGTTTATGCTTTCTTGCATAATTTCTTTGTTATGGATTGTAAGGCCTTCTGGTATAATATCTGCGATTTTGCTCAAATTGAGGCTTATTTCGATAATTATTTTGACGTGATTCACCTCTGCCTCGATTGTGATACCGATTTTGGCCACGATCATCATTTTGATTTTTAAAGTGCCCATGATCACGGACATATTTCGCTGATTGAGCCGCGTTCACCTCAGGGATTGGTTTTGCACATGCGAGCCTAGATTCATGATTTCTCAACAGCAATAGGCTGTTTTGTTAAACCAATAATAAGCAGGTGATAAGATCATAATATCTTTGAAAACCTATTTGACAGTATTGCTCACTCAATACTGAGTTTTTAGCATGAAACGTAGATACGTTTTTTTCAAGCATTTCTTCTTCAGAAATCTTTTGCCCACATAATTGTAGTTGGGCCGTAATTTTGAACAGAGCGGAATTATATTCCCGGACAGTTTTGAAATCCTGAAGTCTCAGGTTGGTCCAGTCATCACGGGCTTTTGGAAGCACCGTCTTTTTTAAATTATCATATCTTTCTTTTAGCTTTTCCCACAACGCCAGTGGGGATTCCACAGTCACATACTCAATTTTAAGTGCCTCTTCGATATGATGACACAAGAAAATCATGGCTTTTGCCTGATTCTGATGGTTGGGATTTTTGCCTTTAGCAATAGTATCTTCCAGACCCATTGAAGTAAGATGCATTTTCACATCTCGGGTCCAGGACATATAATTGCTTCCTTCAATGGTTAAGGGAGCAAATTCCTGCTTTGCAAGGTTAGCCATAATCTTATTGAAAATTTTGGAATAAAAATTATATCTCAAATTCTGGTAACTCGGGCAGAGTCTGCTCGTGCTGATAACGTGTTGTAGAAATATTAAATAGAATGGCCTATTTGTAATATAATGATAGGGTAGGTATATTGTTTAATAACCAAGGGATATAAATTTTAAATGAAAGGGAACAAGACAATAATGATGATATCGATGTTGAAGCTACCAAGGAATTGGAGAGACAGAGAGCTGAGAGGAAATGAGACAGAGAGTTGAGAAGAATAAATTGTAGGCAAAATATTCAAGTGTATTTTATTATCAGATGGAGCACATATATATAGACTTCACAATTCCATACCTACCAGTCCATTTCTTCTCACCTACGCGTCATACATTCAATATACATATAACATTAGTATATATTTCTTTAAATTTTTTTGGATGAATCAAGAAATTTCCTTAAAATTTTTAGAGATTCAATGATAACCTTATAAAATATGGATGAGTTTAGTGGAACCAGCAGAGTTGCTGTGCTGCAACCACAACTTTAATATTGTGATGTTTGTGTTATTATTTTGTATCCATCATAAAATCAAATGTAGTACATCACATTATCACAGTATAACATCACTATACACATGAAAAGAAAAAGAAACTTTTTTTTTACATAACAAACCCACATCACAAAAAGAACTGTGGTCATCACACCATGAATATAGTACATCACAAAAAACTCCTATGGCATCATAACTGTAAACTGCCGCACTGCACTATAGCCGCTCCCTAATGGAACAACTAAAACCCAATTATTACTTAAATAAATTATTATTGATATTTTCCTTTAAATTTTAGTACATACATTTTCATTTAAGTTAAATAAGCTTATTAAATAATTGAATTTTCCATCCGAAGCCTCTTATATTTCTTATTAGAAAGAAGAGCCGAAGTTTTTTTAGCTTAAAACGAAGAGCCGAAGTGAAAATTAATCAAAAAAAGTATCGCATTGTTATGCATGTAAACAAGATTGTGAATGTCTAGTGTTCAACATGTGAATATCCATGTTCATGCCTTGATCATAAGGTTAGACATGTGAAAGTCTTGAAATGCATATGCCTTGATTATGAGGTTAGTAAATAGTGAGAGGATAAAAAAGTTTATAAATAGCCTATGTAATGTATTGAGAAAAGTGAGAAAAAATTTTATGCAAGCTTAATACTTGTTTCATCTCATGCCATAATTGTTACACTTTATCCATTTTATTATCCCACCTTTAAACTTCCTTTCTTTCACCATTTAATCCCAATTTCCATTACAATACTTCCACTATAAACACAAGCTAATAAGTCATATACCATTTTATTATACACATACATAAATAAAGATAGTTATTTCTATAACACGTTATCAGCACGAGCTACGAACGGAGCTCTGCCGGAATTTCTTTGAGGTAATATTTTGTATTTCAATAGTTCTATTATGGCTAACTTGACAAAGCAGGATTTCAGACCACTGATGGTATCTGGAGATAATTATCTATCTTGGAAAATGGATGTTGAAATCCATTTGGAATCAATGGGTCTTGAAAAAATAATTGAAAAAAATAATCAGGCTTCAAACCAAGACCGTGCGAAAGCTATGATTTTCATCCGCCATCATCTTGATGAAGGATTGAAAACACAGTATTTAACGGTCAAAGACCCAATTGAACTCTGGGAGAATTTAGAAAAAAGATATGATCATTTAAGATCAACTAATCTCCCTCGAGCCCAGTATGACTGGTCACACTTACGATTCCAGGATTTTAAATCAGTAAATGATTACAATTCTGCTCTGTTTAATATCGTATCACAATTAAGACTGTGTGGTGAGATAATTACTGATAAACAAATGCTAGAGAAGACATTCTCTACATTCCACCCCTCCAATACGGTGTTACAGCAAACATACCGAGCACAGAGTTTCACTGAATATTCTGATCTGATTACGTTTTTGTTATTGGCTGAAAAGAATAATGATTTATTATTAAAAAATTATGAAATGAGGCCAATTGGCAGTAGTCCATTGCCAGAGGCACATGTGACTGAATCTTCCAGCCGTGGTCGTGGCCGGGGTCAGAGACCTCGTGGTCGTGGGTATAATCGAGGCCGTGGGAAAAATCATTTCCGCAACAATGTTTATATTAGGCCCACGACAGACACACGTAATCAGAATCAGGGCAACACCAGAGGTGATGTCCAAAAACAGAACTATGAAGAAGCAAAATGCGATAGATGCGGCCTAAAAGGGCACTGGTACAAAAATTGTCGCACCAGAGATCATTGGGTGAAACTTTATCAAGATTCCCAGAGGGATAAAGGAAAAAGGGTGGTTGAAACAAACCATGTTGACAGAATGAATTCTGAGGAGAATATGCCCAATATCCCAGAATTTCAAGTTGAAGATTTATATAATGATTTGGTTTAATTGTTATGTTGTATTATTATTTTTATTACGCTTTGAACTTCTGTATCTGTCTTTACTTTTGTATGTGTGCTATCTTATTGTCTCTGTATTGTAATATTTCACTTATGTTAAATCTTGTTTTAATATTAATTATATCTTGTTTTAATTCCAGCAAAATGGGAAATTTTAAAAGTGATAATATATGTCTTATTGATAGTGCTTCAACGCACACAATACTAAAAGACATAAGGTATTTTTCCAATTTAAAAATGGGAGATACAAATATAAACACAATATGTGGTAGTGCAAATAGTATACAAGGAATTGGCACAGCCAACCTTATTTTCCCAGAGGGAACAAAACTAATTGTGAAAAATGCACTCCTATCTCCCAAGTCTCGAAGAAATTTATTAAGTTTTAAAGATATCCGAGAAAATGGGTATCATCTCGAGACATCGACTTCAGAGAATGTCGAATATTTATTAATTACAAATACCACTCATGGTAAGAAATATATATTGGAAAAATTATCAGCTCTGTCTTCTGGATTGTATTTTTCAAAGATAAATACAATTGAAAATTATCACTTAGACCACATGTCTAATATTCCCCAAATAAATCAGAGGTTTATTAATGGCCAGATGCCCACTAATATATATCATCCCAAAATAGGCCAGAGGTCTATTGGAAGCCATAGGTTTACTGATGAATATATGATATGGCATGATCGCCTAGGCCATCCCGGCTCTACAATGATGAGGCGAATTATTACAAATAGTCATGGCCATTCATTAAAGGGACAAAAATTGCTGCAACATAATGATTATATATGTGATGCTTGCTCCCAAGGAAAATTAATTTCCAAACATTCACCAACAAAAGTGGGAACTGAAAGCCCCAGTTTTCTTGAAAGAATTCAGGGTGATATATGTGGACCTATAGATCCACCATGTGGACCATTTAAATATTTTATGGTGCTAATTGATGCATCAACACGATGGTCCAATGTATCATTATTATCATCTCGCAACCATGCGTTTGCAAAATTACTTGCTCAAATTATTAAATTACGAGCACAGTTCCCTGATTATACAATAAAAAATATCCGATTGGATAATGCTGGTGAATATTCATCCCAGAAGTTTGATGAATACTGCGTGTCAATTGGCATAACAGTTGAGCATCCTGTTGCTCATGTCCATACACAGAATGGACTTGCTGAATCGCTTATAAAGCGTTTACAATTAATTGCCAGACCATTATTAATGAGATCTGGATTGCCATTGACAGCTTGGGGGCATGCAATATTACATGCAACAAAATTGGTGCGGTTAAGACCGACACATTATCATGAATACTCCCCTATACAATTAACATTTGGGCATGAACCCAATATATCCCATCTCAGAATATTTGGTTGCGCTGTGTATGTCCCGATTGCACCACCTCAGCGCACAAAGATGGGTCCCCAACGTAGATTGGGAATATATATCGGGTATGAATCACCATCGATTATTCGATATCTCGAACCATTAACTGGTGATTTATTTACTGCGAAATTCAAAGATTGTCATTTTGACGAATCTCATTTCCCGACATTAGGGGGAGACAGAAATCAACCAAAGAAAGAAAAAGAAATCAACTGGAAAACACCGTTAGATTTCTTCGATCCTCGTACAAATGATTGTGAACTAGAAGTACAAAGAATTGTACATTTGCAGAGTATTGCAAATCAATTGCCGGACGCATTATGCGACTCTAAAAGAGTAACAAAATCTCTTATACCTGCAGCAAATGTTCCAATCAAAATTAATGTCCCAGAGGGACCAATTACAAGTGCCAAAGATGAATCTACTGCACGCTTGAAGCGTGGTAAACCACCAGGTTCAAAAGATAAAAATCCTCGAAAGAAAAGAGGATCACAAATCATTGAAAGTGACAAAATTACAGAAAATATTCCAGAGGAAAAAGAAGCTCTTGAAGAGCAAATAGCTCCAGAGGAGCAGGAACTTGCAGCTCCAGAGGAGAATGAACTTGAAAATAATGAAATATCAATCAATTTTGTCACAAGCAGAAATGTTTGGAATCGAGATGCAATTATCATAGATAATGTATTCTCGTACCACATAGCACTTGACATCATAAATGATGACGAGGATCATGAACCAAATTCAGTTGATGAATGTCGGAAAAGAAAAGATTGGCCAAAATGGAAAGATGCAATCCAATCTGAATTGGATTCCCTGGCTAGACGAAATGTGTTTGGACCGATTGTCAAAACACCAGAAAATATAAAGCCAGTCGGATACAGATGGATTTTTGTAAGAAAAAGAAATGACAAAAATGAAATTGTCAGATACAAAGCGAGATTAGTCGCCCAAGGGTTTTCACAGAGACCCGGATTTGATTATGATGAAACATATTCCCCCGTAATGGATGGAATAACATTTAGATATCTTATCAGTTTAGCAGTCCATCAAAATCTTGAAATGAGATTGATGGATGTTATTACTGCGTATCTATATGGAAATTTAGATACAGATATCTATATGAAGGTCCCAGAAGGATTAAAAATGTTAGAGACATATGAATCAAATCCTAGACATATGTATTCCATCAAATTACAAAAATCCCTATATGGACTGAAACAGTCCGGGCGAATGTGGTATAACCGACTCAGTGAGTCATTGATACAAGAGGGTTATACAAATGACCCAATTTGTCCATGTATTTTCATTAAGAAAAATGGACAAGGGTTTGTAATCATTGCAGTTTATGTTGATGATCTCAACTTGATTGGAACTCCAGAGGAGCTCCAAAAGGCTGTTGAATACCTAAGAAAGGAGTTTGAAATCAAAGATTTTGGTAAAACCAAATCATGCCTTGGTTTGCAAATTGAATATTTAAATAATGGAACATTTGTCCATCAAACAGCTTATACTCAGAGAGTATTAAAGCGATTTTATATGGATAAAGCACATCCATTGAGTACTCCAATGGTCGTAAGGTCACTTGATATAAAAAAGGATCCGTTTAGACCACAAGAGGAAGGTGAACAAATTCTTGGACCAGAGGTCCCATATTTAAGTGTCATAGGTGCTTTAATGTATCTTGCAAACTGCACTAGACCAGATATATCATTTGCAGTAAATTTATTAGCGAGATTCAGTTCATCTCCTACAAGACGACATTGGAATGGAATTAAACATATATTTCGCTATCTCCAAGGAACTATTGATCTTGGGTTATTTTACCCAAATGACTCTCGACATGAAATAATCGGCTTTGCTGATGCCGGATATTTATCAGATCCACATAAAGCCAAATCTCAAACTGGCTATGTTTTTACATGTGGTGGTACTGCAATTTCATGGAGATCAATGAAGCAGACTTTGACTGCTACTTCGTCAAATCATGCTGAAATTTTAGCAATCCATGAAGCCAGTCGAGAATGTGTATGGTTGCGATCTTTGATGCACCATATATTGAAAAATTGTGGCATGGCTACCGAAGAAAAAATATCCTCAACAGTTTTATATGAAGATAATGCAGCTTGTATAGCACAATTGAAGGGAGGGTATATTAAAGGAGATAGAACGAAACACATTTCACCAAAATTTTTCTTCACTCATGATTTACAGAAAAATGGTGAAATAGATGTGCAGCAAATCCGTTCAGCTGATAATCTTGCAGATTTATTTACCAAGGCACTACCAACAGCAACATTCGAAAAGTTGGTGAAAAGCATTGGGATGCGCCAACTAAAGAACATCAACTGATGCTTTGATCAGGGGGAGAAGTAAATATGCAAGAATCATGTACTCTTTTTCCTAACTTGGATTTTTTTCCCATAGGGTTTTTCCAAGTAAGGTTTTAACGAGGCATATTCTTCGTATTGACGACATTCAAGGGGGAGTGTTATGCATGTAAACAAGATTGTGAATGTCTAGTGTTCAACATGTGAATATCCATGTTCATGCCTTGATCATAAGGTTAGACATGTGAAAGTCTTGAAATGCATATGCCTTGATTATGAGGTTAGTAAATAGTGAGAGGATAAAAAAGTTTATAAATAGCCTATGTAATGTATTGAGAAAAGTGAGAAAAAATTTTATGCAAGCTTAATACTTGTTTCATCTCATGCCATAATTGTTACACTTTATCCATTTTATTATCCCACCTTTAAACTTCCTTTCTTTCACCATTTAATCCCAATTTCCATTACAATACTTCCACTATAAACACAAGCTAATAAGTCATATACCATTTTATTATACACATACATAAATAAAGATAGTTATTTCTATAACACGCATAAAAAACATGCGACTTTACATGCGGACTTTATCATTTTTTTTTTTGGATGAGCCATTGAAGGCCTGGGAAATGGGTAGTGGGAGCCCATGCCACACAATTACAAAGGGAATAAAGGGGAGGGATAGGGGGCCGGTGGGAATCGAACCTCCAACCTTCTGTTGGAAATCAAGGGACTTAACCACTTGGGCTAAGTCCTCATCCCGGACTTTATCTTTTAGAATTTCCTGCGTGACTTTATCATGTAAATAAAAATCAATGCACCCGATGAAGCCTTTTATATTTAATTACATAATCATTATATATATAATAAGAAGATAGCCTTTTACGCACATAGTTTCCCGCCCACCTTTTTTTACACTAAATTCAACAATTTTTTCACTCTCTCACACACACCTTAATATTTACGTAAATGCCATTTTAAAATTTTTTTTAAAAAAATCTGGAATATTTAATACCGAATTTGTTTTACCATGCACATTTAATGTGCCTCTTGCCATTTCCTCTATTGATGAGTAGTATATATATGCCCTATTATGTTCATTTTTCTTTGTTCACATCCTCTATATTTCTTGGTATGTCTTCTCCACCTTCCCCTCATATCATGCACTCCTTTAGTCGAGTTTTTTTTTTCTTTTTTTCTCCTCTCATCTTTATATTTTTTATGCATATCCTATGTGTTCCTTTAGTATATATGTTGGAATGCTTCTTTGATACTTTTAGTATAATTTTTAGTCGATACAATTTTTTATTTTATGTTTGTTTCTCAGTGCATTTCTGATTTAAAAATTTCACATTTGTTATTTATTTTTGCAGGTTAATGGATTGCTCCTCTATTTGCATGTGAATTTTCTTCCTCTAACCCCTCCGGTAATAATCTCCTATTCGACTTCTTTTTTTCTGTATAAAATATAAGATTTTATGTGATCTCATTATTTTTTTCCTTAAAGCTTTTTTTTATTGAGATTGACAAGTTTCATTATACAAACTGATGATTTTCTTTGGTATACATAGTTCTTCGGTGATAAAGCAAATCAAGAAGAAAATCTTCACCATGACATTTGCAGAATTTTTATGGACGAGATTTCAACCTCAAAGCAGAAGAAGAAGAAGAAGAAGAAGAAGAAGAAGAAGAAGAAGAAGAAGAAGAAGAAGAAGAAGAAGAAGAAGAAGAAGAAGAAGCCGCGTACCACATTAAAGATAGAAAGGATTTAGAGAATGTCACCAACTTTTTTTTGCAAAACTATGATGATAATGTTTGTTTTGGTGTAATATTGCTATTTTTCTCGCACCGTTATTTGTATTTTAAAGTATAATCTATTATTATACCCTTCATCTTCCGCGCGGAAGCTGCAGCCATGTGGTTTTACTTTTAATGATCAATCTGTCTTGAGGGATCGGTTTTGTAGTTCGGATTTGGAAATTTAGTTGAGATTGGGGTAGTTGGTCCCTATCTGTTTGTATGTTAGGTGGTTTGTTTTTGTCTTGATTGGCAACATACTGTAATGGTGGTGGTCTTTTGAGTAAAAACTATGGTTTACCCCTTGAAAAAAAATACCCTTCATCTTCATCTTCTAATATTTTTGGAATTAATTTATTATGATAGTATCATTTCATATTTAATAGTTATTTAGCAGATATAAATTATTGTTGTTGTTACTTTTACAGATAAAGAAAAATCATAGTAAACATATTATTAAAAATATAATGCATAGATTTAAATCTATAAATATATAAAGTCATATTTAATACAATAGCAATTGATGTAATACATTTTCCAATAAAATAATTATTTATCTTACACAATAATTTAAATTAATATAAAATACACTCTATCAATCTATATTTAGTTCCAAATACTTTAAAAAAAAACGGCTCATCAAAAAGAATTCAAATACACTCTATCAAAAAGTTTATTTAAATCTGACTTCAAAATTGGATAACTAATACAAATATCTAATTCTAGATAATAAAGAATTCAAAATATATTCATTAAATTAATAACTTTCTATTAATTCATATACTCCTTAATTAAAGTGGTGTTGGCATACCCAGACAATAAATATAATATTTATCCACTGCAATAAACACAACACATTTACCAATATTGATGGCATTTACATATCACAATTGTTTAATAACACAACCAATGATTTAACTACCCATGAGACTTTACAATTCTCCTTCAATTATAGTATACACTAGCACTAATAAATCACACTTTACAATTCTTTATCAATTCGAGTCAATTCTTTAACAAACAATTAATATGTATGATGATTGTGAGGAGTGTTATGAATATAATAATTAATGTAGTTAATTCAAATTTGACTATCTAATACATTTTTTAAGAAAAATTAATAAGAAAATATTTATGTTACTTTGAAATTGTAATTATTTAAATTTATAGAAAAAATAATTTTATATGGAAATTCTAAATTCATTTATATTAGTCACCTCACATTTAATATTCACTATGTTCTAAGAGATTGATGTTTTTTAATCTCTATCATCCTAATTCATTTTTTTAAGTTTCAACTTTGTTAATCAAATTTAAAGTTTACATATCTCGATTAAATAATTTTTTAATTAAGAACAGGAAATTTCAACCTTTTATTTTGCAAATATAATAAAAAAATCTATAATGTTTAAATAATAATACGATATGTCTACAGTTTTATTATGGTATTTAATTCTATTGAATCATTATAATCCGTATTTTAATAATTCATATGCCAATAAAATAATTTGTGTTGGTCCTATAAATATTCTAATACAATATAATATGTCATTTATGTATTAGGTTTATTCAATAACACATCCAAGGTAATATCAAGACAATTATTGATGCTATTTAAGTATTACAATTATTTAATAACTCATCTAACGATTTAACTATCCCATCACAATTATTTACTCTTTTTTTCGATAAATTCAGTCTTTAATTTAAATAACACTTAAAATTAATAAAATAATAAATTCTATCAACCTATATCTAATTCTAAATAACATCAAAATACACTGTTATATTATTGGACAAGATCAATACATTTCTTGCTAACAGGCCAACAATGATCACCACTATAATTCCCTACCAAGAAGAACGAAGCCAGCAAGAAGCAGCAAACTTGAAATCGTCCAGCTACGGTCTATGTCAAACCTCAAAACTCCACCATCACCTCCAGCATCAATGAGACTCTGATAGCAACCTCAAAAAAATCAATGAGAAAAAGGCACCACCATAGACTCTGATAGCAACCGACCACCACATTTCCACAAAACAGCAAATGGTAGCCAAAAACAATAATAAACAAATTTATTCAATTGAAATTAAATATTAAACAAGAATTACTTTTAATATGTAATTAACTAATTTATTGCAATGAAATTATTATTATTCTGGTGAATTGAAATGAAACAATTGGAAATTGTACCATTCCCATTAATTATTGACATGTACATATAATAAGTATATACTTTGGAAACATGTTAGTTAATTTAAATGTTTGTCAGTTTTTGAAGTCATGATTACCCTAAAAACTAATCTATATAAGGAACAAAATATTATCATAATTATAAAAAACAATTCAATTATTTACCTATTATACTTATTTTATTTTAAAATAAATACAATGAATATGCACTTCTGTCACTTTATTAAAAATAATATACCATTTCATCTATAACTTATTTGTTTACTTAAACTAATCCAATAAAAGGAGTATTTGGGTAGGAACAATGATATTACTCAATATTTAAGATAAAATTTAGAGTTTATGTTTTTGGATTAAAGAAATTTTATTTGAGAATAGGAAATTTTAACTTTTTGTTGTGAAGATAATTAATATATTCATTTTATATTTAAGTAGATTTGTTAAAACCGGTGCACCATGCAAATATGACTACTATATAAGATAATTAATTAAATAAACCTTCATATATTTGTCTCTTGCGTGTGTGAAATATTAATTATATTAAAAACCTTCGTATTGTTTAATTAAATTTTTTAAAATAATACACAATGGTGTATAGTTGTCAACTTGAGTACTTGGTCGATTAAGTATGGTTCATTTATATAAGAATAGAGTTTAGTATTTATGATTTATGGTCTATGGTTCAGTTAACCTTTTAAATTGAATAGTAATAAATTTAAATTTATGTTTTGCTCCCTTTGATGGCGACAAAAAATTAAATAATGAATAATTAAGTTACAAACTATTCAATATTTTATCTTTTAGTATTACTTGGAGTTATCATTCATTTAAATTATAAAGTAATCTATAATATAAAAATATATTCAGTTTATATAATATAAAAGTTGTTTAATGGATCATAGATTTTACTTGCCAAACAAGGTATGGAAATTCATAATTCCACATTTCTTTTTTACTTGAGTTTGGAAGAACATCGGGTAAGACAAGATTTCGTATAATGATTTCAACATTTCATATAATTTTTAAAAATTGCAGGGCAGTTACATTAACGGGATGGTTTTGATTAATTAGTGAATGAAATTGGCATTTCTGACAATAATGGGAAAAAAATATCCTGGGGTGAAGTATTGGCTGGCGAAAGCAGTGGAAATAGAGTTCTTATTCCACGAATGAGTTTGACCTCATCTGATTATAGAATATAGTTTAATTTTCAAGACATCGGTTTCCACCAATCGTTTGTTATGCCATGACTATCAATAAGACCCAAGGTCAATCTCTAAAAATCACAGCTTAAAACTTAATAGAACTTATTTTTAAAAAATAGAATGATAGCGAATATTAATATGAATAAAGTAATGCTAATTTTTAAAAATAGATTAAAATATCTACTCATTATGTCTTTAAAGTAATCTATAATATAAAAAAATATATTCAGTTTATATAAGTATATTTCCTTTTTTTTGTTTAATGAATATATTTTTATTTATTATTGAAAGTTGTTTTCATTTATTTTTTAGTATTGAATACTAAAAATATCTAATAAATTTAATTTTTGTGTTGGGGTACTGGCAACTTTAAAAAAATGTGAATGATTTTATAATAAATCTAATAAGATTAACTTATAAATAAGTATTTTTTATTTAGAAAATACATTCCATCATACTTGGTTTAAGATTCAATTTTTTATTAAATTCATTTTTTTTTCTATTTATGGTGAAGTTAATGTATAGTCATGGATTATTATTCAGATATAAAATTTCTTAAATGGATCATAGATTGTACTTGCCAAACAAGGTATGGGAATTCGTAATTCCACATTTCTTTTTTACTCGAGTGTGGAAGAACATCGGGTAATGCAAGATTTCGTATAATGACTTCAACATTTCATATCATTTTTAATAATTGCAGGGCAGTTACATTAATGGGATGGTGTTGATTAATTAGTGAATGAAATTGGCATTTCTGACAATAATGGGAAAAAATATCCCGGGGTGAAGTATTGGCTCGCGAAAGCAATGGAAATAGAGTTCTTATTCCACGAATAAGTTTGACCTCATTTGATTATAGAATATAGTTTAATTTTCAAGACGTCGGTTTCCACAAATTGTTTGTTATGCCATGACTATCAGCAAGACCCAAGGTCAATCTCTAAAAATCACATCTTAAAACTTAATAGAACTTATTTTTTTTAAAAAAAAATAGAATGGTAGTGAATATTAATATGAATAAAGTAATGCTAATTTTTTAAAATAGATTAAAATATCTACTCATTATGTCTTTAAATTATGCTAATTTGTCCAAGACGTCAGTTTTCACTAATTGGTTGTTACGTATGATATGACTACCAACAAGAATCAAGTGAATCTTTAAAGCATGTTGGAGTGTTTTTGAAGGTCCAATTTTTAGATTTAGGCATGCATATAGTGTAAATATTTTACATTAAATGCCCCAAAAATAAATAACAAATTGAAGTTCATGTAATATAATATTTTAGTGGCTTTATTTTTAATACCATACAATTTTGTGTTTATTTCTTTTATCTTTAACTTCGAAATAGTGAAGAGAACAATATTCTTTATTGTCTATTTTATAATTTTTTTTAAACTTTACATCCACGCGTACCATGCGGAGGGTGTGCTAGCACAAAATTGGTAATTATTTTAAATTTACATGACGAAATAATAATAATAATAATAATAATAATAATAATAATAATAATAATAATAATACAATTAGTTACATATAAATTTATACTAAGGCGTTAGGATAGAGAGTGAATTGTGTTATACGAGATATCATTGGGCCTATGCACCTATTTTGAGAAATCCCATTGTTTCTATTCTGTTGTCGTGTTTCGTAACTTCTCCAGGTGATCTATGGAAAAGTGTTAGCAGTACATGTCTAATGATAGAGTGCTGGAGGATGAAGTATTGACAAACGAAAAAATGAAAAAATATGTCCTGGAGGGGGAAGCATTGACTGTACATTGGTTCAGACAAGAGTGAGAAAAAATGTCCTGGAGGGTGAAGTATTGACTGACACTACATTAATTCCGACAAGAATAGGAAAAAAATGTCTTGGGGTGAAGTATTGACTCGCGAAAACATGGGAAAAAATATACTGGAGGGTGAAGCATTTACTGGCAGTACATTGCTTCCGACAAGAGTGGGAAAAAATGTCATGGAGTGTAAAGTATTGACTTGAGGAGATTGGTACCGACAAGAATGGGAAAAAATGTCATGGGGGTGAAGTATTGACTCGAGAAAACAGTGGAGATAGAGTGCTTATTCCACGAATGAGTTTGACGTCATCTGATCATAGAACACCGTTTAAATTTTCAAGACGCCAGTTTCCACTAATTGTTTACTATGCTATGACTATCTACAAGAGCCAATATCAATCTCTAAAACATGTTGGAGTGTTCCCAAAGGATCCAATTTTAAGACACGACCAGTTACATATTGTTGCATCACGTGGGTTAAGGCGTTAGGGTAAAGGGTGAGTTGTATTATACTCCCTCTGTTTTTTTTTTATCATATCCACTTCTTCTCTGCACGCAATCCAATACACATTTTTAAAAATTATAAAAAATTGATATTCTAAAACTACGCAATTAGACGAATCTAAAAACATCTCACTTGACTATATTATATCTTATATAACTATGGGAAAAAATTAAATCAAAGTTACTCAATGAATAGTACTAACTATATAAAGGGAGAACTTATAAAAAAACAGAGTGAGTATTAGATATCATTGGGCCTATGCACCTATTCTGAGAAATCCTTTGTTTCTATTCTGCTGTCGTGTTTCATAACTTCTCCCGGTGATCTGTGGAAAAGTGTTGGCAGTACATGTCTAATGATAGAGTGCTGGAGGGTGAAGTATTGACTCACGAAAAAATGAGAAAAATATCCTGGAGGGTGAAGCATTGACGGTGGTACATTTATTCCGACAAGAGTGGGAAAAAATATCCTGGAGGGTGAAGTGTTGATTGGGCGGTACATTGGCTCTAACAAGAATGAGAAAAATGTCCTGAAGCTAAAGTATTGACTGACGGTACATTGGCTCCGACACGAATGAGAAAAAATGTCATAGGGTGAAGTATTGACTCGCGAAAGCAGTGGAGATAGAGTGTTCATTCCACGAATGAGTTTGACCTCATCTGATCATAGAATACCGTTTAAATTTTCAAGACGCCAGTTTCCACTAATTGTTTACTATGCTATGACTATTAACAAGAGCCAAGATAAATCTCTAAAGCATGTTTGAGTGTTTTTGAAGGATCCGGTTTTTAGACATGGTCATTTATATATTGTTGCATCATGTGTAATAAGGAATTCGGGTAAATGGTAAATTGTGTTATATGAAATATCATTGGGCCTTTGCACCTATTTTGAGAAAATTTTTGTTTCTATTTTGCTTTAGTGTTTCATAACTTTTTCTGGTGATCTGTGGATAAGTGTTGGCAATACATGTCTAATGATATATTGGAGGATAATGTATTGACTCATGAAAAAATGGAAAAAAATATCATGGAGGGTAAAGTATTGACTGACAATAAGTACATTGGTTCCGACGGGAGTGGTAAGAAATGTCTTCGAAGGTGAAGTTTTGACCCGTGTTAATTTTTTAAACTATAATAATTTTTATTTATGGTAAATTCTTCAATATTAGTATTTTAAATTATATTACTTAACGAATTATTTATTGTTATTGTATATATATTTTTAAGTTTAATCAAATGTATACCTTTTTAAGTATATACTATGTTTTTAAGTTTAATCATAACTTTAAGAAATGTATATTTTTTACATTGAGGAAAAAAATTATAATAATTATAACATTAATGATATAATAAAATTTGATATACCTTTAAATTTTTTATATATTTTTTAGGATGATAGTTATAAGTTGATTCCGTCTGAAATTTTTAGTGTCAAATTTATGATAGTTATGAAAGTAATTCGACGTTCAATTTTTTTTTATATAGATAAGTACTAAAAAAAAATTAAAAATTTGAACACGATACATTTATAATAATTTCGTTTATGATAGTCATTTTATTTATTTTCTTAAAATTTTTAATATTAAATTTATTTTATCACGCAACGAATAATTTATTGCCGGATTATATATATTATTAAATTCAATCAAATTTATAATTTTTGTTTTTTACATTTAATATCAAATTGTGAATGTTATATTATTCACAATACATTTATAATAAATTCATATATGATATTCATTGTATTAATGTTCTTAATAATTTTTAACATTAAATTTAATTTTAGCACCGAACAAATAATCTATTACAAGGATTATATATATTAATAAATTCAATCAAATTTAACTCTGTGCTTTTTAGATTTAGGAAAATAATTATAATAATTCGAACAAGGATAATAAAATAAAATTACAATTACCTTTAAGCTCATTTTATATGACTTTCAAATCTACATGCCCGCGGGTACCGCGGGCGGGTTGTACTAGTTTGTTCAGAATAATCATAAAAGTGAACCTGCCGGCCTGCCCGATATTTAAAATTTGAATTTTTTTAAGGATAAAAGAGTTCAATATTTATTCCAATTTAATTATACTATTAACAGTACTCCTTTGTTTTTAAAAAATATTAACATTTGCATAATAAATACTATTAATTGAGTAACTTTGATTCAACTTTTTAACACAGTTTTTATAAATTTTATAAAATATAATTTTATAGTAAGTGAGATTTTGTTAGATTCGTATAATCACGAAGTTTTATAATATTAAAATTTTATAATTTTTTATTTTATAAAATTTGAGATATTATTCTTTAAAATTGTGTATTGGATTGCGTGAAAATAAAAAATGTTAAAATTTTTTGAATATGGAGGAAGTAATTGATATCATAGTTATTAAAATCGTGATTCTGACCATAGGATCGCATGATCCGATCCCACTAATAAATAATGATCCAGATCATTATAGGATCCAGGATGAGATCGGTAGAATCGGTGTAGGATCGATTGATCCGATCCCACTTCTTTTTTTTTTTTCGGAGCAAAATTACTTATTGTCTCTAGCTCTTTGTGGTTTTGATTATGATGATGTTATTTTTTTATTCAATTTTATTTAATGTATCTTTATATATATTGAACTCAAAATTATTGGATTCTATGGCAGTATTTAACTTCAATTAGATCATGAATGAGCATGTAATTAACTATCAAATTCTTGTTAAATATTTATCTAAAATACATATGTCCGAATTCCAATTATACATGTCACTGGTTTAATGAGATAATTAACCAGCATTAATTTTAAAAAATGCTATAAATTAACAAGCACTGGGATCTTCGGATCTTGACAATCTTGGTTTTTTTAAAAAAAAAAATAGAAAAACAATCTTGCCGTTTTTTTTGGGGGTGATATCACTACTTTACCTTCAAAAAGGAAAATGTAAATAGATAAATTGTGGGAGCAGCGGGAGAAATGGTTGTGTGGCCAGAGTTGCAAGAAACGTGGGAGATATTTTTGTTTGCGAATGAATGTTCAGCAAATCTTACTAGCTAGTGATTACTTCTAATGAAACGCCGGAGCATTTTCCTACTTTTGGATTCTCGGATTTCTTTAGATAAGACCGGGTTTGTCGTCTGAATCCTTGTTAGGAATCCAGCTACGGCGATGGCCTGCGATGTTCTGCGACGCCACTATTTCCATTACATATTTTCAGTTCCGGCGAATTGCTGCTTTACCCATAATTCTTCTTCACTTGATATTCGGGTTTCCAAGTTTAAATGCTCGACGAAATGCGCCAGAGGGTGCAAATCGACGCGATTCCGAACTGTGCTGAGGGCGTGCCGTGATCAACGTCCGGGCACTGTTCGCCGAAAACCCAGGCCTCGGATTGAAGATGGAAATCCTGATACGAATCCAAACCCGAAACCGAATGCGCTCTTCGTGATGCTGCGTCGTCTTAGGTAGTTTAGCTGTTGCTTGTCAATTTTCATAGTTATTTATAGCAATGAATAGTTTATCATATGTTTGAGCATTGGAATATGATTATTTTATAGTAATATTCTATGGAAAGCACTTTTACATGTTCTGTTTCCTGTCATGGAATTTGTTCTGCATACACCCAAAAGATTGATTTATTTGTTTGGGATTTTGTAGGGACAATTTTAGGCTGGACGGACTTGGAATGGAAATTATGTCAATTGCTTTTCCAGCGGCTTTGGCTCTTGCAGCTGACCCCATTGCTAACCTCACAGATACAGGATTTATTGGCCATTTAGGTACTGAATTCTCTTGGTCAGGAAATGTTGCCATGTTTCCAAGACTTCTGTTGATCTTCTCGGAAGACCTTTTGTGTAAAATTTTGGTTTCCCAAGGATCCCTAGCAGCTTTAAAGCACATGTGCTGTTTTCAATTGTGTGTAAAATTTTGGTTTCCAATTTATGGCATGTCAAATATAAATAGATCCATTTTCCTTTAGTTTAATTAGAATGGATTTCTTTATATATATAAAAAGATATTCGATTTCTTATTTGTGGCATTGTCAAATACTGTATGTTTCATGCATGATTTCCCACTTTTTGTGTTCATTAGGATCTGCTGAACTGGCAGCAGTTGGTGTATCTGGTGCTGTTTTCAACTTGGTTTCTAAATTATTTAATGTACCTTTGCTCAATATCACCACATCGTTTGTTGCTGAAGAGCAAGCATATGTTCTAAAAGCAGTTGATGACTATGGTCAGACTGCCGGAGGTATTTCTTTACCCTATCATATTTGATGATATTATATCTTAAATTTGTCTTCTGCTCTCTTTTAGCTGTCATTTTCTTGGATCATTTAAAATTGTTATATGCTTTGTTTACAAAATTTCCTGACAGAAGAGAAAAGCAAGGTCATCCTCCCATCAGTGTCGAATTCTCTTATGCTTGCTGCGGCCTTTGGCATCCTTGAAGCTGTTGCCCTTTCCATTGGCTCCAGTTTCTTAATGAATACGTTGGGTATACCTGTTGTATGTCTTTTTTAGCTAATCAATGCCTTTTGTTTTAATGTTAATATATTTGGAGATCTCCTAATGGTCTTTAAATTTTAGTCAGGGTGAATGATTTCTTTAACAGTGGCTTGAATCTGATTTCATGGTCTTTAAACTTGATTTGACAAAATTTTCACAAGGAATATGATTGAGCTGTTACATGGACATTTTTGTAACACTCTGAACAATGTTGTTATTGTTACTGTTACAAAATGTTTCATTAGTTATAGGATTGTCTTTTCCTCTACTTGTAATTTTGAAGTTCAAGATTCTTCAAGGATTGTGACAATCTTTCTTGATTATGTTTCAATATCTGTTGATGACTGACTGGTCAATTTAACCTGATTTGGCATACTGCAGGATTCACCTATGCATAACCCAGCTGAACAATTTCTCAGACTGAGGGCATTTGGAGCCCCAGCAATTGTTGTAGCACTTGCTGCTCAGGGAAGTTTCCGTGGATTCAAGGATACAAAGACACCCTTATTTGCTGTGGGCAAGTCTTACAATCACTTTTTCCATGCATACATACTTCAGCTGATTCTTAACATTATATAGATGTAAATTTGGAAAATGTGCTGTTGATTAGCAGATTAGGCAGTAAAGCACAAAATTGCTTGCAATTGCAAAAGGCAACAAAAGTTCCGTACCAAGGGTTAAACTTTGTCATTAACATGAGGTCTTTTCAAGAAGTTTCCATCACCTATTATTTTTTTCAAATCAAATAAAAGTGTAACAAAATTCATAATATATCAGCAGTTGGCACTGTTTGCTATTGTAAGGCTTTGCATAGTGGCCTTTTCTGCATTGCGGTAATTTAAAAGTTTTGTAATGCGAGGTAGGATTCATATATGTGGTTGAACACCGTAACCACTCTTTAGAACTAGAATCTTTTTAGGGTCAGAAAGCAGTCTTGCATTCATAACACTTGGATCCAATCATTTTAAACTTATATGTTGTCCGGTTTCAGGAGCTGGCAACTTGCTTAATGTGATACTGGATGCAATATTAATATTTCCCCTTGGATTTGGAGTTAGTGGTGCTGCCATTGCTACTACAATTTCTGAGTACGTTGGTGATGTGGTAAAACTGATACTTTAATCTTATTACACGTTATACATGATGGCATTGCTATGCATTACCTTATGTAAACTTTTGCATATTATCATCAGTTACTTGATGGCACTAATTCTTCTATGGAAGTTGAATGAAAGAGTACTGATCATTGATCCAAGGGTCAATGTACAGAAGGTTGTGAAATATCTTCAATCAGGTATTGCTAAAATATGCAGGGCTTCATAAATGTCTGTTTCTTGTTATGAAATTGCTATTCTGGTGAAAGTTAGTGTATATTATATGCAGCCTTATAAGTATTACAAGAGGCTTCTCCCTGCATTATAATCATCCTAGTCAAAGTTGAGACATAGCTCAATTTTAGTGTAAAATTCTTCTATGCATGCCAGGTATTTAGCAATTGCAATGTTCCAGTTTGATTTCCACTAAAAGAGAAGTTTGTGTGTTTAAATAGGTAGGGATTTGTGGAAATTAACTTGGATATTTTAATTCTCAGGTGCCCTTTTGACGGGAAGAACAATAGCAATCCTTGCAACCACAACAATAGCTACATCTGTGGCAGCAAGACAGGGTCCCATACAAATGGCTGGTCATGAGATTTGCTTTCAAGTCTGGCTGGCTTTATCATTGCTAAATGATGCTTTAGCACTTGCTGGTCAGGTATATAACTGTTAGTTGTAATAGTAAAAAAAACTTAGTGTGATGCTTCCAGCTCAACTGGATTAGATTTAAGGTCATATTGGGAATATAGATCCTCTCTTCCTTCCTATGCTCATCTCTCTGTTCACTCTTATAGCACCATTAATGCAGTTCTTTGATCTTTTTTGGTGCTTAGAGCCCTTGTTCTTAAGCAGTGCATCCCTTATGTTTTATTTGTTGATTGGTACAAAATTTTTATGCTGCTTAATCTTATCAATTCTTGTTGTGTCCTAGTGATCCTGTTTCCCCCCCACTCTTGCTGTTTTTCTTATAAAAGAAATTCAGATTTTTCTCTCTCTCAAATTGAATCATGCCTCACAACAGTGTTGGTTTTTAGTTTTTACAGTTTCTTTTTTTCCTTCATAGGCTCTCCTTGCAAGTGACTACTCTCAAGGGAACTATGGTCTAGCGCGCCAGGTGACTTACAAAGTGCTACAGGTTTGTAACCTGCTTTACAATCTTTCAGAATTCAGAAACAATATGTACTTATATGTTGATTGATGACGATACCCAGTTGACCCCCTTACTTGATTTTTCTTTTTTCCCACATGACTCACGAATCAGATTGGGTTACTAATGGGAGTAGCTTTGGCCGTTATTTTGTTCCTTGCATTTGGCACACTATCCAGCTTATTCAGCACGGATTCAGAAGTTTTGCAAGTGGCCAAATCTGGAACCCTGGTGAGAATGTTGCTATGTTGGAATAACTTCTTGGTTTGTTTCCCTTTTTCGGAAAATGGAAATACATGTAAGATTATCTAATTGGTAAGAACAGTATTATACTTGCTTCGAGAGTGAAACAAGTGCTTCTGGAAAGCTTATAATAAGGTGTATATATTTCTTTGGTCCTACACTGGACTGTCTTCAGCTGTTTAACATCAAAACTTGCAAAATGTAGACTCGTCCACTGAAATCCTTATTACAACTTAACAGCATTAACTTAGCCAGTTTTAGGGCTGCTTTTAGGGGGAAATAATGAGTGGGATTCAACATATATTCAATGAATTTTCCATGTTGCAGTTTGTCGCTGGGTCTCAGCCACTGAATGCTATAGCTTTTGTTCTTGATGGGCTATATTATGGGGTTTCAGACTTTGGTTTTGCAGCATATACCATGGTAAGTTTATGTTGCATTCTATCTGATTCATTGCCACTCACGGTTCTCCGTCATAAAACATTTGTTGGTACTATTGATGGACAGATTATTGTTGGACTGATATCTTCAGTCTTCATATTGGTAGCTTCTCCTTTGTTTGGTCTTGCCGGTGTTTGGGGTGGGCTATTTCTCTTCATGACCTTGCGAGTAGTAGCTGGAATCTTGAGGTGAACTTCATTTATGTTCTCTTTACACCAAACCCAATACGATGAAATAAATAAAATAAAAAAGCTTATCCATCTTTGTATGATTGAAATTTAGAGGCATCCCATTCATATATGTTTTATGAAGTTATTGAAAATCTCAGGTTAAGCAGTAGAAGCGGACCATGGAGATTTCTTCAGCCCGAGGCTGAAAACGATGCCACGTAAGCTGAGTAAAACCATTCCCAAGTCCACCTACATTTGCATTATCATACAATTGTGGGAGGGCTTATGTAGATAACAGAAGCAGCCAGCCCTGAGGTTCTTTTATTCTTTAGCCAGCATGCCTGGTTCCATTTCTCTGCCAGGGCAGGGGCGACATATGATCATAAGACATGTCCACAAGAAATCCAGGATACCTAAAAATCGAGGTCAAAGGTTGCTGGATGGATTACTGTGTATATGACATTCTATCAAATCTAGAAACATGTCATGGGACAATTTGACGAGGCAATGGCAAAATGTTGTGCCTATCCCGAGAATTTTAGTTCAAATGATCCATTGATATTTGATTAACCTGTAATCTGAGCAAACTCAAGGAAAGAAAATCCGATTTGCATTATATGTACTCGTTTGATTTATTATATGCACTAAACATCTCTGCATCATTTATATGTCACAAAAAAGAAAACCGAAAACAAGGCAAAATCTTCTCTGCCTTTCAAAATTGTGCCTCAAACCGATCCGAAATTCAGAACCATCTGAAATCGGTACGAAGTAGGTGCTTACCAACAAGGGGTAAGTTATTCATGCATGAATAACGAATTTTGTGTCAAAGTTAACAAGCACTCGCAATGTGTGAATGGTTATCAACATTCGATAGTACCACAATCCAAGGCGTATCCACAAAAACACACAGATGTGATTATGTGACTTCCAGGGGTGGAGGTTCTGCTGCCATAAACCCAGTAGTAGCAAAAGCCACAGGGACTAACCCCCCATTTTAACAATTCCAGATTTTCCATTTCACAACAAGAGACAAAGGTCATTAGTCATTACAAAAACATGCAGAACCATCATTAATAGCACCACTCATGTAGTGTACATTTAGGCAAGGAGTAGATACGATTCCCTTTCATTACAAGTGGCTAAAGTAAGCAGCATTTGTAGGAAAGTTAAGCTGTCAAGCTGCATCATGGCACTGCAGAGATGCAAACGAACATACTTCTGAGATTTTCATAGTTATCTACATAATAGGAGTACTAAAATGAATGCAATCATCCTTTTCTCATAAAAAAATAAATGAATGAATGAAGGCCCTCAAAAGGGCTGAGTGAAGCAACAAAAAGGTATGCAATACAATTAAGCTAAGACATCACCAAACAGTCTTGACATTTTGAGTAGTGAAATAGGTTAATTTGAGGAATGTGTACAAGGAGTCACTAAAGGTACTTAAGCATTACATCTGGGAACAGATTGCCATAGGACCACATTACATATCTTGGAGCTTTGTTTATATCTGAAGTATGACTATGAATTTTCTTCATCATATTACTGGTTTTCGTATCTATTCACAATTTGTGAAGGCCAATGGCATCACGGCTGAAGATTCCTCGAACAATTTTTATCTTTAAAATGTTTCCTGCTCATGTTTCCTCTCAGTACAACAAAAATATACTCCCTCCGTTTTTATATAAATAAATGAAATAAATATAGCTAAAACATTATGATGTAAATGGAGCACAAAATGTAATGGCAAAGGACGATACCAAAGGTTGCCGCATTCACAACAAGGTCACTCTTGAAACGGCAAGAGCGACTGCAGACTGACTGCTCCAAAGCATTTACTTAGTTTTGTTTAAGCATTTTGAACACAAGTTTTTTCCAAAGAAAAGTAAGAAACCATAAGATCTACAATACATTTTCTGCGTTTGATGGTATAACATGTTACATGCTTTGCAGCTTTTTTGCAATGACCATCACTTTGAACCGTGAGTTTGCTTTCTACTAAAATTACTAAAAATATGTAAGCACCAAATATATTCAGCAATTTTACACCAAGAAAGCTTTGATAAGCCATTCCAAACCCATACACTTGCTGTGCCTCCCCTAATAGACATGGTTAAGTATGACGGTACAATGACACGCTAAAGACAGAAATCACAATTTACCACCATGTTATTAGTCTAGTACTCTAGTGAGAAACAAAATGAACAACAGACAACAAAGAAACAAGAAGAATTACCTGAACTAGAAGGCCAAAGGATGACATGCAATTATCCACATATCATTCCAAACCAGCAACTCTGAGCCTCAACTTCAAATTGTGATTTTCCTAAAAAAATACAAAACCCAAACAAGTTACAAAACCATTCTAAAACTGGTGCCTTGAATTGAACATGAGAATTTGCAACTCAAAAGCTTTAAATGCTCAAAATCATGTGATGCAGAGAGTAAACTCTCAATGGCAATGGCACCTGCTCAAGAACTTTAGCATTGGTCTGCTCAACCAATCTCGACAATCCATCAATCTTGCACAACATTTTGTCGTACAAATCCTCAAGTTCCCCGGTGTAATTCGCCTCGGATGACATCATTTTGTTCAGCCTATCAATTTCAAATTTGTCAGCACAAGCATCCAACTGATTCTGATCCTTGGATTTCCTCTTCTGATCAGCCAAAGTCTCCCCTCTCTCATCCTCCACCATCGCATTTGAACCCCTCAACTCACAATCCAGGAGGGGGAACGGTACACTAGGGCTAAAGGAATCGTACTGAGACCGAAAAGAGGGCCCGATGTTAACAATACTCAAGCTCTTGGGCTCGAAGGCGTTCCCCCGATACTGAAAAGCCTTGTACTCGTGCGTATGGATCAGCTGGTCCTGAAATGGTGTAGTAATGAGGAGGAACAGCGAAGGGGGCAGAGAGAGGGAGGAATTTAGCGGGGTGAAGGCGAGGGAAGGAGCGGAGGTGAGGGAAACCGCCGCGGTTGAATCCTTCAAGGATGGGCGCATAGGGGTTTTGCGGCGGGCGGAGAACAAGCCAAGAAGGGAGGCGGAATCGGAGGGAGGAGGCGGCGGAGGAAGGGGGAGGTGGGAGGGGAGGGATAGAAAAGAGGCAATTGTAGTGATGAGGAGGGAGGCGGAAGGGGCGGCGGTGGGATGGTCAGAGAGGAGAGTGGGAGTGGAGAGGGAAGCGTGGCCGAAGAGATAGCCATGGAGGTCGCCGACGGCGGAGGAGGAGCGGTGGAGGAGGGAGGCTAGGGCAGCGCCGGTAATTTGGATCTTGTCAATGGGAAGGTCGTCCATCGTGTCTGTCTGTGTTTGTGTGTGTGTGACAAGTCACAACTGTGTTTGTATCACCAACTAAAGTGTTAATAATAGTATTCCCGTAAATTATTATCGCTAAACTTTTGTAGGATTTTGCATGAATAAATTTTTTTCAAAAAAACTTTACTACTAAAAAAAAAAAAAAAAAAAAAAAAAAAAAAAAAAAGAAAAACTTTACTACTACTAGACCAGTTCCAGTTGGCAGTTGAGGTCCCAAAATGAACGACTGTACTGTCCTCCGTTTCTTAATCAAAATAAAGTGATGATGACTAATCCAATCCCTAACCCGCCAGACATTCACGATTCATGAATGGCAGAAATAACTAATAAGTATACTACTAGTAATTCATGTTGATATACATTTAGAAAACAAATAAAAAATACCCATATTTTTACAAGCTCAAAATCCCAAAATAAAATTCATACATACATAGTAATTTAAGGGGGGCAAAAAAAAAAGAAGCAGCACGACCTTGGAGAAAGAGGGAACCCCCGCAAAGCTCTAGAAGATGAAGACAACGCCACGACACCTTAAAGAATCGCACATTTTGAAAATTATTGAGACAAACAAATACCTCATTTTTTTTAATTAATTCCAATTTCGAATGAACAGCAAAAATTAACAACAAATGAATGAATGAATACAATATAGTGTAGCTGTAAGCAAGAAAACACCTTCAAAAAATTAACCATATATCTATCTCTATATACCTATAATATGCTTGTTTCTATATGCCATCATCCCATTATATCATCATCCCCTTCACTTCACTCAGTAGCTATTGTTGGAATTTCTGCAGGTCCACCAGAATCAGGTGCTGCTGCTGTGCCAACAACATTCACCAAATCAGGCTTTATCTCCTCCAGTTTCAGCAGAATCTGCTGCGCCTCAGGCCTCGCCGACGGCGAGGGATCCACACAATGCAGCGCCAATTTCAATGTGTTGAGCAGTTCATCTCCAATGTCCGAAGCATCCCTCATCAGCTCCACATCGAACACCTCATTCGTCCATTCCTCCTTCACTATCGACGCCACCCACTGCGGCAGGTCCTGCCCCTCCGTCGCCTCGCTCGGCGATTTCCCCGTCAGCAGCTCCAACATCATCACTCCCAAGCTGTACACGTCGCTCTTGTTGCTCGCATTCTTCATCTTCGAAAGCTCCGGCGCACGGTACCCCATCGTCCCGGCCGTGGCGATCGCGTCCGTGTTCGCCGCGCTCGTCATGAGCCGTGACAGGCCGACGTCCGCGATTTTGGGCGTGTTCTGCTCGTCCAGCATAACGTTGCTTGATGTCAGGTTCCCGTGTGGCGTTTTCTCCTCGGTGTGGAGGTAGCACAGCCCCCGTGTTATGCCCATCGCAATCCCCATCCTCGTCGGCCATGGAATCACCGTTTCGGGTCCACGAGCTGTGTGGATTGAGAAATCGCAGCAACAACAAACAATGTCAGTCAGTCAATTACACAATAAAATAAAAAACCTGTCGAGTTAAAACATAAGCAAGCAGCATATTATTATTACCGTGGAGGAAGGAGGCGAGGCTTCCATTAGGCATGTAATCATAGACGAGAAGCTTCTCGCCTTTCGGTCCGAGGTAGTAAGCTCTCAAGGCCAGGACATTCGCGTGTCGAATCTTGCCAAGCTGAGCGACTTCGGCTTCAAAATCCTTTTGCCCCTTTGTGATCTTTTCTCTCAGCCTCTTCACAAGGACCTGATTGTTGTTATCTTCCAGTGTCGCCTTGTACGCTGTCCCGTAACTGCTCTTCCCCATGATTTCGGCGGTAGCGCACAGCAGGTCGTCTGCGGTGAACACGAAAGGGCCGTCGAAGTGCACCAATTTCCCTCCCGTGTCGCCGCTTGTTTCCACTTCGGGAACCGGGACTGGCTTTGCTCCCCTATCCGAAACCGTTGCCGCACCTCCTGTTTTCCCATTTCTGGTTTTTGAAGCTGCCCTCTTCCGGATCAGGCAGCAGAGCAGCACGCAGCACAGGACTAACAAAATAACGAGAAGAATGCCTGCTGCGATAAGGATTATATCCTTGGGGCTCAGTTTACGCCGATTGTGCCTCCCTTCCGAACCTTGAGAAGGAGAAGATGGCAGATTCTCCGAGGGTGGAGCAGCAGATGGGCAGGGAGATGAGCCACTGAATCCACACAGCTGGATATTTCCAACAAATGAGGTCGAATTATATCGCTTTGCAAGAATTGGGGGAACGACACCGGACAGGTTGTTGTAGGAGACGTTAAAAGAAGTGAGATTCTGCAAATCGGTCAGGGAAGCTGGAATTCCCCCTGTCAGATTGTTTTCAGAAAGATCAAGCAAATGTATCCCGGACAGGTTTCCAATCGTTTCCGGAATCTCACCCGTCAACCTGTTGTTGCTCAAATTCAGCTCAGACAGGGAAGATAGATTAGTAAAACTGGCAGGGAAGCTTCCGTTGATACCATTGTTGGATAAATCCAGGGAATGCAGCCTGGTGAGACTACTGATCTCATCAGGTAAGTTCCCCGTCAGCTGGTTGTGACTCAGGCTCAGCTCCTCAAGCATTGTGAGCTTGCTCAACGAAGCTGGAACCTTCCCTGACAGGAGGTTATGATCCAGGGCCAAAGATCTAAGCTGGTAAGAAAAATTGACAGGCTTTCCACCACCGCCCCATGTATCAGGGACACTCCCGGATATGTTATTATGTTGCAGTGCAAGAAAAGTGATGGAATGGGACTGGGTGAGGCTTACAGGGATCGGCCCCGACAGGCCATTGAAGCTCAAATTGAGCCTATACAGCCTGGTGGAGTTTGCAAGACTGGGAGGAACAACCCCAATCAACTCGTTGTTACTGAGATCAAGAGTCTGGAGAAAGAGGCAGTTACCGAGGGAGGGAGGGATCGAACCCGACAGCCTGTTGTTGAAAAGGTAGACTCCTCTGAGGTCGGGGAGGAAGCCGAGGGACGTCGGGACGGGTCCCACGAGATCGTTGTCGTGGAGGCTGAGGCGCCTGAGAGCCTGAAGCTGCCCGATTTTCTCGGAAATTCGGCCGCCGAGTCCCTTCCAGGGAAGCTGGATGGCTATGACTTGCCCCTTGACACACTTGATCCCCACCCAGCCGGAACACGCCCCTGCAGCACTGCTGGAATTCCAGGACCTCAAAGCCCCCACGAGATCGACAAACTCGTGCCTCAACGCCTGGAGGGCCTGATAATCCGCTTCCGTAACGACAACACCATCCCATTTCTGGCCGGAAACAAGAACCCCTAAATTGGAAAGGATGATTAGGAAAAAGGAACAAGAATAATACAGGAGATGCGGTCGCCGCCTCTGTTTTTGTCTCCCCCTGATTAACCGGCAGGGCGAAAACTCCATTAACTATATGTATTGCAATCAATCAAGGATGAATTGGATTGAAGACTGCTGAATGCAGAAGAGAAATCAGAATGGTACTGAAGCTAATCTTCAGATTTTATGTATATAAATTTTTTTTTCTTCTTTTTTTTGGTTCCTGAATTTCTCTCTCAAGCTCAGCTTGGTTGAAGGGTTTCTAGTTTGCTTGTGAGTGAGAAAATTTATTGGGGGGGATAAAGAAGAGGAGGAGAATGAGGGGTCCATGTAAGAAGAGAAGCAAGACAAAGGAGGAGGGAGAGGAGTCAGTAAGAGCAGTGGAAGAAACGGTTCAGTCGGATTCCCAACGGCTAGTTTCTTTCTGCAATCGGATAAAAAAGGAATTAAGAAAAATAAAACACCCGTGTTCACCGCTGGACGAGCCTCAACGGCTATATTCGGGGCCCGGCTCGGTAAACGGCCCGTTTTTCTGTTTTTGACTTTCTTTCTCCCTTCATTAAATACTACTACTGTTTATTAATTCATCAAACTGCTGTTATTCACAATTGCATTTTTTTTTTTTTGGAAATAATTCTTAACTATGTACATTTTTATCTTTCAATATGATCATTTTATCAAGAAAATCAATTTCTCTTCTTTGAGAAAAAAAAATTGGAATTTACTATCAAATAATAATAATAATAATAATTATTACTATGTAACAAATACAACAACTATACAATTAGGGTGTACAGACTAAGCGAAAAAAAAAAAAAATTATGGTGTAGAGATGAATAACTTTTGAGAAACTGAAGTCCTTTTCATGAATAATGTAGTATATGCTTTACAGACTTCCAGCTTTTTGCCCAATGATTGATTTTAATAACTACTCCCTAGTAGTAGGAGTCATATTTATTTATGTTACATTTACTAGTTCTCTTTTTTGGGAGTATTACTTACAGCAATCCTACTAATTATTTGGCTTACTCTTTCCCAAACCACCATAATGCTGAATAAATCTGAAGAGTATAGTGTGTTTGAGAAATACTCATTTTTGCTTAACAGTCTATACATATTTAAAAAATGGTATTAGGAGTTTATATTACACAAATTACAAATAGACAAAGGGGATTGATAGAGGGATACGTGAGGAATCGAACCCCCAACCTAAAAGTTGGAAGAAGTCATGGGACTTGGCTACTATGCTAAGTTTATTGTGTTAAAGTGTAGTAATCATTTGATGTGATATTTATCTGAATTGAGGGAAAAAATAAAATAAGTAGTTAATGTGATGTTTTAATTAATGTTTATGGAGTAAAAAAAATCTAAAAAATGAAATGTGATAATTGTATTAGGCCGAATCAAAAAAGAAAATAGACGAAATTAGTGGGACAGTGCCATGTTTGTTCCTAAAAGAACTTGTTATACCTAGTCAACCAGTCAAATTAACGTTTGGTAAAAAGTTTGTTGGAATAGCTTATTGTATCCAATTAGCTAATTTCGAAAAGTAGCGTTTCGGAATGATCTATTATGTACAATTACGATATTTACAGTTTACCCTCTTATTTATGTGAAAAAATTGTCCATATTCTATCATTTTCTATTTAAATTAAATGGGTGGATAATTAAGTCCAGCAGTGCTCTACCAAAGGTTCAATCATTCTTTTTTTTTTTTTATTATTTTATTTTTTATTATTTTCTTGTTTGTTACGGAGTACTAGTATCGTTTTCTTTTGAAGTATATATGTCGCCACATTGCATCAGTTCTATTAACTCATTTAGTAATAAGTAATGATCTTAGAAAATATAATTTGATATACCAACATTCATATGTTTTGCAGACTTGATATGGTTTCTCATTACTTTTTCAAACCTACTCTTTATATTTTCTTATTTTCCATTAATTTCGAGCATGGCTCCATGTGAAATTGTGAATTGGCAATGCCCAAATGCTGTACAGTGTACAGTATGACCACCCACCACAAGATCAAGGTCTTTCATTTACTCAAAATTGTATCAATTATAGTCTCGTCCCATTCCAAATGTCCTACTTACTATTTTTGAATGTCCCATTACAAATGTCTTCTTTCTATAAATAGAAATAATTTTCCCCTCCAACAACTATGTGGACCCCACCATATACACACAAACCAATTCTACCTTAATTCCCGTGCCCAACAGTAACAAGACACTTGCAGTGGGACTGAGGGAGTATTTATTTTAAAAACACACAGGTCCGAATAATCTTGCATGGTTTCATGAGCAGGCGGGCTATTATTATACTACTTCTTATAGTACTCACCATAAACCATATATATTCACCAAACATTAAATTAAACATTCATGTGGCAAATTGGCAATCTTTTTATCAACCTTCGACGCCTAAATTAAACATGCTAACTTACACTATTATATATTCATGCGAAAGTCCTGCAAGTTAACAACATATATATGAATGATCAAGAAATATTAGCCAGGCCAAATTGTGGCTTCTTTCAAGGAAGGAGTGACTAATTAAGGTTATATACTACAAGAAATCTATTAGTATCATAAAAGAAAACGTACAAATGCAGCTGGTATACATTGTGTGTATACTACACCAAATTAAACTAATTGCTATGGCAGCATATATTTTTTTTTTGGAAAAAAAAAAGTAAAGGGAACGAATTCAGCTTATTCAGCCTGATTAATACGTTACCCTAAAATATGAGATTATCTCAAGCCCTTGAGGCCACAGTTGCCTGAGAACCGGCGGCGGCACCACCGGCGAGGAAAGAGAGGAAGCCGAAGGCACCGTTCTGTGGCTCCGGCTCATCGAGGAAAAGATCTTCGGGCAGCCTAAACGCGCCGTGTGCGCAAACAAGTGCTACGCCGACCATGAGCGCGGAGACGAGGACGGTTCCAACGGTGGTGAGGAAGATTACGACGACGGTGGTGAGGAGCAGGAAGAAGAGAGTCTCACGCTCGGAGAATTGGCGGCCGAACAAGGTGAAGGGGGGATCGGAGGGCTGGCGGAAGAGGTATAGGAACAACCAAGCGGCGAGAAGGGCAGCGAGGAGGATCAAAGAGAGCGGGTGCGTCAGCAGCGAGACGGCGAGGACGGATGTGATTACGGTCAGGTAATTGACGCGGAAATAGTTGTAATTCTTCCGGATGCGCTGCGTGGCTTCCGATAGGGATTCTGGCTTGGCAAAGGCGGAGCGGTCGAGGAGCTCCGACCAGGGGCGGCGGTTGGCGAAGCCGGCGCGGACGGAATCTGAGATGGCGGAGAAGAAATTGCGGAGTGCGGAGGGCGGATTGGGGGCAGATTGCGGAGCGGTGGAGGAGGTAGGGATGGGGACGGGAGTGCCGGCGGCGACGGAGGCAGTGGCCATATTTTGTGTAAGGGGTTGGGGGTGGTCTCCGGTGAATCGGAGATTTGTATGGGAAGTAAATAGAGGAACGTATTAATAGGGAATATTTTGGGTACGGTCTCTGGTGGATTCTCATCCGCGGAATCTCCGATTTAGGCGATCCTTCCTTTTTAAATACTTAAAAACAAAAAAAAAGAAATATGATACGATCCAGTATACAACTGAGATCTATTATGATCAGATTATTATACAAAAATAATACAAATAAAAGAAAATTTAATCTTAACTCTACCTTCCTTCCCACATGCGAAATCATATTGCATTATATTCGAATAAAAAATAAAAAATTACAAATAAAAAAGACGTTTGTAAAGTAATGGTTTTCATATTTTCAGCCCAGCCCCAGCCCGGAGCTCAAGTAATGGTTTTCATATTTTCCTTGGCATGGTTTAAACTTCAAACTTCTTTTCTTTTTCTTTTTTTAATTGAACTAGACAATCGAATATTGGAAAAAATATGTTGGGAGACTATGTCATATAAAAATAAAAATGGATAAAGGGATGGATATGGTAAAAATATTAATGGATAAAGGGAGGGATAGGGGATCGGAAAGAAATTGAATGCCAACCAGGTTGGAAATTAGGAACTATCCATCAGCCATCTCCAAAATTTATAGAAGTTCAGGCAAAATCAAGACAACTGATGCGTGCGAGTAATATAACAGGTCCAATTATTAATCATAACAAAATGAGGATGCTTCACAATCACATGAAATACTACCAAATAGTCTGATTTGTCTCAACCCTCAATCCAAGTACATGGATCTGTTATAATTGGCATTAGGCAATACCTCAAATACGCCAATAGAGCACATAATTTAGCATTAGAAAGTCGATCCATTCCACCCGAAGTCAGAACCCTGCACAAATAAGATGAGTTCCATAAACACAAGACATAAAAGAGAAACTTCTCCAAGCAACCAGATGCAGAATTGCAGATAGCAGAGCATAGCAAATTAAAGCAGAAATTTCTATGTATGGTAACAACAACAATGAACCTCTTAATCAAGACTCTAAAATAGCGATACTTCATCTACGTGATCTAATTCTGGTGTAAAGCATGCAGACACTGTGCATATTCTTGGATCTGAACGGCCTAAACAAGCAGAAGAATGCAATGAGAATATACTAAGCGACACTATTGCAAACATCCCAAGTAGTTAGTTGTACCAAGCGAAACTAATAGCAAACATCCCAAGTAGTTCCACTAAGCTTACTTTGGAGTCGAAGAATTTGATGAAGAATCGTGATTTCGGGACCGATAACTTGGACTCAAGTATGTCAGCAATACCACCGCTCAGCTTCTTGTTCACATCAGGATTCAGACCACCAATAGAGATGAGCTCTCCAAATGCAGCAGGTTCTTCTGTCCCTCCAAATGCCATGGCAACGGATCCCTTCAACACAATCATCACATACTGCACCCAAAACATGCAAAATAAGACATCAGAAACCCATCCATGGCACCAAGGAAAGTTGAAACTGTCATACAGAGATCTTAAACATATGGTTGCTATTTAAAATACCGAGAGCATATGGATAACACACTTCAAAATCAAAACCTCATTTCAAGAGGAGTGTAAATTGCTCACAACCAGACATAGGTGCATTTCGTTCATGGAAAAGTACACTGTAGAACACTTGCACCTTTGGTTACTGTCTTGCTCTCATTTGCTCACTTAGTATTCTGAAATTGAATCCTAGTTTTTATTCCCTTATATACTTCCCATTAATCATTGTATAGCATCTTGCGATGAGTTCATATAAATCAAATTCTTCAATTCCAATTTATGTTTTCTTTGGCTTGTTTCAATGGTAGTTGCAGTGACCGCTATATTTTCTAGTAAATTAGTGGTTGGTTCCACCAACTAATTAAATTTTATAATATTTGAAATATTTGAGTAAATTAAACCTGGGTATAAAATAGAACTTATTCTTCAAGAGATACAACTCTGTGATGCAAAAAAACCAACATAGAACCTCTAGGCTCTATTCTTCAAAAGATACTACTCTTTCACCTAAATGACTAAGTCCCGCAGCTATCTGCTTTCCATCCAAAACTTAGGTATAAAATAGTGTGCTTACCTTCATAAGAAACTTAATCATTTCAACAATGATGAAATTAAACCTCTGTCATATGGACGTAATGGGGCTTTATTCAGAGTCCTTCAATATCATGCAGAGGTCTAGGTTTCTTTAAAGCAAGTAAGAGTCGATTAAAAATAAAAGATAAATAAATAAAAGCATAAGAAAATGCAACCACCGAGCAGAAAATAAAAAAGAACAAGAAGATGAAAGAAATAGAAAAACAGGGACCTAAATTATAATGGGGTTTTATGTTGAGTTAATTTATATAAAAGGGAGTGTAACTATTTTTAAAATAATACTAAGAGACTTTAGCAACATCAGGAGTGGAAAGGAGAACGCTAGAAAACAAGCGAAGCAAACGAGAATAACCACAAGGTGCAGCCAACAACAATGTAAACAGATACTATGCACTGGACTAAATTGAAAAGGCAAATCTCGCAGCGGAAATGCAAATCCCAATACATATCCAAAATGTTTGCATATTCAAAGCACATTTGCCCCTGAAAATTGAACCTAAAGAACCCTATCGCCAAAATAGGTCAGAATGAGTCGAGCAATGTAAATGGTTATTCCCGAATCTTTTAATTTCTAACATTTTGTTTTCAATTTCTTGATGTTACTTCCTGTTTTAAGTTGCAGATGTGAGGGAAAAAATTTCTTAGGTGTTTTGTGTGCTATGGAAGCTTTGTGCTTGATTGTTAAGAAAAGAATAAGAGAGGGACACACCTCCAATTCTTTGTCCGGAATGACCCCATTTCTTGGTGAATTCAAGTGGGTAAGGGAATTGAATTCTGCTCAAGTATTGAATTTGTGTAGTTTTGTTTTACTATATTAGATTAAATTTCCATGAAAGAAATTGAGGTTTTTTGTGCTATGGAAGCTTTGTGCTTGATTGTTTTATTATGTTAGTTGACTCAATTTCCATGAAATTGAGGTTTAGAAGTGCAGAGATTATACCAATCCAACTTATGGTGACACTTTACTACCTGCTGCTACTGCTATTGTGTGCATCTTAAATTTTGAGTGTGCTCATTATTTTTCCCTAAGCAGGCACATTTTGGGTTTCCAAGCAGTCTAAGTCAAAAGAGGAGATTTCCAATATCTTGCAAGATATCACTGTATGCCTGCCCCCAATCCCTTTCCGATTTTTATTTATTATTATTTTTTTCTTTTTAATTGCCTGTGTCTTGATTGGACTTGATCGTTTGAATGTGAATAACTGATTTTCATTGGTGAAGGTGTGCTTTTGGAAATTGAATATTGACGTTAATCATTCTTAACCGTGCGAAATAAGTACTTGGATGAATTTTTTATCCATGAGATCACATGGGGATTAAGTAGCATATTTGGGGCCTTATTTTTTCCACTGAGATTACGAAACTCTGAAAATGGCTAAGCGACTTATTGTGTTTTTGTAATTCTTACCTCTGTTTGCTACGACTGGAACTTCATATGAATTTTATGTCAACAAATTTGTAGAAAGACAAAGTAGGATTTGCAGACCAAGTAGCAATCATGCCATTTTGTATCAGAATTCTGATTGAGAAATCAGTTTTGTTTGATTTGATTCTTTTCTGGACTTTTTATGGTTTTTCAATCTGATTCCTATGTGAAATTACTATGGTTTTGTGTTAATGCCCTGTTGCTATATACTATGGAAGAAATGAGTATGAATGTTCTTTGATTTTAGCTTGGTTCTTAATTTTATTTTATGAAAGCTAATTAAGAACACAACTTTAATTTTCATAAACGATTGCATTTCTTAGTTTTCATTGTTAGTTGTTAGCCATTTAATCAGGTTACTGCCTCGATCAGGACATAATTAGGTTACGAAATTGTAATTATCCAACCTGTTTTTTGAGAACTCTTGCAGTGCATATTTATATTTTTACAGTTTCATTGGGATAGTCAGCAAGAAGCAAGTCAAGAAAAGGAAAACGTCTCTGAGATCAAAATGCGCAGATAAGAGTAATAAGTTGCTCAATATGTCCATCTCTATTCCTATTTATTGAGTCCTTTATTTCTGTTAAACTTTATTCGACATGTCACTTAACCAAACCTTCAAGTGGATTTGTGTGTGTGTTTTGTTTGTGCATTAGATTGGACACGTATAATATTTTGAATGAATTCCTGTTTTAGGTAATATTATCAATCCTTTACATATAATATCCATTTGCTTGATGAGTGTACACAGGTAATGAAAAATTGAATCTATGGTTATGAATATGGATTGTGCGTGATAACCCTTACTATAAACCCACTAATCTTCGGCTATTCCTCATTCTATAGAATCATTTGGATTGGATTGAATCAACTATTGTTTGGGTTGTACAACACACTCTACACTTTACAGTATTGTTCCTTAAGAAAATTTGGATGAATCATTTATTCTCCATTTTATGTATATTATTTATAGCTCAATTCCTTACACCACAAAGGTATCATCTTCATTCTCTTGGATATCATCTGTTAGTTGTTTAATTCTTTTAGTACTCTAAGAATGAATCCTTGTGTTTAGATACAACAATGGCCTTTCTGAATAGAGTCATGGATTTGCTCAAACAAACTATAGCAAGCATGTTCGTCCAGATTATTGTTCATCAAGGCCTTCTCTATCTCAAGTCATAATATGCATGTCATTGTCTTAAAAATCTTTGTTGGAGGTGCGGTCTTTTTAATTTAATTCTTGCTCTCTTTTCATTTTTCTTTTTCTATTTTTTATTTTTTACTTTATAATTTATTATCTTGTGTGATGCTTCATTTCTTTTTGAATTAGCTTCTTTTTTCAATCTATGGGTACCAACGGTATTCTGTCATTGCATGCCTTTCTCTGATGAGGTGAGATGAGTTTAAGGGACGCTCCCAGTATGGAGAAGTTATTGAAGTTATAATCTAATTATGGATTTTTTTTGCTTTGCTCTATTCTATGTGTAAATTTCTTGGTAGGTTTGACAAATTTCTTGATTTTCTGTATATGTAGGATCAATTGGCCTCCGAAGTGGTTACTAATTTGTTGAAGTATAACTTGGAAGAACAATGTGGAAGGATTCTTTAATTTTTCATTGTTGTCTATGTGAACTGAAGCCATTATTTTTATTTTTTGATTTAGTTTTTAATGATTAAAGAAGTTCAAAAATTTTAAAATGTATTCAAATGCAATAATTTAATTTGTTGAATTCATACTGTCAGTTTGTTACATTTTAAGCAGTAATTCTCAAGTTATATTACTCATTATTTATCATTGTTTATTTCTTTGAAACAATTCATATATTTAACTACAAGGCCATTATTGGGTGAGAGATCCATTTGATTGTATTGTTTGTTTAATTTGTGTGAGTTTGGGTATGAGGATGAGCTGAAGCTACTATTGCCTGGGTGCAACAATGCTTTTCATTTGTAGTGTATTGCCATTTGGTTTGTCATATTCCCCTTGCCCACTTTGTAGGGCAAGATTGCTTGGTGATGATAGTAGGAGGTGTTGCCTATTGTTCTTGTGCTTGAATCAGGAGGTGGGGATTCTGTAGAGATTGGATTTTGGGTAAGCTTGTGCTATTCATTATTTGTTTATGTATATTCATGTCGGGATAGGAATTATGTATTTGTGTGGTCAAAGTGAGCTATGAGTATTAGAGGGTCCTTGCCAAAAGTTAGAGCTTCTCTCAGTTTAGTTTTTTTTTCCATACCAAATCCCCGCCCATTGGGCGGGGGTTATACTAGTTTATATAAAAGGGAGTGTAACTATTTTTAAAATAATACTAAGAGACTTTAGCAACATCAGGAGTGGAAAGGAGAACGCTAGAAAACAAGCGAAGCAAACGAGAATAACCACAAGGTGCAGCCAACAACAATGTAAACAGATACTATGCACTGGACTAAATTGAAAAGGCAAATCTCGCAGCGGAAATGCAAATCCCAATACATATCCAAAATGTTTGCATATTCAAAGCACATTTGCCCCTGAAAATTGAACCTAAAGAACCCTATCGCCAAAATAGGTCAAAATTGCCAATGGTTTGGCCCCCAATTTCACATAGTCCGGCTTCCACCCCTCAGCAACACGAGAATGACACAGGACTTAGCAGAACGTACCAAAAACTATAAAATCTAAGCATGGAAAAACATCCTGAATAATCAGACGGTGCTGCGCGAAATAAAAATAGCAAATCGAAACCAGTCGCATATGCAAATTCAATTTCAACACCAAAAGAGAATAAAAAAAAAAAAAAAGGCACATAAAGATACAAACCGCCTTTGGCTTTCCGATGATTTTGGCAACGGTGGAGGTAGCTTCAGAGAGGATGGAGGAGGTGTCGACTCCATCGAGGCTGACGTTCGTGGAGAGGACCAAGCACGGCATGGTTCGTTGTGAAAACCTTGTGGTACGCTTCTTCACTCTGGTATTCCGAATTCGTCCTCACTCCTCACAAATCATTAATCAGCAGTAGTCCTCAAATAAATACTAGTAAAAGAGACCTGTCAAGTTAAATGACATATATGCCCTCAGGCGTCATACATCAATGGAACCACTCACTGATTCGGTTCTTGCCTTCAATTTTCACTTTTTGTTTGATTCATAAAAGATCACTCAATTTCAATTTTATAGTTTTGTAGTTATGCAAAAAAAGAAATTTATAGTTTTGTACGGTATCTAATAGTATTTGCAAAAGTATATATTATGGGAAATGGTGATACTCAAGCTCAACAATTTGGCTACGTGCCTACGTTTACCCGTTGTAGTGTACTAGTGAGTCAGTGTGAGCCATTCATGATTCCTATAATACTACATCCGTCTCTGAATTAGGGGTGTCAATTTGGACACGAACCCGAAAAAACGAACCCGACCGACACGAAAATTTTCAGGTTTGGGCAGTGGCGGATCTAGAAAAAAATTTAAGCGGGGTCACAAAAATAATAATTTAAATTTAAATTTAAATATATTAAATATAATATTTAAATTTAAATATATTAAATATAACAATTAAAACATACTACCTCTTACAAATACTCTATATGATCTTTCATACTTTGGAATCGACTAATAACCGCTTCATTCATAACATTGAGGAGAGCTTCTTTCTCTATAACATAAAATAAGAGAATCGTTGATCAAAAAATCATCACCTATTCGATTTCCCAAATCAGATTTCACAAGTTTTGGGGTCCCTACAAAAATTTAAGCGGGTGCACTAAACTAAGCATAAATATTTTTTACCTTACAACACAAATTTAAGCGGTGTCCCGTGCCCCCGGTACTCATAACCTACGTCCGCCCCTGGGTTTGGGTTTAGTCATTTTGGGTTTTTTTCAAATCAGGTCGACCCGATACCCGACCTGAAATATTTACAACCTGATAAACCCGACACGAACACGACCCGAAACATAAAATTATGTCAATTTTTGCCTATAACCCGAAAAAACGAACCCGAACGACACGAAAAATTTCAGGTTTGGGTTTGGTCATTTTGGGTTTTTTCCGAAATCAGGTCGACCCGAACCCGATCTGAAATATTATACAACCTGACTAGACCCGACACGAACACGACCCGAAACCTGAAATTTATACCCCTACTCTTAATGAAGTATTGTTTATGTTTGTTAATATATTACTATTCTCACACAGTCAATTAAAACTTTATCATAGCTATATAAATTAAAATATAGTCAAGTATGATCGTGTTAAATTCGTCTCGTCGTGTAGTTTTTAAATATCAAACTTTTAGAATTTTTACTTGTACTGAACTTGAGTTATTAATGATTTAAAATGTGCATTGAACTGCGTAAAAAGTTAAAGTATAAAAACATAACGAGACGGAGGAAGTATACTATAGTCATATTCATTTCTTTATAACACTTCTGCCTTTCCATACTTCCTCCGTTCTTTTTTAATTGAAGCATTTGCATAGTGGTAATTATTTATTCAATAACATTGATCAATTTTATTGACATAATTATATAAGAAAAAACATATTCAATTGAGATCTTGTTAGATTCGTCTAATCACGTAGTTTTATAATATTAAATTGTTATAATTTTATTTAGATACAATAGATTCGTCTAATTACTGATTATCTCTAAAACATACTTCTGGTTAAAAAAGTTTATTGAATTACGTAATATGGAGAAATTGTGTAGTTATTTAAGACCAGAAGTAAGTATATTTTAGAGATAATCGGTTCCACAATTTTTTAATGGGTCCACTACTTCACAATTAGGGGTGTCAATTTCGGGTTTCAAGTCGTATTCAATTCGGGTTGAGCAAGGTATAACACAACAGATGTAAATCCGAATACAATCCAAAAAATTTCAAGTCGGATTTTCGGGTCGACCTGATTTGAGAAAAACTCAAATGACTAGACACAAACCTGAAAATTATTATGTCAGTCGAGTTTCTTTTTCGGGCCGTGCCCAAAATTGACATCCCAGGTAAAAGTTCACTCCAAAAATGACGGTAGGGGTATCAACTGGTCCAACCTTTAATTTGATCAACAAGCTAAAGTTCACTGCAAAATACTACCTCCGTTTCCAAGAATGTGAAACGTTTGGTGTTTTGACACTATTCATTATTCTACTTTGATTCAGGTTTATACAATAGTTATAGAAGGAAAAACATAGTCAATTGAGATTTTGTTAGAATCGTCCCATAGTGTAGATTTATAATATCAAATTCTTATAATTTTTACTTATATACAACGTGAGTTATTAACAATTAAAAATCTGCATCGGATTGCGTGCGCAGAGGAAATGTTGCACATTCATAAAAACAGAGGAAAGTATATATTTGGTAACAACTGACAATATAGTACCACATATTTGATCAAAAATGGTTATTGCAATAATTCATACTACTATTATCTAATTATATCAAATTAAGATTTTTTTAAAATTAATTATTCATATTTTTCAACATAAATGAGTCCGTTCATATTCATGGCCCATGGGAGTACATGGATCTGTTATAATTGGCAGTAGGCAATACATCAAATAGGCCAACAGAGCACATAATTTAGAACTACAAAGTCGATCCATTCCACCCCCACCCGATGTCAGAACCCTGCACAAATAAGATGAGTTCCATAAACACACAACATAAAAGAGAAACTTCTCCAAGCAACCAGTCCAGATGCAGAATCGCAGATAGCAGAGCATAGCAAATTAAAGCAGAAATTTCTATATACGGTAACAACAACAACAACAGTGAACCTCTTAATCAAGACTCTAAAATAGCGATGATACGTGATCTAATTCTGGTGTAATAAAGCATGCAGACACTGTGCATATTCTTGGTTCCCAACGGCCTAAACACGCAGAAGAATGCAATGAGAATATACTAAGCGATACTGTTGTGGAAATCGGGTTAGTTTCCACCAAAATTATACCCGAATAATAGAGCTATTAATTAGACAATAAAGAGAATACCAAGATTTAACGAGGTTCGGCACAAATTTGCCTACGTCCTCCGGGCCCCACCGAATTATTATTTCACTATGAGGGAGAAATATTACAAAAGGGTTTTGGAAATAATTTCCTGACAGACAAAACCCACTTGACAAGGGAGACTTACAAAAGCCTAAAAAAGGCACTGGCCCACAAGGCAATTAATGCCTTGAATGAGGCTCTCTCTCTCTCACTATCTAAGCACTGCTTTTGCTCTCTGGTGGGATGTCCATTTCCAACTAATGAACGCGAAGTATTTATAGGCATGGAAGCAGACATGTAGACATCAGCTAAATTAACAGTATAGGCACGTTTATAATATTCAGTCAATAAAAAACACCCACCTACCATAATAAATATGGTCTGGCATTAAATTGGGGCGGACCATTTTTGACAAATCTCCACCTTGGTTCGTCCCAAATTCCAATCTCAGTATCTCTTTCAATATTCTTTTGTCACGTAATTCGGTAGGACCTCCAAATGCGCTTTTCAGCGCCAACTTCAATCTCTTGAGACATTTATCAAGTTCAAACAATGTTCGAACTTGATACCTGTTACAACCTTCGTCAACATGTCTGCAGGATTCTCGGTGGTCTTGATCTTTTGTACATTGACTCCACCTTCTTCAATTATTTCCCGCACAAAATGATACCGCACGTCGATATGCTTCGTTCTAGCATGATATACCTGGTTCTTTGCTAGATGAATGGCACTTTGACTGTCACAAAACACTGTTACATGTTTCTGACCAACTCCTAAGTCATCCAGCAATCCCTGTAACCAAATGGCTTCCTTAACAGCTTCTGTAATGGCCATGTATTCTGCCTCCGTTGTTGACAAAGCAACGGTTGACTGTAAGGTAGACTTCCAACTAACTGGTGCGTTTGCAAGAGTAAATACGTATCCAGTAGTTGATCGACGTTTATCCAGATCTCCTGCATAATCTGAGTCACAGTACCCAACTATATGTTGACCAGTAACATTAGTCTTCTCAAATATCAATCCAATATCTAAGGTTTTCAAGATATACCTTAGAATCCATTTCACAGCTTGCCAATGATCTTTACCGGGATCATGCATGTACCTGCTCACTACTCCAACTGCATGTGAAATGTCAGGCCTTGTACACACCATTGCATACATCAAGCTACCCACCGCATTTGAATAAGGAACCTTTGACATGTATTCTCGTTCCTCTTTCGTCTTCGGGCATTGTGAAGCACTAAGTTTGAAATGAGGAGCAAACGGTGTACTTACAGGTTTGGTTTTGTTGGTCATGCCAAACCGCTGCAATACTTTCTTCAGATATTGCTTCTGAGTCAAACTCAGAGTGCCCCTCTTCCTGTCTCTCGTTATTTCCATACCGAGAATTTTCTTTGCTTCACCAAGATCTTTCATTTCGAACTCCTTGCTGAGTTGAGACTTCAACTTGTTTATCTCTCCTCTATGTTTCGAAGCAATTAACATGTCATCTACATATAGAAGAAGATAAATGAAAGATCCATCATGTAGCTTACGAAAATATACGCAATGATCAAAACTGCTCCTGGTGTACTTCTGGCCAATCATAAATTGATCAAATCGCTTATACCATTGTCTTGGTGATTGTTTCAATCCATAAAGCGATTTGTTCAACCTGCAAACCCAATCTTCTTTTCCAGCAACTTCAAATCCTTCTGGTTGGGTCATGTAGATTTCCTCCTCCAAATCACCATGTAAGAATGCCGTCTTGACATCCATTTGAACTAGTTCCAAATCAAGCTGCGCTACCAAGGCCAATAAAATACGAATAGAGGAATGTTTTACAACAGGAGAAAATACCTCATTGTAATCAACTCCCTCCTTTTGAGCATAGTCTTTCGCTACCAATCTTGCCTTGTAGCGAACGTCATTCTTTTCTGGAAATCCTTCTTTCTGAGCATAGACCCACTTGCAACCAATTGCCTTCTTTCCATCTGGGAGTTTAGCTAGCTTCCACGTGTGATTTGCTTCAAGGGAATGCATTTCCTCGTCCATGGCTTTCTTCCACTTTTCTTTTTCCGGACTAATTTTTGCATCAAGAAAAGTTTGTGGTATACCTTCTTCAGTAACAAGAAGTGCATAGGCCAACATGTTTTCGAATCGAGCAGGTCTCCGACTTTCTCTTCTTGGCCTCCTCATTGCAATTGGTAAATCTTGTTGCTCCTGAGGTTCTTGGGTTAAAACCTCACTTTCTCTAGGCTCTTCTTCGGTACTTGGACCATCGTCTTCTATTGGTTGACCATCTACCTCTCTGGTTGTAGATGTCTGAAACTCCACCTGTTGAGGATAATGCTCCACCTGCTGGGGAGTACTATCCGGCTGATGCTTGGTTACCTGCTTCAACATTATCGATTCGTTGAAGGTAACATCTCTGCTAAAGATCACCTTTTTCATCTCCGGGCACCATAGGCGATATCCTTTTACTCCAGAAGATATCCCTACGAAAACAGCTTTTCTCGCCCTCGGATCCAGCTTTGATTCTTTTACGTGATAATAAGAGCGGAACCGAACACACGTAAAGAATCATAGTCATTTGCAGGTTTGCCAAACCATGCCTCCAAAGGTGTCTTGCCTTTAAGTGCAGTTGATGGTAGTCGATTGATTAGATGGCTCGCATATGTCACCGCTTCAGCCCAGAACTGCTTGCCCAAATTAGCATTGGATAACATACACCGAACTTTTTCCAACAAGGTTCGGTTCATTCGTTCAGCCACCCCATTCTGTTGTGGCGTGTCCCGCACAGTGAAATGTCGGGAAATACCTTCCTTCTTGCACAAATCGAAAAAAGGGTCATTTCGATATTCTGTGCCGTTATCAGATCGAAGCACTTTAATCTTTCTCCCCGTCTGGTTCTCCATCATTTTCTTCCAAGCGAGGAATTTTCCAAATGCTTCATTTTTTGTTCGCATGGGATACACCCATACTCTCCGGGAAAAGTCATCAACAAACGTTACAAAATAGTGGTTTCCTCCCAGAGAAGCCGTCTTGGTAGGTCCCCACACATCTGAGTGAATGTAATCCATAATGCCTTTAGTATTATGGATTGCTGTTCCGAACTTCACCCGCGTTTGCTTTCCCAGAACACATTGCTCGCAGAATTCAAGTTTGCAAGTCTTTGCACCCTTTAGTAATCCTTGCTTTGCCAGAGTCTGCAAGGATTTTTCCCCAGCATGCCCAAGCCTCATATGCCATAGCTTGGTCATCTCCTCTTCCTTGTCTGCTTCTGATATTGCTGCTGCAATGCCAACCACTGTATTGCCCTGGAAGTGGTATAAGTTATTTTTCCTTATACCTTTCATGACGACAAGTGCTCCCGAGATCACTTTCATAATCCCATTCTGAATGTTGATGGAGTGGCCTTTGGCTTCCAAGGCTCCCACTGATATGAGGTTCTTGGCAAATTTCGGTATGTACCGAACTTCCGTCAGCACCTTGGTTGTTCCATCGTGGTTCTTCAGATATACTGAGCCAACTCCAGCTATCTGGCAATATCCGTTGTTGGCTAGGTAGACAACTCCACCGTCAACACTTTCAAGGTTGACAAACCACTCTTTCCTGTAACACATGTGGAATGAGCATCCTGAGTCTAGCAACCAGTCGTCAGTGCACGTCGTTACCGATGAGACACAAGCTAAAGAATACTCTGTCTCATCACTATCAGCAACACAAGCCTCTGCGACCGCTTTCCCCTTTTTCTTTTGCAGCTTTGGACAATCTTTCTTCCAATGTCCTTTCTCGTGACAAAAGATACGTTCATCTTTTGACACTCTGCCTCTTGACTGGGATCTGCCTCTTCTGTTCGGCTTGTACTTGTGGCTACGTCCCCGAACGGTATGAGCTTCACCAGTCGAACTCCTGTGTTCTAACTTATCCTTCTTTCTGATCTCATTAGAATATAAGGCAGTGGTAACTTCTTTAAAGGAAATTGTTTCCTTTCCAGTCAGCATACTAACAATTATATGCTCGTATTCATCGGGGAGCGAAGCTAACAGTATCAACGCCTTGTCAACGTCATCTATCTTCTCGTCGAGATTCAATAAATCGGTGACCAAAGAATCGAATCTTGTTATGTGTTCATTCATCGTGGTACCGGGCAAATACTGGAATCGATACAGCTTCGTCTTCATGTAGAGCTTGTTCTCCGTGCTCTTTTTCATGAATTTATCCTCCAGCTCTTTCCACAGTCTGTGCGCCATCGTCTCTCTCATAAGCGGATACTTCTGCTCCTTTGAGAGACATAGCCGAATTGTACCACACGCAAGACGGTTGATCCTCGTCCAGTCTTTATCATCAACACCATCTGGTTTGGTTTCTTCAAGTGCCCCATCCAGCTCCTGCTGGTACAAGATGTCCAACACCTCGCACTGCCACATACCAAAATTATTGGTACCGTCGAATTTTTCGACATCAAATTTGGCATTTGAAACCATCGTTCGTGATGACGATGTCATCTTCGAATCTGAAGTTGACGTTTCACTGGACCTATCCGCCATTTCTGCTTCAAAGTTTAATTAATAGCTCACAAACGATAGCTCAACCTAGATGCGTTTCTGATGTGGAAGATCAGCTTAGCTGCGACCACAGAGCATACTATGCAACCAAGGCTCTGATACCAATTGTTGTGGAAATCGGGTTAGTTTCCACCAAAATTATACCCGAATAATAGAGCTATTAATTAGACAATAAAGAGAATACCAAGATTTAACGAGGTTCGGCACAAATTTGCCTACGTCCTCCGGGCCCCACCGAATTATTATTTCACTATGAGGGAGAAATATTACAAAAGGGTTTTGGAAATAATTTCCTGACAGACAAAACCCACTTGACAAGGGAGACTTACAAAAGCCTAAAAAAGGCACTGGCCCACAAGGCAATTAATGCCTTGAATGAGGCTCTCTCTCTCTCACTATCTAAGCACTGCTTTTGCTCTCTGGTGGGATGTCCATTTCCAACTAATGAACGCGAAGTATTTATAGGCATGGAAGCAGACATGTAGACATCAGCTAAATTAACAGTATAGGCACGTTTATAATATTCAGTCAATAAAAAACACCCACCTACCATAATAAATATGGTCTGGCATTAAATTGGGGCGGACCATTTTTGACAGATACTATTGCAAACATCCCAAGTAGTTCCACTAAGCTTACTTTGGAGTCGAAGAATTTGTTGTAGAATCGTGATGATTTTGGGACCGATGATAACTTGGACTCGATCGAGTATGTCAGCAATACCACCGCTCAGCTTCTTGTTCGCATCTGCAGGATTCAGACCGCCAATAGAGTCATAGAGACGAGGTCTCCAAATGCAGCGGGCTCTTCTATCCCTCCAAATGCCATGGAAACGGATCCTTTCAACACAATCATCACATTCTGCACCCAAAAACATGCAAAATAGGACATCAAAACCCATCCATGGCACCAAGGAAAGTTGAAACTGTCATATAGAGATCTTAAACTTATAGCATCTTGTGATGAGTTCATATAAATCACATTCTTCAATCAAGTGTTCCAATTTTATGTTTCCTTTGGCTTGTTTCAATGGTTGATTGCCGCGATCGCTGTGTTTTCTAGTATATTAGTGGTTGGTTCCACCAACTAATTAACTTTAATGTCTTTTATAATATTTGTAATACTAGTATTTGAGTAAATTATTCACTAATAAATGAAATGGAAAAATTAATTTGAAATTAGCAAATATATAATGAATTATTGAATTTAAGCATATATTTTAAAAATAGTGTTGGAGTACCGATAAAATTTCACACATAGTTTGAGATTTACATTTATAATTAAGCATACAGAAATCGGACCACCTTTCATCATTTCTTTTAAAATATATACATGTAAGAAAATTGAGTCAAAACTGACTATATGGGTCTGTTCTGCACGCAATTTTTGGGAGCTTTTGGTAGCTTTAGCTTTTATTTTAAAACGAAAGCCTCGTTCTGCACACTAGCTTTGGGAGCTTTTGGAAGCTTCATTTTAGAAGCTACCTGTAGTAGCGTTAAAAAATAATAAGCTAGGAGCTCCTAGCTTATTTTTGAGCAATCACAATTTTAACCCAATAACCAACCCACTACCAATAGTCTACATAAATATTTGTCATTTTATGTCATTTCATACATATTTTTTCACAGCTACAGCTAGCTGACAGCTACATCTCCTACAGGTCCTTACAACTCCAGCTCCCTACAACTACAGCTCTGCGTGCAGAACAGACCGCCTCTGGCTTTCCAATGATCTTGGAAACAGTGGAGGTAGCTTCAGAGAGGATGGAGAAGGTGTCGACTCCATCGAGGCTGACGTTCGTCGAGAGGACCAAGCACGGAATCGTTCGTTCGTTTCGTTTGTGGTGAAATACGCTCCTTCTCAGTTCTCACTCCGGTATTCAGTCTACACGTCCTCGCTCCTCACAAATCATTAATCAGCAGCAATCCTCAAATAAATACTACTCCCTCCGTCCCACCCCAAGTGTCCTGTTACTGTTGGGCACGGGAATTAAGGTAGAGTTGGTTTGTGAGTATATAGTGGGGTCCACATAGTTGTTGAAGGGGAAAATTATTTCTATTTATAGAAAGAAGACATTTGTAATGGGACATCCAAAAATAGTAAGTAAGACATTTGGAGTGGGACGGAGGGAGTACTAAGTACTTGTACTACACTAAAAGTGACCTTTCAAGGTAGAATGGCATATATGCCCTCACTGGTACCACACATTGATTCCGATCCGTTCTTGCCTTCAATTTTCACGTTTTGTTTGATTCCTAAAACATCATTGAATTTCATTTTTTTTTTATAGTTTTGTACTGTATCTAATGCTATTTGCAAGAAGTATATATATTATGGGAAATGGTGATACTCAACAATTTGGCTAAGTCTACCCGTCCTAGTGTAGTAGTCGCTCAGTGTGTGCCATTCCTGATTCCTCTAATAGTATATAGTAGTCATATCATATTCATATTCAACACTTCTGCTTTTCCATATGTTTTAGACTATAAATAATCTGTTCCACAATTTTTTATTATTTGTTAATGGGTCCACTGCTTCACGATCCATTCTCTGTCACTGGATCTACTACTTATTTCTCAAGTGTAGTAGTAGTATTCATTAATAAATTCATTGCCTCCCAAACAATAAACAATCTAAAAAAATGTGAAGAAATGGAGAACAAGACAACTACTAATAATACATATGAGGTGGCCATTTATATGGCCGTCAATCCATATGCTTTTTGCGGCAGCTCTGCCCAAACCCCATACCACCCACAGTTTTTATATGCCGTCAATCCATATGTTTTTTTTTTTTTTTTTAACGGAAGCCAGGGAAGAAGGCTTTTATTTATTTAAGTATATATATTAGGCTGCAATTTCCACTCTACCGTTAAATCTTATATTATCTCTAAACTTAAATATTATCCCTTTTTAATTTTTAAATTTTAATATCAAACACAATTACTCAAAATCATCTAAATTTAAAATTATTTTTTATAACTACTCGTAATTCCAAATCACATAAGCTCCAAAATTTTAAATTCTAATTATTTCTCAAACATAACTTAATAACTTAAATGGTTTACAACTAGACTATGAAGGTCTGCTTGTTAGCAAATTGTTGATTTTGGATTACTTTTATACTATTATATTAATACATATTTTTAAAACAAATAGTGTCAAAATTTACTAATCAGACCTATTGTTTTAAATGTAGCTTAATATTTTTTTTTGCTTGACTACATGTAGCTTAATATTTATATCAATGGTTGCTAATACTCTCAAAACTAATCATATAATACACACAATAGTATTTCTCTTTTAAATACATTAATTTACATTTAATTATATTTCTGACATCATAAAAAATACAGTATTTGGAAGAAAATTAAACAGTATAAGAAATATAGATATATATATATATAATATATATATATATTTGTAACAAGGGATAAGCATGCACTAAAATGTCCCATAACTTACCTTTAACTCCAAAATCATCCAAAATATATTTGAATTTCTCAATCGGTCTATAACTACACTAATGACGACTCATTCAATCCTCTAGCTAACTAATAACGATTAATGTAAAACGTAATACTCATTTGGTCCCATAACTTATCTCTAATGCCAAATGGGTCCATATACTTTTAATATTAATATTGACCAAATTGGTATTATGTATAAGTTGTGGGACCAAATTGACATATTTATATAAGTTATAGGACCAAATGAGTATTGTATTTCACACTAATTATCATCATTAGTGGTTTGAAGGACTGAATTGTCGTCATTAGGTAAGTTATAGGACCAATTGAGAAATTCAAATACATTTTGGACCATTTGAAATTAAGGGTAAATTTTAGGATCATTTTGGTCTTTATCCCTTGGTAAAAACTAACAATATAATACTCCATATTTGATCAATAATGGTTATTTCATGGGATGGGGACTTACCCTAGTAGTCAAGTCCCCCAACTTCCAACCTATATGTTGGGCGTTCAATTACCACCCATCACCCGGTCCCCTATCCCTCCTTTTTATCCCATTGTAATTTGTGTGATATGAGCTCCCACCACCTTTTCTAGCCTATATAGGCTGTTTAACAAAAATAAAATAAAATAAAATAATGGTTATTTCAATAATTCATATAATCTAATTATATCAAATTAACATTTTATAAAACTAATTATACATACTACTATCTATTAACATGAATGAGTCCATTCATATTCATGGGAGTAGACTCAAGTTGCCAATTAAGCAATATTGAAATGTAAACATGGATTTGTTTGAATTACTCTCAATATTGCATTTGCATATTATAAATAGTAATGGGCCCAATTTATCATCCATTGAACACCTTGAAAAGCTGAAAGATGAAGATGGTATGTAGGAGTATTTTTATACTTACTTCATAGAAGTATATGAATTGGTAATGCTAGAAATTCCTTATCGTAGATGGAAACATAAATGTAGGAAAATAAGACGGATGAGTGTAGAAGTTATTACTAGTATTATTATTATTAGTATTACGATTACAATTTAGAGGATTTTTGGGTGGAAGTAATATTGAAGACTTTAAGGACAAATCTAGTTGTTGGTATAGACAACTTGGCCTCCAAAATAGAACCAATTGTTGCAATGAGCTCTCTTTTAACTTTGGTGTTGATGTCTGCCATGGAGGCTATCTCGGCCAGTGCTGCTGCCTCCTTGTTCCCACCAAATGTTAAGGCTACCGATCCTTTCACAAGCACCATTACAAGCTGCATGCACATATTCCACGTTTTTTCATCTACTATAGTATTAATTTAATCATTCATTCAATCGAATCCAGTACTAATCAATTATCCCAATAATAGTAGTATATACGAAAGATGCAGAGATGTTTATGTTCACACTCGACTCGAGGCAGGTTAACGACAACTCGTCATTGGTCCACCGTGTGTGTCTGTACATGTGGTGAGTGTGCATCACCCTCACAAGTTATTACAACTTAGAAGAGGATCAAGATTGAGAAATAATACTAGCAATGAAAGAATTTTCAAGGCTACGAAATGTCCAATTCAGAGTTTACTTACGAAAGCTTCCAGACGAAGAAAATAATATTATTGAAGAAAAAAAAAAGAAAATTTAATAGTAGGAGTAATAACTTTAACTTGTAGTCCGTATTTCAGCACGACTGGCGGCGGACAATTATTATAATAAGGACGACTGGGTTTCTAATTCTACGTCAAATCCACATCGAATTATTACAGTAAGTATTATTGAAAATTGATTATGCCACGCCATTATCTTAATCCTTCGCTTTGGGGACATGCCAGTTCGATCTTCCTGTTGCCATATTTACACCCCTCGGTTTTTTTAAGTCTCCAATTTTTATTTTTTTTCCCTTAATCTTTTAGCTATTTAAAAGTAAATAAATATCATATTTTTATATTTGAAAAAGTTTTTTTTTGGTAAACGGTGACACTCATATGTCGGCAAAGGTGTGTGGAAGCTCAAACCACACAAATTACAAAAAAGAATAAAGTGGAGGAATGGCGGGCCGGGTGGTGATCGAACTCCCAACTTATGGTTGGGAGACGGGGAACTTGACCATTATGAGTAGAAAAATAAGAGGACGAGAAAAGTACCAGAAAAAGTGGAATGGGAAATAATATGCTTATTTATTTTATTAAAAAGTACGGAGTATAAAAAATACTAATTAATTACTTGAAAAAAATGGATGGAGCATTTGACAAATTAATTTTGTAGGGGCAGGTGCTAAATCATTTTTAATTATTTAAATATTACAGTGCTATATATTGCACTTTGCTCGTGTCAATTAATTAATTAATAAATTAAGATATTAGTTTATTACCCGGTATCATTAGCACTTAGGAAGTTAGAATCAACATTTAGCTTCTATATATTTTTAAATACAATTCAATTATTTTTATTGTTCGTCATATTTAATGGTTTCTTCGTAAAAAGTTACAAACATCTAAAAAGGGGAAGAATGAAAAGTGGAAAAGAAAATGGATTGTTCCTAAACAGAACAGGACGAATCTCAGAGGTTATTATTCAGTGGATCAAATACTATTCTTGCTTCAAGATCTAAAGCGTAAGCGAAAAAGTAAATACTGCAATTGCCCAACATAATCACGTGTCTAATCCAAGTTTGGATTTAAAAAATAAATAAATAAAAATAAATAAATAAATAAAAATTTCATCTCAAAATAATAATAAAATAAGCCACATCTCTGGGTCCAGAAACTGACGGATAAAACTCGGAGAAATGAACGGTGCAAGATGAAAAAGATTTTTCTCCACAATGAAACCAATGATAAACCATTCCCACTTTCCCAATATATGAATCCCAGTTGGCCAATTTACTTTTCGGGGTAATAAAATAGTAAAAGAAAGTGAAATCATCGACGACGACAAGGAGGACGACGGGATTAGGGCTCCGTCACCGTCACCGTCGCAAATGAAACAAAGGGCCGAACATTAATGACTTTGGGCATTATTATGTTAATAGTATAAGAAATGATTGCATCCAAAGAAAAGTGGAGGAAAGAAATAGTAGTACGTACGTTTTGGGGGACGCCGACGATGCGGGAAACGGCTTGGGTGAGATCGGAGAAGAGGGAATCGGCGTCGGCGACGGCGTCAAGGTTGACGTTGGTGGAGATATCAAGACAAGGCATTGCGCTATTATTGTGTAGGATTGTGTGTCCGGCCGGAGTCCGTTTCCGTTTGGAAGTTTGGGTGTTGGTAATAACTAAATATAAGTCGTGTGTCAATCAATTGTGGTCTGTCTGGTCTGAAAGGCTGATTGTTGTGCCTGTTTATATAGAGAGTGGATAAACAGGGGGTTCAATCAAAGTTCAAATATGTCTGTCCCGTCAACCGTGTTGTCCCCTCAATTGCCAAATGCAACTGCCACTATTTATTTATTTTATTTTTATATTTATATCCTATACTATTGTTTACGGACTCTTTTTGAAAGAATTAGTATTATTCACAATTCACATGCCAGTTAGCTAACGCTGCAGCAATCCGCATTCAATTCCCAACAAGTCACGACTCACAACCATACTCCCATTCACATTTACATCCTCATATTAAATATAAATATATAAAATAAAATAAAATTTTAAAATAATTAATATTTAAATTATACTAATATTAAATATAATAAATGTAGAATCTAATTAATAAGTTTTAATATATTAAATAGAAAATAAAATTTAACTATGTTATATTAAATTATATATAATTAATTAAGTTAACCAACAACAGTTGGCTTGAGTGGATGGGGGCTCTAGTCGCTTAAGCAAAGTCTCGGGTTCGAGCCTTGTGTATGCAAAAAACTGCTTTGGGAGATGCGCCCTTAATTGCCCTTGCAGATCCTCGAGGGATTAGTCTTAGTCCAATGGGATCTGGGGATACCCTTGTATTCACCTAAAAAAAATTAAGTTAATTATTTGTTTCATTTCTCTGTTGAATTATCTGTTTTACCAAACAACAGAATTAATTCATTATCTCTGAATCAAATTATCTTTCTCCGCGGTGTCGGGGACTTACCCTAGTGGTCAAGTCCCCGACTCCCAACCAATAGTTTGGGGATTTGAATCCCCTCCCCCCCCCCCCCCCCCACCCGGCCCTCTACCCCTCCTCTTTGTTCCCTTTGTAATTTGTGTGCATGAGCTCCCACCACATCTTTCCTAGCTTGTATATTTCTCTGCAATATCATTATCTGCCATCAATTTTCTGCAATTTAATTCCCCATACCAAAATACCATTATGGTGAAAAATGGTAATTGCCCTATATATAATTGCCATTTGCCAAGTCCAATATTTAAATTTACTTAACTTTTTTATCCCAAAAAAAAGGGAAAATTCCACTCTTGATCCCGTAGGATTTTCTTTCACCCATTTTTGGCACCACGTTTTGAAAATTTCTGCTTTTGGTCCCACTAGATAAATATTTTTTTCCACTTTTGGTCCATGAGTCTATTTTTTAACAAAAAACTATTATATGGGGTCAATATGGAATTTTTAAAAATTTATTTATTTCAAAATGCCCAAAATCTAATTAAAAATTCATAATTCATTTAACTAATATAAATCCAAATTTATTTAATTAATGTAACAAATAAAATTATTTGTGAATTTTTTAGAAAATAATATTTATTATATAATGAAATTTAAATTTTTTAATAAATATACTTTTTGAAAATAATAATTAATATTTATTAAATAACAGTAAAAAGTTTAAAATATAATAGAATATAAATAAAATTAATATTTTATTTTATAAAAAAAAATTTAAAAATTGTTATGTAATACTGATTAACTGAAATATTTTATTATTGTAAAATAATTATATTTACAATATTGAAATAAAATTTTTATAAATATTTAAAATTTCAATATCTTATATACTAAATATTTATAATAAATTTTATTTATTTTTATATATTAAATATTATTCATCAAATAAATTTATAAATAATATTATTTGTTATATACTCCCTCCGTCCCATTTAACTTGTCTTGTTGGACTTTTGCACACAATCCAATGCACGTTTTCAATCATCAATATCTCAAAATATATACAACAAAAAATTATGTGAAATATATATTCTAAAACTACATGATAATACGATTCTAACAAGATCCAACTCGACTATTTTCTCTAAATATATACTTGCAATAACATCGAGTCAATGTTGAATAATGAACAGTGTCAAAAAATCAAACAAGACATGTTTGGTGGGACAGAGGGAGTATAAATGAAGTTGGAATTATTGACTTATATATTATTCATTGGATTGTGGGTATTTTGCAAATAAATAAGATTTTAAAAATTGCACAATGACTCCATATAAATATCTTTTGTTGAAAAATAGACTCATGGACCAAAAGTGGAAAATATATTTACCTAATGGAACCAAAAGTGAAAATTTCCTAAACTTATGACCAAAAGTAGATGAAAGAAAATTTTACAGGACCAAAAGTGGATTTTTCAAAAAAAAAAAAGTTTACTTGACAAATGATGTTCCAGTTCCTTTGGTAGAAAGCAACTGGAACATCATTGGTCAAGTAAACTTTTTTTTTTCTTTTTCGAAAAATCCACTTTTAGTCCTGTAAAACATTTCTTGTTTGGTACCGAACACCTACCTCGGCCCCCGATTTTATTCGGGATGCATTGATGCACGGCGCTTAGGCTTGTATAATTGGCATCATTTTGTTGAATGAAATGCTACGGCCCCCTTTTATCGAAAAAAAAATAAATATTACTTGACTTTCCACTGTAACTATGATTCGAGGAAGTGATTAGCTTACAACTACTCTATTACTAGCACCCTTTATTATTATCATAGCCTTTTTCGTTTTTGACTTCTCCTCCTCTTTTAATAGTCAATTGGTTTTAATTTCCTCTAAACCATAATTTGAACATCATTCAAATTAAAGCCTTTTGTGGCCTGTGGGGGTGATGAGCCCTCCCGTGAATCCGTTGTAACCTTAAGATATACTCCTTTCGTCCTGCGAATTGTGGCTCGTTTTTTTTGAGCACGGTAATTTATGTGGTGGGGTGTGGTGATGTTTAGTGGTTAAAGTGATGTGGGTATTTGTATTTAAAATTTTAATAAATTTTGATTTTCTTTATTGTTTAACTTTGACAAAATATTATTGTAATGATTTAATTAAAAATAAATATTCATGTATGGTCTTGTTAGAATCGTCTAGACGTCTACATTTAGAATATATATTTTATATAATTTTTATTTGTACCAAGTTTAAAATATGAAGAATTAAAGAAATGCAATGAACTTTGTGTAAAAAAAATAAAAATGTATTAGGAGTTGTGCAGAATAGTAAAAGTGATTACTTTTAATGAGATTTAGAAACCATTAGGATTCTAATCATATTTATATTAATTAAATTTATCTAAAAAGGGAAAGTGACCACAATTCGTGTGACAACTCAAAGAGTAATACGAGCCACAATTCGTGAGACGGAGGGAGTATAAAGACAAGTGGTAGTTTATAACTTTATTTTGGGAAAAATTGCCAAATAAGTTTTATTATTATTATTATTATTATTATTTTCCTTACTTTTTTTTTTAATCCGTCCTCTAATAATTTTTGGCTTCATACTTTACCGGAAAAATTAACAAAATAGTCCTTTAAGTTTTAAAATTGGTCAAAATAGTACTTTTCGTTTCAATTAGACAAATTGGTCCTCCAAGTTCTATATTTTTTCCAATTTGATCCTTTGAGCATAATAAACTTAATTAGCAACTAATAAAAAGTAATTAACCCTAATTAATGGAATGGGTCAACCCACATTCCATAACCCACTATCCATTTATCCTCAAGAACTTATATTCCAAATAACAAAAATAAAAAAATCGCCGTTCTTCATTCTTCATTCATCTTCACAGCAGACATTGCAGAAATGAAACTTCCCAAAAATCTCTGCAAGAAGAAATCCAATACAGATCATAAGCAAGAAAAGAGAAATCAACAAGCAGAGAAAGAAATTCCTCTCAAATCTCATTATAAAAATAGCATTAGAGTTTATTTCATGACAGTGAATTTCTCTTCAAGCAACACCAATAGAACACAAGACACTTAAATTGATTATAGACACCCCACCCCTGTCTCCAAGAACTCGCCTCTCCCGTTTTCTATTTTTGTTTTTCAAACGTTTCCTCAAATTTAACAGAAACGGGGAAGGAAAAAAAAAAAACGTGTTATCACACAAAAGTAATATTATCCCATATTTTAGATAAATTTTAGGGTTGTTATTGTAGTGGGAGGTTATTGAATAATTAGTGGGGTTGGTTATTGTATTTTGAATTAGTAGTTTTCTGTGAAATGTGTACGCATCTTTAGAATGTAACTGCCTATATTTAGTCTATAAATAGGCAGTGTATTGGAATAAAGGGATCATCAAAAGATCAATCAAACTATCGTATTTATTTTTCTTTCTCAGTTTTTAGTCTTAGTTTAATTTACTGTTCATCATGTATTTCAATTACAATGGCTACCAGCAACCGGCATATGGATACAATCCATATTATATGTACAATAGTTATGGCCAGGCCATCGGATCACCCACCGGCCGTAATGGACCAAACTATTGTTGTTATCAAGGAAATATATTTCCGGCGATAACAAATGGCGACCACAGTGGGAGACGAAAGACAAACCCACGAGACTTTCTGTTAAAAGGCAAGTCGGAGTTCCCTCTGGAGAAAGACGACGAAGAGGAACATGTTAAGCAATTGGTCACTGAAATTGACCAAAAAATACAGAAGTTTCGTGATGAATTAATGCAAAGTATCGCTACTGCCCTTGTTCAGGCCTTTTCATTTGGCACAGAACACTGTCCCGATACACAGGAAAACCATCCAGTGGAGCGAATGCCAAATTTATTGGCACTCCCTTCACCTGAAGGAGATCCCATCGATTCGCCAAGGGGAGTAATAGAAGTGCAGACACTTTTGATGCCCCGGGGGGCTTCACAACCGGAACCAGACATAGTTTCGGAAGAGTCAATTGCTCTATGGGATGGTGAAATGGCCTCGTCAAAGGAGGAGGATGATCAATCTTTGATTATTGTGAATACTTCGAGCGAACAAGAAGAAGTCGATGACAATCTACAAGATGATCTATTTTTTCCAGGGGAAAGCAGCGCATCATATCCAAATTTTGAAACCCATTGTGATCTATTGAGAAAAAATATATATCTCGGTACTCAATATAATAGTGGATATGGTTAGGATACTACTGTATCTTGCCTAAATATCTATCTTAGTAAAGTAATATATATCTTAATTATATATACGTATTATAGATGATGTTATTTTTAGGTTTATTAATATATATATATATATATATATATATATATAATCTTATATATATGTATTTTAGATATAGTTCTCTAGTTTTTACCAAAGTTTCTAATTGCCCACATCACACCACGAAGTCCACCATCACACCACCGGTACCGGCCTCAACATCTTTCTGGCATTGATTCAACGACAGGTCTCCAACCAAACTGCATCAACATCTCTTCCATTCCACACCAGAATCAAATTCATACATACAAGCATCTTCACCAGTGGATTTCTAATGCATCTCGGAGCTTGACATGGAGTAATTTATATTATAGCTATTAAATTTTTATTGGTCTCTTTCCTACGTCATCTACCAACAAAAATTGGGGGCTATTGTTATCACACAAAAGTAATATTATCCCATATTTTAGATAAATTTTAGGGTTGTTATTGTAGTGGGAGGTTATTGAATAATTAGTGGGGTTGGTTATTGTATTTTGAATTAGTAGTTTTCTGTGAAATGTGTACGCATCTTTAGAATGTAACTGCCTATATTTAGTCTATAAATAGGCAGTGTATTGGAATAAAGGGATCATCAAAAGATCAATCAAACTATCGTATTTATTTTTCTTTCTCAGTTTTTAGTCTTAGTTTAATTTACTGTTCATCATGTATTTCAATTACAATGGCTACCAGCAACCGGCATATGGATACAATCCATATTATATGTACAATAGTTATGGCCAGGCCATCGGATCACCCACCGGCCGTAATGGACCAAACTATTGTTGTTATCAAGGAAATATATTTCCGGCGATAACAAAACGAAATTCTGTGGTTTAACCAAATCGGGTGTAATTTCTCCCAAACGATAAGTACATCATCACTGGAGGAGGAAGAGGGAAACAACCTCAGAGTCGCGGGCGGTGCAAGCGAGCTCATCCAAATCAGCAAACATGTCCATCGCCCGGCGGCGGCTGAATGTTATGATCGAAAGGAAATGGCTTTTTTTGTTGTGGTGGGGGGCCCGGGGGGGAGGGATCTCTGTGCTGAGGGAATCACTGTGGTGACGGATCTGCAAAGTCCAGTGAAGAATGAAGAGGGACGACTGCTATTGCTTCTTGTGGGGTGGATCTGCGTGAAGAGTTAAGAATGAGGAAGAACTGACGATTTTGGATTTTTGTTATTTGGAAAATAGATTTTTTGATAAATGAGTTGTGGGTTGAGGGTAGGGGTGATTAACGAGTAGTGCTACTCGAACTCGACTCGGGACTTGGCTCGGAAAAAACTCGACTCGACTCGAATTTCTCGTACTCGAAAAATTCGAGTCGAGTCGAGTAGTCGAGTAGGGCACTCGAGTATCGAGCTCGAGCTCGAGTCCGTGTATATGATACTTGAACTCGAGTCGAGTTGAGTATCGAGTACTCGACCCATTTTCTTTTTTTTTTTTTTAATTTTTTGTAAATTTTAAAAGAAAAATTAAAAAAATTAAAAAAATACTCGATAAGCTCGAGTACTCGACTCGAGCTCGAGAAGGAAAAAAATTTTTAAAAAAAATAATCGAGCTACTCGAGCTCGAACTCGAACTCGAGTCGAGTCGAGCTCGAGCTTGAGCTCAACTACTCGACTCGAGTTCGAGCTCGAGCTCGAGTAGCTCAAAAATGCCATCAAGTCAAGCTCGAGTACCCCACTACTCGAGCTCGACTCGACTCGTTATCACCCAAGTTGAGGGTTTAGGAGAGTGGGTTGCCCCATTTATGATTGTGGAACTCATTAATTAGGTTTAATCATCTTCATTTATTGTTAATTATGTCCAATGGAAAAAATATGAAACCTAGAGGATCAATTTATCCAATTAAAATGAAGAGGACTATTTTGACCAATTTTAAAACTTAAAGGATAACTTTGTTAATTTTTCCAGTACTTTACCTTTACTAATTAAATCTACTTTCATCATTTTTCACCAATAATAATAAATGGATTAAATATTAAAAAGGGCCATAACTAGGAGGCTATTCCGCTTTTAGGCCATAACAAGTTACAATTAAGAAAACAGGCCATAACAAACACAGTTTTGTAAAATTTAGGCCATAAGACCAATTTGAAATTAATAAAGGAATCCAACAACTTTTTCTTTATTTCATTCATACCCCAAGGAAGTTTGACTTTATTTACTTTAGTCCTTTCTCAATATACTTAATTTTTCATTATGCAAATGACTCCTAATGTGCTTGAAAATTGGTATCAGAGCCTAGGTTTTATTGAAGAACATATTAATTATATTATTTATAATATTTATTTCTTAATGGAGAAGATTTAATTATTTAATGGATTCAAATAATTTGAAACCCATGAGTTATTTCCAAATTTTGGAAATAAAAAATAGAAAATTCCAAAGGATTTTCTTGAACTTGTCCATGGAACAAGATATTATCAAAATCAGTTTCTTTCCTAAAAATGAGAGGAACGGACTGGAAAGAAATTGATCCGGATAGCTCTAAGTTATCAAAAGACTTAAGAGAAATCCAAAAGACGATTCAAGATTTTGGTAACCGGGTATTAATTATACCTGGGAAAATAGATAACTTGAATCAGACAACAGATGAGATCTTGAAAGTATTTCAAGACCTAAAGAAAGAATTTTGAATCTGAAATTTGACATTTCGGATATCAAGAAAAGGCAGAACGATATTCCTGGATCTTCCAAGAATAACCAAGCCAATATTAGAGATGCATTCGGACCAGTACAAGCTTTACATCAAAAGGGTAAAGCAACTATGGTTCCAAAGCAGAAATCACAAGAAGAGCTTATGATCGATCTCCTGAAAACAGTCGAATGAGTGTTTCCAGGACAGATCTATCAGATCTACAAGAATTAGCAGAATCATTTTCCCAACTTGGGATTATGGATCTGGTTAATGTAAAACCCAATGAAGTTCTTCAATTGGGTTATGCGGAAGGATCAGGATCCAACGTGACCCACGATGGACCGCCTGATGTCCCAATGAGAGAAAGTACAGACTTCTACATGAACATGTATCTTGAGGTGCATCTCAATGCAAGACGAAACCCAGGACGAAACCCAAGTAGAGCACCAGAATCCACACCGTGGGCCAAGACGATGTTACAACCATTAAATCCATATGGCATAACACTAAACCTCGATGTTATCGACTTCCGAAACATCGAAGACCTGATCGATGAATGGGTAGCTTCAATGAAGATTGCAGCAACCACCCTGGAACTCGATAAAGAAAACTTTGTCAGATTAATAGAGCTGAGTCTCGAATGATCGGCAAAGCTGGGCTGGAAAAACTCCACGACTGCTTTAAAAGAGCAAATACTCGAGGGAGAATCAAAAAGCACAATCTGTGAAAGATTTGGCCTCTTATTCAAAACCCATTTTGTAGGAGATGGGTATTTTGAAGAACAGAGAACCGAAAAAATCAAGGTCTATACCCAAGCATTATTGGGTATGGAGTTAAGAAGTATTTGCGCAGTAGACGAATACATCTACTGGTTACGTAAATACTATTTTCGGAGTGAAATGACAGCTGAAGTAGCATGTCCCATGTTCTTTGCAAAGATCTGCAGCCCATGGAGAGAAATGTTGATCCAATCGTACACAGTACCCTCTGGTACAGTGGACTCAATAGCTCGAAGAATGTCCTTCTTAAAGGATAAACTCAGAGAATGGTGTCAACAGGCAGCAGCCCAAAAGAACATCAAGAGACTAAGAGGTAAAATAAAAGGAACTCCTCTTTGATGTGAAAATAACGATTTTCCAACAATTATAGGAGAATCAGGAGAAAAGAGGAAAAAGAAGAAGAGTCGATGCTCATACAGTAGGAGTTTCAGAAGACCTCCATTCCGAAGAAGAAGAGCATGGTGGTCCAAGAGCAAGGCCAGATCATACAAAACTGGACAAAGAACGGGAACGACGAATAGTTCATCCCAAGGTTGAACTAGCTCAGCAGCAAGGAGCACGGGGAGAACGACGTCCAAGAGAACATTCAGACGAGCCCATACCCGAGCCAACGAAAGTTTCAAGGACTGCAACTGTTGGAAGTGTGGAGCCAGAGGTCATATCTCACCCGATTGCCCTCAGAATCGTGAGGTACGAATGTACGAAGCCACGGAGGATATCGTGGAAGCAGTCTACCATGGAAAGCTGGTACCAGTCTATCAGTTTGAGGACATCCCCTCGGATGAAAGCATCTACAAGGAAGAATTAAGAAGTGACTCGGACTCATATTCAGATGGATCTTCAACCGAATCTGACTGAAGAAGACATGATTCAGACCACTGAAAACCTGTCTGGATTCTTTTCAAGGATGACGATCTCGAATCGAACCATGGAAAGAATAATGCGACAAGATTCCAACCTCAGCCCATATGACGGATTCAGAATTGGCGGGATTGGACGAGTTCTTAATCAGATGGGACTCAAACAGAGAAGACATAACATCATCTACAAGGTAAGTGCAGGTGAGTTTGCAATTCCTATGGAACTTAATTGTAATGTTATGGATATGCAATTAATTCCTAAAGAAGAAATTCTTGAGGAATTAAGCAGAATGAAGGAGGAAATCGCCATTACTATGAAATGGATCCACATAGGAGCCATTGAAGTAGTAATTAAGGCAACCTTCAAAGAAGGCATTGATTCTGAATTACATCTATCAGTCACTGATAGAAGAATCAATAACCTTAGAGATGGTCTTCTTGGAACTATGGTAGGAAATTTATATGCTGGAAAATTAATGTTTGACATACATCCCAGAATTTCCTATAACTTAGCTGACCAAGATTTTAGTAGAGTTCTAACCCTTCATCAGGATTTTAAAAGAAAAGATCTGATGAAAGAATGGAACAGGCCATATTCTATAACTTATAGAATCTCTTATGCACTTTCCAATAGTCATCATTCTGACTTATTTCTCAAGAAAGAATATATAGAAATTCCTAGAATTTTCAAGGAATTTGCTAAACTCATGACTCCAAATCCTACCCAGATTCCAAGGTTAGGAGGAGTAGACATACAAATAAGAGATCATCCAATTCTAGACAGATCAACGAGTGCTAGAATTGAGTACGCAAGCCGTATGTCTTTTTCGGAAGACAGAATTATGGCATATAAAGGGAAGGAGTTCATCAAAGATCTAACTCCTCAATCCATTGGGGTAGATAATATAAAGATAAAATGCCCTGAAGGATGGAAAGAAATACGAGTAATATTCGACATCACTGAAAAGATTAACCGTTTTCCATGTGATGACTTATACTACTTGCAGCACCCATCAATTGGAACCTATGAAGGAACAATTGAAATTGCAGGAGACGAGATCAGAGTCTTAGGCACCGCCGGAAAAGACAATGGGGTTATGATTTTGGGATTAAGTTTTCTCGAAAATCATAAACCATGGGTAAGAAAGGATAATGGTATAGAATTTAATCTGAAGGGTCACACCATCAGAATTAAATGACAAGTCCATTCTCCATTTATATCTTAGTAGGGATAATATATGAATAATATAAGTCAGAATATTTCACAGCTTATATTGATTCAGGATCAGGTATTTGCACGGCAAAACCAGGAGTTTTCCCTAGCGAAGCTATGGAATCATTACCCATTATTGCAGGAAGAGATTTTTCCCAAAAAATCTTAGTACTAAATAAGGGTATTCGACAAGCCAATATCATGATCGAAGGAGCATTTGGTACACCTTGGTATAAGGTAAAAACACCTCCTATTTACTTTCATGACACAGGAGCGGATATTTTGTTGGGGAATAATTTTATACAATCCTTTACAAAATATGTTCAAGATAACAAAAGAAATTTGTTAATATTTACCACAAGTTGTGGAAATGATATACAGGTGTTGCGCAGGGAAAAGGCATTCAACAGTTTAATGCCTATATTATTTCGCAGCAAACGTGGTGATAATGATGCCAAACTAACCCATCCAAAATGCAGGATAAAAGAAAGTTTGGTAAGGCTTTGTTGTCTTTTAGACAACAAGGATTTGATGAAGCTTATATTGAGGAAATTATAAACCTCAAAGAAGCAATGCAGGAAATAAAGTCATTAAATATAACTTCACTAGACATTGATGGGGAAACTAAATTGTCCCTCGAAAATGTCAAAAGACTTATCCAGAGAAACTTTAACGAGGATCCTCTGGCATGGATAAGAACAATATAAATATGAGTATGTTCGAAGCTACTCTACAGGTAAAAGAACAATATAAATATGAGTATGTTCGATACAAACCCATCTTAATGAATATGCAGGATAAGAAAGATATGCAGCAAATTATCAAGGAGCATATTGATCTTAAACTCATCGAGCCTAGAGTCTCAGCTTATAGTAGCCCTGGATTCTTGGTAAGAAACCACGGTGAAATAAAGAGAGGTAAACCCAGGTTGGTAATAAACTATCAAGGTATTAACAAAATAATACAGTTTGATGGTTATTACATTCCGAGTAGAGAACACTTAATTGATTGCATCAAAGGGGCTAAAGTGTTTTCTAAATTTGATTGCAAATCTGGTTTCTATCAGATTAAGATGGAGAATGAGTCGAAGAAATTCACAGCATTCTCCACCCCACAAGGGCAATATATTTGGAATGTTATGCCAATGGAGCTTTCTAATGCCCCTCAGATATTCCAAAGAAAGATGGATAATCTATTTAAGGATTATCTAGAGTTTATGTTCGTCTACATAGATGACATTCTGATTGCATCTCGAAATATTAAAGAGCATATTAAACATCTTGAAATATTTTCTGATGCATGTCACAGGGAAGGTCTAGTTCTCTCTGAGAAAAAGGCCACTACCGCTGCTAACAAGATTGAATTCTTAGGAGTTCAAATTGATGAAGCAGGAATAGAGTTACAGGAACACATTGTGGAAAAAATCCGCAATTTTCCTGATATATTAAAAGACAAGAAACAACTTCAGAGTTTCTTAGGAGTTGTAAATTTTGCGGGTATGTTTATTAAAGACCTTGCAAAATATAGAAAGGATTTTAGACAACTCCTGAAAGAGACTGAAAGCTCTAGATGGAAATGGGAAGAAATCCATACCAAGAGAATTCGTGAACTAAAGCAAGTCTGCAATAGCTTGCCAAAACTCGCGATACCTCAGGATGAGGATGAGCTGGTAGTCTACACAGACGCCAATGATTTCCGATGGGCAGGAGTGCTCATGAGAAAAACAACTACGGGTCAAGAACCTTGTAGATATACAGGAGGGTTGTTCACTGAACAACAAGCCAAACTTTGGCATATTAACGAGAAGGAATTCTTTGCAGTATGGAAAACATTTAAAAAATGGCCTTTATTCTTACTTGCAAAGAAATTTGTATTAAAAGTTGATAATACTAATGTTAGGACTTTTTTAAAAAATAAACTTGAATCAAAAATTGAAAAAGCTCGTATTATCAGATGGCAAGCTGAATGTCAATATTATACTTATGATATTGATGTTATAAAATCTCATGAAAATGTTCTTGCAGATTTCTTGACGAGAGGTGGAAGCATTTGAAGCTGATTCCATCATTACGAGATTCAGGCACCTCAGAGAAAACCTATAGGAGCTATCGAAGCATTTTGGACAGCTCGAGATCAATGCACGAGCAGCTGGCCAAATACAACAGAGCGATGTGGACATGGTCCGCAACAATATACGAACCTCCCATATAGCAATGACAACACTATGGGAAACAGTATTAGAGCCAATCAGGAAAGCATCAGCTTCCCTGGTAAACAAAGAGAAATGTGCCCAAAAAGCTAAAGTGGTCATATATGAAGAAGCAGATTCAACCACTGCTTCAAAGGAACCATTGTCGGATACCGACAAAAATGTTGAGCAAGAGGAAAGTCACATTTCCGGAAGCTCAAGTCAACCCACTGCCTCTGGGGTGAAAGAGGAAGAAATTAACCTTAGGCCAATGACAGGCACCTCTAAGGTTAATTCAGACGAGAAGGTCCTATCTACTGCCTGGCTGGACTACCAAGGAAAATGGGAACAACTGGTTTCCAAAAAGGGAATTAACCCTAGCAAAACAGTAATCGAGACATCCGGGAGATACAACAGGGTATGAATGCTCGAAGGATCGAAACCAGAAGAGGTTCGAAAGCGGTATGACTTTGGAGCATTAGCATTTGTTCATACTACATCACCAGGGTTTCCGAAAATCGAAAAACTTCCGGGATGGATAAGTAGTGCGGTGCACGAATCATGGCAGAACAACCCACACCTGCAAAGAGGAGATATTCTGGAGCTTAAGTTCATTTCAGCGGCACCAGAGATAGTCGGAAAAGGTTCTTATCCGGTCTTTCAATTTATTAAATTACAGAGACCTGATATGATTGCCTTCAACAGAGTTAAGTCTATGGATGAGAAGGCACCATTGGTATCTTCAATCAGCGAAGATGAAATCTCCACCCGACGAGCATGGGGTTTCTGGGTCTGTCTCACCGAGATGGAAAAGGTTAAATATCCGTTTAAAATATTCTCAAACAATTTAAATGGATCGTTTCTGGTTAATTCTTTAACAGGGAAAAACACAGAGTTTGCGGAAACCTCATTCGAAAAGAAGAGGTTACTCATCTGGGAAAACAAGTTGCCAGCAACCGAGTCTACCAGAAAAAAGGCATGCAACATGATGCATGTTGGCCAATGGGATAACCACATATGCCCATATTGTGCAGAACAGGAGAAACCCCTATTCGGTACAAAGATCCGGGTAACCCAGAAAAAATCCGGACCCGAACAGGACAAAGGGAAGAAACGTCCAAAAAACTTTCACAAGCCAAAGTAAGATTAGCTGGATGTAAAAGAAAGAGAGGTGTCGGCAACACTCATAATTAAAAGCCGACAAAGAAGGGCAGAGTAGCTGGCAGAAAGTGGCCGACAAGAGAAGGCGGAAAGTTGACAAAAGCCACCTAACGCAATAATTCAAAAAAGGACAATAATGTAGCCGGTGAAAATAAAGGCCAAGTGACGAACGCAGTGATGTCACAAGGATTTAGAGGAAGATTGGAATCCGGGGCTGAAGTCCGCGGGCGCCTATAAATAAAGGAGTTTGAAGCAGATGGAATGCATCGAAAAATCCTCCCAACTCTTCAAAACATTTGTAATATTTCCTTTCTGCAAATTTTCCTTTCTGTGTCTGTAATATTATGGGGAGCATCCCCAAGAGTCTTGCTTCCTCCATGAAGAACTAAGTATCTGTCTTCTCCATTAGGGGAAATAATGTTTGAATAATATTTTTAATATTTCTTCAGTAAAATCCAGGCTTCCAAATATCCCAAATACTCCGATAATATTATTAAAAACCCTTAATTCATATCTTGATACGTCCTAAGGTAGGAAACGAAATAGGACTGTGTTGTTTGTTGCTGAAGGAGCCAAGAATCGGTGAACCATCGGTCGCGGCTGCGTGGTTGGAAGAAGTCCGTAAAATCCCGGAGCTTAGGAAACCCGGCAGCAAGGCGGTCAAAGCCAAGGTATGAAGTTTAGTGCTTAATTTAATTATCGGAAGCATGATGGGCAGTTATTGGATTAAATTTAATGAAAAATCTAAAGTTTGGGGTCAAAGTGTAAAAGGGCAAAAGTTGATAAGTCAACTGATATGGTCAAAATATAATAAAGGAAAGTAGGTGGGCTCAATTATTATTTTAAAAAGTCTGTATGGCCCAAAATTGAACAAAAGTGGTTTGTTATGGCCTAAAATCATAACTCAAACTTGTTATGGCTCAAAAGTGAAAATGACTACTTGTTATGGCCTAAATTAACTATTAACTCATAATAAATTAGGTGAAATGATGTTAAGCCAGAGAAATGGGTGGTGTGAATCTATATGAGACAAATTACAAATAAATAAATTGGAGGGATAGGAGGCCGGATAGATAATAAAACTCACAACCATAAGGTTCGAAGACATGCACTTGACCACTTGATATAGTCCTCATCCCATTTATTTCTGTAATAATATTCGAGTTAATTATGAAATTTTTTTAAAAAAAATTGGATATTAATCTACAAGGTCAAACTATTGGTAGGGGTTAAGAGGGTAAAATGATATAAAATTTTGGGAATAGGGGCTGCCGGGTTGATCTAATTTACCTTTTACTCCTTCTGTCTCATTTAACATGTATTGTTTGATTTCTGTATACAATCCAATACATTTTCTCAATCGTTGATATCTCAAAATATATACAACAAAAAAATAAGTAAAATACATATTCTAAAACTACATAATTATACGATTCTAACAAAACCCAACTCGACTATTTTTTATTATACTTGTAATAAAATTGAGTCAAAGTTTTTTTTTTTTTTTGAGACAAATTTAGTTTTATTCAATCTAATGGCAATGAACATCCGTCTCAATGGGACTACAATATCACCAAACCTATCTGCTCACAAGCTAAAACCACACTGAAACAATACTCCCTTCTTGCTACATTATTACAGCAACTCAAATTAGCCCCATCTATCCTTCGAACAGCAATACTAGGTGTAAAACATGAAACAAGATCAAGAAACAAAATGTCAACCAGAAGCACTATAGCACCATCCCCCATCCAAAATAAAATGTCTACAAGCAAATCATGCAACAGTTAAAAATTCTACCAGGAGAAGTATAGCAGCAGAAACCATGCCCAGCAATGTCACTCCATCCCAAAGACATAGCACATACCATCAACTCCTCAACCTTAGCACCACTCCTCCACCTTGCCCTCCCTGGCAGCCACCATCTTTGCCCAATAGTCCGCCATGCTATTGCGCTCCCTAAAAATGTGTTGCACTCGTACCTCCCCACGAACTGCATCACCATCATGATCGGCCCTATTAGCTCACGGAAGCGCCAAGGTGCTAATTCCAAATTATTTAACCACCTAACAACATTCGCCGAATCGCACTCAAATATCAATCTATGTAAAGGGAAACCTTGGTCACGAATCAGGGCCTCACAGACACGGCTTACTGCTGTTACTTTGGCCAAGGTTGCCAAAAAACGAACAGCGCCAAAAAATCAAACAAGACATCTTCTCTGGGACGGAGGGCGTATTAATTATTGACCTTGTTTTGTATTAGTAGCATTTAATATACCTAATTAAAACTTAGAGTATGGTTTAGGTTCAGATGGTTACACATGTAACCATGATGGACCACTCCAAAAAAATAATTTCCACCCATAAAGTGATGGCTACGATATGTGTGTGCGATGTTTATATTGTCGGGAAAGTGATGCCAACCAAGCTAATGACATCACTTGAGGGAACGGAGCCATCATTCTGCACCTGCAATCATTGAGGGTGTCTGTAAAATAATTCTATTGCAAAACTTATATTCAAATTATCGAATTACATATTAGAAGATAGAGTTTGGATTATTTCTATTAGTACTCCCTCCGTCCCACTTATTGTGTCCCAAAAATTTTGGGCATAGTATTTTATGTGGGGATAGTTAGTATTTAATGTAGGGGTAGATTAGTATTTAAAGTGATGGTAAATTAGGAATTTATGTGATGTGATGGTAATGAATTTGAATTTTTAATTTATTTATTTATGTGTGATGTGATAGTGTGTGTTTGAATTTATTAATGGTATTTATTTATTAATTTGATTTGATGGGGTAGGTTTAGTGATTAATATTTAATTATTTCCTAAAGTAGAAATGGGACAAAAGTGTTGGGACGACCAAAAGAGGAAAGTGAGACATAAATAATGGGACGGGGGTAGTATTAAGCAATCGTGCATCATGTAAAGAGTATTTATCAAGGTTATTAAAATCTAGATCTAGATCTTAAGATCTTACGATCCTACGATCCCACAAAACCAAAACGATCAAGATCTGTATGGGATCTAAATTAGGGTGAGATCTGGATAAGATCTATAGGATCTATACAAGATCTTAAAATCTTTGAACGATCCGATCCCACCCCCTCTTATTTTTCATCTCATTTTTTTCGCTTTTGAGACCTCCATTCTTTTCCAAAATCAAGATCTAGGGATTTTTGTTTGCATCTCCATCTTCCTCGCATCCCCTTCATATTTCTCTTCCAACAGTCGCCGTTGTATCTCCTTCATCTTCCTGTTGTTGACGTCGCCGTCGTATCCCCCTTCTCTTCATATCGTCGCCCTCGCATCCCCTTCCTCTTTCTACCGCTGCCCTTGCCGTAACATCGCCTTCCAGCACCCCCTGCTGATGGAGATCTTAGTACTAAACCCACTGTCCAGATGGATGATGATGAATCCAATGAGACAATGGTTGAGACTGACGAAAATGTGAAAAATTCTAATGACAAATCTAACTCAGCTCAAGTATCATGTCTTAAATGCTCAATTATTATATTTTTTTTTTGCTAAACAAATTATTTTCTATTGATATTGTGTAAGAAAATGGACAGTTTTGATTCAGCAATACAGAAACGTCGAGTCGAGTTTGAAACTCTTCCCGCAAGACGTTTATGCCCCGGTAGTGCTCCGACAGTGGCAGAACGTCCCCAAAGGTAAAACGACGAACGTCTCGACGTGGCAGCACCGCGAACGTCGACGACCGGCGAACAGAGCAGAGAGCTGAGGGAGTCGGGAGGAGAGAGTATGTGTATGTAGAAAAGAGTGGAGAAGATGTGTGTTTTTCCCCAAGGCTGGAGCTGCCATTTATAGGCGTTGGACGAGACGAAACCGCCGACGAGTATTGATGGGGCGGTTTCAACCCGAATTCAAATGGTTTTCAACAGTTGTTTCAGCTAAAATGGTATTCAACAACTGTTCAAATCAGAGTGGGCTTCCAGGACTGGGCTTGGCGCATGGGCTCGACAAATAAACTTTGTCTAAAAAATTAGACAGGCCCAAAGCCCACCCAAAGCCCAATTACCAAGATCCAAGATCCAAGTCCAAGGGCACGGGTGCGGGCGCGGGCGACGGCGACGGCGCGGCGCGGCTCGGCTCGGCTCGGGACGGGACGGGCGCGCGCGTGTGGGCTTCCCCCACACTTGACCAACCTGCATTAGTTTCATTGATTCTAACACGCAGAACAATATAAACTAACTCAACTCCCACTGCTTAAGCAATGTGGGACGCGCCACTTTTACCTACTCTTTAACAACCATTTAAACACAAGCGTTTCAACTAGCCGCGTTCAATGACCCATTTCGATCACTTATTTCTCACTCACCGGACAACGGTTTTGAGAAAATAAATGCACTACGACAATCTACGCGAAATGTAGAATTCGTATAATCTATTTAATTAATCCAAATTAAATATCGTCATTACGCAAAAAGGAGCTCGAAACCCCTTTTTTCCAACAATCCCCCACATGAGTGGAAATAACAGCAGTAGTGAATGCAATGCAAATGCAAATGCCCCGACTCCTTCTTTAGAGAAAGGTTACTGCACGGGTTTAAGTAGTTTTTGGCTTTGAACTTAAACCATATCAATATTATCGAGTATACAGGCGGCGTAGTGATTTTACTCTTGAACTATCCCCCACATCATATACTAGACCAATAATAAAGAATCAACAACTTTTCAGGCTCTTTGCCCGTTCTCACGTTTGGTTCCATTCCAGGCCATGGAAACCCCCTTTGGATTCATAAGTCTTTACTGAAGAGGCCACACTTCTACTTATATAGGTGATTCGATCAAGTATCCTGTCATACTTATATGAACACACAGTTCCAGAATCATTAAGAGTCATTTAACTCAACCTCTACCACAGACAGGCGTCAAACACTTCATCATTGCTTCTGAGAGAAAGGACGAAGATTATTCTTCAAAAGTGTTTTCACATTTGAAATCATACATCTTAGTTGTCCCTTTGAACTAAGTTTGTGGGATCTCCACGCATCATGGTTGGGTTACCAATGTAATCATTCTTTAGGTGTGGGTTTTAACCCCATTCCCTCTCGCAATTTGCAAAATTGATCTCTGTTGATAGCTTTTGTTAATGGATCCGCTAGGTTATCTCCAGACTTCACATAAGTTAGAGAAATCACCCCACTAGAAATCAACTGCTTAACGGTATGATGTCGACGACGGATATGTCTCGACTTACCATTATACATCTCATTTTGTGCCCTGCCAATAGCTGCTTGACTATCACAGTGTATCATTACTGTTGGCACAGGTTTCTTCCAACATGGAATTTCCTCGAGGAAATTTCGAAGCCATTCGGCTTCTTCATCAGCTTTATCTAAAGCTATAAATTCAGATTCCATGGTGGATCGGGCTATACACGTTTGTTTTTGTGACTTCCAAGACACAACCCCTCCCGCAATCATGAATACATAACCACTTGTGGATAATGAATCACTTTTCTCTGATATCCAATCGGCATCAGAGTACCCCTCAAGAACAGGAGGATATCTCGTGTAATGTAACCCCAACTCTTGAGTATATTTCAGATATCTCAAGACTCTCATAATAGCCTTCCAATGCTCACGACTTGGATTGCTAGTATATCTACTCAGTTTTTTAACTGAATATGCAAGATCCGGGCGAGTACAATTAGTCAAGTACATTAGACTACCAATGATTCTTGCATACTCTTCTTGAGCAACAAGTTCACCCCTGTTTACTTTCAACTTTTCAATGGGATCCATAAGCGTCTTTGCCGGACGACTATCATAAGCGTTGAATTTACTTAACACTTTCTCAATGTAATGAGACTGAGAAAGAACAATCCCTTCGGGATGCCTTATGATTTTTATCCCTAATATGACATCGGCTACACCCATGTCTTTCATGTCAAAATTTCTTTTTAACATGTTCTTGGTCTGATTAATCATATTCAAGTCACTGCTCATGATCAACATGTCATCTACATACAAGCAAACTATAACAAATTTGTCTGTTATTCCCTTGTAGTAAACGCATTTATCACATTCATTATACTTGAACCCGTTTGACAACATCACATTATCAAACTTCAAGTGCCACTGCTTGGGCGCTTGTTTCAGACCATACAGAGATTTAACCAGTTTGCAGACTTTATGCTCTTATCCTTGAACAACAAAGCCTTCTGGTTGATTCATATAAATCTCTTCATCTAGATCACCATTTAAGAACACAGTCTTAACATCCATTTGATGTATCTCAAGATTGTAAAGTGCAGCAATCGAGAGAAACACTCGAATGGAGGTGATTCTAGACACCGGAGAATAAGTATCAAAATAATTATCTCATTCCTTTTGTCTAAAGCCCTGAACTACAAGGCGAGCCTTGTATTTATCGATCGATCCATCGGCTTTATACTTTCTTTTAAGGACCCAACGGCATCCTAGGGGTTTACAACCTTTCGGTAGATCAGTAAGAACCCAAGTGCGATTCTGCATAATGGATTCTAACTCACTGTTTATGGCTTCTTGCCATAACGCAGCATCTGGTCGAGCCAGAGCTTCACTCACAGTTCTTGGCTCGTTATCTAACATAAAAGTGACGAAATCTGGACCAAAAGTTTTAGCCACTTTGGCCCTATGGCTACGACGAAGTTCAACTGGTTCAGGAGAAATACTTCCCTTGTCAGTTAGCTTCGGCTGATCAGAACTCGTAGCTTCATCAAATGTTCTTTTATTTGACCATTCCACTTTATCCATGCAAGGATATATGTCTTCAAAAAACACGGCGTTTCTTGATTGTACCAGGAAACGATACGCGCTACTGTTGAGGGCATACCCTATAAAGATACAGTCAACTGTTTTGGGGCCGATTGTAACTTGTTTAGGAGGTGGCACATCAACTTTAGCCAAGCACCCCCACACTTTGAGGTATTTGAAAGAAGGTTTTCTACCTTTCCATAACTCGTAAGGTGTTACTTCCTTACCTTTGTGAGGTATTTTATTTAAAATATAATTAGCTGTTAAAACAGCTTCCCCCCACAAGTTCTGGGGTAACCCTGAACTGATCAACAAGGCATTCATCATATCCTTTAGCGTACGGTTCTTACGTTCCGCAACACCATTGGATTGCGGTGAATATGGAGCTGTAGTTTGATGAATTATTCCGTACTCGGCACACAATTCAGCAAACGAAGCAACGCATTCTCCTCCACGATCACTCCGAATAGCTTTAATACGGCTATTCAATTGAGTTTCAGCCTCAAGCTTGAAGTTTTTAAATGCTTCAATAGCTTCATCTTTGCTTCTCAACAGATAAAGATAGCAATAACGAGTGCTATCATCAATAAAAGTAATAAAATACTTTTTACCACCCCGAATTTGCAAAGATCTAAAATCACATACATCAGTATGAATTAAATCCAGGGGTTTAGTATTTCTTTCAACACTTGGAAATGGAAGTTTTGTCATTTTCGCTTCAACACAAATTTCACATTTGTTTTTATCGTTGAATTCCATTTCTTTAAGTAAATTTAAATTTACCAATCTCTTTATAGCATTTTTATTTGCATGTCCAAGTCTATAATGCCATAAATTAAAACACTCAAGCAAGTAAGAAGAACCTTCAATTTTATTACCAGAAGCTTGCTCAACAACTTGGCGTTTAGCCAATACATTAAACTTGAAAAGACCATTGGTGAGATAGCCTCTACCAAGGAATTTTCCAAACTTAGTCATGATAAACTTATCAGACTCAAAAACAAGTTTAAAACCACTACTAACTAGCAGCGAACCAGAAACCAAATTCTTCCGGATATCAGGGACATGCATCACATCCTTCAGAGTCAAGTTTTTGCCACTAGTCAGCCTCAGTACCACATTCCCAACGCCAACCACATCAGATGATGCTTGGTTTCCCATATGCAGCTTTCTGCCTTCAACAGTCCGGTATGAAGTAAAGAACTCCCTGTTGGCAGCCACATGACACGAAGCCCCGGTATCAACAAACCAACCTTTAGCATCATCAACATGCAAAGCTTCAGACACTACTGCACAAAGGTTGTCTTCCCAACCTTCAGGTTCTGCCTGTACCACGTTAGCGGCAGGCTTGGCAGGCTTCTTCTTCTTCGGCTTCGGGCACTGATGTGCAAAATTCCCAACCTTGCCACAGTTGTAGCAATTCCCAGAGAACTTCTTCCTCTTTTGGCCATCGGCAACCGCTTTGCCTTTACCCGCAGCGGGCGGCTGTTTGCGTTTACCGGCCGTTTCAGTCAAGTTGGCCTTAGCCTCCACAGAATGGCTCCTTAACACGGCCTTGCGGTTATCCTCCTCGATTCTGATCCGTGTAACAAGATCTTCAAGGGACATTTCCTTTTGCTTGTGCATCAAGTAGTTTTTGAAGTCTTTCCACGAAGGAGGCAACTTCTCGATCACAACCGCAACGTTAAACGCATCGGGCAATTGCATTCCCTCAGCGTGAACGCCATGTATCAGTAATTGAAACTCTTGAACTTGTTCAACCACTGAACGCCCGTCAACCATCTGAAAACCCAGATATTTGGAAACGGCATGCTTTTTAGTACCAGCATCCTCCGTTTTGTACTTCCGTTCCAACTGAATCCACAATTCCTTTGCACCTTTTACAGAAGAGTACACAGCGTACAAAGGATCCGTGAGAGAACTCAGAATGAAGTTCTTACACATGAAATCACCATGAACCCATTGTTCTTTGGCGAAGAGCTTCTGAGGATCGGTCTCCATCTCAGACAGGGACGGCCGGTTGCTCCTCAAAAACCCGGCCAAACCAAGAGTGGTCAGATAGAACAACATTTTCTGCTGCCACGTCTTGAAATCACGCCCGTCAAACTTTGACGGCTTCTCGGCCACTCCAAATGACCTTGGCAACGCCATAGGGACGGAACCCGTTGACGACCCAACGCCCGGCACGAAGGCCGGCTCCGACTGAACATAAGTTGGCAAACTAGTGTTCAGCGGCCCACCGCCCGGTTGAAAACCGGTGTTCGGATTATTATTAAGTCCTGCGGGTGTAATCCCGACTGTTTGTCCAGAAAACGGTAGAGACGCCCCAACCGAAACGTTGGGCTGGAACGAAACTGTTCCAAAGGAATGTCCATAGATAAACTGCCCAGAATTGGGCAAAACAAAGCCGCCAGTATTAGGCGTCGGCGACGGGGGCAGGAAGGCCGTCGCTGGATCAAGGAAGTATTGATCGACGGAGGCGTTTGGGTCTGCCGTCGGCAGTGGCAACGGCAGCGGCAGCGTCACGGGTGGAGGAACGACGGCAGGTGTTGTCGGCATTGACGGCACCACTGTGGTTGGGGTAACGACAGCGGACGCCTGGACAGACCCAGGCATGGAAACAGAGGCGGTGGCGGCAGCGGCGGCGGCGGCTGCAGCGGCGGATGAAACATCAGTGGAGGCGGTGGCGGCAGCAGTGGAACCGTCCATTTTTAAACTTCTTGCGCTTGTAAGAAAATGGACAGTTTTGATTCAGCAATACAGAAACGTCGAGTCGAGTTTGAAACTCTTCCCGCAAGACGTTTATGCCACGGTAGTGCTCCGGCAGTGGCAGAACGTCCCCAAAGGTAAAATGACGAACGTCTCGACGTGGCAGCACCGCGAACGTCGACGACCGGCGAACAGAGCAGAGAGCTGAGGGAGTCGGAAGGAGATAGTATGTGTATGCAGAAAAGAGTGGAGAAAATGTGTGTTTTTCCCCAAGGCTGGAGCTGCCATTTATAGGCTTTGGACAAGACGAAACCGCCGACGAGTATTGATGGGGCGGTTTCAACTCGAATTCAAATGGTTTTCAACAGTTGTTTCAGCTGAAATGGTATTCAACAACTGTTGAAATCAGAGTGGGCTTCCAGGACTGGGCTTGGCGCATGGGCTCGACAAATAAACTTTGTCTAAAAAATTAGACAAGCCCAATTACCAAGATCCAAGTCCACGGGCCCGGGCCCGGGCGACGGCGCGGCTCGGCTCGGCTCGGCTCGGGACGGGACGGGCGCGCGCGTGTGGGCTTCCCCCACACTTGACCAACCTGCATTAGTTTAATTGATTCTAACACGCAGAACAATATAAACTAACTCAACTCTCACTGCTTAAGCAATGTGGGACGCGCCACTTTTACCTACTCTTTAACAACCATTTAAACACAAGCGTTTCAACTAGCCGCGTTCAATGACCCATTTCGATCACTTATTTCTCACTCACCCGACAACGGTTTTGAGAAAATAAATGCACTACGACAATCTACGCGAAATGTAGAATTCGTATACGCTATTTAATTAATCCAAATTAAATATCGTCATTACGCAAAAAGGAGCTCAAAACCCCCTTTTTCCAACATATTGGTTATTGTAATTTGTTAATATGCAATATGAATATATTTTTTTGTCCTAATTTCATAGGATCTTAGGATCTGAATACGATAATACGATCCCGAACCTTGGTATCTATATTTTAATTCCAAATATAGTAAGAGCCTGTTTGGAATGACTTTTTTCCAAGTGCTTTTGGCTTTTGCTTCTCCCAAAAGCACTTTTGAAGAAAAAAGAGTGTTTGTTTTGGCTTTTTAGAAAAAGCAAAAGCACCTCAAAAAGCTGCAAAAGTGCTTCTGGGAGAAGCAGCCCAGGGGGTGCTTCTCCGAAAAGCAGAAGCCAAAAGCACCTAGTAATGCGTGTAAAGTCTTAAATGCCCCTACTACTTAATATAAATTACACTATAAATATATCTTATTCCCATATAAAAAGTATGTCCTTTTTGGTAATTACTTCATTTCAAAAGCACTTTTTACTTTTACACATCCAAACACACTTCTAAGAAAAAACTGCTTTTCAAACATTTCGGGCCCGTTTGGATTGGCTTTTGAAAAAAGCAGAAGCCAAAAGTAGAAGCAGAAGCAGAAGTCAAAAGCAAAAGCATGTAACTTTTGTGTTTGGATGGAATGTTTGAAAAGCGGCTTTTTCTAAAAAATATGTTTGGATGAATAAAAATGAAAAGTGCTTTTAGAGTGTGGTAATTACAAAAAAGGACATGCTATTTAATATGATAATAAGATATATTTATAGTGTAATTTATATTAAGTAGTGGGGGTATTTAAGTCCTTGCACATTTTACGAGGTGCTTTTAGCTTCTGCTTTTGGGAGAAGCACCACCCAGGCTGCTTCTCCCAGAAGCACTTTTTTCGCTTTTCGATGTGCTTTTGCTTTTTCTTAAAAGCCAAAACAAACACCTAATTTCTACTAGAAGTGCTTTTGCCAGAAGCAAAAGCCAAAAACACCTCCCTAGAAGCCAATCCAAACGGGCTCTTCATCCAAACACAAACGTTACCTGCTTCTGCTTTTGACTTTCACTTCTGCTTCTGCTTTTGGCTTCTGCTTTTTTCAAAAGCCAATCCAAACGGGCCCTAAGTATTGTTGAAGAAGCTTCCGTTCCTAGTTGGTGATTGTCATAGATCGATCCCATATTTGATCGATTCCATTCCGGCAACAAGATTATTATTTCAAAGCTGGTCTCATTCTTCACATCTTATGTCTTGGTCGTCGATTCCTACCTGCAGCTGGGCTTATATACTACTCCCTCCGTTTTTTTTTAACTTCTCTATTTCTTCACTGCACGCAATCCAATGTACGTTTTTAGTCATTAATAACTCAAATTATATACAAGTAAAAATTATAAAAAATTGATATTATAAATCTACGCGATTAGACGAATCCAACAAGATCTCAATTGACTATGTTTTATCATACACAACTATACTAAAAAGTTGAATCAAAGTTACTTAATGAATAGTATCAACTATTCAAAGGGTAAAGATATTAAAAAACGGAGGGAGTACTTTGTTCCATTATTTATTTATTATACTACTCGGTGGCTGGACTTTATTAATTACTTGAACAATGAACAGTACTGTCCTGTCTCGTCTCTCCAGTTGCAAACTGCCAAACTTGATGGATTTATGGCGGTGGGTTCCTATTTTCCTGATCTGCCTTATGCCCCTATGTATATGTGCTAATAATTAAATGGAGGGGCCGGGGAGAAAAAAGGCTAACCATTTGGCAATCCAGAAAGGGAGAAATATATTGGTATTACGCTATCACCTAAATTAATTGTCATGATTTATTGTGTACACAACTTTTTTTTTAATGTATATAAAAGCAATTCTTAATCATAGTGAGTTTAATATAGTCATGTTTGTAATAGTTTTTTTTATTATTATTATTATTTTTTTTTTTTAAGTTTGATGCTCGTGATTACATTGTTAATGTATACTAGTATTACCCCGCCCAATGGGCGGAAATGTGAAAAATGCGAATAGAAAAACCGAATTTAACGAAAGTATTGATTACGTTCCTCAAGCTCTTTAAACTATCTTAAGCATTACATGAATACATACAATTGTACATGGGCCGAGTAATAGACAATATGTCACTACCAATAATTTATATTTTACAATTTAGTGGCTTATAAAAATATTATACTACAAACAATTGTCTAAAAGGAGAAAAAAATGAAAAAGGAAAGATAAAATATTTTCTATTCACGACTATAATGTAATATCTATGCAAATGAAGTATATGAAAATACAATTGCACACGGTAATTGATTATTAATATTAATTCACCATAAAGCCTTGAAAAATTAGAAATTTCACAGAGATGTAGATATTTTCAAATTAAATTAGAAAAAATATAAGAAAATATTATTGTGAATGAATCCATTGATAAATTAAAATTTAGAAATGATTATGCAAAAAATACTATTGAATGTACCATCATCATGAATTTCATAATGATATAATTTTGTGGGATGTATGACCATAATTTGATTAACTTATTATCATATTGCAATTTATCTAATTTGATTAATCTATCTAATACTCCGTATTTGTTATTAATTAATGAATAATATCAATCTATAAAGTATTTATTAAAATTTGTTACCATATTAAATATAATTCCAATTAATAACGTGTTTGTTAAGAATAATAACAAATTAATATTGAAACTATATTTAAACAATAGAATATAATATCAATCCTTAAAGTTTTTTCTACATATTTGATAATATTTTTTATCCATCATAATTAATAAAATTAAATTATCTAACGTGAATGCATTCAAATTTGGTTCTCCTATATTTTGAAAGTACATTATGCTTTTATATACTTATTCCTTTTTTATAGTGAAAAATGATAAACCTTTGTTACTGTTTATTATCTAACTTTGGATCATGTTTATACAATATCTATAGAAGAGAAAACATAATCAAGTGAAATCTTATTGGATTGGTCTCATCTTGTAGTTTTCAAATATCAAACTTTTAGAATTTTTACTTATACATATTTTAAGTTATTAAGCGTTAAATATGCATATTGGATTGCGTACAGAAAGTAAATATTGAGGAAATAGGTAGGTTACTGTTCATAAGGGAGTTTTTGTGAGAATTAATAGGTTACTGTTTATAAAAATATGTTATTGTTCATAAGTGATATTGTTTTTATACACTCGTATTATATAGATATATATATATCTAATATATATATATATATGTAGATTTTTAATGAATAGTAACTAACGATGAATAGTACTATTTCTTTTGCCACAAATTACAACTTATGCCACTCTGCCCAATTTCTCCTTCGCGTCGCCCCTTCCCCATTTAGTTGCTGCAAATTCCCTCGGCGCAAAAAAAATCCCCCGCCCTCGTCCGCCGCAGCCCGCGTTTGCGCGACCCTACCCGCCGTGCCGGCGCAGCACACCTCCGGCGAAGGTCGCCCGTGCATCTCCACGTCACCCCTCCGGCCCCGCGGCCCAACCCCCGCCCCAGGTACGCCGTGCTCCTTCGTGTCAATTAGAGGTCGCTCAGTTTCGATTGCCCTAATCTAACGTGTTGCCATTGCCCTAATTCCCGCTTCCATTGATTTCCTCTCCGCTGGTAACGCTTGCCTGCTGCTCACCCGACGGCTCCGGCGTTGTCGCCTTCGTCGCTCGCCCTTACTTTACCAGCCTTCCGTTCGGCTTCCTCGGTACGTCCCTGCTTCGTCGCCCTTCCAATTTCGTTTGCCTTAATTCCGTTTAAGTTCCAGTGATTCCCGTAGCAGCCTCCTTTCGTTTCTTTTCTGTAAACTTGGTTACTCATGGGACCGCTTCACTCTGTATGTTATAAGTTTTCACATTACTCTACTTCTGCCAGTATCATATTTGGTTTAGTTTCACGAAATTTCTGGCATTTGTATGGTGGGGAAAGTTTTACTATTTTGTTTTTTATACCCATATGTGTAGAAGGAATAAATTAGTTATTTAGGATGCAATTCTTTTCCTACTATTTTGAGTTCTGTGTGTGCTAAACATGGAAATCATGGTGTATGGCAGTGGTATAATTGCAACAGTATTTGGGGCTACAGGATTTCTTGGACGATAGTTTGTGCAGCAACTTCGTAATATATATTTTTTCCGCTGATACCATTGAAGTTTTACAATTCACTGGCATCGCTTTTAATGGTGCATTTTAGCTCACGGTTCACTTATTATTTCCCTGTAGCTAGGATGGGTTCTCAAGTATTAGTTCCTTTCCGAGGTTCTGAGGATGCTCGCCGCCACCTAAAATTGATGGGAGATCTGGGTCAGGCGAGTTCCTGAGTTCCTGCATTAGCATCTTTAACCAACTACAAAAGTAATATGTCCACGTCAGATGCATATGATTTAGAGTTTCTCTACATTTCCATATTGCAGATCGTTCCCATGAAATTTGATCCTAGAGATGAAAGTTCAATCAAGCAGTGATGGCAAATGCTAATGTGGTTATTAATCTTATAGGTAAGATGCATCAATCACTTTGTAATCTGTAGCATTCTGTATTTAAACTGTAAAGTTTCTTTATGATACATTCCCTGTAAACAGGTAGGGAGTACGAAACCAGGAATTGCAGCTTTGAGGAAGTAAACAATAACCTTGCGAAACAGCTTGTTGGAGTATGTTTAAATTCTTACACTTGTCTATTCGTTAGAAGTATTAATTCAATTAAATGAACTGGTAGCATTCAATAATATGAGCATGCTTTCAATCCAATGTTTTCCACGTTTTCCTTTTTGAATAAATTGCAATTTTCATTCCACTCACATTGGCAATCTGCTCACTCCTGTTTTTTTTTTTTCTGCATGAAATTTTTTAGAAAGATACTTGAAGCAACAAAGAAATGAGTGTTATATTTTACCAATGTTGAGTTTGTATACTGTTTGATGGATGTCGTAATTCTTTGTTAGTTTCTCTATGTTGCTATAGTATTTTGTTTTCCTTAGCTTTTATGTTGCAATGGATTTTAAATTGTTGTCCTGTTTCCTTCCGGTCTCTTTATCAATATATTAACAACTTATGGTGTATTATTACAGATATTAACAATTATTAAAGTCCAAAGCAATGTGAATGTTAGCCCTCATCAAATCATGCATTCCAATTTCTGAGGCAATCTTTTACTTCCACCGTTCCTTATTTATTGACACAGTTGGGGTTTTGACACTTGTAATAATGTATCGCATAATATACCAACCATTATTTACTAAAGTATGATGCACAACACCTATTTTTCCTCTACCAGCGAGCGCGGCGTATGCGCGCGGCCTAAGAGTCCTAGTATATATATATACACGTGCCTCATGATGTCATCAATTGTTAAACTATGCTCCGACTATACAAACTGCTACATAGCTTATGGCTATGCCCATCCGTGACTATTTTGCGTCATGCACCGGCCTCTTCATAAATGTGTTTTTTTTTTAAACATTTACTAACTACGTAGTACATTTCATTTACTAATTAAGTATGTTTCTATTTATCATGTAATTTTTTCAAATAACCGGGTATCAATTTGAATAGATAATGAATGACCTCTCTCCAACTCTCAAAATATTTATTTTTATATACAAGACCCGAATCTGATATATCGTTTAAGTGACTAGAACCTTAATCTAGGGCACCCATTAGATGTTATCTTTTTCTCCATAATCTTAAATCTAAATCCAGAACACTTATTCCATAACCAAAGCTTCTATTGTTCTTTTTTTTTTCTTTTTTTTTCCTTCTTATTTCTTGATTGATACTAGGTAATATTTTCGGACCGCAAGTGCATTATACGATGAATGAGGATCAATACTAATCCATTGTTGTTAAAAATATAAGTTTTTCGTGTTTTAATCCATCTTCGATTAAAATTTCAACTTTTTTTTCTTTTTTTTTTCCAATAAGCAATTGGCAGTTTATGGCGCTCATGGCCGTCCGACATAATGCATGTTGTGCCACGGGCGGCCGCCCACAATAGGAGTTTTTTTTTTTTTTTTTTTTAAATAATGATGCTGTGAGCCTTCGACGGCCGTTCTTTAGGGGTGTGATCAACCATGGGTGGTTGTTTCTCATAAGCTCGTATCGGCCCCCTATGGCCAATTACTGGAAGTTTATATATATATATATATATAGCTCTGTCTGCCCATCGGACGTGGATGGTCGTTTCTGATAAGGCATGATCGATCGTGGGTGGCCGTTCCGGACATTATGTGTTGGCAGTTTCTTTGATCTCTAACCTCGGTCTCTCTCTCTCTCTCTTCTTTTTTTCTTTTTCTTTCGTTTGTATATAGTGTGTGTTTGATTATATGTGGAAGTTAGGGTTTTATTTTAGGTGCTCGTAACCTAATAAGTGCCCAACATTTGTAAGTTTTTTCTCTTCCAATATTTGCCACTACATTATCTATTTTTCTTGATTTTTAACATATGTGCCCATAAGAGTTCTTTTTTTTTTAAAAAATAGTGACACTCATGTGTCGGTAAGGTGTATGGGAGCCCAAACCATACAAATTACAAAGGATTACAAAGGAGAAAGGGAAATGAATAGGTTTGGGTGGGGGAATCGAACTCGAATATCTATGGGTTGAGAGTTTTTTTTTTTTTTTTTTTGAGGAGCCATTAAAGGCTTGAGAAATGGTGGTGGGAGCCTATGCTACACAAATTACAAAGGGAACAAAGGGGAGGGATAGGGGACAGGGTGGGGATTCGAACCCCAACCTATAGATTGAGAGTCGGAGGACTTACCACTAGGGTAAGTCCCAAGTCTTGGGACTTGACTAGGGGTTGTAACGAGTCGAGTCGAGCCCGAGTACGTTAATACTTGAGTTAGACTGATGGAGAATTATGACTACTCGAGCTCGAGTCAAGTAGTGATTCTCGAGCTCGAGCTCGAGCTCGACTCGACTCGAGTTCGAGTTTGAGCTCAAGTAGCTCGAGTATATATATATATATATATATATATATATATATATATATTTTCAATGGAGTCGAGTAATCGAGCTACTCGAGCTTGATTATTTTTTTTTTAATTTTTTCCCATTATCGAGCTCGAGCTCGAGTACTTGAGCATATCAAGTATTTTTATTTTTTTTTTTTGCAATTTTCCTTTTAAAATTAAAAAAATAAAATGAGTCGAGTACTCGATACTGGAGTACCGTACTCAACTACTCGACTCGACTCTAATTTTTTGAATTCCATTTGAGTTTTTTTTTAAACCGAGTCCCGAGTCGAGTTCGAGTAATAAATTGCGCGTACATAAATTTGTGTCGTGTGTGGTTGCCGCTGCGTCTGTTCCTGGTTTAAATATTTAAATTACAAGACCACAAATTTCTCTCTGTATCGTCGTAGCCTCACTGATGGAGGAACGCCTAATTTGCGACGCCAGCCGGCGCTCTAAGTTAACTCCTAAATTCACGGCCGCCGTACTCTCACTCATCACAAATCCTTTCACTTCTGATGAGGCCCTGTTATCCCTTTCAGAAACCCTAGTTCTCCATCTACCGGATGCTAATTGCAACCACCGCATAATACTCTCTCTCCTGTACACGATTTGTCACCAGTATCCGCGCCTGCGCCACCGTATCGCCGCCGGAGTGCAGGCATTTATTTTCTCTCCCTCCACTGCGACTTCAACCCTGCCTCACGCTCTCGCTCTGCTCGACCCTGGAGATTCGACCCCAAACGTCCCATTTGTCGATGAGTCTCTATTTCTTGCCATTTGCTTCTGGCACAGTGTGAAAACAAGAAGATGGGCACTGAGAAACATGTGTAAATTTCGCATGAGGCCGTCGGTGTTGCTTACCGTTCTCCTGGGACTGACTAAGGACCCGTATCCGTATGTTAGGGAAGCTGCATTGGATGGTTTGGTGATGATAAGTAGTGCTGTTATGGTGGATGATCGAAGTTTGATTGAAGTTTCTTACTTCCGTGCGGTGGAGCTTCTGTTTGATGCGGAGAACTCTATCCGAGGTGCTGCTGTTCGTGCGGTATGATTTTGTCAATAAGGATCGCGGACATTTTCTTTTTGCACAATATGGTTTTACCCTATGCTTTCCATGCTTAAAAACAAAATTAGCATCGGTGTGGCTGTTTAACTTTATGTGTGACTGTTTAACTTTATGTGTGAAACAAGTTAAGCCTTTGACAGCATAACCTAACCATGGTAACAAGTGACGACACCGTGAAGCTTCTGACCAATCCATAAGAAATCATGTTTTGGTTAAGCATGATAAGGCGTTTTTATTTTATTTGATTGTGCTGGAAAATGATGATTATTTGTTTATGTTGCTTACAGTATCATGGATTAAGTTGATTTTTTTAAAAAAAATATGTCTATAATTTATTTCAACTACTGGGTTACAATATCTTGGAACGTGTTGTATTGTATCTACTGTACATATGCATTTGGCATTTGAATGCTCGGTGAAGGGTGGTTGGGTGACTTTAAAAAATATGTGCAGGTTTCTTATTCTGAATTGACTATTCAATTTTCTGATCCAAACCATTTAATTCTGATGCCCTAGTACTCTTCATCTTGGTACATTTTTAAAGGTGCTCTCCGTTTGTATTCTTTCCTCACTTAGTTTGATAGTTTACGATGTGCCACACAATACAAGAGTTGGCTTTTATTATATATATATATAATATATATGCATACATTTATATACATATATGTAATGACAGTGTAGCTATTTGATAAAAATGTTGAATCCTGTGGTTCATTAGTTTTTACCCCCTTTGGTTTCAGGTTTGTAAGTGGGGAGAGTTGCTTGTAGCATTGAATCCTGATAAAACTAATGGAGATTGGCCAGATGCATTATTTGTACAGGTTCTTTTTAAGCCCTCCTCTCATAATTTGCAATTTGAGCGTGGCATATCCTTATACCAATACAGTTCATGTATGGGCAAGATGGTGTTGTCTGCATTGTGCATTACATTATATTACTAATGGAGATTTTTGAGGTGCATACTTGTACTATTTTTCTCTTCGTTCTTCCTAAATTTGGTCTAGTTTGCAAATTGAGTGTGCTCAAGTCAGACAATACAAATGCATATATTGGAAAATAATGATGACTGCATAAGATTATAATAACGTTCACTGTGGACTTCTCTGTCTGGGGGTGCGTGCGCACGTTGGGGGGGGGGGGGGGGGGGGGCTGAAGTTCTGATATTTCAGCACTCCTCACATGAGGCTTAGCACATAGCTGACACCCAACTGCTGGATATGGTGGCTGTGGATGCATGATAGACAATGGCTAGCACGTGTTTGGTTTTATGGGAAAGCTTGTATAGTAATTAATCTGACTGACAGCTCCATCTCATGTCTATAGCGGTTGAACATGTTAAATACTTTTAGGACCGAAATTATGTAGTATTTCTTTTCTATATTTCTGACCAGGAAATTCACCATCTCGTAGGAGCCACTGCAATTTCTGATAATATAATCTCTCTCAGCCTCAAAAACTTTTGTGTGTGTGTGTGTGTATAATTTCATTTCCAAGCTATAAAGAATGTTGATATTCTTGATGGATGTTCTTGTTTGGATTTTCCTTTTTCTATTTTATTTGCATCTTTATTCTAATGGTTTTGTTGCTCATATATCTAAAGCTTTGTGTGATGGCAAGAGACCCAGCCATGGAGATAAGGGTTGCCACTTTTAATGCACTTGGCAATATTCAAACCGTTTCTGAGGATCTCTTGCTACAAACATTGTCTAAAAAGGCTTTGGCAGCAACCAAAGAAAAAGATTACCCAGGACAGTACACTGCCAAACTGTTTAAAATCCCTGCTACTGCTGTTGCTTTTACTTTTTTACATGGATTGGAAGATGAATTTTATCAGGTAAGATCCTGCAACTTCAATTATCTGCTTCTTATAATTGCATTTGAATTACTCCATATATTCCACACAATACAATTCCCATTAGTCATCATGTCTTGTTGACAATGCATTGCCTTGGATACCTTTCTAGAGAATGTTTTGATGACTGCTTTCAATGATTAGTTCCTTTTTATGCTTAAGGTCAGAACATCTGCATGTCGTGCTCTACAAATGGTTTCAGTCCATTCTGCTAAATTTGCTGGTGAGGCTGTACATAGATTGATGGATATGCTGAATGATGATGCAATGTTTGTGCGGTTACAAGCTTTGGTTACTCTATACCATATCGCTGTCCGTGAGCATCTCAGAGTTGAGGAGCCTCACTTACACATGGTAATTTCTATACTCATCTCAATTAGGTTGTGTTTTTCTTTCTTTTTAGTTATATGTTAAATTGAGCTTCCTGACAAGCTTGGGTCTTTATCCATCTTTAATTGTAGTGTGATTGTCTGGTTTGTATAGTAGAGTATTTCTTCTGCTCTATTCCTTGATAAATGCAAACTCTTGATACATTCGAAAATGCCTTATGCCTTATGATGATTACATGGTTTAGCATTATGTATACTGTATAGGAATTAGGAAGATCTAAGACCCAAGTTGTAGTGAGACTTCCTTAAGTAAATATTTGATTGTTTATTATGAGAATCCTCTTTGCAGCGTAAAGAATTGTGGCTGTTGTTGTCAATGCCTTTTGATTGAACTTGAGTTTCGCTGTCACTACTTACGTACTCTCTCTGTCCCATTAATTCTGTCTCAAAACTTTTGGACACGCCGTCCAATGCACTTGTTTAACAATTAATAACTTGAAATATATAGAAATAAAAATTCTAGAAAATACAGTATATATTATAAAACTATGCGAAAAAACAAATCTAACAAGATCTCACTTGACTATATTTTTTCTTATATAATTGCAACAAAAAGTTAGGTCAAACTTATACAATGAACAGTGTGAAAAGTCCAAATGAGACACAATAAACGGGACGGAGGGAGTATAATGTAATGTTGTGCTGCATGAATTATCAAAACATGAGCCTTATTTTACAAGCAGAGTTTCCTGTTAAGATTTTTTTTTTCTTTTTCAAGAGTATATTTTCTATGTTAAGGTACCGATTCAGTGTGGAACTTGATGAAAACCTATTTCGTATGATATATTTCTTGGACATAAATAAAAATATTTGCTTCTGATGGTTCAGTTATCTCTTGCTGTTTTGGGCTTCCACAGTCTGGGATATTCTAGTTATAATTGAAGTATCCAGTCAGTATGTGACACATTAATATGGGATAGATGCAATTGATAATTGATATTGATAGTTCATTGCAGTTGTTGGGTGCTTTAAGAGATAATGAGTCCTTGGTAAGGTCTGCAGCAAGGAAGACTCTCCAGTTAACTAAGTTACGAAAATTGGAGATGTTAAGATCATCCATGGATGGTCTTATCAAGAACTTAGAACTCTATCCACAGGTGTGTTTGTTTGCAAAATTTGTGTGTCTAAAAGTTAAACATGCCGGTTCTTATGCTGTCCTAATTTATGGTTCAGGAGAATCCCATGCCATACATTTTGGTTTTTGGTGATTGGGTTAGTTTATTCTTTTATTTGGTGAAATATATTTTAATATAGTATGGCAGCTAAAATGATTAGTACTATATGATTTGATTGATGAGAAAATAATATGATATATTGTAAGATTAATTAGATTTAAGCCATAGAGTACAAATGAAGTGAATATAAACGAAGTGAATATAAACAAAGTTAAATTTGAATCTCAATGAGGGGTAATGATTGAATAATTTTATGTAAGAGAGTAATTATTTGATTAGTGTTTGTTTGGGGTTTTTGGATTGGCAAGAACCAAAACCAAACCCAGACAGAGAAATGCTCCAACTTATGCAGCTCATTTTACAACTTTTACTAGAATAAATCTGGAATGTGCTTAAGTAAAAGAGGAATGTTCTATTGGATTTTATTTGTGACTCTTTATCTTTAATTCAATCTTTCCTGACATGATATTTCAGGATGAAGCTGATATATTTCATGTTATATACAAAATTGGTCAAACTCATGGAAAATTTGTGACCACCATTGTCCATCAAGTCTCTGACGAGGTCAGTAAATATATACTAATATTTGTCTTTTAACCATCCCTTTTGACACTGTTTGGTCGTTTTAGAAGTTAAATTTGAGGTGTAATTATGACGAAAGATATGATTAACTTTCTCTGCAATTCCTTTTGGCGATCGTCAATTTTAAGCTCATATATTTCCTTAGAGAAATTTTAATTTGTAAACTGTTGTTTGTTTTCATTACTTGATTCTGGATGACTTTTGAGTGAGTGTAATGAAAGCCTTCCTTCTTGGTCTTGAATCTTTTAAAGCTTCAGAAGCATGCAGGAAAAGCAACTTTGCTCTGTTTCAGTGATTTATCTGACCTTTTTTCTTGATTTCCTTGCATGAATTGAACGACCATTCTAGTTAGAGCCTTCTTCTAATGGAAAGTTGGGTCCAAACAAGGTCAGAGAAGCAGCATTACTAGTTCTGGCAATCTCAGCCCCAGTGTCACTTGAACGAAAGATCTGCAGCATTCCACCACAGATATATTCTTATGCAGTTACTCTATTGGGTAGACTATCCCGTGGGCTTGTTGATATTACTGACCAAAACTCTCTTTTGGCATATTTGTCTCAATGCAGCAGATTCAGTATTGCCTCCTCTTCTGAAAATTTAGAAGCGACCATACAGAGTTTTCATTTTCAGGACTGTCATGTGCAGCTGTTGAAAACGAATGATGGATTTCCTTCCCCTTCTCTTGAGTCATTGGAGTTGAAAACCGTTACTTCTCCACTTCATGATCACCTTCTGAATATTAATGCAGCAGGCTTCATTGAAGTTCTCTTGCAAAAAATCGTAGATTTTTGGCCTCTAATCCAACTTGGAAGCTTGAATGAAGTAGTTCGAACATTGAGGTAATAGAATTGAAGCTAACATTTTTTTAAATACCACTTTGAACAAGCTTCCTATTGACTGAAATTTCTAAGGAAGTTGCTTTACTTCGTAACCCGGCATGTTCTCTAAAGTGTCTAAAAAAATTCTCTCTCTTAAAAACCATGACCTTTCGTTCATGTATTTACCTTACATCACTATATTATCACTAAATTTTATTATAATTTATAGTTTGTGATTCATTTAACCTTTACCCACCAACTATATGATACCTGCAATCGAACTTCAGAGTTCAGCCCTGGTTTCTCATGACCAGCCTCTGTAAATACTTTCTGCTCTATGTTTGAATGGCTGATGCATTTCAATTGTATGCGTGAACAGGAGCTGGAAACAGGAGCTGAGAAAATTTTCTTGTGATTCACACAAACTGTCTAGTGTCATGAATTTTACATTGAAATACTTGCATGTCATAAAAATGCTTGCAAGGGCCTGGGCATACTATTTTTGTCAGAAAAGTCACCACTTCAAAGGGATGCGAGTTCTGGATGCCCCATTGGGCAAAATGGAAAAGGGACTCAAAGAACTGCTATATAGGTATGTGGGTCTAAGTGGACAAGAAAAATTGCATATCCTAGAGCTAATGCTTGTGACCTATACTTTGAAAGTTTCTGGTGGAGGGATCTGCAGCTTTGATGATTGTATGGGCAAGCTGAATCTTTTGCTTTCTCATGTGGAATATCTGCGAAAAGAAGAATCTCTTGGACTTTCTGATTTTTTAATTGAGCTGCAGAACATCAGATCAGGTGATATTGGAAACTCAAAAGATGGGTGCATTGACAAGGTGCACTTGCTCCAGAAGTCGCTTAGCCTCTTCTCCCTTAAGTATATTGTGTTATCCAAAGATCTCAAGTACTTGGATGCAGAGGTGGATGTCTGCAACAATGATTTCCAAAATCCTTACCCATTTGTTCCAAGACTTCCTGTTGGCATCCCAATCGACATCACATTGTATAACATTTCTAATGAAGTCAGATTGTGGCTTGCTATTAGTCTGGGGGAAAATTTGAGCCAGTTTGTTTTCTTGAATTTAGATGAGTTTGAAAATTTCAGTGACATAAGGAGATTTTCATTTGTTGCTCCTTTCTATAGGACTCCTGAAGTAAAACACTTTTCATTGAAGGTCTCTATTGCCATGGAATGCTTGTTGGAGGATCGATTCCCTGAGTTTTATATTGGGCCAAAGCATAAGCTTATTCACTTATGCAAAGGAAAAGAAGTTCATCTATCAGTGGCTGTTAAATAAGGCACAAGGTGGCATTTATTTGGATGGATTATTATGTTTCTGTGGGGGTGGCATTCTAGAAAATTTTCTTCATCGTGGGCCAAGTTCCTGTATAAGCTACCGATTGATTGTCAGCTGTCAGGTAACGGATACATTTATTTCAAGCTTAACCGAGTATCCTACTCTAGAATATGTCCATTTTTTCTTTATTAAACCATTGCAATTTTCACTTAATTGTTCAGCTTAAGGCCTTGTGCGGATGCGGTTTAGATATATTTTTGCCCCACAGTTTTCCACAAAATATAGAAATTTTCTGCACAATCTTAGAACCTTGTAGTAGTATTTATCGGGGGTGGATGTTGAGTTATGCTTAAGTCCTAGGGGGCGAGCTTTTATACTTCATAAAATTATAGTGGCATGAATTTTAAGTGTTGAAAATCGTAATATAGAGAGATGAAATTAACTTAATATAAAATACAAAACAAGTGCTTACATTGTTCTACAAGAATTTGAAAATTTTCGAATGAGTGCAGGCTCCCTTTGATTCATCGCCGAATTATGTATTTCTGTTCTATAGACTTTAATAATTAATTTAATAAATGTCATTATTTAACTCTTAATTTAATATCATATACGAAGAAATTCCTTTCATCATACTTTTTATTCACAATCCAATCTAATCATTATAGAATATTTGTAATATACCTATATGGAGTAAACAAAGAAATATTTACTATTATTTTCTATTATTAATATTCATTTTTTTTTCTGCACATTATTTTTCTTTTAAATCTTCTCTCTCAAACTATGTTAAAATTATCCGGCCTCGGCTACGCAAAAAAAAAAAAAAACAAAAAAAACAAAAACTAAAACTAAAACTAAAACTATGTCAAATTACTAGCAACATGTTTTATATGCTTTCATCATGTTCAAACAGGTCTTAGAAGTGCTTTGCTGCTGATTCAGAATTTGAAGAGGCATCAGTCAGGTACTTTGTATTGACTTGACTTGTATCCATGTCACGTGTCGTTACTAAACTTTTAACTTATTGACCACTGTCTTGTTATTCATGAACAATGCAGGTGGTTCCATGTGTCTGTGTGGTGTCATTTGCCATTCACTTCTAGTATATGACTATATGCATATGCTTCTATGCATAAGCTTGATGATTACCCATGTGGAGAGATTATTCAATAACTTTGAGAAATATTTCCTCCGATTTGCCAATATCTGCAAATAGGTAAAAATCTAAGCCAACTCATGTAGTCATGTTTTGACTTTAAGTCTACTTTCTATGCCAATTACCAACTGTGCATTAATTAAAATAGTACTTCGGATAAATGCTCTTTTTTTTTTTTTTTTTAAAAGCTCAACATGGGCTTTTCTTGGGCGTCCCTATTTGAAACAGTAGTAATTTCAATGTGCATTAACATTACTTTTGCTATGGTGCCACATTTGGGGGTGGGTATCTTGATGTTTGTTCCCAATTTTGGTGCAACTTTATTGGAGTGAAGCTAAGCTTTTTCGAGTGGTTATATTATTGTGCAAATGAAAACAAAGATTGTCCACGAGTGTCTTTCATTGAAAACAGCCAGTTCATGGGGCCTTTATTATTTTTTACACAATAGGGGGAAACCCAGTGAAGTGAATCGATGTTACTGAAATATGAATGACCAAGTAAATTTGTGTAAAATGTCATTTTAGTGATGCATTTTTGTGTATTTACATGCAAATATCTGAATCCCTTCCGAGCTTAGTACCTGCTTTCTGAACTTTAGCATCTCTCTTTCGAAAATTTGAAATCTCCATAGTATACACCGATACATGACACACCAATCTTATTATCTCCTCACCAGCCTTAATTCATTATAGGCATAACCCGAGCAGGTCTTAACAGCAGCTGATAGGATATGGACTTGTGAATGTTGTGGATCCCACAGGAAACAATGGTATGACTCTGAGAATTGAGATATATATGGTGTTGAGGTCCATGGAGTTTCCAGAAAAACAATCTTACAGAATACAGAGCCTCTGACACCTTTCTCGTCTCTCTAAGGCTATCTTTAACCATGACCACCCCAACCACCCAACCATCCAACCATCTCATTATTTTATTAATTTCTCTCTCCTCCAACTCATCAATATTCATCCCAACCCAACCACTTCAATTTTTCATACTATATCAATAACCACCCAATCATCCAACCACAATATTATATATAAATTATTTTAATTTCTATAATTTTAAATTATGTTAAAATATAAAAAAATTAATGTATAAAAAATATAAAATATTTTATCTTACTTATAAAGAATAAAAAATCTAAAATTTTAATATATTTTTATTTTATATAAATTTTAAAATAGGTTAAATATATCAAAATTGATATATTATGTATTTAACAAAAATATAGCAATAGTGGTCTCTATTTGTAGAAAATGAAAAATTATAAAATTTGGTATATTTTTTATATATTTTTATTTTAAAATATAAAAAATATAATGATTTTAATAAAATTTATTTAAAGTTTTACTTGACCAATGGGAATGAGACAAATGTCTCCATCCCATTGGCCAATGAGATGAGACCTTGTGGTTGGATTTTCCATTTGGTCGACCTTCACCTCACCCATGGAATACATTTTTGATTTTTTTTTAAATTATTTAGTGACATGGCGGTTGATCTTTTGGGGACCTGGTCATGGATATTCATGGTCTAACGGTATATATGGTCCTCCATGCTTTGCTCCCTTGGTCACTCCGTCCAGAGCTTCTCTCTTTTACCTCACTCTGCATTCCCATTTTCACACACGAAAATGGAGGTCACTTCACCACTCTCAATACAGCAAGCCCTTGAAACACCCTCCCCACAATCTTCCCCAAGCCCCTTCAAGAAAAGTCTCATCTCCACAGCATTCCGAGCCCCTTCCTTCAGAGAAGACACTTATCTCATTTCCAACCTCAAAAGATCCGAGAAGAAAGCACTCCAAGAATTCAGGGAGAAGCTGTTGTCCGTTCACGGTCCCGATTATTCCATGTGGGGCATACCATTATCTGCAAATGCTGACGACCGAGCTGATGTCATCCTGCTCAAGTTCCTCCGTGCGAGGGATTTTAAAGTTGATGCTGCCCACACCATGCTCCTCAATTGCTTGGCTTGGAGGAAAGAGTTTGGGGCTGACGCCATTCTGGAGGAGGAATTAGGGTTCAAAGAGCTGGAAGGGGTTGTGGCTTATATGCTGGGATTTGACAGAGAGGGGCATCCTGTCTGCTACAACCAATATGGAATATTTAAAGATAGAGAACTGTATGAGAGGATCTTTGGAGATGATGAAAAATTAAAGAAATTCTTGAGGTGGAGAGTGCAGATTCTTGAAAGAGGAATCAAGCTGTTGCAATTTAAACCTGGTGGAATCAATTCTATAATTCAGGTCACAGATCTTAAAGACATGCCCAAAAGGGAGCTCAGAACTGCTTCCAAACACATTCTCTCCTTGTTTCAGGATAACTTTCCGGAAATGGTTGCCAGAAAGGTGATCCATCGCTTTCACTTGCTCCCTTCACTTCAATTATGTTCAAATATCTGGGTTTTTCTTAATTTCAAGTTCATTTTCCATTTCCACCCCACTTTTAAAGTATGGAATTTTTGGTGCAGATCTTCATAAACGTACCCTGGTATTTCAGCCTGCTGTATTCAATGTTCTGTCCATTTCTGACCCAAAGAACTAAGAGCAAGTTTGTGATCTCCAAGGAAGGCAGCACTGCTGATACCCTTTACAAGTGAGTTAATTAAAAATTTACATTTTTCCCTTCCCGATTTTTTTAAAATTTACAAGTGAGTTTCATATTTAAATTTGAGTTGTTAAACCCTACTTTTGTCACCAGATTCATAAGGCCTGAGTATATCCCGGTTCAGTACGGTGGACTGTGCCGGCCCGGGGATGCACTGGAAAAGCCTGCATCCGAATTCAGTGTCAAAGGTGCAGAGAGAGTGAACGTTCAAATTGATGGTATTGAGGTAAAAGATCATATTTTTCAGACAGTTAAATTTCCCATCTTTGTCTTAAAATATTTTGCTTGATGAGACTTGTGCAGGGGGGCGCTACAATATCATGGGACATTGTCGTGGGAGGCTGGGACCTAGAATACAGTGCTGAATTCGTACCGAATGCAGAAGGCAGCTACGTCATTGCGGTGGCGAAGCCGCGACGGATCCCTGCGGGCGAGGGGGCAGTCAGCAGCTCGTACACGGTGGGAGAATCCGGAAAACTGGTGCTGTCGGTGGACAACTCCGGGTCCCGGAAGAGGAAAGTGGCGGCCTACCGTTACGTTGTGTGCAAATCCAAAGGTAGTGCTGATGTGCTGTAAATTGAGGAAGAAGTGGTAGTAATAGTAGTAATTAATGGTAATATGATTTTGGTTCAACAGAAAGCGTGTTTTATTAATTATCAAATGATGATCATCATCATCTCAAAGTATCGTTCTTTGGATTGTTAGTATTAAGGTGTTTAATACTACAATTATACTGTAATACTAATTTTGGTGGGCTGTTATTGTGTTTGAATTTTGAAATAAGAGACGTGGGAACTAACTTTAGGCCATGTGAGGAGGTGCAGTGATGTGGGGGCAGCAGAGCTCAGAGGAAGGTTAGAAGAGTGTAGAGTTTTGGAGGTTGGTGTGATGTGTGACGTATGTGTCTGGTGAGTGGTGTGTGAAAATGAGGAAGATTTGCAAAATGGGTCGTGGTGTTGTCTGTTGGGGTGTGTATGTATTTATTTGCTTCTTTTTTTTTTCTTTTTTTTTTTAAATTTTATTTTTATCGAAAATGGTGAAAGAAGAAAGCAAGGTAGAAGTGGGTGTGGGTAAAATGTGGCAAGAGGGAAAGGAAAAACAGAAGAAAAGAAGAAAAGAAATGGAGTGGAGGGGCCCTGGGCAATTGCCTGTATACTGTCGGGGTTGGATTTGGCAGTTTGTGTGTACTGTACTGTGTAGTTGGATTTTTCTTTTGTTTCCCCGATTCCCATTAATTAGTGGAGTGTGTCCTTTCTGTGTGTTACTGACTGTATTAAGTTGAATTGAATTGAATAAGATCTAATACCCCAAAACAGAACAAGTGGATTTGGTGTCGCCTAGTGTGGCTGTGAACCACTTTCCAGGGGTATGGACTATTATGATGGACTTGCAATTCTTCTTTAGAATCCAAATTTAAATAGAGACTGGAATTAATAAGATTCGAAAATTGCCACCAAAATGAGATAGGTGCTGTGCTCACTACTTGCTGCACTGCTGCGACAACCGAAATTAGAGACAGCCACGCCACGCACACGCTGCACTGCTACTCCATTCCTACGGAAAAAAATACTACACTACTATGACATCTCAGATTATTAATATGCCATGAATATAATTGCTAAAATTAAATACTAATTTGAATCACGTTAATTAAAGTTTAAAAATGAAAGGGTGCAGATCTCTCAACTTGAAATTTACGCCATCCCATTAAATTGATTTAAGAGCAATAGTAAGTCAACTAAAGTACTTACGTAGTATTTTAAGCTAGAGTTGCAACTCATACGGGTCATAGAAATTCTGTCTTATTTATTTTTGTTTCCTGAATTAGACAAGAGAGTGAGAGAGAGAATAATAGTAGTACTGTATCATTTTTGAAGTACAAAACGAGACAGGTAAGACGTTCCGCATGAAAGGCCATAGAAGAAATGAATCAAATCACACATAACGTACATATTTCAAGTTAAATTGCATTAAATTGCTTCATTAGATATAATTTTGTTTGATTTATTGTGTTAAGTTATTAGATTATTTAACTTTACATTGTGTTCTACAAACCTTTTTTTCTTTTCTTTGAAGCTTATTATTGGAGAGTAAAAAAATTAATATTTATGTTTTTAATTTTGTAAACATTAACAATTATGTTTTCATAGTTTTACAACTTTATGCACAAAACAAAATACCTATAAAAACTAAGAGGCTGTTTGTTTTGCTTCTTTATTTTTTTTTTCTTCCTTTTGACTGTTGCTTATTGGAAAAGTCCTTTTTTTTTTTTTATTTTTATAGCTGTTTGTTTTATCTTTTAAAAAAGTTAAAAAAGAAGTAAAAGTTAAAATTCTCTTCTTCTTTTTTTAAAAAAAAATAAGAGAAGTTATTTTAGTAATTTTATATAAATGGTTCTTCTATGCACAATTCATCTAAACATGTTTCCGTTGAAAAATAACTTTAATTATATTCATCCAAACAATCATTTGGATTGCTTTTGCTTTTGAATTCTCATTCTCCCTCCTCCTTTTTTTTTTGGTAACAAGACGCATGGAGCGTTGGCAAAATAATAAGAAAAAACAAACAAAAACAAAGAAGCAGCAAGAGACGGGGGGAGGGACATAGGAAAGAAAAGACAGGAGAGCAAGAAATGCAGCAAACAAGTTACTGCCTGGGGAACCATGTCCTCATCATATCGGCTGAAAGATGGCTCCGACATTCGTCCGGGGGGAAAGCCCACACCGTGAAGAAGAGCTCCGAAGAAGCTCCCAACTTGGCTAAAGAGTCCGCTACGGAGTTGCCTTCGCGCATGGTGTGGTTCCAATGATATCCAGGATGCATCTTGAGGAGGTCATCAATAGCACAAAGCAGGGAGTATAAACGATGCTTAGGCTGAGGCTTGCTGCGGATGATTCTCAGGGCCTCCAAAGAGTCGGTGAAGCAGCTTGCATAAGAGATACCAAGGGCATGCAACCGTTTCATCCCATTTAAAATACCAAGAAGTTCGGCAACAAGAATGGTGTTGATCCCCACAAAACCAGAGAACCCTCCTAGCCACTGGCCATCTCCTGTTCTAATTACTCCTCCAAAGCCCGAAGGTCCCGGGTTACCTTTAGAGCTGCCATCAACATGAAGTAAGAAGCCTCTAAGAGCCTGTGGATTCCATAAGATGAGCTGAAGATCTTTCTCCTTGGGGGCACGACCAAGGGCACGGTCAATGGATATACCCAGAGAGTGTGCCTATCGGAGGGCATTGGCAATATTGATAGAGGTTCCCCGGAAGCAAGCCTCATTCCTGGCTAACCAGATACACCAAAAGAGGGCCCAACAAAAACCTGTCCAGCGTTTACATAGTTGGAATAGCCAAGCAGCAATGGATTGATTAGGAAGGGGCTGGTGATGAGGGATGTGAATGCCAGCGCGTTTCCATATATCAGTTGACCATGGACATTGAAAGAATAAGTGGCTAATAGTCTCATCAGAGGAGTTGCATATGGCACACAAGGCAGAGTCCGAAAGACCTCGCTTATGTCTCAGATCATTAGTAGGGACGGAGTTGTGGGACGCCAGCCAGAGGAGGATTTTAATTTTTTCAGGTGCCTTTATGCGCCAAATCCATCCATGCAAGTTGTCCGTCCTCAAGCCATGGTGATCAAGCAGCCATTGATAGCCTGTCTTGACCGAATCATCACCAGACGCCGAACCAAACCAGCACCAGGTGTCCTTGGCAGCCGCATGCAAGGTGATGGGACCAAGGTTAAGCACCTCTTTCTTGATATCATCAGGGACCATAGTATGCAGGCCCTCCCATCCCCATTTATCGTTGGAAAATACCTTGTTAACTCTCAAATCCGAGTCAGCAATGTGGACGAAAGGGATACGATTAGCAATAGCCCCTCCAGGGAGCCAAGGGCAGTACCAAAAGCTGCTGTTCCCATCACCTATATTGATACGAAATCCAGCAGAGAAGAGGGGATCCACCTTAACCAAAGCACGGTAGGTAGGAGAGGATCCAGGCCTAGGCAAGATGGCGCCATACCTTATCCCATATTTGCATGTGAGAATGTCTACCCACAGCTTTGGTTTGAACAGGAGGACATCAGAGAAGATTTTGCCAAGAAGGGAGTTGTTCATGTCCCTACACATCCGCAAGCCAACACCCCCCATAGCTTTAGGGGAGGCCATCTTATTCCAATTGACCAGATTGAGGCCTTTTCCTTTGGCATCTTTCCAGATGAAGTCCCTAAGGTGGCGATCAACTCTTTCACACACCGACGCGGGAAGCCAACATGTTTGCATCACGTAAGAGGGGATGGCCGAGAGGACAGCTTTAGCAAGGGTAATGCGGCCAGCTTTGCTCAAGAGCCCTCGTTTCTAAGAGGATAAACGACAAATAATACGTTCGAACAAGAAATCATAGTGGCCTTTGTTGATTCTACCATGGAATAGGGGGAAGCCAAGGTAAGTCCCCAAGTCAGTAGCAAAAGCAATGCCAAGGATATTAGAGATCTGGTGTTGCAGATTCAGAGGGGTTGACGCAGCAGCCAAGCCAAGGGATTTAGAAGGGTTGAACTTTAGGCCAGACATACTAGAAAAGCTGGAGAGCACAACATCGATACAATGGGCACTGTCACAGGATGCCTTAGAGAAGAGGATCAAATCGTCCGCAAACATGAGATGGGAAAGGGAGGGAGCACCACGACATAACTCCACCGGTTTCCAGTGCCCTTCCTTAACTTTCTGATGGATGGACCGAGATAGTTTATCCATGAATATGATAAATAAATAGGGGGAGAGGGGATCCCCTTGTCTGAGACCCTTGGCCGGGGTGAAGGGAGGAAGAGCCTCGCCATTCCACAAGATGGAGTACTGGGGGGACCGGACGCAGTGCATGATGATTTTAATCATCATGTCAGGATGCTTAAGCTCATGCAGACAGGTGAGAAGATTTTCCCAGTTGACATTATCGAAAGCCTTATCAAGGTCAATCTTAAGGAGGAAGTCGTGGCTGCGACGATGGCAAATTTTGAAGGAAGAAATGACTTCCTGGAGAATGATTGAGTTGCCAGAGGTACCTCGATCCGGTAGGAAGGCCGATTGGCAAGGGTCAATGTAATCCTTAAGCAAGGGCCGTAAGCGATTGACAATGATTTTAGTTAAGATCTTGTAACTCACATTGCAAAGGCTTATTGGCCGGAAGTGGCGGGTGGTTGTGGGCGTTGGGACCTTCGGAATGAGACATATGAAGGTGGCAGCGATCTCATTAGGAAAATTACCATCATTCATGGCTTTGCGGACAAAGTCCCATGTCTCATGACCTGTCAAATTCCAGAATTTTTGATAGAATATAGCCGGGAAGCCATCCGACCCGTGGCGGATGTTTCATATCCTCGACGACTTCATGAACTTCCTGGATGGTGACTTCTTTCATGAGGTCAGGGGGTTGGGAGATAGCTGGGAGGGGCACCAGAGGCGCAACAGCCCTAACAGGGGGGATGACCATGCCAAATAAAGAAACAAAGTGAGCCCTTGTGTGATGTTTAAGGGCATTATCATCTGTATTCCATGCGCCATTTATCTCCAGACCAAGAACCTTAGAGCGCTGTCTTTTGATAAGAGTTTGCTTGTGGAAGTAGCTAGTGTTACGGTCGCCACAAGTGAGCCACTTGTCCCTAGATTTTTGGAACCAAAGAAGTTCCTCTTGTTCCAGGATATCATCCAAGTCCTTGGTCAGTTTGCTCTCCAAAATATGGTGGCGGATGGAATCAAAACGCTCCAGCAATCTGCGGACGCCTGCAAGTCTTTTTAGGATTTTCATCTTTTTATTCCGGATGTCACCAAAAATGGATTTGTTGAAGTGCATAGAGGACTCCCGCACCCTATCAAGACACTGGGGCAGCCCCCCCTCTCCCAGGTGCCATGCAGAATCAACATAGTGTTCATAAAGGTGATGAGAAGTCCACATTGCTTCCCATCTAAACGGCTTCCGACCCGACTGATGAGAAGGGGGGAAACAACGAAGGAGGATGCCATTATGGTCAGACGCCCGCCGAGGGAGAACTTCAACAAAGCTCTGAGTGAATGCCATAGTCCATTCGGCGTTGGCCACTGCTCTGTCCAATTTTTTACGGGCAAGGGGACCACCATTTGTATTTCTTTGCCAAGTAAAGTTATCTCCGATAGTATGGATGGTGTCAAGGCCGCAGTCCGAGAGCATTTCTCTGAACTTTTCACAGTGCCTGAGATTGGGGGACATCCCAATTGATTCGGAAGCAAAGGCGATGTCGTTCCAATCTCCCATAGTAAGCCAAGGTCCCTGTATGACAGTACTTAGCTCTCTCATATGCTGCCAATCATTAACACGATTGCTGGCATTAGGACAAGCATATATGGCCGAAAGGGTCCAAGAGGACAGGCCACGAGACACGCTGCAAGTGATGATTCTTGGGCGGATATCCTGGACAGAGATAGAGAATAACTGACCAACCCTCCTCAAGAGTCAAATACCGCCAGCCATGCCAACACTATCAATAATATGAACTTCGTCATAGTTAAGCTTATAAAAGAAAACTCTCAGATTCTCGAATAAACTACGGGATTCCATGATGATGATCAAGAAAGGATTAAGGTGACGTAACACATCCGCAATGTGGCGTTGGGTTTTCCTATGCATGGCACCGCGCACATTCCATGCAAGGATAGATAATTCTTTGAACTCAATCATAGAGAAACAGTGGGGGGGGGGGGGGGGGGGGGGAGTTTGGTGCCTCCAAAAACATCCGCCACTTCCTTCATCACATGATCCGTCCCATTTAAGGTACCATTATCTTCCTGGGAGTTGTTAGGAGGACTAACTTCTTTGTTAGGTTCCACATGAGGAATCTTGTCATTCTCGCTGGGATCATTCGGCCGAGCCCGTTTGCTGTTGGAGGTGCCGCCATCCTTACTTGTCACAGCGGGTTTGGCCTGAGATTTACTAGTGAGGGATTTTCCTTTGGAAAGGATTTTGATTTTTCCTCCAAGGTCCATGCTATTGGTGATCTGACGAAGAGGGTTGGCCTTGACAGTACTTTTCTTTGACTTGCTGCCTTGGATAGCAGGCTTCAGACCTGCAGAATGAGTGTTGGGCTGAACCCTTGAGCTTTCATCTTTTGCTTGGCAGTGGATTTCTTTTTTGTCACCATAATCCATTGCCCAGAAGTAGGTTGAAGAGGGGGGTCAACTCGGGACAAGGGTATCACAGGGCTCTCAAAGCATTCCATTTTGGTGCAAGAGCCAGTGGTGGCAGAATGGGGCTCTATATCAACTTTGTCATTTACTACATTTGGGGTGTGGCTAGCAGAGGGGGGCGCCACCCTAACACTGTCTACTCCATTAGTGAAAGTCAATGCTGCTTTCTCCAAGGTTTCTTTGCCTTTACTGACAGAAGCAGCAGGCTGGGAAGACACCTTCCCAAGGCTCTCATTTTTGTCGTTGGGACTCAGAACAGGCCCGAGCTCCGGCGCCGGCTGGGTAGGCTTTTCCGGACAAGTATTGCTTGCATGGCCGTATCGTTGGCAAGATGTGCAAAGGAGATGCAGACCTTCATAACAGACTTTCTGCCAACAACCATCAACAAGAATGCTAGTGACTACAGGGAGATGGAGGTCAATCTCAACGCACACACGCGCATATTTCCCTCGGTGCACATGCTTTGTCATATCATCTACTTTCACCGGAGTTCCAAGTTCCGCTGCCATTCTAGTGATGATATATTCATCATACATCTCAAAACAAAGTCCGGGAAATCTTGCCCAAACAATGGTTTTGCGTGGAGTTTCATCCGAGGCCGAGAAGTTGGGCTTCCAAGGAGTTATCAAGAGGTAGTGGTCATAGATCATCCAAGGTCCTCCATTGAGAACTCTGGTCCGGTCTGCATTTCTATCAAATTTGACAATAAAGAAACCACCCTCAAGTTCCCTGAGCTGGAAGGAACCATTCAGTTTCCATATACGTCGGAGACGTTCAAGAAGAGCAAGATAGCCTACCTTTTTTCCAAGCACAGACACAATGATGGAGTCCTCCCAAGGCTTGCAGAGGCGTTTTTTGAGCTCGGGATCTAGGGTGATCCGGGGCTTGAGTCTATCACCGTCGATAAAATCGAGTTTGATAAGCTCTTCAGTGGCAGCATCATTTGATAGGGGAGCCGGCGGGGCAGGCTTTCCGTCAAGTACCATATCACGAAAGGATGGGCGTGGACCGACATTGAAGAAGTAGGGTTCCGGCGGAGCAGCATCAGGGTCATCGGGGAGGGGGGAGGGGGGGGGGGGGCTGGGGGAGAGGGAGAGAGCGGCTGAAACACAGACATCATGTCCGAGTATTTGTAATTTTAACAACTTCTCCTTCCTCCTTTATATACTTACTTCTCCTTTTTTTTTTCAAAAGTCAAAACAAACATGCTCTAATTATTTTATGTTACATTCGCAAACTGCATAAATTAATTAATGCAAATATTTAATTTTTTTAGCGCATTTTGTTAAATAATTAGGGGGCGTTTGGAATGGCTTTTTTTGATGTGCTTTTGTCTTTTGCTTCTGCCAAAAATACTTTTGATGGAAAAAAGGGGTATTTGGAATGCCTTTTTTTAGGTGCTTTTGGCAAAAGCAAAAGCCAAAAGCACTTTTGATGAAAAAATAGTGTCTGTTTTGGCTTTTGAAAAAAGTAAAAGCACTTCGAAAAGCTGCAAAAGTGCTTCTGGGAGAAGCAGCCTAACGGGTTCTTCTCCGAAAAGTAGAAGCCAAAATATGTGCAAAGTCTTAAATGCCCCTACTACTTAATAATATAAATTACACTATAAATATATCTTATTCTCATATAAAAAGCATGTCACTTTGTAACGTCCCAGTCACACCCACTTGTAGATATTGTCCGCTTTGGGCTAACCTGCCCTCACGGCTTTAAAACGCGTCTACAAGGGAGAGGTGTCCACACCTTTATAAGGGTTTAGGGTTTAAGGTTTAGGTTTTAGGATTTAGGGTTTCTTTCGGGATTGAAGTCTGGCCCCACAGGTCAACAAAATTCTTTCTAGTGCGCTTTGGCCTCACTCGCGCACACCCTGGGAGACTTCCCAGGAGGAGGTCACCCATGCTTAAAACTATTCCACAGCAAGCACGCTTAACTGTGGAGTTCTTATGGGATGGTCACCAGAAAAGAAAGGTGCACCTTGTTGACATGAGTAGATTTTTCAATCCTTTTAAGCTATTCTTCGATACATTCTCTCGGGGTATTACAATCTCCCCCACTTTAGAATGCAACATCCTCGTTGTGCCTCGATCGCCTAATAAAAGTCCATCAGGATCTTTGCCCCGCTAGACGCCTGACTGGTACTCCCAGCACAACGCGTGGTCGCAGGTTGGCTCTGATACCATCTGTAACGTCCCAGTCACACCCGCTTGTAGATATTGTCCGCTTTGGGCTAACCTGCCCCCACGGCTTTAAAACGCGTCTACAAGGGAGAGGTGTCCACACCCTTATAAGGCATGCTTCGTTTCCCTCTCCAACCGATGTGGGATGTTACAATCCAACCCCCTAGGGGCCCAGCGTCCCCGCTGGCACACCGGCCTATGTACTGGCTCTGATACCATTCTGTAACACCCCGACCCGCTATGGAGTCGGAGTTTACTTCGAGCTTCTTTCGGGATTGAAGACTGGCCCCACAGGTCAACAGAACTCTTTCTAGTGCGCTTTGGCCTCACTCGCACACACCCTGGGAGACTTCCCAGGAGGTCACCCATCCTTAAAACAACTCCACAACAAGCACGCTTAACTGTGGAGTTCTTATGGGGTGGTCACCAGAAAAGAAAGGTGCACCTTATTGACATGAGTAGATTTTTCAATCCTTTTAAGCTATTCTTCCATACATTCTCTCGGGGTATTACAATCTCCCCCACTTTAGAATGCAACATCCGCGTTGCGCCTCGATCGCCTAATCAAAGTCCCTCAGGATCTTTGCCCCGCTAGACGCCTGACGGTACTCCCAGCACAGCGCGTGGTCGCAGGTTGGCTCTGATACCATCTGTAACGTCCTAGTCACACCCACTTGTAGATATTGTCCGCTTTGGGCTAATCCGCCCTCACGGCTTTAAAACGCGTCTACAAGGGAGAGGTGTCCACACCCTTATAAGGCATGCTTCGTTTCCCTCTCCAACCGATGTGGGATGTTACACACTTTTTATAATTATTTCATTCTAAAAGTACTTTTCTTTTTTACACATCCAACACACTTTAAAAAAAAAAGCTGTTTTTCTAACATTCTATCCAAACACGAAAGTTACCTTCTGCTTTTGACTTTTATTTTTGCTTCTGCTTTTTTCAAAAGCTAATCCAAACGGGCCCAAATAGTGTTTGTTTTGGCTTTTTAGAAAAAGCAAAAACACCTCGAAAAACTATAAAAGTGCTTTTGGGAGAAGCAACTCAGGTGCTTTTCCGAAAAACTGAAGCGAAAAACACCTAGTAATGTGTGCAAAGTCTTAAATGTCCTCATTACTATATTTAAGTTACACTATAAATATGTACTCTTCTTATAAGTAGCATGTACTTTTTGGTAATTATAATATTTCAAAAGCACTTTTCATCTTTACAAATTAAAACATATTTTTGAAAAAAAGTTACTTTTCAAACATTTCATCCAAACACAAAAGTTACATACTTCTACTTTTGACTTCTACTTTTTTCAAAAGCCAATGTAAACGAGCTCTTATTTAATTATGTGTTCATGCTTCACATCCAAGCACCGACAAAGTTTTGATAGTAGTGCTGCAAAAAGTTTCCCGAAAGTGTGCTGCATATTGAAATTAAATATTCTTTCTATTATTATGGAGTATATGATATTTATTGTTTGTTGATAAATTTTTAATTTAATTTTATTATTGTATATAAAAAATAGTAAATTGGCGTTTTATAACTTCATCTAAATATAAATAAATTCAATGATGTGTCCAAAATAAATCGAAATAATATAATTTGGATAGAGGGAATACAACAACATTTCCTTCCTATTCACCCAAAAAAAAACTTAATTTCCTTCCCCAAAAATACAACTTATTTCGAAAAATAAATACTACTATCATATATCCAAAACCAAATGAATTCTTGAATCGAGTTATTTCATTGGGATGATTAGTTTTAATATATGTATTTTATTAAGATTAATTATACTTCCTCCTTTCCTTATTTATTGACACATATGAAATTTTGACACTGTTCATTGAGTAACTTTGATTCGACTTTTTAATACAATTATATAAAATAAAATATAGTCAAGTGAGATCTTGTTAGATTCATCTAATCATATAGTTTAGACTGTTAAATTTTTAAAATTTTTACTTTTATGCATTTTGAGTTTTTTTTTGAGGAAAAAGGAGTATATTATCAAAACAATCGGAGTACAACTTTACACAATATCAAAACTCCGTCTACACACCACACACACATTACAGCAAGAGAAGCTCTCCAAATAAGACATTACACAACAACAACAATAATAGGTTTCAGAATGAAGCTAAACATTGAGCTCTTATTCTCCATCGGACCTGCGCCGAATGAACCACTTCTTCCTTTACCATTACCAGCTGCCCATCGACTAGCAAAGTAATCCATGCAATTCAGTAAAGCACCAGCGAGAACAGAATAGGGAAGCACAACGACCTCTCAGAATAGAGCTTTACGCATCAACACAGCAAGCCAGAGTGCCGGGGGCCTTAAAAATTATTCACAGCATTGCAAACCAGATAACACGGCCTTTGCAAACGACTAGGAGCTGAGCATGCTCTCGAACACTCCCGGTAAGCAAACAATAGGGAACTCAAAGTGATGTTATTAAGAGACAATCTTAAAACTTGCTTCAAGATACATATCTCCCCTACTTAAGGATCAAAACAAATGCATCGAATCAAAGGGACTATAATGGAGTGATAAAACACGGCTGGAGGACAGGTAAGGCATCGGATAATGGGAAAAGGGGTACCATCTATGCATAGCACACCGAATCCTACAGGGCGTGTTGCGAAGTAATACTACAATAAAGCAAGCTCCGAAACAGTCTACACGTGGAACATGATACAAGTCGCTCTGACTCAAATCCCAAACTATCTTTACAATTTTGCTTATCGAATAGCACCATCCCCTCACCATTAGACTGGAACCGAGCCCCCCTTTATATTTATTTCCCTGCAACTTTCAGTTATTCCTTTTTTCCTTTTTTTTTTAACACACTTTTTTTTTTTCACATGGGGTATCCCGACTACCAAAATCATCCCGACATGGTCTATTAACACCATTTTTCAAGGTTGATTGAGACTCAACCTTGTTTTTGAGTTATTAACCATTAAAAATGGTGTATTGAATTGCGTGAAACGTGGATCCGTCGCAATTAAAAAAAGAACCAATATCTATTCTGAAGATGTCAGGCTCTTTATTAATCAACTAAGTTTATAGAGTTATAATTCCAACAGATTAAGCAATGGTATTGTAAAGTGTAGTATTTAGGGACGAGGATGGATCGGATTTGAATTGATTCTAGCAAGATCCAATTAAGACCCAAGTCGAGACTAGGATTCAGTTCGATTTCAAATTTAATTCGAAGCTATTGCCTGCATCTTTGGCGATCGAGCCCCAATTAATTCAATTTTCGGATTTTGATCCGAATCATCCTTCCTACCAGTATTCGGGGAGGGGATGCTTGAAAGTCCATAGTAATTGAATGTTTTCTACTTCATCGGTCAGACGTGTCACTGATTTGGTTCGACAACTCTACACTCTTATTCTACGTGTCGATTTCTTGCAATTTTTCACTTCCCCCAACAATCGCTGCTTCATTAATTCAATCATCTCTCAATCCACTTATAAAATCTACACAACTCCAAGAACAACAGTATATATATATATATATATATATATATATATATGCGCACTGTAACTGTAGGACGAAAGGGTCGTCGACTCCAGGCCAGATTGATCAATCAAATATTGGAAGACAAAGAAAACAATGGCACAGGCCACATTCTCTCCCCAGAACGAGCAGTTACGCTGCTTTAGGTTAATGAGTGGCCATCTCATGCCTTCTGTTGGCCTCGCCACTTGGAATTCCCAAAGCGCCCGACACGCCGTTCAGAAAGCCCTCATTCATGTAATACTATATACGAGACCACACTATCTATATCTCTTCAATTCATGATTTAATTATTAGTTCCAGTTTTCTTCAATTTCATTGTTCGTGCTTCAGGATGGGTACAGGCACGTGGACACAGCCGTAGAAGAGTATGGGGTTCAACGCGATGTTGGAACTGGAATTAGGGCTGCAATTCACGCCGGAATTGAGAGAAGTGCTTTATTCGTTTCGTCCAAGATTTGGTATGTGTCAGTGACATTATATTGATTGATGTTTCGTGTTTTATTTATTTATGCATGAAAAATTTGATCTTGGAAATACTGCAGGTGCACTGAATTGAGCCCGGAGAGGGTTCGCCCGGCGTTGAATAGGACACTTGAAGAATTGGGGCTGGATTACCTTGATCTCTATCTTGTAAGAGATTAAAATCACTTTTCAATTCGTTCTGCTACATTGATTAATGCTTCTGCAGGCTGCTGCAGCCTGCAGGTCTTTCTTTACCTTATTAGCTTGTGGTTTAATTTGTTTAATTTTGTTTTTGTGTGCCGGTGGGAGGGAAGATCCATTGGCCATTCCGGCTGAGGGAGGGATCGGACAAGCCGGGGGATGTACTACTGGAATTGGACATGGAAGGAGTTTGGAAGGAGATGGAGAACCTTGTCAAGGAGAGCCGTGTGAGGACGATCGGTGTCTGTAATTTCACCATCAAGAAGCTCAACAAGCTGTTGAGCTTTGCTGAGATAAAGCCTTCAGTTTGCCAGGTTAGGTTATATTACCAAATACTATCATACTTCTAAATCACTAATCTTTCTTCAGAGGGGGAAATTGGGGGTTTCAAACTTTCAATTAATGATGATGGACAATGGTGATGATCCTGTTTAATGTCGTCTTGGTTGCTGCAGATGGAGATGCACCCTGGGTGGAGGAACGACAAAATGCTGGAAGCCTGCAATAAGAACGGCATCCATGTTACTGTAAGAAAAATGAACAGCACAGCAGGCAGGCACACACAATTTCTGTGACTGGAAATGTTAATAATAATAGTATATACACAGCCAAGAATATAATTCCCAATATGACATACATATGTATCTCGCGTCGGGGAAGGTGACAAAACAATTAATAGTAGCATGGTTACGTTGGAATGGGGTTTGCAGGCATATTGGCCGTTGGGTTCTGACCTGATCATCCACGATCCTGTGGTTGTTAAGGTAGCGAAAAAGCTGAACAAGAGTCCCGGGCAGGTGCTGGTGAGATGGGCTGTTGAGAGGGGGACGAGCACCGTTGTCCAGTCGAGTAATCCGGAGAGGATTATGGAGAATATTCATGTGTTCGATTGGGAGATTCCTCAGGACGACTTTGAAGCTCTTTGCAGCATCCCACATCAGGTGCCACCTTATAGTACTAGTATATGTTTGTGTAGTACATACAGTCTGTCTATAATACTAAGTAGAGTAAATAGTAACTATATATATCCAGGTTTTTCCAATTTATATATGTGTGTATATAAATATGTTGTGCGTTGCAGAAACGGGTGGTGAGCGGTGAAGAAATATTTGTGAACAAGAATAATGGGCCTCTTAAAAGTGTAGCAGATGTTTGGGATCATGAAGACTACTCATCATAAATATATATGTAGACTGGTCATGGAGACCATGTAATAATAGGGAGTATACATATATATTTATAAGGTGTTGGTGTTTTTAATTAGTGGTGTATAAGCTGCTGCAACTCCAAATCAATGGAATAAAGTGGATTGGCTGCAAAACATTACACCTTTAATTAATTTGTTCTCTCATGTCTTGTCTCAATTAAGAAACTCCCCCAAGGGTGAAATGGGATCAACACACCTCCAACTTCCTTCAATATGAGTAGATAATTGTACCCTAACCTGAAGGGTGAAATGGGATTTAACATTCAATTTTGCATAGCATAGATTTTTTCCAAAAAAAAAAAAAAAAAAAGGTTCCGTGGATAAATGTCGAAGTAAAATGAATTGAGAAATGTTGCACCATAGTGGATGTTTTCCTCTCTACAAATTTACCACCATTGATGAACCAAAACCCCTCTCTCCCTAAGAGATGTAAACAGATCAACACACTGACCATACGTCTTCTTGTATTTACCTGTCCTCTCACCACGGCAGCACTTCTGCCACCTATTGTAATGACATTCTAGAAGCAGCTCATCAATCAAGCAAATTGCCCCCGTCTCAAACATCCTAGGAATCAAATCAAATTCAGTCCCTTCCACATCCATCTTCATCACCACATAGTCCCTTTCCCTCACTGTCTTCTTCACCCATTCAGCAAAATCAAATCCCTGAATCCGATCCACACTGCCCAAATCTGCACCTCCCGACCATTCAACTGGCTTAATTCTCCCCATCCCTCTACCTTTCGAGGCATTTTTCCCACCGGGGCCGCCATCGTTGATCTCAAAGAACAAACTCTCATTCCTCACCCAAGCTGCATAGGGAAGTAAAGTCACTCCTTTCTTGGATTCGTACTGCCCGTGGAACGCCCTGTCCGCTTCAATTGCGTATATTTCGAACTTCTTGTTCTGTTTTGGGTACTTTTTCTTGAACCAGCTCACAATGCTCGAACCGTAGCTTCGGGCGCCAACATCTATGTACACATATCTTGGCTTGAAGCTTATATCGACCATTGATGGCAGATACTTGATCTTCTGGATGTTATTCTTCAATGTAATCCATGGCTTTTTTGGCTCTTCCTTGATTAGAGGCTCTGCCTGCTTTATCAAATCATGTTTGTAACTCAGCACAGAGCAATTATTCCCTGAAACTTCACGGAATTTGTCATCCTCTTTAGTGAATTTTTGAAGAACAATTTGTCTGAAAGTTTGGGATTGGAATCCTGCAATGATCTCCGTCCTGACCAATTTACAGAAATTGAATAAATCAAGTAATGAATGTAAACTGTAGGTATCGTTTGTGGCAGTGTGGACGATCAGAAAACCGTCGGGCTTCAACGTCCGATTAATCTCCGCCGCAAGATGGCCCGGCCGGACGGACTTTTCCACCGCAGCATCTCCGCAGAATACGAAATCAAACGTACCGTCGCCAAACGGCTGTTTGAAGCCCTTCCCTCGAAGCACCATCGGTTTGAAACCCTGATCGGAAATGCCAATGGAATCGTACACTCCGATCTTCCTCAACGCGAAAACATCGGCCCCCGTCGCCGTGTCGACGCATAGGGTTTTGAAATTGAGGCGAAGAACGGCTCCGGACATCAGATTCTGGAAAACCGATGAGTAGAACGTTACCGATTTTTGGAAACCCTCTGTTGTCCATAGATACGGGATTCTCTTCGGCGCCTTGACGGACAGCGTTACCACCGTCGAAGCAGCGGGTTTCCTGACGCCGGAAGTTGCGACGTTGAAACCCTCCGACAGGGAGAAGAAACAGAAATCGACGACTTCGCAGGACTCTCCCCGGATTACAACAACGTAAGCAGATCGCAGAGCGATGGCGAACGCCGCGAACACGAATATCCGCGCCGGAATATTCCTCAGAAATCCCGGCGGCTTGCCGGAAGCCGGCCCCATCAACAAGAACAAGAATAATCAAAGAAAGAATCCTACTTGTTAACTTGGAATCTCCCCAGCTGTATAATCTCGGAAGCAAGAAACAAGATTCAGAAATTGAAACCGGAAGCCAACAGAAGTAGTGCGATTATCGGCGACAAGGGTTGAATTAGGAGCAGAAAAGAATACTAATAAATTGAAGGCAATGGAAGAGTGAAAGAATGAAATCATGAGTGGAGTGGATAATCAAGAAAGGGAGAGGGAGGAATGAAGGAGTGATGAAAATACCGTTGGGGTGTTTTGGCGGGTTGCAGTTATGAGAAATGAGCAGCGAGCAGTAGTCATAATCAGACATTGATTGCTGCAGAGGATATAGGAACAAAATTACAAAGTGAGACAGTTGCAGCAGCCTTAGCTTGCAGGAGAAATTTGGAGGAGAAGAAGACAACAGGGGAATTTCTGGCCTGGCCCAAGACGGCAGACGGCAGACGACCGCTTATAGTAGTAGTAGTATTTCTCAAGCGTTGTAAAATCTCTATTTAATAAAGTACTTACTCCATATTATAATTAATGTATGCATTTATCTATATGAATTTTTGCATTGAAAACGTTTAGGGGTGAAAACGGGACGGATACGAGCGGATAGTACTCATCCCGTATCCTATCCCATATTTTTTTGTCGAATATGGAATCGGATACGAATAGGCCGGATACAAATACGAATTCGAATATTTCGGGAAACGGATACGAGACGGATTCGGATTTTAACTCGGATAATCTTATAATTACTAAAATTAATTTTTTTTATAATTTTTTAAGTGAAATCGGAATATACTACTATGTAAGCTAAACTAAATTTTTAAATTTTCCAAGATCATTAGTTATTTCGTTCAAAACATCTAAATAACATCACTACAAGATGTTACATACTACAGGTTGATGCAAAGAACCTAATGATGTAGTTGAGTTGATTGATATGATTTGATTTAATAAATTACATATGGCTTTCAAGCTTTTGATTATATTTATACATATAGTATTACTTATTTATTTTATAGTTAATATAATATATTATATTATACATATAAAAATATATATAAATTTTCAGATATTCGGATAGAAAATACGGACAATATCCCCATTATATTCGGATTTTTCGGATACGGGCGGATATTTACAATCCCATATCCTGTCCCGTATCCGCCGGATATAAAAATTCGAATTCGGATTCGAATATAATCGAATACGGCGTCGGATCGAGCGGATATTATCCGCCCCACTTTCACCCCTAATTGTAAATGAGGAGAGGACATTTATTTTAAGATATTGTATAAGAATATAATCCAGTAGGATTATAATTCCTCCCTCTCGATTGTTACGTTTGCATTTTTTTTGCACTATTCACTATTTAAGTTCGATTCGAATTTTTATCATATTTATATAAGAAAAAATATTGTCAAGTGAGATCTTGTTAGATTAGTTTAATCTTGTAGTTTTAGAATATCAAATTTTTATAATTTTTTATTGTACACAATTTAAGTTATTATCCGTTAAAAATGTGTATCGATATATGTGTCAGGTGAGTCCGTAACAATTATAATGGGACAGATGTAGTAATAGTATAACAAAATTTATAACCCAATGGTACTTTTTTTTAAAAAAAAAACAATTTGTTGTATAATTAGACTTAATAAAAAAATAATAATATTAAGGAGGAAGTATATTTAGACTTTTTTTTTTTTTTTAACATTGATACCTATGTGTCGGCAAAGGTGTGTGTGGGAGGCCAAGCCACACAAATTATAAAGAGGAGATTATCAATGGGATCAAGTCCCATTCCCAAGTTATTTAGACTTAATAATAAAAGTAATATTTTGTTGTATATTTTGAAAATAATAAAATTAGAAAATAAATAAGCAAGCAACATGTGATGTGTGAGGGGGAGATGGATTAAGGAAAGGTCATAGTCTGAGGATACATACAGGTAGCTGATGCTGCTAGAATTTGTGGGGAAACTGTGCAATGGGCTTTCCCGTGTCCACTTTTTATCCTTTTGCTATCTGTTAACCGCTTTACCGTTAATCTCGTCGCTTTTCTCTGTCACTTACTATTATTCCCATAATGACTTCATATGTACAAATTTCAGTAAAGCGTGACATAATTATCAAAATTCGCCCGTTAATGCTCACAAAACCCCATAAAAAGGCATACTAGAAAATAGGTAAATTTTACATTTATCAAGTTGAAATGAGCAGACATGTTTTCAAAATAATTTACTCCATAATACGTTTTTTTTAAGCGTAATGTTTTGACTTTTTTTTTTTACTATAGCACTTTGATTTATATTTTTGTTATAGTTATAGAAGACAAAATATAGTTAGGGATGTAAATGGGTAGGGTAGGGTACGGGTAGGCCACCTCCACTCACTACCCGAAATTTAGTTACCCTACCCTTACCCTATCCTATTACCCTAAAATCAAACATCGGGTAGGGTTCGGATAATACCCGTCGGGTATGCGGACTATCCACGGGTAAACGGATATCCAAAAGTTTGAATATTATATGGTTAACCGACCTACCCAACGCAACTTTAATAGATAAAAAATTTATAATTTAGTATAAAAAAATAAATGAAACTTTCATGTAATGTAAGAAAACAAAATACATTATAAATTTCAGTTGAAAATTAAAAATAACATATAAAAGAAAACACCAACTGAGCATTCTTAAATTAATATAAAAGTGATCAAATATCTTTTTACAATCAGATCGCATGCACTAAAAAATTTAATAAAATAAATGTATAAAAACAAATATATAAATATATCTAAATATGTATATAAATATAAATAGATAAGTATATATTGTATATATTTATATATAAATAAATATTAATACATTTATTCGGGTAATCGGATAGGGTAATCGGATAATATGTGAAATCCATACCCTACCCGCATCCGATGTTATTTATTTCGGTTTCGGGTAATACCCTACCCGCTACCCGATTATGTCCACCCTACCCGTACCCGATACCCGATTACCCGACGGGTACCCGACCCTACGGGTAAAATTGACATCCCTAAATATAGTCTAAGTGAGATCATGATGGATTCGTCTAATCTTATAATTTTTAAATATCAATTTTTTTTGAATTTTTACTTGTACTGAGTTATTAATCTTTGAAAATTAGAAACATTACACTTTAAAAAAAAACGGAGGAAATATATATATGTCCGATTTTGAACCACAATCGATGCTACCTCTATCTTGATTAAAAAAAAAAAAAAAAATTGTGCTTCATCATTGAACACTATTCACTATTTAACTTTGAGTTAAATTTTTATCGTAGTTATGTATGCAAGAAAAAATATACTCAAGTGAGATATTGTACACAATTTTTATCGTAGTTTTAGAATATAATTTTTTTAATTTTTTTTTTTACTTCTATACAATTTAAATTGTCAATCGGGAATGAAAACTTCGCATAATGGTCAAGTCCCTCGCCTCCAAACCTATAGTTGGAGTTCGATTTCCCACCCGACTCCCTATCCATCTCCTCTATCCCTTTATATTGACATGCGTGTTTGAGATGAATGTAGTGTTTTATATAAGACGGAGGAAGTATATATAACATAGTGGGTACTGCCAACATTCTTCATGGAGTATGGGAATGGCGGGAGAAAGTCCCAGCAATGCGAGGGATGGCCATAAGAGAAAAAATAGCAAAAGCCAAAAGGGACAAGTGTAAGAACAGATGGTGTGGGTTAGAAAAAAAGGAGGGAGGAAGTTGCCTTGCCACCAGAGTGCAAGGAAGGAAAACACAGCGCATATCATATGGGCATCATCAATACTCTCTATTCGGGTAATAGTTGTAGTGTGTTGTCTGTCAAGCATCTTCATAAATGCTTTTTTGGCACTTGAAACATAGAGTAGATGGTGATGCAGTGGGGGACAAAACCAAATCAAGCCAACAATTTTATACTAGTGGGAGGAATTGGGATGATGCCGCCCTAACCCTATGATGGCAGTAGTACAGTGTGCCGAAACAGAAACATGAGATGCATGCTTAGAAACATAAGTATATAATTTTATGTTTCATGTTTGCTCTTTGCTCTATAAGGCACATCATCATTATCCTATATACCTCAAAGTAATAAAAGGATAATAACGATAATAATAATAATAAACATAATAGTATATGTGAACCCAAAAGCGAAACGTATACACTAGCTAACTTGGATGATGGTGACAAAACACGGGTGCATCAAACCAAAGCAACATAACCCATCCCTTCTTCAGACAAAGGCACCGACCCCCTCATTCATGATGCATGCTGAGAAACATAAGTATATATAATTTATTATATATATATATATATATGTATGTATATATAGATAGAGCTAAAACCTCCACAGATCAAGCCCCATTCGCAGGAGGAAGAGCGGTCTCGATATTTGAAGGCATTAGAATGTTGAAGCCATCTGCCGCAGTGGATATGAGCATTCCAGGTATTTGTGCATGCCAATGGATTTCTTTCAAGTCCGTTTGTCCCTGCGGAGCCAACAACCTTTAGCAACGTGTATGGTCTCGGGGGGAATTGAATTCTCATTATTAAGAGTTGCCTTTTACCTGATGGACGAAGAGAAGCTGTGGAGGCAAATCTGTGGGGGCATTTACTTGTTCATCAGTCTTGGATTTGAATTCGGCCTCCTCTTCTTCATCCCTTTCCAGAGAAAGGTCCCATACACTGCAAGCAATGTAGATGGCAGTTAATAGAGGATAGACTTGGAAAATAATCAATGATGACTGATGATATTGCCAATGCAGGAGTTATATGGAAAGGTTTTTATACGTCAGTTGACCATCCGCTGATGACACTGCCAAGGTGGAGGCCTCATGAGGACTCCACTCGATAGATGTAATGGGATGTTTGTGATACTCGAAATGTGCAACTACACAATCTTTGTCCTGTGACCCAGAAAAAACACAGTTAAGTGAATGAATGGGGAAACAAACAGGATCTCATAGTACCATTTAACAATTACTATATTTTTTGGGTAAATACTTTCAGGTTCTCCTAGCTGGCAAAACAATACTAACATAGTCCACATCCCTTTGCAATGGACAAATATGCATGACTTGAGGGTGGAAAAGGAATATAAAATATTTAGATGGCATAGTACCTTCAACATTCTAAGATCTCGGATGGAAAATGTCCCATCATCGCTTCCAGATGCCAACATACAACTTGCCAGGCTAGCGGAAGTAGTAAGCAACGCACAATGAGTTGATATGGAAAAACAAGGTAAAGGTGTGTAATTAACTGGATGAAAAATGAAATGAACACCTGTTCCATGTGATAACATTAACATCTGCTTTATGGGCGTTTATTGTAGCTGCGGGGGATTTTCCTGATCGAATATCCCAAATTGCCATATTTCCATCAACAGAACCCGAGGCAAATACAAAGGGTTCTGTTGGACTCCACTGAAAAGTAAATAAAACCGTTATTTAGAGACCACAGGGAAGACACATTCTGCAATTTGAATTTACAATGACCATAGTAAAAGTGTGATGTACCTGTAAATCTTCCACACTTGCAGTATGACCGACAAAGGGTTTCGGATCAACATTCCATGTTGAATCCGATGTGGGCTCCCAAAGATGAATACATTTACTGCAATCACCTGGGGGACAGGAATAATGAAATGGAGTGCAGAACCCAAACTAAGAACATCAGAAAAAGAGTTCTGTATCAGGGGATTAAGTATAAAGCCAGAATGCCATACCTGTAACAAGCCTTCCTGGAACAAGAGGACTCCAGTCTATAGCATAGCCTTCATCCTTGTGCCCAGTAAATTTTACTAAAGGAGCCTGATTGGATGTTGAGGATCCTACGTTGGTAGATTCAGTATCAGACTGCCCCAAAGCATTCAAATGAGAACTGAAGTCCCACACCTGCCAAGCACCAACAGTATTAGGAGAAACAAGGATGTGTGGCACCCCACCATATTTTGAAGGTATAGATTGAGTTGGATGACAGCAATTGACTTCCACATTTAGTTGTATGACACAAATTGATTTGTAGCCTTCTTTTATTTTGCATTTAGATACAATTATACAGTGGTTGATTTCACATCTCCTATCATTTCCAGATACTGCTAAACTGCTTTAAGCTATGAGTTTAGTATCAATTTAATCCAGAGCAAAAGAGCAAATAGCATACTGCACGTCACAAGCTTTTTAAACTGGCCCTAAGAAACAATGCTGTGTTGAACCATCTCATTCCAAAAGTAATGTATAGGTCTTAATACTTTAACCATTTCATTCCAGCATGCATTGCATTTGCATAGAGCTCAAATAAGAGCAACCAGGATTGATATTGATACTAAATGCTTTTCATTTTGTACAAATTGTACCTGAACAAGACCAGTATCACTCCAGGAAGCACAGATATGAGGATGTTGTCGCATAGCTCGAATGCGGTTGACACATCCTGCATGGGATACTTTACGTAGCTGTAATTCATTAAGAGAAACGTGAATGATTTTGAAGAACTCACTTAAGTAGAAGCAAAATTTATTCAAACAGTTAAGCTTTATTCATGTATACCTTTAAAATAGGGGGCCCAGAGCCAACTTCCTCTTCATCCTCCTCACTGTCGCTGCTCTCACTCTCCATGTCAGATCCATCACCATTTGTCTTGTTTGGCACCAATTCACGTTTCTTACCAGAAATGTTCAACAACTTAGATATTCCAATAAAGTTACTGGAAGCTTTATCTGCCTTCAGGAGTCGAAATTACAAGATTGATTAATAAAATAGCTTAACAAACACACAGATAAATACTCATATTTTGAAATTTGAATATCTAAAGCTTAGTAAGACATGGGCAAACCAATCACAAATCATATCTCTCATAAAAATTCATTCAGACTCGGGAATATATAAAAGTTTGATGTCTTAAAGTGCTAAGCACTAACATAAAGAATTTGGTTTATATTGATATCAAACACCCAATAATTCTAATACCATTAAAGGTTAAACACTAACCTGTGTTCCAGAAACACAATATAAAGTATGTGGAAACTCAGTGCGCACCAACCCCAGCGAATCGCGCACTATGTCAAAGCTGATTCAAATCAGAATAACATCAGACCCACATTCATATGCAATTTGACGAAAAAGAAATATCAATACCAAGACCACAATAGTAAAACTATGCAGTATCAATAAATATAAGAGTCATAAGAGCAACTAGAATACTTGAATTAAGCATGCCAAATTCATCAATATCTACTGAGAAATTACCCTAGCAAATTTAATAAGCATAATGCCACGTATAAGTAATTTCTTATGAATTCAAGCTTCAGTACGTCTTTTGAACAAGCTTCTGTTTAGTAAAACATAACTAATTAACAATTTAACATAACCAAATTGACACTTCTTCTCAACCACAAATGAACACATCATCATTTTCACCATTCAATAACCCTCTCCAAAATGACAATAATAATACTGAATATACTTATAGACACAACAACACGACATCCACCCACAAACTTAAAAATTTGGCAGCGAAAGGAAACGCGGGGAACAACCTCAAACAAGGCCATCCAATGTGAAAAGCGTGCAGACAGTTGTATGCAGAAGGATCACACTGAAGCTCCTCACCCTCTTCCAATTTGTCCACCCCTGGCTGCCATACCTTTGCCTCGACCGGCGGAGCTGAATTTGATGATGATCCTTCACCTTTCTTTGAAACCTATTCCGACCACCATGTTTTTATCTTTATCAATTCAGTTAACTAATAATAAAGGGGAAAAACCTACTCTCCTCAGATAACAAAAATCCCAATCAGAATCTGATTTTTTTTTTTTTAAATGCATATATACCTTGTTCTTGCGTTTCGTTTTGTTTGGTCTCTTTAAGCTTCGAACCATCTTCAATTTCCGACCGAAGTGCGGAGAACGGTTAGGGGGAATGAGGTTGGTTTTGTACTACGGTTTATGCTCCTGTCTTTGAATGGAACTTTCCTGGGCAGCAAGAAAGGAACCTCTGGTGAGACAACAAGATTGCTGGCACAGACATATGGTCAAAGTTCTCAATTTGACAAAAAAACAGATACAATCCATGCCCTTACCACAACCACTTGCTCCAACATACTGCAATTGCAGTAACGGATTAAGACAGATTACAAAAATGTAAGAAACAAAAAACTTCACCAAGCTTCCTGTCCTAAAAATTTAACTCAATTTATGAGAGAATTCAATTCTGCAGAACTAAGGCATATCGAACATACCATAGTACACAAAACAAACTGCCAAGAACTTAAAAAGTCAACCAAACTATTGCAGATACATTGAGTTCTTCCTCTACAACTAAAAGAAATACTAAAACAAGTCCTGATCACACAGAACAAGTCTGGAGTGCTCACAAATAATAGAAATATAGCAATCAAATTTTTTTAATACTTCAATGTGACAAGTTAATAGCATTCAAATTCTTGGCAAACAAAAGGCAGCAAAACAGCACCAAATAATAATCCAATTTATCAGCTTCCACAACCACTGGATGCATTAACAAAGGAAAAATAATAATAATAAATTAACAGTCCAAATAAGAATCAATACAGCCTGCTAATTTAGGCAAAGCAGTGGAAACTTACAATGGGATAATGAGATAAGGATGGGACAGCGGCGGGTTGTGGTGAGCGATCGACTGGAGTGAATCGGAGGAGCGGCGGTGTTGAGCAGAGTTGTGAGCGGAGGGGACAGGACACAACAGCAGGGTACAGTGGTGAGTGCCGAAAACAGACAGCAGCGTTGGCGACAGCGGTGGGCTGGTGGCGGCGTGAGAGCGGTGGTGGTGAGCTGGTGGCGGCGTGAGCGCCAGAATGAAGAGAAGACAGCGCGAGTTGTGATTGAAAACCAAGTTCGGCGAATATTTGTTTGGGTCTGTAATGTAACTAGGGCTGGACCAAATTTTTTTTTATATATTAAAAAAAAAACCGCGGGCCAGCCCGCCCAAACCCGCTGGGTAAGCCCATTTGGGCCCGTCTTTAACCGGGCCTTTAAGATTGAAGCCCAACCCACATAATTTAGATTGTGGGGCGTACCGGCCCAATAGGCCTATCCCGTTTTGGCGGCTCTAGACTTAAGTACCTCTATTCCTCTAGTATGTATCGATTGGGACAAGTTGGATTACTGCAGGATCCAATCAGATAGGCCCAATATATATAAATTGGGCCCAGATGCAGCCCAATGTTTAAATGTCAACACACGGGAAGTCTACGCCCATGTTTAACTTGTAAGTGTGCACTACATTTGTGACACGTGTAACGTTCCCATTCGCTTGAAGAATGTAGAAAGCTTGAGACCACTACCGGGAACAACAATTCCTATCCGTGAATCAACAGAATGAACGGTCCAGATTATTCTGGCGTTGAGAGTCTGGGACTCTTTCACAATCACTAACCTGCCAGCGAACGTTCTCCAAATTCGTCAATTACAAATCACTAACTAGAAAGGAAAAATACAAGAAAGGGAAACAAGAACAACCATACCAGACTTTCCGGAGATAAAATCGAAGGCGGAAATTCAACATCCACAACATATTAGTAGTTCTCAAACAGATTGGAATCGACAGAAATTAGTTGTCAAAAAGAAAATCGAAAGAAAGAGGAGGGCTTGAGAAATAATGAATAGTCCCGGCGATCCCACTTTAGAAAAGGCGCCGCAACAACCGCCTCCGACTCAACCGGTCGAATTGGAAAGCGGCGGCGGCGGCGCTGGAGGTGCTGGGGTCGACGGAGGCGGTGGAGTTGCAAACGTCGTGCAGCGATGGAAAAGAGAAGATCTTGTAAAGAAATGCACATTAGCTGCTCGTGGATTGGCCTTTGTTTTCTCCCTGCTGTCTTTTATTATCATGGCCGCGAACAAACACGGCGATTGGCGAAATTTCGACCGATATGAAGAATACAGGCATCCTTAATTCCTTAAATTTTCTTTGATTATATTGGTGATTTCGTTTTTATCTCGGTTTGTCTTATTTAGAGAGTTAATTTTCCAGGTATCTTCTGGCAATTACAATCCTGTCAACGTTGTACACAGTATTACAGGTTCTGAGGCACTACAGGGAACTGTCCGCCGGCAGACCGCTCTTCTCCTGGCGGCATATGGGCAAGGCTGAATTCATCGCCGATCAGGTTTTGGCTTATTTTTTCTTCCTATACGTTTGACAATTGGGTTGAATTTGGGGAGCAGAAGAATGAGTCAATTACAAAACTATATTATAGTTAATTAATAGTATAATAATGGGATCAACTTGTTTGCAGATCATGGCGTATTTATTGCTGTCCGCAGTTTCAGCAGCTGTGCCGTTGACAAACAGTATGAGAGAAGGGGCAGATAATATATTTACAGATCAATCCTCAGCATCAATCAGCATGGCGTTTCTCGCCTTCATTGCAACGGCCTTGTTAGCTCTCATTTCAGGATACAAACTCACTCACCAATCCTACATCTAATCGATCATCATTTTTGTCCTCATCACGGATTGCATTTGCAGCACTCGGTTGTCTAGTAGTGTTACTCTTGGTGCAGTTGTTTAATTACAGTAACTGTATTCTTTTTTGTATTTAGCGTAGAAATTAGAATATCACACGGACACTTCACATTTCATGTTCATACGTGGAAACCAATTGCTTTATTGAGACAGAAAATGGCATTTTCTTATTGTTGTATACAAAGATCCTACAACATGTTTTTTTACCTTACAAATCCTACACTCATCGTGTGAAACAAATGAAAAAATACCCCTAACCCTGTGGTAATTAAATTTGGATATACAAAACACATTGATACAAATTATGATTGATCCGGTTTCATTTCCGGGACGATGTCTTAGATCAGTTGAAAAAGGAGTTGAAAAGGGAGGAATCCTTGGGCTCTTCCTTGGCAATGGAGAGCACATTATTCGTCATGTATGTGCCTGTGGAGTTTCCAAAGCCTGAAAATGTGTATGAATTGTTGGTGTTGTGAACTCTCTGAACTGCGTATGGTGCTTGGTTTCGTGTCATTTGTGGCGCTGTGAAATTCATCCCGTTCATGGCTGAAGGATGATTATCCATGGATTGAACAGGCCTACCAGCCATGGGGTAGCTGCCACTGCCTCGTGCTGCAGGGACGTCGTGGTTGTGCTTCCCTTCGTACGTGGTGATCACTGCCCTCATGTCGTGGCAGGCTCGTTCGACGTGCTTCCTGACTGGACAGCCATTGAATGTGCACTTGTAGTAGCTCCTGCAAGAATGTAACAATGTTAGAATACAAGAACTTGACAGGATTAATTAAGGAAGCAATGCTAAACAGGCAGGAATAATGAGGATGAAGTGTGTAATTTACCTCGGATTAGGGTTGCCCTTGACCACTTTCTGTCCATATTTTCTCCATCTATAACCATCGTCCAGAATATCGATATCGCTGGTGGTTTGAACCACGATTCTCGGCTCCCTAACAGTTCTACTTCCGGCAGCCGACAGGCTATCGTTATCAATATCTCCTTTCCTGAAAAATTGGAAAATGGTATATTAGATAATTTGTCTGGATTCTTACATTATTGTTAAGTTCGAGTTTTGGAACAATTATTGAAAAGAAATGCTAACCATCTCTTGGCTTCAGGTTCGTTCTCGTCCTGATCATCTTTCGAGTTGCTCATTGAAGAGCCCTGCTCGAAATCATCATCCCCAAACGAAGCTGTCGAATTCTCTGCAGATTCCAGCTGAGAATTCTCGACCAGGTTGTTGTTGTACGAATTGGAAGACGATCTGCGCGTGGATTGGGGCTTGGGGTGATTGTGGCTTCCCTTGTACACGATTTCGGTAATGTATCCATCCAAATTGCGCTCCACCTTCTTCTTCGTGGGACAATTAGGATGGGTACACTTGTAATAACTCCGAGGATTCTCACTCCCCTTCACCTGTTTCTGTCCGTATTTCCTCCAATTGTAGCCGTCGTCGGACTTCTTCTGATCCCTGACGTAGTGCGCCGGCTGAGCATACTGCACTTGCCTCGTGTTCGCCTGAACCTCGGAAACATTCCGAGGAAATTGATCGGCAGCTTCTGATTTCATCAACGTCCCGGCATCGGCCCGTTGCTGTCTGAATGGCCCCTGCTCCGTAGCAGAAGATCCAAACACGGCCGCGTCGGGATCCAATGGCCGGGTTTGCGACGGGAAAAAGAAATCGGAAAAGGCGCCGGTTGTCGGAGACGGAAGAACCTAAGCAAACGAAACACGAAAATAATGTTCAAAACCGAGAAACAATAAACAGTTAAGAGCAAAACACGTACGAGGAAAAATGAAACGAGGGTTTTACATTAGAAGAGGGAAAAAGCGCAGGCGAATCGAGGAAAACCGACGGACTCAAAGAAGAAGACGAAGGAAACGCAAAAGAGGTGGAGAACTTCTGGTGATTGTTTCCCAAATCAGAATTATTCAGGCCCCAATTGAAGGACGATTTTCCTGGGGACATCAGGAACCCTTCGTCTCCTGATCCTTCTGTATTGGTGGCAAGAAGATCAGTGAAAGAAGTCATGTACTGCTGCATCGTGAGTCTTAACTGCGGTTCGGTAATTGTCCCTTTTCTTTCTTTCTTGGGGTTGAATGAATCTGGGATTTCTGGAAGGATTAGAGACAGGGTTTGTATATATTTATACAGGGAGAAATGTATATAAATAGGCATGGAGGATGACGGGGCCTCCTGGGGATTTCGGGGAAGGGATTGGGGGGAAGTTTGACTGGAGAAAATAGAAATTGGATTTTCTAGTCAAAGCTCGTGGGTACGACCAGTTCTCGGCGGCTGAATCAGACAAGGGGAGTTGCCCAGTAGCGATCTGTCTGAGTTTGGTGTACGTACGCCGTGATATATTTCAGTATATCCAACGGTGGAAAATTAAAGATTAGGACACAAATGTGCATAATACAGCGGATTAGATGATTGCGTACGGGATTGCAAGCTAATTAACACTAATCTTCTTTATTGATTCATACTTCCTTTTCAGACAGCCAAGGACACATATATCGTTTTTAAAATTTTTATTGATAATAATATTGGAAGCAGCGGACAGTTCCTTTTCAGATTAGCTTTATTAGTAATTTATTTGATCTTAAATTAGGAAGCAGCGGACAGTTCCATGTGGCAGTAGAATACGATCCGTGGGTATATATAGTAGCTGCGAGCTGTAGTAGGGAGCTGTAGCTGTTGTGAGCTGTAGCTATCAGTTTTTGTATAAGTGTTCAGTACAAGTAGCTGTAGCTATCAAAAATTATAATTTGAAGAGAAAACTAATTAAATGTGGAAAGTAGCTTCCAAAAGCTCTTCTAAAAAGAAGCTTACAAAAATTCCCAAAAACTAGTAAACAGAACGGGGCTTTGTTTTAAAACAAAAGCTAAAGCTCCCAAAAACTGCGTGCAGAACAGACCCATAAGGATGGGATGATAGTTGCTCCATCGGTCCTCTCTCTATTAGTAGTTGTCCAAGTTACAAAATTATTAGACGACAATGTGAAACTTAGGCAGCTGGAGTTTGCGACAATGTTAATTAGCAGCCATCCATTATCCACGAGCTTGTTACATATGGCAATATTCCTCCATGTGTTAGTGATCATGTAAGCGTGGAAGGCGCTTCTAAGGAGAACAAATAAGTTTACATTTTTCTGACGGGTTTTGAGATAAGACATTGAGACATGAAGAGATGTACATCTCTTCACTTATTTATTAGCTTATGCTTTTAGTGTCATCTTCCCCCGGCCCATTTTTCTTTTTTTTCCTTTTTTTTATTTATTATTTTGATGTATTTTAGGGTGTATTTGTTAGTTGTAAGTTGAATAATGAAATGAATTATGCATGAAGAAAATAGCATTTGAACTATTTAGTTAGAGGGTGTTGACTCCAATATTTTTAGACCCAATATGCTTAGCCCAGTACATTTTCGAGAGGCCCAATCTAATTTGAAGGCCCATTAAGCTGTTAACCCAACAAGGGAAAAATTGAGGCTCACTTCGTTTCAGCTGTGAGAGGCGCCGCACCTTGGACGATTTGAGAAGCTGCAGTACCCTTTGGAGAGAATCATGAAGTATTGAAGTCAGACATCATCCAAAGAAAAGATCTCGCAGCTTCAATGCAAGGCACCATCACCTAATCCTATCCGGAAGAAGATGCTCATCCGTTACAGCAAAAGGTAACCTTGAGAGATCCCATCCAATTAATGGGAGACACCATCAAAGGGAACGTTACTCATGAGAAGATCTGGTAACGTTCAAGACAGCACGAGATCGGGGAATAACTGGTGCAGCCACATTAAGGTTGAGGAGCCTCTATAAATATGGGTGTCACCAGCCTAGTCAAGAAAAACACACACAACTCCCTAGAGGAAATCGCACTTTTCATATCTTTACTTCCTGTCATTTTCTTTCTGCAAGTTATTTTTCAGTGTTCTTCAATTCTGCAATTTTCATTCCCTTTACAGCTTTCTTAAGTTTTTCTGTAATTCTCCTCAATTCTTGTAACCATCTTCAAACCATATTCAATCAAAAATTCTTGGTTAACAAAGGGAAATAAATATTTAATCAACGACGCGACAAATAGAATAGACTATATATGAAGTATATGTAAATTATCTTAATCTTAATGTACATAAAATTTGCTAAAATGACGTCAAATCATCATGCCCACTTATATCGTCCTAGTCGGCACACATGCTACAACAGTCGGGACAAAATGGCCGCGATCCCACGAGGGGTGACTTAACCCCAAAGACGACCTATATTCAGTGGAAAAAAGGACAAATATATCTTTTTTATTTTCCCAAAATTCAAATCAGTTTCTTTTTTCTATTTTATTATCAAAATAGTCCGCTACAAATGTTAATTATGTCCAAATCAGTCCCTTGTTCACTAATTACGCTTTAATTGCTGACGTAACAAGGGTTTAAATTTAAACATGATACGTGGGCATAATATTAGTCCTTTTTCTTTTATCTTTTGCCAATTCAGTCATAAACTTTTGTTTTGTTCCATTTAGTCCTCTACCCAAATCAGTTATTTTTATATTAATTGGTCTCCAACCTTTCAAATTATTTCATTTCAGTCCCAAAACCTTAAATAAATTTTTTATTACTACTAATCCATTTATCAAATAAATGTCAATATACTTCCGTAAATAAAATTAAACACCAAACCTCTTACATTGGGTTTGACTGCCTTGTTACCGGGTCTTCTAAGTTCCGGGATTTTACGGACTCTCTCTAACCACCCGACCGTAACGATGGTTCATTGGTGTTGGTTTCCTTCAAAAATAATTAGCACAATCATACTTTGTTTCCTACCTTAGAATGTAGAAAGGTTTGAGTAAATGATTTAATTTTAATTTTTGTGTAAATGATTTAATTTTACTTTTTGGAAAGTTATGGATGCAGGAAGCATGGACAATAAAATTCAGGTTATTTTTAAATATTTTTAATAATATTTGAATAATATTTTTAATATTTTTTCAATAAAATCAAGGCTTTCATGTATCTATAACCTTCCAAAAATTCAAATTAAATTAATTACTCAAATTTTGCTACGTCCTAAGGTAGGAAACAAAGTAAGGTTGTGCTGATTGTTGCTGAAGGAAACCAAAACCAATGAACCACCGGTTGCGGTTGGGTGGTTAGAGAGAGTTCGTAAAATTCCGGTATTTGAAAAACCCGATAACAAGGCAGTCAAACCCAATGTATGAGGTTTGGTGTTTAATTTTATTTACGAAAGTATGTTGGACATTTATTTGATAAATGAATTAGTAATAATAAAAATTTTAAGGTTCTGGGCCTGAAATGAAATAATTTGAAAGGTTGGAGGCCAATTAATATAAAAATGACTGATTTGGGCAGAGGACTAAATGGAACAAAATAAAAGTTTATGACTGAATTGGCAAAAGATAAAAGAAAAAGGGCTGATATTATGCCCACATGTCAGGTTTAAATTTAAACTCTTGCCATGTCGGCAATTAGAGCATAATTAGTGAACAATGGACTGATTTGGACATAATTAATGTTTGTAACGGACTATTTTGGTAATAAAATAGAAACAATGACTGATTTGGATTTTTAGAAAAGAAAAATGATGTATTTGTCTTTTTTTCCCCCTATATTCAGTACTATCTTTTCTTCTATGGAAAAATGACCAATTTAGTTCTTTATGTTTGTTTTTTTTCCCCAATACATCCTTTTAGATATTCTAGCCCATTTACATCCTCCATGTTTCCTAATTAAATCCCAATTGGTCCTATTCATACTTAAGGAAAAATTGCCAAAAACATCCCTTTTGTTTCCTTTTTAGCCCGATTCGTCCCCTCCAATTTTTTGACCCCAATTAGTCTCCTCCATTTCCTAATCCAGACCAATATAGTTCTAATTTTGCTAATGACTTTAAATTAGTTTACATGGCATATTGATAATCTTTAAAATAGGCCACGTTGGACAAGTCAAGGGGTGAGTCAAAGTTCACCAAAGAAAGAGAAATCCCCCTTCCACACCATGCATTACAGATCCTTCTTTCTCCCCCCATCTTCCCCGTCCAGCAATCCTATCCTCATTCATCCACAGATAGCACCAGTCCCGCCTCCTCATCTCCCTCCTTTCCCCGACACCGACGCCCCCTCACCCACGCCAATATGTGCGCCTCGCCCCTAACTCACACCTTCCCCTCCACTATCCCCCCCGCCATCTCCTCCTCCACCGACCCCCTTGGCTGCATCATGAAGAATCTAAGAACTCGAGGTAAATAAAAGTGGAGTTCTCATTGAATCAAAATGAATGTGCGTACAAAAACTGATACAATGAGCGACAACCTCCACTATATATACAGGTAGGAGGTAATGGGCCAAGCATAGAAGAAGCCCAAAATAATAAACAGAATAACTATCCTAGCCAACACCAGTCTCTGTAGATCGATCAAGCAGCTTGACTGAGGTGGTGGGAGGTTCGTCTTCAGTAATGACACCATACTCAACATCCCCCCCGCAAGTTGAACCTCTCCAGAGATTCAACTTGGAGCAGAATGAGAGAAACAACTTGGAAGGGAGTCCCTTGGTGAACATGTTCGCAGGCTGTTGGGAAGAGGGAAGGAAAAGAGGCTCGATCAAGCCCTGCTGGTAGTAGTCGCGAACGTACAGACAACCCACATCAATATGCTTCGTCCGCTCATGATGCATGGGATTCTTCACGAGTTGGATGGCAGACGAATTGTCACAGTAGATGGGATAGGGAGATGGTAGAGTGAGCTGCATCTCAGCAAGAAGGTGGCCAATCCACAGCAACTCGGCTGCCACCGCACCAAGACTTCGATACTCAGCTTCAGTGGAGCTCCTGGAGATGTAGTTCTGCTTCTTGGTCTTCCAGGACACCAAGGCACCCCCCCATAAAAACACAGTATCCAGTGAGGGATTTGCGAGAGACCGGGCAATTGCCCCAATCCGCATCACAGAAACCAGTGAGCTTCAACGGGAGGCCAAAGGGATAGAAGAGGCCCACAGAGGGGCTGTTTTGGAGGTACTGAAGGACCTGGACAACACCAAGCCAGTGGTCATCAGTAGGCTCATGCATATATTGGCTGAGCTGTTGGACGGAGTAGCAAATGTCTGGCCGAGAGAAGCCGAGGTAGAGAAGTTTGCCAACAGCCTTCCGATAGAGGTGGGGATCATGGAAGAGGGAACCAGTGACTCCAAGTGTTTTGTGAGCAGGAGAGGGAATATGAACTTTAGGATTCCTTGGAACTTCAATTTCAGTCAGGAGATCAGTGGTATATTTATGCTGAGTAATAGAGAACCCTGCTGGAGAAGAAGAGATTTCCAGACCAAGGAAATAGGCAGCCATCCCTAGATCCTTGATGGTGAACTTCTGATGCAGCCCCTTTTTGACCTCTGCAATCTCATGAGGGTCGGCCCCTGTGAGAAGAATGTCATCGACATAGACTACAAGGATGACCAAACCAAGTGTAGTGTATTTGAAAAATACACATTGATCACAGTGATTCACATGATATCCATGGCCAGTAAGAAAGGTAGAGAGAGCTCCATACCACTGACGAAGAGCTTGCTTGAGACCATAAAGAGATCTCTTCAGCCTGCATACCTTACCAGGGGGTGCCTGTAAGCCCTGAGGACACTGCATGTATATTTCTTCTTCAAGGTGACCATGCAAGAAAGCATTGTTGATATCAAGTTGGGATAGACTCCACTTGAAGGATGCATCAAGAGCAAAAAAGACTCTCACACTGCCAGTCTTTGCCACTGAGGCAAAGGTGTCATTATAATCCTCCCCAAACTTTTGGCTAAAACCCTTTGCTACTAACCTTGCCTTGTATTTGCTGATGCTTCCATCAGGTTTATGCTTGACCTTGAATATCCATTTACAACCAATGGTGTGTTTGCCAACGGGTAAGGAAACCACCTCCCATGTACCATTAAGTTCAAGAGCCTTGAGCTCAGTTTGAATAGCAGTGTCCCAGTGAGGGATCCTATGAGCTTCAGTGAAGGTCCGTGGCACATGTTCAGGATCAACAACTGAAGAGCAGTAGTAATCATCATAACGGACAGGCCTTCTGATCACCCTCCGAGGCCTTGCTGGTAGTATTGCCTCAGGAGCAGCTGGAGCCTGTGTTCCTGAATTAGTGGAAGGAGATTGACCTATAGGAGATAGATCAATAGAAGGTGAAGAGTCAAGGGGCACTTCACCAGAGGTATTTGATGTCTGTGGTTCAGTAGGAATCACAGACGGATGAGTTGTAGGGGTGTGACTCAGTGGCTCAGTAGGAGCCAAAGGAGAGTGCACTATATGCTGAGATGCATGAGGCAGCCCAGGAGATGATGTATGGCTCTGAGATGCAGTAGGCACCTCAGGGGAGGTAGTAGATGACTCAGTAGTAAGTGACACAGGCAATGGATGAGTGGTAGGGTGATGAGAAGGATGGATGAAAGGGGAGATAGACTCTGTGGTTGGTGAAACAGGTAAAGAGTCAGGGGTTGAGTGACATTTAGGAGAGAGAAATGAAGAGTGCAAGGGAAAGATATCTTCAAATAAGACAACATCTCTTGAGACGTGAACCTTCTTTGTAGCAAGGTCTAGCACCTTATGACCCTTTTGGTGTGGAGCTATACCCAAATACACCCCTTTAATGCCCCTAGGATCAAGTTTACCGATTGAGGGAATAGGAATTTCCATATAGCAAAGACAACCAAAGGTGTGCAATAGGGACAGGTCATGTTTAGAACCAAGGAAGACTTCACAGGGAGACTTCCAGGACAAAACCTTGGTGGGAAGACGATTTATAATGTAGGTGGCAGTGAGCAAGGCATCCCCCCAATAGAACTTAGAAACTCCAGAAGTAATAAGTAGTGACCTAGCAACTTGGATTAGATGTTGATGCTTTCTTTCTACCCTCCCATTCTGTTGAGGAGTATATGTGCAAGAGGTTTGGTGTGTAATGCCATGGTTTTGGAAAAGAGACTTGCATTTGAGGTTACAGAATTCAGATCCATTATCTGATCTTAAGGTTTTGACAGCCCCATTGTAATGGTTTTTGATGTGAGTGAGAAACTGAGACAAAAGAGAGGGTGTAGCAGACTTATGATGAAGGAGGTAGATCCAAGTTGCTCTAGATGCATCATCAACTATAGTTAACATATATCTCGAATGAGTCCTATCACAGGGGGTAAAAGGTCCCCACAAATCACAATGTATAAGTTCAAATGGTAATGTAGCATGAGAAGAACTCAAAGGAAAAGGAAGTCGATGTATTTTAGATATATGACATGTATCACAAGGCAGAGTAGTATAATTGTCAGACACCAAACCCATGTGACTCAATACAGTATGTGATGGATGTCCCAACTTATTATGCCATATTAAAGCAGATGTACTAGAATTTGCAGTAATGGAACTAGCAACAAGGGGTGACACATTCTTACTTGAACTACTCCTAACAATGTAGAGATTGTTAATCAAGGGAGCTTTAAGGAGACACCTTCTAGTTTTCAGGTCCTGCATAACACATGAGAATGGATCAAACAATACTGAACATTGTAAATCATGTGCTAGGCGACTGATAGACAAGAGATTAAGAATAACTCCAGGAACAAAGAACACATTAGGGATTAATAGCCCCTCACTGAGTTTGATTGAACCAATGTGTGATGGAGTTTTGGTTGTGCCATCTGGCAGAACTAACACTTGTTTGGAAATGAAAGGTTGGGGATCAATGAGATAGGAAAGTTTGGAGCACAGATTACAGCTTGCACCTGAGTCAAGTAACCAGCAATCACTCAAGATTTGTGAATCAAAAGTAAGGGAACTACCTGCCATATGGAATGTTCCTCCCACAAGATCAACTGGAGTGTTGGTAGCAGCTGCACTCTGTGCTCGAGCCATCCTTTGAAGTATCTCTTCTATCTTTGCAATCCTAGCAAAATCAGTGGATTGAGTCGAGTCAGCAGTACCTCCCCCTCTGCTCAGTATGCCAGGGTCACTGATGACCCCTGCAGCATTCCCAACTGAAGGTTTTCCCTTGCCTTTCTCAGTGAGAGCCTTGTACCACTCTGGAACAACACCAGACAGCTGAAAACAATTAGCCTTCGTGTGACCTTTCCTTTTGCAATGCTCACATATGGGATTCTTGTTGGCAAGCTGGAAACACTTCTCCCTAGAGTGTCCAGACTTCTTGCAGTACGAGCATATAACAGTGCCTCGCTTCTCAGGGATGCTCTTGTCAACAGTGGCCATAACAAAACCAGTAGAACCTGAGTCACCAACAATAGCCATATTTGCCCCCTTTTGTGCCTCAATAGCCTGAACCATTCCAAATGCCTTGCTAACTGTAGGTAATGGTTTCATCAACAATATCTGGTTTGTAACATGAGTATAATCCTCCCTAAGTCCCGTAAGAAATTGTATAAGGAGATCATATTCATCTGAATCCAACAGTGCTTTAAGTGTCTCGGCGCTACATGACTTAGGGAAAGGTTTTAGCGCTCTAGCATGCCGCCACTGTTTCTTCAGATCATTAAAGTAGCTAGTTACTGTCCTATCCCCTTGAGTTAAACATAGCAAGTTTTCGCCAAAGCAAAATAACTTGAGGTCCACTAGTCTGACCATATGATTCCTCTAACTCACTCCATAACTCATGTGAAGTCTCAGTATAGACAAATTGTTCAGATATATCAGGAGTTAATGAGTTACGCAACCAAGTCAAAATCAGACAATCGACTTGTATCCACAGATCATACAGCGGATCATCAACAGGAGGAGATGGAAATGTACCATAGATGAACTTCTCCTTAGCTTTGATCCTGAGAGAGTTTCGAACATCCACACGCCAGGTGATCCAATTGGAACCATCGAATTTCTGAGGAGACAGCTGTAGATGAGGTTGATCAGCTGCTGTGAGAAGCAATTCCTTGCAAATCGGAGTATCAACAGTCTTCACAGCTGATGAGTCTGAGGAATCTGTTGCCTTGGTTGCTGACAAGTCGGACGGAGGATCGGAGGTCGACATCGAAGCAAACGAACACGATAAACGGAGAAATAGGAAAATCAAAGATGGCAAAGAGATACGAACAATGAATCAATCACCAGAATCGATCAACGCTCTGATACCATGAAGAATCTAAGAACTCGAGGTAAATAAAAGTGGAGTTCTCATTGAATCAAAATGAATGTGCGTACAAAAACTGATACAATGAGCGACAACCTCCACTATATATACAGGTAGGAGGTAATGGGCCAAGCATAGAAGAAGCCCAAAATAATAAACAGAATAACTACCAAAGCCCAACACTAAGATCTAGCCCAACACGAGCCCAACTATCCTAGCCAACACCAGTCTCTGTAGATCGATCAAGCAGCTTGACTGAGGTGGTGGGAGGTTCGTCTTCAGTAATGACACCATACTCAACACATCATCGCCGACACCTTCCACCGTGGGCCCCCGTCCTCATCGATTTTCTCACAATCCACAAAATCATCTTCAATAGCAATTCCTGTTTTCGTCTGATGCTGCGAAAACCACACATCAATTACCACTCTCCTCACACTTGCGTCGATTCTGATTCCCAATATTTGCTCCTATTGGGTCCTCGCCTCTTAGCACTGTTCATTCAGTTCTACTCCATTCGAAGATTTCTGAGAGCGCGTTCTTCTATTTTCTGGATACCAATCTCGAAACCCTAGTGCAATCCACTTTCCCCAAATTGAAGTTAAAGGCCTGAAATAGTGTGGGGATTAATTTCGAGTTCTGTTACGCAAGCACTTCAACAACCATTGAATTACCCTTGAAATTATCTAGCAGATCTGTTGGAAAGCTGCTTGACTAGGGTGATTTACTTGGATTTGAGTTTGGCGGTGGTGGATGATATTTCAAAGCTTTGGAGCACCAATTTAGGTCTGAAAACAATCGCGGTTGGAGTACTACCAGCCAACTTCACGAAGTATTTCAGCATATTTCTGGCACAATTTCAGATTCTCAGGTGGAGTGCTTTGATTAGAAAAACTTGGTATTGAATCTAACTTATATTATTGGATTAGTATGAGTTTGTAATTATCAGGTAGAGAGCTTTTGTCAACAGAATTATACTTCATATCAGTAGGTCAGAAGGAGATTATTGACTAATAATAATACGATTTATGGTGCTAAACTCTTCATTGATTTCTAGTGTCGCATTCTTCCTGTAGATTGATTCCAACCTTCACTGGAGTTCTTGTTCTAGTTGCCGTCCGGAAACTTCTTCCAAAGTAGGGCACTTTTTCTCTTTGGTTTTTTCGTTTTAGGAGAAAATGGGATAAAAACTCGAGTTGGTGGTGTATAACTTGTCCAAAGAATTCAAAACAAGCTAATGGGTTGGTTTTTTTTTTGACTTCCCTTGCCAAGGAGGACTAATTTTGAGATTTTTTTATTAGTGAATTTAGGACTATATTGGTATGGATTAACAAATGATGTGGACTAAAAGGGTCTAAAAATTCGGATGGGACGAATTTGATAAAATTAAAAAGAAAAAGGATATTTTTGGCAATTATTCTCTTATTTAATTTAAGTTGCCACATGGAAGATAATTAAGAGAAAGAGTTCCTTATGGACTTAAACTTTCCCCAAATCATTAAATTTGGGGATTTGCTTCCACCATTGGAGATGGTCTTAGGACCAATTGGGATTTAATTAGGAAACATAGAGGATGTAAATGGGCTAGAATAACTAAAAGGATGGATTTTAAAAAAACACAAACATAAAGGATTAAATAGGCCATTTTTCCTTTCTTCTATAGTATCTCCACGTGACATCCATGAGCTTAAGAATGGTTTAAGAATTCATTATTTTAAATGAAGAACCTAATATACCATGTTCACACACTTTTCTAGGAATGAGAATGAAGTGTAGATTTTTAACCCTTTGTGAACAAGATGATGACCGAGCTTCAGCATAATAGATAACTACAAAGTACTACAGAATGGGGGAGGAGAGGGAGATGAAAGAACAATTAATGTGTAGATTTTCATTTATACTAAGTTAGTGGCGGATGCGTCCGGTACCTGATTTCCGAGAGCTTAGGCTCTTGAGGTTCTTTAATTTATGATTTTTCCATTTTGAACTCTTTTTGTCTTTGTTTTTCTGGCTTCGGTTTTGGTAGGAAAAAAAAAACTCACATGATTAATTTGATGTGACTATCTATTTGTATCATTTTAGCATAATTATAACGCATCTATGATTAATCAATACTCTTATTATTTAAAGTAAACTTGTGATTAGACTTGACTAAATAATCTATTCAAGATTTATCCACCCAAGTAAACATCTCCTTTGGTTATAAATTATACTTGATCATTTTTCAATTTAAATATGTAAGAGGATAAAAAATTTGTAAGCCATTTTCTCAATTATAACTTTATAAGCCCTCTCTATAATTTCTGAAGTCAGATAGTTCACACATATGATCCTTTTTTCAACAAAAATACCATCAAAAATTACCTTCAAGAATCCACTGTTTTGTCTTTTTTTTTTTTTTTTTTTCTTTTGTCATTTTTGCCCCTCTATGAATCCTAAAAGTCGGGACTCTATGAAATTAAACTCAACTTAAAATACATTTTATATATTCGAGCACTACTAGATAGATCTGGTAGTTAACGAATGTCAGTCGCTAAAACTGTCGTACGTAGCTAACGAATTTCGATCCCAAATATGATTGCTAAATTTTTTAGTGATCAAATTTTACCAAAAATTTTCGGTCTTTAGAACATTAAATTCTTATAATAACGTATGTTTACAAAGATTTGAATTTGAGATCACATCAAAATAATTACATGATGTAATTCAAGGAAGGTGTTAGTGTGCAGGTGACTGCACATGCAGCCATCATGTGTGTGATGTGAGAGTTGTGTTGTGTGATGTATGAAATGGTGTATTTTGTGTGTTGAGAGACATGTGTTGTGTGATGCCAAAAATGTGATGCTCAGAGAAGTATTATGCGATGCGAGATGCATTTTTTGTGATGTCTGCACCTAAAGGCTTTTGAAAGGGTTGTACCGTAACCGGATTGTTAACTCAAGTCAATTTGTATTTAAACCTGTGTTGATGACATGAATTATAATATAAGTAAATCAATACATTTGTAACAATTTTTTTTAACAACAATAATAATAAAAGAGTGGGAGAGTACTGCGACGACCGTCCACCAATATTCGTTACCTTGAAAATCTTCTTGTTTGGTCATTTGTCACGGGACATAAGTGATGTCCTTTCGTAACATTTTTATATATAGTATTTATTTATATTCAAACAAATTAATTATAAGTTGAGTTCTTCTTCTACAAAGATTTTTTCTTCTTTGGATTGACAGCATATTATATATTTGTTGGGGCCATATGGAATAATGGGCCGCGAAAGAGCTATTGGGCCATAAGACATGGGCCGGAAGAAAGAGGAAGTCCCAAAAGAAGATGGGCTCAAGATTAGTAAGGCCGAAAGCACATAGTAAACCGAAGGGAGGGAATCGAGGCTGATGAAGATTTCGGCCGAAATAGGAAGAAACAGCCGAAACCAAAACAACCGAATTGAAGAGAGAAAAGAATTCGGCTCAGAGGAGTTAGCCGGAGAGCGGTTATTCCAGCTCCGGCTATAAATAGGGGTCGGCACACTCAAAATCGGGGAGATCAATCCAACCCCCAAATTCCTTTTATCAAGTTTAATTCCTTGTTATCTTTACTGCTTTCTTTACAGCTTTCCTTTACAGCTTTCCTTAGAATCTAGCCTAGTTTATAGCGGTTACCATTTCCAAATCCACCGTTGCTCCTTAGCAGCTGGTAGTTTGGTTCCCTGTTTTTGGTGAATTCCGCCGTTGTTTCTTAACAACAGGTAGATTCTCCGTTGTATCTTGTTATTTTTGATCAATTCAAAGAAGATTCAGTCAATTGTGGGCGCATTATTGTTAATTCGAACCCGTAATCGGTTTGATCCTTTTCCGGTAGCCTCCCTTGAGGAGAAAAAGGTCCTTGGCTACACCCGAGCCAAAACAGTGGCACGCCCAGTGGGACGCGAAATGGCGTTTGAACAAGCAACTCCAGCAGCAAACACGGCGGCGAGGACTGATTTGCCGCCGATTCAGGAAGAACGCGCACTAGAAGCCGGAGAATTCCCCCCAGGGTTCCCCGGACCATCACATTTCCATAATCAGGAGTTTTCGAACGATGATTTAACCCCGCGATTCCGAGATCAGGTTCAATTTATGGTGGAGGCGGCGGTTACTAACTCAGTTCGTCAGATTGAGGGAAATATCTTGGCAGCGATGCCAGCCATGTTTAGAGCCGAAATCGCGAGGAGTATGTATCCGATGGGAGCGCAGCAAGCTCCAGTGGCTCAAAATCCACCACTTGCGATGCAAAATCCTCACAATTTTCAACAGCAGGCCTTTAGGCCGCCAGGAGGGCATGGAGCTCGGCCTTTTGTTCCTCCGCAGCAGAGGTACGATCAGCAACAGAATCAACCGCCTCAACCAGCTGTTCAACCGCCTGCTCCAGTGGTTCAACAACAATACGCACCACTTCAGCAGAATCCACCACAACTGGTTGACAGAGAGCTTATTGCCGAGATTATTCGCACACAGTTTGGGAATCTCATCGGCCAGGAGAATAGGCCGATGTATCGGAAACCTTATCCAGATTACATTGAGGAGCAGTATCCACTGCCTAGAGGGGTGAAGGTTCCAGATTTTAACACTTTTTCTGGAGAAGTCGGCCGCTCTACCATCGAGCATATTGGCCGATTTACAGCTCAATGTACCAGAATCGCGCAAAATGATTTTCACAAGCTGATATTATTCAGTTTGTCATTAACTGGTCCAGCATTCGAGTGGTACATTAACTTGCCAGCGGGATCGGTCAATACTTGGGCCGAAATGGAACGGTTATTCCACGACCGATTCTATAATACCAGTCCGGAAGTCTCGGTAGTTGATCTGACGTCAACCAAGCAGAAGGCGTCTGAATCGGTTACTGAATTCATTGAAAGATTTTATGCGGTAAAGGCTCAGATGAAGACAATGCTACCTGAGCATGAATATATTCAAATCTTAAAGCAGAATTTGAAGTTTGCCATTAAGGATAGATTGATGGTAACAAGACCAAGGACAGTAGCCGAATTAACGGCTGAAGCTATAAGGATGGAGACATATTTGGCGGAACATGCGGCTTTCAAATCAAGCCGAAGTCAAAGCGGAAGGTCACAACCTATCCAGTCAGCTGCCTCATTTGCTGAATCTCTGGATAGATGTGAAATTCAGGAAGAGTACAATACGGATGACGTTCCTGCATTAGCTGAAGTTGCAAGGGCAGAGTTAATCATAAAAAAGCCTATGACTTGTCCGGCACTTCGGCCAGCCAGAGGCAAGGAGAAAGAAGGAGGAGATGAATCTCAAAGGTTCTACTCTTTCGACTTGTCACAAATGGATGAAATATTTGATTATTGCCAGAAGAACGGATTGCTAGAGTTTAAAGGAAACCATCCACAGCCTACCAAGGATCAGTTGGAGGCCGGATGGTGCAGATTCCATGGATCAGCTACTCATTCCACGGCGATTTGTGGGCATTTTAGGAAGCTGATTCAGAAGCATGTCGATGATGGGAAGCTGAAGTTCCCAGAGAGGCTTATGGCAATTGATAAGAATCCGTTCCCAGTTGCCAACATGGTGATGGTGCAGCCCAATCAGAATAAATCGGTGCATGACCGATTGGGGGATCAAACATCATCTAGCAAGAGTTCTGTGCACGATCGGCTTGGGGATCGGCCATCGGCTCAGAAGTCAGGAGTATGGAAAAGGCTAGGATCTCCGAAGGGAAAAGAGAAAGTTACAGATGTTTTTGACCGATTGGGGAATTATGAGGTAAAAGAGTGGATCAAGCAATCGGAGAGACATCAGGAGATTGAGATCGGAGATAAGAGTGACAGACCAACGTTGAAAATCATAACCAACGGATGGGACTCAGAGATGAAGTTAACAGCCGATAAACAGAATGGAAAGACTGTGATACAGATCACAGTCCCTGAAGAAGCTGTTAGTCCCGAAATGAAAAAGCTTAGAAGGCCACCAGCAAATACTCAGGTAGGCCGATGGGTCCAAAACTCTCCAGAAAGAAGGCATTTCGATCAACGCCGGTATGACCATTCAGCTTGGAAGGCAGAGGAGAGAAAAGTCCCAAAAGGAAAGGGATCATATCGTACTTTCAAACGAAGAATGCAACGGCTTAAAGCAGCTGCTGTTTCTGAACAAGAGGAGTATGATATAATGCATATGGAAGAGGACTTCCCTGATGACTGTTCGTTCTCGGGGGGAAGAATACTCAATAGGGTATTTTCGGCTCGTTTGAAATCCGAATCGAAAGAAGAGAGGAAGCCGAAAGAAGGACAGGATCGGCTAAAGAACAAAACCGAATTTCGGCCAAAAGTAATACAGCCGAAAATTGAAAGTGAGCAGCCGAAATCGAAAGAAGAATGGAAGCCTAGACCAGTCCGAACCAGGGAATGGAAACCAAAGACAACTATCATTCCGAATAGTGATACACCTCCTGTTGGGCAGTTTAAGTTCGACTTCGGATCTAGCGCGAATATGGTGACGGTAACCACCGAAGAGAAAGAGGAGTACTGGTCGGATTCCGAACCAGCTGTGGTTTTCTGTCAAAAGGATGGAGAATACTATGGCGATGAAGAACCCATAGTGGATTTTTGTTTCGATAAACTTGAGGTATTTCGGCCGGAAGCCGAAATAGAAAAATCGTTTGAAGAAGGATATAAAGCATTTATTCCAGAAGCTCAACCAGGTACGATTTTGCCTCCAACTGCGAAAATGTCCCAGCATGTGAGGCCTTTATACGTTAAAGGTTGGGTCAATGGGAGACCACTTAGAAGAATGTTTATCGACGGTGGAGCCACTGTTAATATCATGCCGCTATCCACACTAACGAAGATAGGCCGTTCGAAGGAAGATTTACTCCCTACAAGAATGAAGGTAATGAGTTTTGTGGAAGCTCAAACTGCGGCTGAAGGATGTATATTGGTGGATGTAACGGTCGGAACAATATCAATTCCGACCATGTTCTTCGTGGTAGATGCAGAAGTCCCGTATGCGGCCCTACTAGGCCGATGCTGGATTCATACATCCCGATGTTTGCCATCAACGCTTCACCAGAAAGTATGGTTCTGGAAAAAGGATGGCACAGTAGAAGAAGTAGATGGGGATCAACCCCCATTTCCAGTCAGCTCAGCCGGACGAATTGATGCGGTGTTATATGAAGAACCCATACAACCATTCCTAGCAGTGGTAGGGGATCGGTACCCGCAGGTGATCGAGTGTGATTGGACAGATTTGGGGTTTGAAATCAGATACCAGGCCGATGAACGGCCAGTCGAAGAAGAAAGTAAATGATGGAGACACAACCGAATCAAGCGACCGAGTTCGAATCGGCCGAACTCGGAATTTCAGATGACAAAGCAGGATGGAGCGATTTAATAGACGCAATTCCAAAGCGAACGCCGGATTTCAAAGCTCAAGACCCCTTGAAAATGGTCAATGTTGGTACAGACGAACACCCGAGGGAGATCCCGTTGAGTGCAAATCTTGATCAACAGATGACAAGCCGATTCAAGGAGGTTCTAGTCGAATTCAAGGATTGTTTCGCGTGGGACTATACAGAGATGCCAGGATTGGAGCGGTCAATTGTAGAGCACAGACTGCCTATTAAAGAAGGGTTCAGGCCACATAAACAGCCGGCCAGGAGGGCAGCGCCCGAATTAGTCCCAAAAATAAAAGAAGAAATAGAGAAATTGTTAGCGGCCGGGTTTGTTAGGCCAGCTAAATATGTAGAATGGCTATCAGATATTGTTCCTGTAATAAAGAAGAATGGAAAATTGAGAGTTTGTATTGATTTCAGGAATCTTAATATAGCCACTCCAAAAGATGAGTATATGATGCCTATTGTTGACTTGTTGATTGATTCGGCCGCAAAACAGGGAATGCTATCTTTCATGGATGGATATTCAGGATACAACCAAATTTTTATGGCCGAAGAAGACATTCACAAGACTGCATTTCGGTGCCCTGGTGCCATAGGGATATATGAATGGGTGGTGATGCCGTTCGGACTGAAGAACGCAGGAGCTACATACCAGAGAGCCATGAATTATGTTTTCCATGACCTCATAGGGGGTTGTGTTGAAGTCTATATCGACGACGTCATGGTCAGATCCAAAGATATCGAAAGCCACTTGAACGATTTGCGGAAGGTGTTCATGAGGATGAGGCTGCATGGAGTCAAGATGAATCCAGCCAAGTGTGCTTTTGGAGTACAGGCAGGAAATTTTCTCGGGTTCCTGGTACATAACAAAGGAATAGAAGTTGATGCGAACAAAACCAGGGCTATCCAAGAAGCCAACCTCCACATGATAAGAAGAGTCTACAGAAGTTTCTTGGAAAGATCGATTTTCTGAGACGATTCTTAGCAAATGCGGCTGGAAAGTCGAAACCACTAACCGATTTATTGAGGTTGAAGAAGGAAGAGGAGTTCAAATGGGGAGTCGACCAACAAAAAGCCTTCGAACAATTGAAGCAGGATTTGATGAATCCACCTGTGTTGGTTCCTCCAATTTTAGGACGGCCATTGAAGTTGTATATAGCAGCGGCCGAAGAATCTATTGGAGCATTACTGGCGCAAGAAGACGATGAAGGAAGGGATCGGGCGATTTACTATCTTAGCCGAATCCTAAGGGACGCCGAAGTAAGGTACTCGCCGATTCATAAACTATGTTTAAGTCTTTATCATGCATGCCAGAAATTAGAATATTATATTCAACCAAGGCAAGTGATAGTGGTAGCTTCGGTTGACATAGTTAAGATTATGATGAATGATCCGGTCAGTAGCCGAAGAATGGCCAAATGGGCCATGAAGTTAAATGCATACGATTTGAGATATCAACCTTTGAGGGCTACGAAAGGACAGATTGTAGCCGATTTTCTAGCTGATCATGTGATACACCCGATAACCGATGACATCGATCATCAGGATCGGCCGAAAGAAATTGGTGAGATAGGAATTGTATACTTGCAACCATGGGTAATGACATTTGATGGTTCTAAAGCCGCTTCAGGAGTTGGAGCAGGGTTTACCCTACAAACACCGGAGGGCAAGATATACAAATATTTCGTGCAACTGCCAGAGTCATATACGAATAACCAAGCTGAATATAAAGCGTTAATTTCGGGATTACAACGGTTGATGGAAGAAGGAGTCAGAGCAATCATTGTCAAAGGAGACTCGCAAGTAGTTGTTCAGCTATTATTAGGCGATTTTTCGGTTAAGAGTTCTCAGTTGATTAGATTGTACGAAGAAGCGATTACTTTGTTAGAAGAATTTGATGAAGTGTACATTGAATATATCCCGAGAAAAAAGAATGAAGTAGCCAATGAATTGGCTCAACATGCAGCTAAATATCGGTTGATGCCGATAGCAGGAAATGTAGAAGTACGTTTGGCCGAAACAGAGAAGGCCGAATGGATAAAAAAGATAGCACAGACATTAGAAGATCCTTCGGAGGCTAATCCAGCCGAAAAACGGAAAGCGATGGACTACGTCATAATAGGAGGATTATTATTCAAGCGTGCTATTGATGGAATATTGCTCAGATGTGTCGGAGAAGAAGACGCTAGAAGGGTAATGGGAGAGGTTCATGAAGGAATATGTGGTGCACACCGGGCAGGAAAATCGATGAAGTGGAGTATTATTCGGCTGGGATATTATTGGCCGAATATGGGTCCTGATTGTGAAAAATATGCAAGAGGATGCACCGAATGTCAAAAACATGGGCCGATTCAAAAGTTACCGGCCGAAGAATTACACATAATGATCAAACCATGGCCATTCAGAGGATGGGCCATGGACATCATAGGAAAAGTTCATCCCTCTTCATCGAAAAGACATGAGTTCGTGCTAGTGGCAACAAATTATTTCACGAAATGGGCCGAAGCTCAGGCGTATGTCAGTATTTCACAAGAGGAGGTGATTGAGTTTATCAAGAGACAGTTGATTTATAGATTCGGGATCCCACAGACGATTCTAACAGATAGAGGAACTGTATTTGTGGGAGAAAAGGTCAAGGCCTTTGCAGACGAATACGGGATAAAAATTGTGCATTCGTCACCATATTACCCGCAAGGAAATGGACAAGCAGAGGCCACAAACAAACAGCTAATAGGAATTATAAAGAAAATGATTGAAGATCAACCAAGAAAATGGCACGAAAAGTTATCTGAAGCATTGTGGGCCTATCGAAATGTTAAAACTTCAGCTACTGGGTTCACACCATTTCGGCTGACTTATGGAATGGATGCAGTATTGCCAGCCGAAATAACAGTGCCGACTTTGAGAACAAGCCAGGCGGATTCAATGTTGGCCGAACAGTATGATTGTGCGATGAAAGATGAGTTATTGGAGATAAATTCCAATCGGGTGCAGGCCTTTGAGAATTTGCAGAAAAATAAAGATATTGTGGCCGATTGGTACAATAAGCGAATTCGTCTTAAGCGGTTTGAAGTTGGAGACTTAGTTTGGAAAGTTATATGGCCACCTAAGCAGAAGGATGGCCGATTAGGTAAGTGGAGTCCCAATTGGGAGGGACCATTTATTGTTCATACAAGATTACCGAATGGAGCATACGTTCTGGTGGACGAAAATGGTGAGCAGATGTCAAATCCAGTTAATGCAAGATATATGAAGAAATATTATCCATCAGTATGGGATTAAACATTAAGCGATGCGAAAAAGTAAAGATTTTATTGCATGAACGAATAAGTACAAAAAGGGTGTTACTTCGGCCGAAAGCGGCGTCGATAGCCCAAAATTACAATATACAAGGGAAACGTCCTGGGCTAAAACGGCTAGAAAGAAGCGGAGGCCAGTGGGATCTGAAGTGGTAGATGGCCAACATTCATTCCCAAGCCCAAATTCTTCTAGCCAGCGAGAGAAGAGATGGCTGTGCCAAGAAAGCCAACTCCCAGACCAGGAAGAAGAAAATTTTAATCTGCTCCAGCAAGGATACCCCCTTTTTTAGCATTGAAGACAGGGATGAGATTCGAGGGGTATGGCCTTCGGAGCTTAGAAGATAATTCGGTCCCATAGAAAGGCGCAATTATTATTCGACCGCCCAAGACTTTGGGACCGATATTAGTAAGATTACAACGAGTCACAACAATAAGAGGGAATAGAGCAGAGCTCGAGTATGACCGTCGGAATACATGTTGAGGAAAGTGTGGAAAGTTCCCAATTTATATGAAGATAATGGTAAAAGGATTAGTTGAACTCGCGTTGCATATAAAAAGGGCTTTCGGCTTATAAGTAAAGGATCAACCAAAGAGCCAACGGGCCAAGGGGGCCAGGGAGGAGAAGGAATTAAAAGCATCAAGATGTTCATGATTGGTGTTTGCGAGATTATGGAACAAGAAGTGGAGAGGAGTTGGTATTTATAGAGAAAAATGGAGAGATGTCAGTTACAACAAAAAAGGAAACGTAAAGAGAAAAGCATTGATTACGGAAGAAACGTTTCAAGAATCCCAATAAAGCTGCAGAAGATAATATTGTATCAGAAAATATCCTTGGGAACAAGGAAGAAACAGGCGAAATAAGTCTGCAAAAAGACAAATATTTTATAATGGGCCGATTAAGTATACAGAGCGAATCGGCCGAAATAAAAGCCAAGAGTACAGTAAGGGGGGATAGTATTACATCCAAAAAAGAAAACAACAACAACAAAGTTCAATCTCCACTCAAATCATAAGCAATGTCTTCACCGAAGTCACTGGTAAGAGGAGCGGCCGAATTACTAGCAGAAGTTGGATCCAATACTGATTGAAACTCCTGATACGATCGAGCTTCAGCTTCGGCCGAAACCAGAGGATCATCGGGTTGGGACGAGAAAAGCTTGTCGGTAGTGTCTTCGAAAGGATCACACGGAGCATCTAAGAAGAGAAATTAAAAGAAAAGGAAGACATAATCATCGTATATCGTCAGGACCAAAAGAACAAATTAAATATTACCAGAATTCTTCAGATTATCCCCTGAAGGAGGATTGACGAAAAGGTTATCAGAAACCATTGGAGTATTTGGCACCGAAGGAAGTTGAACCGCGACAGAGCGAATCTGATTAAGCGCCTTCTGAGTGTCTGACCACAAGTCACGAAAAACATTAAGGACGTTGTCACTGAAGGATAACCTCAAAGCAAGGTAGTCTGTTTTCTCTTTAAGACTAGCAAGTTTATCCCTCGGAGCCTGAGCAGATTTGTGGAGCTGCTTTATAAGTCCTTGCAAATGAGCCGATTCTTGGTCAACTTCGGCTAAGGCATTCTTCACACCTTGTGCCTCATGTTGAAGACGGCTGATTTCGGAGTCAATGGCGGAGAGACGATTCAAATAATTGGATCTGAGGCCATCATTGGCCGACAATTGACTCATATAAGAATGATAGTCAGAAGCATGCTTGTCAAATTCCGCCCTGTGAAGGGTAAGAGAAGCATGCTCATCTTCGAGTGTTTTGCGAAAGGCCAAGAGGCTGGGAAGCTCCATGTCTATTCGTAAAAGACAGGTGAACATTGCATCAACGACGTTTGACAAGCCGGAGACCAGAAGATCTTGAGGAAAAGTCTGCCTGATATAAGAGATAAGTAAAAGGATAGGCCTGGTTTGGACGGAGAAGGCGTCGGATTGTTCAGAAATCAAGCGTTCAAGCTTATCCAAGCAGGCTTTAAAAGAACGAGGAAATTCCGATGAAGAAGAAACAAATGAAAGGGAAAAGAAATTATCTAGAACATCCTTATCCGGGAAAGGTGAAGGAGGATTAACATTGCCAACGGCTAATTCTCCCAACCGAGTGTGAACAGGGGAGGGGTCAGGAATAGAGGCAATAGAAGAAGAGGGAAGGGCTACTGCGAGAGAAGTAGTCGAAATGGGAACAGCCGAACCAGTGTTGCCACCCTCAGGCGTTCGAGAAGTCAATCCCAGGCCCATATCGGCCGAAGAAACGGGAGTGGTACTTGAAGTAATAGCCGGGTCCTCATCAATAGGATCAAGGGCCGAAGATGAGGGATTAGGTGATTCGGAAGGGCCGGAAGAAACGGTAACTCGAGGAGCCTAGAGAAAAAAAAAAGAGGGAAATAAATGTTAAAGGGAAGATGGTGAGTAAAAAGGAAAAAAAAGAAAAATAGAAGAAAAGAGCGGCAAGAGACCTGATCAGCAGACGAGGCCGAACCGGGAAGAGGCGAACGAGCCAAACGTCGCAGCGTCTTAGTTGCAGGTTCTTTTTTCGACTTCCCTGAACCAGAAGTAGCACGTTTTCGTTTTCCGGAAGTGGCGGGAGCAGACGAAATACGCAGATGAGAGGGAAGAGACGAGACATCATCCAAAGCAGCCCCTGCAAAGCGAAAAAAAAAAAAGAAAAATCTGAGAAAGATATACGATACACAATAAAAAGAAAGCCGAAAGACTTACTAAGTAAAGGAAGTAGAGGGTCATCCTCTTGAGAAGAGCAGGAGTAATCAGGGGCTGAACCAACAACCGAAAACAATATAATACCTGGAAAGCCGCGAGAAACAAGGAGGCTCTGCAAGTTAGTGCCAAAATTAGCATAAGAAAGAGCTTTTTCCCACCAGGTATCGAAACGCTCGGTTGAAAGACCAGGGCGGACGTCGAAAGAACGAACTTCAAAGTTGCAAATCCGGAGAGCCCAAGTACGACAGAGATTTCGGCTGTTCTCGGAGCCGAATCCTTTGAAGGATTTGCTGTATCGATTTGGGTCTCCATAGAGAGGAGTGACCACATCCTGAACAAAGCCGAATTGACGGCTGACTAAGTGAGGATTGTAAACCTCAGAAAGGATAGAATGGTCAGGGGGAACAAACAACGAGCAGTTGAAAATGTGACGAGGAATGATACAAGCATTCCAGACTTGAGCAAACGCCTTCGGAAGGGGTCTACCGAAAGGGGGAGTGTTGATAGCCGAAACCCAACTATCCGGAGTACCAGAATAGAGGTGGCAGGAAGAAGGACCAAGTGGGGATCGGTTCATGAAGTAGTAAATCCATTGTTCAGTGCGCATTTCAGGAAACCGAACCCCGAGAAGATCGTTAGCAGAAGGATGGGTAGTTTCGAAAGGTTGAGGTTCAAAACGGGACATATCCCTGAAATGCCATACCAGCCAGAGGTGAAGGAACCAAAGCGGGCCATGAGATCGGCTAGAGTGGCCATCAGCCCACCCATGAACCAAGGAAGACATGCCAGAATACAGATGCGCCAAGAAATAGTCGGCGAGAGGCAAATGGGTCTTTTTCATAAGAGCCTTGGCCAGGGGGTAGGTCTCAAGAACAACATTCTTGGCAGGAGCGCACCAGAAGAATCGGCTGAGGAAGTGCATCATAAAAGCCACAGATTCGTCCTCAGAAAATTCGGGCTTATCCCCACGATACTTATTGATCCATGAAGAAAAGGTGAGCCCGGAAGCATAGCCGGTGTTCTTCGTATTAGGTTTGTCAGAATCAGTAACACCTAAGACGGGCTTTCCAAGGGAGGGTAAGTCCAGAAGAAGCTTAACATCCTCAATAGTTGGAGTCATCATACCCCATGGGAAACAGAAGCAATTAATGGATGAGTTCCAGAAGCAAAGAAGGGCCTGAATATAGTTGTAAGTAGTGGGAAAGGGTTGAGTGCTCAGCTTAATCAGGTGAACAATGCCAGAGTTAACCCAACCTAATCCACAATGAGGAAGGGCCCTTTCGTACCAAGCAACATGTTCCTGAGTCACCAACGGCCAAGTATTGAGAGGGCCGAAAAGCTTGACAGAGAAATAGTCCGAAAACAAGGGGATCGTCTTCGGTTCCCCAAAAAGAACAGAAGCAGAAATCGTGGCCTCAGTTGAAGTCGCAAGAGGCCCAAGAGTAACGAGGCCGTCATTAATGAGACGGAGCGAAGAAGTTTCAACTACGGAATCTTCAGCATCTTTGATCTTTTGAGAGGAAGGGGAAAGAGTCGGTTGCGCCATCGATGGAAAAAGAGGCGAGAAGACGAAGGGAGAATGAGGAAACAGGAAAGGGGAAAATGGCTATAAAAACAAAAGTAAGGGCAAACGAAAAGGCACAGAAGGACGTGACCGGATATTAAGGAGGAGTTAGCGCACGAAGAGGAAGAGAGAGAGAGAAGTTACTTGGGCTCTTTCGCATGAAAGCAATTCGCCCAAGTAAGGAGGGCATCTGTTGGGGCCATATGGAATAATGGGCCGCGAAAGAGCTATTGGGCCATAAGACATGGGCCGGAAGAAAGAGGAAGTCCCAAAAGAAGATGGGCTCAAGATTAGTAAGGCCGAAAGCACATAGTAAACCGAAGGGAGGGAATCGAGGCTGATGAAGATTTCGGCCGAAATAGGAAGAAACAGCCGAAACCAAAACAACCGAATTGAAGAGAGAAAAGAATTCGGCTCAGAGGAGTTAGCCGGAGAGCGGTTATTCCAGCTCCGGCTATAAATAGGGGTCGGCACACTCAAAATCGGGGAGATCAATCCAACCCCAAAATTCCTTTTATCAAGTTTAATTCCTTGTTATCTTTACTGCTTTCTTTACAGCTTTCCTTTACAGCTTTCCTTAGAATCTAGCCTAGTTTATAGCGGTTACCATTTCCAAATCCACCGTTGCTCCTTAGCAGCTGGTAGTTTGGTTCCCTGTTTTTGGTGAATTCCGCCGTTGTTTCTTAACAACAGGCAGATTCTCCGTTGTATCTTGTTATTTTTAATCAATTCAAAGAAGATTCAGTCAATTGTGGGCGCATTATTGTTAATTCGAACCCGTAATCGGTTTGATCCTTTTCCGGTAGCCTCCCTTGAGGAGAAAAAGGTCCTTGGCTACACCCGAGCCAAAACAATATTCAATTCAACATTCTAACATTGTATATGATTAGGCCATCTTCAACTCAAAACTCTATTTTACAGTTACACTATTTCTACTTTTCAGTTAAATTTACAGTTTTCCACTATTCATCTCCAACTCTCAACTCTATATTTTCCTCTACAATAGAATATTCCATTTTGATTCAATTACTATTCATATTATATTTTATTTATTAATTAATTTTAATATATAATTTATATATAATATTTAACTTTTATATTTTAAATTATTTATTTAAATTATTTATTTAAAAATAGCAATTTTAAAAATTTAAAAAAAATCTGCATTAAAATTTTTAAAATATATATTTTTCTAATTGAATCATAGAAATAATGCAAAGTAATTTAAAATACAAACACAATACATCAAACAAATTTTAAAACAAAAAAATAAATAATTTTCCAATTAATACAGAAAATATAAAATATAAAAAATGACAGAATATTAAAAAAGACAATGACTAAAAAAAGGAGAAAAAAAACAAAAAAAAAAAGAAAAGAAAAAAGATAGCGTAGTGAACAGTGCACCGCTATAAAAAGCCGTGCACTGTTGATAAGCAGCAAAAATGGCATTAGCGGACGGGAATTTGACGGCGGGGTTGGAGTGCCCGCTCCGGGAAAAATGGAGTCCTACGCGGTTTTAACGCCCACATTGGAGATGGTCTTAGACAAATTATTTTGTGGCGTATATCGGTATCCTCACGTCACATTTACATTTTTATGATTAGACATATATTAGTCCATCATAAATTACTAATCACTTAATTATAATAAGATAAATAAATATTTATTCTAAAATATATTTAAAATTAGTTAAATAGATTTGAATATTATATAAAAATCATATAAAAACTCGAATAATTTAAGTTTTACTTAATCTGTATGACAACGAGTTATTCCATTTTAACAATAAATTTAAAATGATTCACGCATTATACTTTTTTTTTTTAATTTTAAATACTTATAAATAAGTCAAATTAAATTATTTTATATTTACATTTTATTTAGTTTTATCAAACAAATCATTGCGAAGTTAAAAACATTTATTTTGCAAAGCAGATGTAATTAATTAATCTTGAAGGATGATTATGTGTGAATTTATGTATATGCACAGTACATAATATCAGTATAATATCAAGTCAAATTAAAGTGTAATTGGTTTCAAGAAGAAAAAAAGGTGGTAAGGTCAATTTATAATATGCGATGGTGGGAGCATCTTCACAGTATCACTACCCAGTTTTAAATATGAATAATATTCCAAAAATAAATTTAAAAAAAAAGTATTGAACGCCATCAAGGTGGCTGTAGTAATATATACTCCTATTACTTATTATAATAACAATATTATGCATGTAAACAAAACATGTGAATGTCTAGTGTTCAACATCCATGTTCATGCCTTGATCATAAGGTTAGACATGTGAAAGTCTTGAAATGTATATGCCTTGATTATGAGGTTAGTAAATAGTGAGAGGATAAAAAAGTTTATAAATAGCCTATGTAATGTATTGAGAAGTTAAGTTAGAAAAATTTTATGCAAGCTTAATACTTGTTTCATTTCATAGCCATAATTATTACACTTTATCCATTTTATTATCCCACCTTTAAACTTCCTTTCTTTCACCATTTAATCTCAATTTCCATTACAATACTTCCACTATAAACACAAGCTAATAAGCCATATACCATTTTATTGTACACATACATAAATAAAGATAGTTATTTCTATAACACGTTATCAGCACGAGGAGATTCTGTCGAAATTATCATTTGAGGTATAATATCTTATTTCTAAACTTTCAATAAGATTATGGCTAACCTTGCAAAGCAGGAATTTGCTCCCTTAACCGTTGAAGGAAGCAATTATATGTCCTGGGCCCGAGATGTAAAAATGCATCTTACTTCAATGGGTATGGAAGATACTATTGCTGAAGGCAAAAATCCCAGCCATCAAAATCAGGCAAAAGCCATGATTTTCTTGTGCCATCATATCGAAGAGGCACTTAAAATGGAGTACGTGACTGTGGAATCCCCACTGGCATTGTGGGAAAAGCTGAAAGAAAGATATGATAATCTTAAAAAGACGGTGCTTCCAAAAGCCCTTGATGACTGGACAAACCTGAGACTTCAGGATTTTAAAACAGTCCGGGAATATAATTCCGCTGTGTTCAAAATTACGGCCCAATTGCAATTATGTGGGCAAAAGATATCTGAAGCAGAAATGCTTGAAAAAACGTATTCTACGTTTCATGCTAAAAACTCAGTATTGAGTGAGACATACCGTCAAAAAGGTTTTCAGAGATATTCTGATCTTATCACCTGCTTATTATTGGCTGAACAAAACAGCCTATTGTTGTTGAGAAATCATGAATCTAGGCCCGCAGGTGCAAAACCGTTCCCTGAGGTGAACGCGGCTCAATCATCGAAATATGTGCGTGATCGTGGGCACTTTAAAAATCAAAATGATGATCGTGGCCAAAATCGGTATCACAATCGAGGCAGAGGTGAATCATCTCGTCAAAATAATTATCGAAATAAGCCTCGATTTGAGCAAAATCGCAGATATGATACCAGAAGGCCTTACAAACCACAACAAAGAAATTATGCAAGAAAGCATAAACAAAATGATGAAATTTGTGATCGTTGTGGAATTAAAGGCCATGTGGCTCAAACATGCCACACAGCTAAACACTTAGCTGAACTGTATCAGGCCTCGAAACGAAAAGAAAGATCAGGTGTTGAAGCACACCATAATGCCCACGATGATACTTATGATGATATATTAAATGATAATATCACGCACCTGGAAGCTGATGATTTTGTTGAGCCAGATACTGTTACCAAATAATATATTATATAGCTATATATATATTTTACTTGTCTTTTATAATTCCTGTTTAATATAAATAATGATATCTTGTACTTCCCTTTTATTATCCATGTATAATATAAATATGTTTTTGCATTAATAATATTTATATTGCTGATGTTTATTAACATTCTTATATTCTTGTAAAGAAATGGATGCTGGAAATTCAAAAGTCGGAGATGATATCTGCCTCATTGACAGTGCAACAACGCATAGCATTTTGAAAAGCAAAAGCTATTTCTCCAATTTAAAATTGGAAAAGACCGCAGTGAAAACTATAAGCGGTAATGCAAAATGCATTGAAGGCTCCGGTAGAGCTGTTATATTTCTCCCTGAAGGGACAAAAATGGCAATTGAAAATGCCTTGTTCTCACGCAAAGCTCGAAGAAATTTACTGAGCTTCAATGATATTCGAAAAAATGGATATCACATTGAAACTTCGAAAGAGGCAGATCACGAGTATCTTTTGATAACTCGAATTGAAAATGGCAAAAAATTTGTGAATGAAAAATTGCCATGTTGCTCCTCTGGCTTATACTATACAAAAATATGTGCCGCAGAAATACATAACCTAGTAGGCATGAAAGCTACTAGTGAATTTATTACCTGGCACGATAGACTTGGGCATCCTGGCAGTGTAATGCTGAGGCGAATTATTGAAAATTCAAATGGCCATACATTGAAAAGGCAAATGATATTGAACCCAAATGAGTTCAATTGTGCAGCCTGTTCACAAGGGAAATTGATAACCAGACCATCTCCAGTAAAAGTGGGAATTGAATCCCCTACATTCCTAAAAAGAATTCAAGGCGATATATGTGGACCTATTGATCCACCGTGTGGACCTTTCAAGTACCTTATGGTATTAATTGATGCGTCATCACGCTGGTCACACGTTTGTTTATTATCAACTCGCAATTTGGCATTCGCAAGATTACTTGCACAAATTATAAAATTGCGAGCACAGTTTCCAGATCATCCGATAAAGAAAATACGCCTTGATAATGCTGGAGAATATACATCACATGCATTTGATGATTTCTGCATGTCGATTGGAATTACTGTTGAACATCCTGTGCCTCATGTGCACACGCAAAATGGTCTGGCAGAATCATTTATTAAGCGATTGCAATTAATTGCAAGACCCTTGTTAATGAAATCAAGACTCCCTGTTTCTGCTTGGGGACATGCTATATTGCATGCAGCCGCACTTGTGAAAATAAGGCCGACAAGCTATCATAGCTACTCCCCTACACAAATTGTGTTTGGAAAGGAGCCCAATATATCCCACTTGCGAATTTTTGGGTGTGCGGTTTATGTACCGATTGCGCCACCACAACGCACAAAAATGGGACCTCAAAGAAGGTTGGGCATATATGTCGGGTATGAATCACCCTCGATTATTAAATATCTTGAGCCAAAAATGGGTGATTTATTTACTGCAAGATTTGCAGACTGTCATTTTGATGAAACTCAATTCCCGACATTAGGGGGAGGAAATGATCAACTGAAAAAGGAAATATCTTGGCAAAGTCCATTTGATTTCCTTGATCCTCGTACAAGGCAATGCGAACTTGAAGTTCAAAGAATTGTGCATTTGCAGGGAATTGCAAATCAATTACCCGATGCTTTTAATGATGCTGCTAAAGTCACAAAATCATATATAAATGATGCAGCAAATGCACCAGCCAATATAAATGTCCCAGAAGGACAAATTCCAAGTGCAAATGAACCTACTGCACGCCTGAAGCGTGGTAGGCCTTTGGGTTCCAAGGATAAAAATCCACGAAAGAAGAAAATTATCCATATGGGTGATAAATCAATCACAGATGATACTCCCGAAGGAGAAATTGATTCAACCCCCGAAAAGGTTGAACCTGAAAATATTCACCCAGAAGAAAATGAAGTTATTGAAACTTCTTTCAATTATATCAATACTGGGAAATGTTGGAACCGAAAAGAAACAAACGTTGATAATGCCTTTGCATACAACGTTGCACTCAATGTAATGGAAAATAACGAGGATCCTGAACCAAGATCAGTTGAAGAATGTCGGAAAAGAAATGATTGGCCAAAATGGAAAGATGCGATTCAGTCTGAACTAGATTCACTGAATAAACGAAAAGTATTCGGCCCTATTGTCCAAACACCAAAAAATGTGAAGCCTGTTGGCTACAGATGGGTGTTTGTGAGAAAAAGAAATGAAAATAATGAAATTGCCAAATATAAGGCAAGGCTTGTAGCCCAAGGTTTTTCACAACGACCGGGAATTGATTTTGAGGAAACATATTCCCCAGTTATGGATGGAATAACATTCAGGTATCTAATGAGTCTAGCAGTACGAGAAAATCTCGAAATGAGGCTGATGGATGTTGTTACTGCATATTTATATGGCTCATTGGAAAATGATATTTATATGAAAATACCTGAAGGGTTTAAATTACCTGAGTCTTGCAACTCAAAACCCAGAGAAAATTATTCCATCAAATTGCAAAAATCGTTGTATGGGCTCAAGCAATCTGGCCGAATGTGGTACAACCGCCTCAGTGAAAGTTTGATAAAGGAATGCTATACAAATGACTCGATCAGCCCTTGTGTATTTATAAAGAAAAATGGGTCAGAATTTGTGATCGTCGCAGTCTATGTTGACGATTTAAATCTAATTGGAACTCCTGAAGAGTTGAAAAAGGCGGTCGAATATCTGAAAAAGGAGTTTGAAATCAAAGATTTCGGGAAAACGAAATTTTGCCTTGGCCTACAAATTGAGCATTTGGAAATGGGCATATTTGTTCATCAATCAGCTTATACCCAAAAGGTATTAAAGCAATTTCGAATGGATTATGCTCATCCGCTAAATAATCCAATGGTCGTTCGAACACTTGATCCTGCAAAGGATCCATTTAGGCCAAAAGAAGATAATGAAGAGCAACTTGGCCCAGAAATCCCATATTTAAGCGCAATTGGTGCGTTAATGTATCTTGCAAACAGCACGCGACCTGATATCGCTTTTGCAGTCAATCTACTCGCAAGATTCAGCTCTTGCCCTACTCAACGACATTGGAAAGGCATAAAGCATGTTTTTCGCTATCTCCAAGGAACAATTGATCTTGGGTTATTTTACCCAAAAGACTCTCGACATGAGTTAATTGGCTATGCCGATGCCGGTTATTTATCAGATCCACACAAAGCCAAATCTCAAACAGGCTATATCTTCACGTGTGGTGGAACTGCTATCTCTTGGAGGTCAATGAAGCAGACTCTAACTGCTACTTCTTCTAATCATGCCGAAATATTAGCAATCCATGAAGCAAGTCGAGAATGTGTTTGGTTGAGGTCAATGACTCAACATATATTGAAGAGTTGTGGTTTAATCATTGAACCACAAATGCCCCCAACAATTTTATTTGAAGATAATTCGGCTTGTGTAGCCCAGTTGAAAGGGGGTTATATCAAAGGAGATAGAACGAAGCATATTTCACCAAAATTCTTCTACACTCATGATCTTCAAAAGAATGGTGAAGTCGATGTGCAACAAATTCGATCAGAAAATAATTTAGCGGATCTATTTACCAAGGCATTGCCGACTGCAACATTCGAGAAACTCGTGAAGAAAATTGGAATGCGGCGGCTTCGAGATTTAAAATGATGTCCAAATCAGGGGGAGCATCTGATACAAGAATATTGTACTCTTTTTCCTTCACTTGGATTTTTTCCCACTGGATTTTTTCCAAGTAAGGTTTTAACGAGGCATATTCTTCGTATTGACGACATTCAAGGGGGAGTATTATGCATGTAAACAAAACATGTGAATGTCTAGTGTTCAACATCCATGTTCATGCCTTGATCAAAAGGTTAGACATGTGAAGTCTTGAAATGTATATGCCTTGATTATGAGGTTAGTAAATAGTGAGAGGATAAAAAAGTTTATAAATAGCCTATGTAATGTATTGAGAAGTTAAGTTAGAAAAATTTTATGCAAGCTTAATACTTGTTTCATTTCATAGCCATAATTATTACACTTTATCCATTTTATTATCCCACCTTTAAACTTCCTTTCTTTCACCATTTAATCCCAATTTCCATTACAATACTTCCACTATAAACACAAGCTAATAAGCCATATACCATTTTATTGTACACATACATAAATAAAGATAGTTATTTCTATAACAAACAAGAGATTGCATCAGCATAATTAGAAGCACCAACATTGTTGAGGAACCAGTCTCTCTAACACGTACAGTTGTTTGTTGACTTAGCAAATTCTACGCATACCACTGTACGTAGTCTGTACACCATGTTGGAGTAACAACAACATAAAGACCCATTCAACCTTAATCTAGATGTTTAGTTCCTCTTGTGCTTTTGTATGACCTCATAAGTGTACTCTAAATTATCAAGACAAGCACAATTTTATTTTAAGTTGACAATTTTTTTTAAATTTTTTTAATAACTCGATATGCCAAGGTCATATTGGATCCAAAACTAATCCATCGAAAATCTGCATTGGCAATGAAGGGCGTATCTCCCAAAGCAAATTTTTGCATACACAAGGCTCGAACTCGACATCTTGCTTAAGCGATACAGTCCCAATCCACTCAAGTCAATGGGCAATGAATGACGCATCTCCCAAAGCAATTTTTTGCATACACAAAGCTCGAACCTGTCACCTTGCTTAAGCGACTACAGTCTCAATCCACTCAAGTCAACTGTTGTTAGTTAAGTTAAATTTTTAGTACTTGTGAAATTATTATGAGGCTTTTTTTTAAAACAAAAAAAGTATAACGATGCACAAAGAAGTTTTGTCTAAAGAGGTAATAATGTAAATTAGAAAGATAAAATAAATAATGACAAAAAAATTCAAGTGTGAAATTAGATGTGCAATATACTCATAAAATAAATACTTAAACTAGGAAGGACTAGGGGTGTTAATGAGCCAGGGTGGTTCGCGAACAGTTCGAGCTCGGTTCGGTCAAAATTTGATTCGAATAGGCTCGACTCGAGTTCGAGTTCGACTCGAATAATTTACAAACCAAGCCGAACACCTTTGAGTTCGGCTCGAAAAGCTCGCGAACATGCTCATGTTCTATTAACTTATAATACAAGTCCCATATAATACATGTCATTTGAAATTTATTGACCAGTACTGTATTTGTTTAGATTTTAAAATAAATTAAGTAAATATAGAGTCTATGACTATATTTCCGACAGACCTACCACATGCAATTAATGTGTCTCCTTTGAAAGGGGTATGAAATGAAGAAGTATTTATTTATTAGTATATATTTATTTTTATACATATATTTATTTATTAGTAAATATAGAAGTTATATAAAATATTAGTATAAGTTAAAGTGTGTCTGGATCAAACGTGACATATTTATTGGAACAGATGGAATACATTTTAAATTATAAATATATTTTTAAAATTATTTAAATATATAGATTAAATAATATATATATACGTAATTAAATATATATGCAATATATTAAATATAATTTCTTTTATAAATTATGTGAAAATAAAAATGATCATTAACATGAGACTGTTCGAGTTCGGCTCGATTTCGTCAAAGCTTGGTTAACGCTCGGCTCGAAGTAGCTCGGTCAACGCTCGGCTCGGTCAAAGTTCGGCCCAAATTCTTACGAGCTCAAACCGAGCTTACCAGTATTCGGTTTCAGTTTGGCTCGTTAACACCACACCCCTAGGAAGGACTTTGAAAATATAAATATTTCAGAGGAGGTGACTATCTCTCTCTCTCACACAATCTCGCAACTAATATTTTGAATTTGTGATGGAGAAAAAAACAGTCTGTCCGAAGAAGAAAACTTTGTTGATTGAACTTCCAAACCCAAATCGGAAACAAATGTAACTTTCAGACAGTACAGAAGCCAGTGAGTCTGACAAGAAATTTGGCACATGTAATGTAAAGAACAAAACAACAATTTTGAGACAGTTGCCGACGTACAAACAAGACAATTAGACGCTCCACAAATCACACAATGTCCGTCTCATGTCAACCTTTTTCTTTTTTTTCTGTCAACAATAAAATTAACAGAAGATGCAGATTCGTATGAGTTATTACAATACTTCGGAACGGTAGTGTAGACGGTAGATAGCTCATCAATCATCATTCAGCATCCGTCAACTGTAATTTCCAGCACTTGGGATCGTCCAACTCGGCCCGAAAAACTTTGTCCCTCCACTGGAAAGTGCAGCCACGGGCCTCCAAATGTTTGAACAGAAGCTGTGGCAATCGTGACTTGAACAACACCTGAAGCTTGACTTTAGTCAATCCACCGCACGCCAAGAGGGCAGCAGCCAGTCCATTTGGCGACAAACCCTCCACGTGGAGAACCGTAATGCTCTGTAGGCAGCTGATGCTCGCAAGGGATAACAGCCCTATGTCTGTCACCGACGTGTATGACAAATTTATCTGCATCATGTAATGAGAAAAAACGTTATTACTGCACATATATATATAAATTGTGATTTCTGCAAGAACCAGTGGAAGACTAATCTGCCATACCTGCTTGAGGTTCTGACAAAAGTGCGCTAGAGGAATCATTCCCGTATCATCGATATTGGCACACTTTTTTATGTCTAACTTGCCGAGCTGCTTGCATCCGACTGCAATAGCTGCTATCCCCAATGACGTAATCATGGGGCATCCACGACTTTCCAGAGTGTTGAGCTTCAAGCATTTCGACAGTGACATCAAAGAGTGGTCGGAGACCAGTTTACAATAAGCTATGTTGATCATTTCCAGACCGGGGCAACCGTGAGCGATGGTTGAAATACTTGCATCGGTAATCCCAGCAGATCTGAAAGAAAAACACTAGTCCATTCAGAGACTGAAACTCAGAAAAAGCGAAAATCATTTGTTGGCTATTTTAGTACTAGTATATTCTATTTCTACAGACAGCGTTCTGACCTATACAAGTCTATTTCTTTGAGTTTTGAACAGGCCATGCCGATGTGGACAAGCCCCTGGTCGGTAATGTTCAAGCAGATTCCCAGCTTTAAACTCAAGAGTTCAGAGCACCTGGAGATAGATTTCAGGCCTGCGCAAATAGAGAGATAATCAGCATTTCCAGAACAATCCTCAGTGTTTTCTGCGCAGCTGAACAAGCATATTTACCTTCATTGTCTACTTCATTGTCCGTGAGGTCGAGCTCCTCAAGAAATTCACATCTTTGCCCAATCAAAACAAATGCCTCAGCCAAAATTGAGGTGCACGACTCCATCTTGAGGGAGGTGAGGAAGGTACAAGAATTTGTAATGTGGGCAAGTGAGACATGAGTTATCTTCCGGCAGCAAGTGATGTCGAGTTTCCTCAAGTCTTTGTGCTTCGTGACGAGGGAGGAAAGTCCTTCATCAGTCACACCCATGCACTTGCTTAAGCTCACTTCACTCAGAGATACACACCAGTCTCCGATGGCTTTGAGTCCCGAACAGGTAACCTGGCAACCATCTAGTTTTATGGATTTTAACATGGAGAGCTTTTGCAAGCTATCCGCAAGAGCAAGATCAACCTGAAAAATCAGTAGACAGATGAGTTCAATTGGGCAAAATAGTTACACAATTAAACATTGATGAGGAGAAGATGCTGGAGATGAGACTCACCCGAGAGCCATATGATAATATGAGTTGGCGGAGGCGTCCTACTGCACTGGTTAGTGAAGACAAGCCAACGTGACTCACGTTCTGACAGCTCGACATATCTAGTGTCTGTTAAAACAAGAATCAGTTATTTACTACATCTCCAAGACTAACAGTCCAACACAAAAGATGTTCCAATAACATAATTAGAACTTTGATGCAATGGAAACATGACAAGTTTCGTCTCATAGTAAACAAAAGAACTTATATATCCCAACGTCGAATGGTGCTACAATAACATATTCCAAATTTTGTACCTCCAATGATTTGCATCCAAGCTTGAGAGCTGCAAGGCTATCATCATCAATACCAAAACATCCTTCTAGAACCAAATCTTCAAGATATTGAAGCTCCAAAATTTGGGATAAGCATTTGTTGGTGATCTGAACAACACAATTCAAATAAGGAAACATCATCAGTTTCTTTTTCCATTCCCAATAGCCATCAGAAATTTACATTTACCTGACCTTTTAAATCTAAATAATGCTTATACAGGAAACCATCTTCCAAACAAACCAATAGCGGAATGAGTTAAACAAACACATTTAGGGCTGTCTTTGTCGTGAAAAATTGAAGTTCCATGTTCAGAGCAACAGACAAATATAGGCATGCCCCTTCTTACCAGTCTGAGTGAACAAGAAACTACATCTAACTTCTAGCACAGTATGTCAGTTAGTAAACTGCATACTTCTCGATACAAATAAGATGCAGTCTCAACTGGGGATGACCATAAGCAAAATAACTCAAAAATCTATTTCTAGTTGACAAACAAGAAATGCCAGGCTTGAAGTATATGTTCCACAATTAATTACTAAAGCTTTGATCCAGATACTTAAGTCATAAAACTTCAACTTTTGCATCGCATACAACACAGAGATGCCAAAGGCCTTCATTAATTAGTCTCTCTTCTGTCTATTGTCATTAAATAAAACTCGTACTGCTAAACAACCGATCATGGATTTAACATCGATTTCTATGCCAAAAGTTCGACCAGGCATTGACCAACAAACAAAAACAAAAAAATCTCTTAAACTACCAAAAATATCTTTCATCGATTCACAGGATTATCAATTCTTATCTAAGGAGGAGAAAGAGACTTCTTACCGGCAGGTATGAGAGATCCAAACTGCGCATCTCCTTGCACTTAACAGCAACCAATCCGACCCCCAAATCACCAACGCCCAGACACCATTTCAAGCTAAGCAATTTCAGCTTCTTACACCCAACAGCAATACATCCTATCCCAATGTCGGTAATCGATTTACATCTCACCAGCCACAGCTTTTCCAAGTTCTTGGCCTCTGCTATGGTCGCCGCAGCCAAATCCCTAAGTTCCGTGGCATTCGACAGATCAAGCTCCACCAAATTCCCGCAATTCATGACCAAATTTGACAAGCCCGCATGGGAAAAGAATTTGGACCTGGAAAGATTAATCGACCTCAACATTTCGTTGCAGCCACTCGATATAACCCCCAGCGAAGCGTCGGTAATCCGCGGGCATAACGAGAGATCAAGAGTCGAGACATGAGGGTATCTGTTCAAAACCTTTTTCAAATGCTCCGAGCGGAGGGGCTTCAGGAACTTCCTGTGGCGAGACTCGTAACCATAGAACGATCTGCAAACGAGCGAGAAAGATTTCTTGTCCAGTGGATTCTCATCGAGGAAATCGAGGATTACGAAAACAATCTCCTCCGAGAGAAGGTCAAAACGGCTGAAATTGGGCTCCGCGGGGCACAGTTGTCGCTTCTTCATTGCGGTAAAAAGCTGAGTCTTCCCCCAATTTCAACTCAAGAACAGATCTTTGCAGCTGAACCCACAAAAATTCAAGGCTCAAAAACTTCTGGGTCTCAGCTCTTAACCCTAGTTTTCACAACCGATCGCAAAAATATCTAAACCCGACAGGTAAGGAGTTACAATTAATAACTCAACTAAACTGGGCAAAGCGTAGAGTAACACAAGTAGCTGTTTATATCCACACAATGACACAAACACACAAACACATAAAAATAAAGAATAAAATCAAATCAATTGAGGAAAGAAATCCTCCGAACAGAGAGAGAAATTGCAGGATTGCAAAAATTAGAAGTAACCGTTAACAGAAAAGCACTGGCGAGCAGTTGAGCAATTAAAGAAATGCAGGCGTACATTGAGGAAGATGAGAATCGCAATGTCAAGAATGCCCTTATCCCGTACCCCACCCTCTCTCTTCTACAATGTCAGATATCCCCTCAAAAAGCCACGCAAGGTTAGGGGCATGAAGGTAATTATAGAATACAGGGTTGACAGGAGGGGTACGGATTACGGAAAAGGACGGAAAAGGAAAGGGCAATTGACGAGGGCAAAATGGGAAATAGCGGAAATGAGGAAAAAAGAAAAGGGAGAGAGATCCCAACTAGGGAAGGTCAATAAGTAAGACTGGTGGATTCATTCGGTGGAGAAAATATTTGAGGAAGGACATATTCTCCAGTGCGGAAAGTACGACAAATTTTTTTATTGTTATTTTAATTTTCATAAAGGAAATTTTTTTTTGGATGATCAGTGACGCTCAAGCGTCGGCTAAGGGAAAAAAAATAATAACAATAAAAATAATAATAATAATAAAAGGAAGACAGAAACCAGCAAAGGAACCTAAAACAAACAGTAAGAACCCCGAAAGGAGTTACACCCTCGGAAGACAAACACCCATCATATCATTCGCCAGAAGCTGACGTAACTCATCTGGCGGAAAAGCCCATGTGGTGAAGAAGTCAAGAGCACTCGCCCCTCGCTTAGCCAATGCATCCTCAACAAAATTGCCCTCACGAAAGAGGTGGAACCAATGATATCCCGGATTCTGCTTCAATATGTCGCCAATATGTGTAAGCAACGGAAACAAGCGGATCTCTGAACTCGTGTCTTTTTGTATCAGGCGTAAAGCCTCAAGGGAGTCTGAATAACAACAGGCTTGTGTGACCCCCAGAGTTTGAAGTTTTTGCAATCCTCTCCAAATGCCATGCAACTCCGCAACTAAGATCGAAGAGACTCCAATAGAACCAGAGAACCCTTCAATCCATGAGCCATCACTACTACGCAAGACACCACCAAATCCAGAAATGCCCGGATTACCAAGCGAGCTCCCATCCGTATGAAGAACCACAGTTCCGTAGCGTTGAGGATGCCATTCCGCATATCTGACGGACACTGCCTTGGGCATGCGCAAGAAAACCTGATCAAACCCGACACCCACGTGAGAAGTATGCCGTACCACCGCCTGTGCACATGGGGCTTCTCCGCGAAAGCAAGCCTCATTACGCCCACGCCAAATACCCCAAAGTAGAGCCCATTGAGTACCTCCCCAGGCCTTTGTCAAAACTTTGAGGGAAGCTCCAACATTGGACTGGAAAGTGTGCTCATCGATGCTCAACGTGACACCCAGTGATGTCCAAGCAGTAGCGGCCCAAGAGCATGCAAAAAATAGATGGAAAATGGATTCCTCCGCGATGCCGCAAACCGAGCATGCAGCAGAGTCCGCCAAGTGCCGAGAGAACCGGAGCATGTTTGTGGGAAGCGAATTTTGGACTAAAAGCCATAGCAAAAAACGGATCTTTTCAGGCGCTCCAATCTTCCAGACCCAATTCTTGGAGTCGTCTCGAGTGATTCCAAGTTTTGTTATCACCCAGTCATAGCCACTTCTAGCTGTATAGGTTCCTTTAGACGAGCCCGTCCAGACTAGCGCGTCCGCCACTCCCTGATGTTGAACAAATGGACCAACCTCCCATGCTTCCATTTTGATGGCATCTGGAACTTGGGTATAGAGATTATCCCAATTCCATTTATTATCCGAGTAAATATCCTTCACCCGCATGTCCAATTCCGCAAAGTAGATGTAGGGAATTCGGGGACCAATAGAACCACCCTTGAGCCATGGTGCTTGCCATAAGCTACATTCTCCCGATCCCAAGCGAACACGAAATCCCTCAATCAGAATGGGAGCCACCCGAGTGAGAGCCCTGAAGGTAGGAGACGCACCCGGTCGCGAACGAAGTGCACCACGGCCACTGCCATACTTGGATATGAGTAATTGCACAGCCGGCTTAGGCGCCTGTTGCATGAGATCCGCAAATACTTTACCCAGGAGAACAACATTCATATTGCGGCAGGTGCGGATGCCCAGCCCACCCATGCTCTTCGGCAAGGCTACCCTGTTCCATCCGACAAGATGGATGCCATGACCCCGAGAATCCTTCCAAATAAACGCCCGAATAATACGATCAATTCTCTCACAAGTTGTGGAGGGCATCCGAAGGAGCTGCATGACATACGAAGGAATAGATGCCAACACAGAGCGAGCAAGCGTCATTCTACCCGCCTTATTAAGAAGGCCACGCTTCCACGATCCCATTTTAGACGACATGCGCTCCACAAGAAAATCCAAGTGATCCTGTCGAACAGCCCCTTGGACCAAGGGAAAGCCCAGATAACGTCCCAGCTGAGCAGTGAAGTTAATGTTTAATATAGAAGAAAGTTCTTGGATCACCTGAGGGGGAACGGCCGAAGAAGCCATAGTCACTGACTTCTGGACGTTAATGCGCAAGCCAGCGTGTAAGGCAAACTCAGATAGAACTTCATCAACACAGTGGGCACATTCAACTGAGGCTTCAGCAAAAAGGAGCAGGTCATCAGCAAACATAAGGTGAGACAGAGGAGCAGCACCTCGACTAATGATCACCGGCTTCCATGAACCGGCCGCCACCTTAGCAAGAATCGACCTGGAAAGTTTCTCCATGACAACAATGAAAAGATATGGGGATAGAGGATCCCCTTGTCTAATGCCTTTCGCGGGAGTGAAGGGTGGAAGAGATGAGCCATTCCATAAAAGAGAGTAAGTCGGCGAGCGCACACAAAACATGATGATAGTCACCAAGGATGTCGGGATATGCATCTCATTAAGGCACGCTTCGAGGAAGGCCCATGAGATGTTGTCATACGCCTTCTCCAAGTCCACCTTCAAGAGAAATTCCTTAGACCGCCGATGACGATTGCAAAAAGTAGAAACCACCTCTTGGAGTATTATAGCATTATTGGCAGTCCCACGGCCCGGAAGGAAAGCCGACTGATACGGACCAATGTAGTCACACAAAATAGGGCGAAGTCGATTGACAATAATCTTCGTCAAAATTTTGTAACTAACATTACATAAACTGATGGGACGAAATTGGTGGATTTCTCGAGGCACCTCAACTTTGGGGATGAGACATATAAGAGTAGAAGCAATGTTGGCATCAAAGGCTCCGGTCTGGAAAGCATGAGAAACGAACGAGAACACTGATCCATTTAGGGTTTGCCAATATTTTTTGTAGAATATAGCTGGAAAACCATCCGGCCCTGGTGCAGCGAAACTACTCAACTCTTTAACCGCTTTTTCCACTTCCATCATACTGGGTTCACCATCCAGGTTTGCATCAGTCTCAATGGCCGGGAGCGAGATCAAGGACAGCGCGGGAGAAGCAGGCGGACTGGAATGTGAGAACAACCAACTGAAATGAGACACAGCATGGTTTTGAATAGCAGCAGGATCAGACTCCCAGACCCCATTAATCTCCAATCCTTGGATGCGGCTGCGTTGGCGATGGATACGTGTTTTTGCATGGAAGTAGCCCGTGTTCCGGTCTCCCATACGAATGCTTCTTTCCCGAGATTTTTGGAACCACATGATTTCCTCTTGCTTGAGGACGTCATCTAGCTCCTTCATCAACTGAGCCTCCAAATTGCACCATATAGCCGAGTCGACCCTTGAAAGACAACGTCGGACTCCCTCCAAGCGTTTTAAGAGCCGTTTCTTCCGCCTAACAATATTACCAAAAGAATGGACATTGAAGAATTCCGATGACTGGCGTACCTGGGATAATTGAGCATGAAGGGAAAAATGATTCCAATTCCAGGCAGCATCTACCACAGCTTCATAGTGAGGATGAGTTGTCCATGCAAATTCCCATCGAAAGGGACGATTAATGCAAGGACTCAACCGAGGAGCACATCTAGCGAGAATGGAATTGTGATCCGAGCAACGACGGGGCTGGATTTCCACATGACTATTTGGGAAGGCAGAAAGCCACTCCCAGTTTGCAACTGCACGATCAAGACGCTTCCTGGCCAAAGGACCCCTCGAATTATTCTTTTGCCAAGTGAAGAGTTCCCCAATGGTGTGAACCGTAGATAGGCCACAATCCTGCAGCAAGTTGCGAAACTCCTCACAATGGCTCGCAGATGGAGCCATTCCAGTAGCTTCGAACATGTATTCGATAGCGTTCCAGTCACCGATGGCTAGCCAAGGTCCCCGAAGAGTGGCCGCCAACGATCGTAAATCATTCCAGTCCGCTTCCCGCGCGCCACGAGCGGGATTTGCATAGATGGCTGACATGTACCAAGAGGAGCCGGCATGATTGATAGCTAATGTAACCATGCGTGAATGTGAACTAACAACATTGTAAGAATAGGGAAGGCCGATGCGAGCGAGTACCCATAGACCACCAGCGCGGCCAATGCTTTCAATGACATGTACAGCGTAATAGCCTGCATGATAGAGGAGCACCTGCATCCGCTCAAATGCACCCTGCGGTTCCATCAACACAAAGAGAGACGGCTGATATGCCCTTAGCACATCCACAATGTGGCGTTTCGAGTTTCGTCCCATGGCGCCACGCACATTCCATGAGAGAATCGTCAAATCATGAAACACATTCATTGGGAACCCTTGGGAGGTTCAATACGCGGCTCACAGCCGCCTCTTTCTGTCTCCATGTGCTCAGACGCCCAGTCCAAGGCAAGGAAAGCATTGCTAGTAGGTGTGTGATCCTTGCTTGTGGATGGCTGAGAAGACCGGGGTCGCTTTCCCTTCAAACGAGGTGAAAGAGTCGTATCAGATGCATACAACGGATTGAGGACAGGGGGTGATACAACCACTAATTCTTTTCCTCGATCACGAGCGGGGTTCTCCACTGGTGGACGAGCTGCAGCTGTGGAGCTCGCCTGAGGGGGCCGATTCCCCTTAGGAACAGTGTTGGTAGGCTGAGGTTTTGTAGGGAGAGCTTTCTCAGTCGGCCTGGCCACATGTTTTCCTCTAAAATTGTGAGGCTTTGGTTTTCTGATCACCATGATCCAATCCCCGTGCGTCGAGGATGGAATATCTGTTACCATATCCACCGATTTCTGGCTGTCCCGGAGGTTCCCGTCAGAGGAGCCCGCATCTGGTTCTTGAATATGGACCCTGGAGCCTCCCCCCGTGTTAGCATCAGTACCGGATGGAGGTGGGCTGTTGTCAGCCGAGGCATGCTTCCCGGCCTCCGAAGGCCCTTGATCTACTCCTGTCCCGACCACATGAGTTGCATGGATTGTTCCAGCATGCAGACAAGGCCCTATCCCATGACGATATAATCCGCATGTAGTACATATATTATGAAGTCCCTCATATGCGATTAAATACCATTCACCATCCACGCGGATCTTACCAACTAAGGGTTTCATAAGATCGATTTCCACAGAAACTCTAGCGAATTGGCCTCGATTAAATTCCTTTGTGGTTGTATCCATCTTCACAAATTTTCCAATCATGTTAGCAATGATACCGAGCGAGTTCTCATTGTAATACAACGGATCCAAATCCAAGATCCTTGCCCAGACCGTAGACTTGGCGATTTGAATATGTGGCTTCAAGAAATCCCTCGACCATGGCACAACCGCCACATGATGATCAAAGATAGACCAAGGCCCATCGAAAAGCACTCTCTTTTTATCTTCTTCTAGTTCAAACTTTATAACAAGATGACCCTTCGCCGTGTCCGTGACCGCAACGTTACCTTTAGGTTTCCACATGTTCAAAAGTCGCTCCTTTAGAAAGGAAAAACCGATACTCCGACCCAGTACCTTGATTACCAGAGCGTCCTTAAAAGGTTCACATAATCGGTCCATAGCCGCCGGATGGAAGTCGACGGTTGGAAGCAACGGATTATCATCAAGCCAACTCGTGTCCACCAATTCAGAGAACGGGATGTCTGGATGCTCCACAGGATTATCCACATCATAGACATTGCAGGTAGCATCCCTGAATGACCTGTGGGGATCAGCGGACGGCGGGGAGCGATCCGGCGGTTCCGGCGTTGGGCGATCGGAGGCAGCCGTTGGGGGGTAGTTGGGAACGAGAGACATCCCTAAACCAGATCAAAAATCAGGAACGGAGGGTTTGACTTCTCCTGTGTAATTTACGCTTTCAATGTTGAAGACGCAGAGATCTGAAAAAAGATGTGATGAAAAATCTCCTCTTTCGTAACCAAAGGAGGGCGAGCACAGTGGAGAGAGCTGGAGGACGAGCAGACGTCGGGCAGAGGAAGACGGCAGACCGCAGACAGACGGGCGAAGACAGAAGAGCAGCGTCAGACGCAGAGGACCGGCGAGGCGGCGACGGAGAAGATGAGCGGCGCCGGAGTGTGAGTGAATGGCAAGGACTGGGAAATGGCCTGTGTTTCCCGATTGAACAAGAGTCACCGACGACGATTGCTGTGGCGGCGAAAGGTTCAGACTTCAGATCTGAAATCGAGATAAGCAGCGCAGCAGCATTTCTGGAGAATAGAGATTCAGACCAACAGAGCTGTTCAGCACAGCAGCGGCAGAAAATTGGAGCATACGGATTCGAGGTGGGCAGTGGCGGTGGTGGCCAACCCACTGATTCAGATTCGACGAAGGCACGCAGCGGACGGCCGAACGCAGAACAGGAGGACCATCATAAAGGAAATTAGAATCAAATTAAAATAAAAGTAGGGGCGGAAATATATAGGAAAGGAATTAAACTAGGAAGATGCTTCTTTTTCTATTTATTTCACATTATCCCATTTACATTTTTAACGATTAATATTTTAAATTATATTAAAATAAAAATTATAAAAATTTGATATTCTAAAATTATGCAATTATATGTATCTAATAAAATCTCACTTGACTATATTTAATTTTATATATCTGTATTAAAATTTGAATCAAAGTTACTTAATAAATAATAATTGCTATGTAAATATTACAATTATTTTTAAAACGAATATAAAAATAATAAAGAAATATTTATGGGGAGTGGGAAGGCCGAATGGGAGATAGGAAGGCCGTACTTATGACCGACCTGGTAAGAACAGGCCTGCCTTACCCTGATAAGAACGGAGGCCACGTCTGTTGATAAAACTACCCGCCTGTCACGCTCGTTTTTATCCTATTTTTGTAACCGCGGTATGTATGATGCAAATTTTATGATTTTACGGTGGGTGAAATCTTCATTGGCTAAGGACTTGTAGTGGTGAAAAAATAAAAAGTAAATCTTTTTGGATTTTGGTGCTGTGATGTACTCTGTGTGTGACGGGCGGGTGAAGAACTGAAGATAGAAATTCTGGGAGGTCAAAAAGGGGGAAATTAATGGTGAGGGAGGCGGAAACTCAAGCAGGCAATTACTGATACTTTTTGTGTCCCGTTCCCCTCGTGACTCGTGCCTTGTCCTTCACCCTTTCCATCTTTATTTTATTATTACACCATTATTCGTATTATATCTGGGAAAATTACAAAATTTTGGTTTAAAGTTTTGCAGTAGTCCCAGTTAAAGCCTAACTCTAATATAACCAAAGACAAATATCACCCCTACAAGATACTTCAAGAAAAATACAAAAAAAAAAAACCCATGTGGTCTTTCCTCAAAATTACTTTAAAAAATCCATCTTCCAATTATAAAAGCACCTACATTACATATCACAATATATTAAAATATATATATATTATGTATGTATATATGTGTGTAAAAAATAAATAAATATCAATATCTATTTTTTATCTTTAGCCAAAAATATCTATTTATTATCTTTAGTTAGTGGTACTACTCTAGTATTTAGTAGTGGTAAGAATTGACTTTTCCTTAGGTAGGGGTGGGAGTGGAAAAGAATTGGGGTGATTCCGTACTCCTTACAACGCGTTTGGACTACGGAACTTTTTATTCCACAAAATTTATTAAGACTACTAATCACACTTGTCCCATTTTTATTGCAACTTACTTTTCAATAGTTGGTAATTTGCAACCACTATGGTTTTTTTTTTTTGGTAATTATTAAAAAGGACCCAATTTCTTTATTAATCCCATGAATAACAAGAGAAGCAGCAGCATAAAGACCTTGGGAAGAGTCGTATCTGGGAAGGAAAGGAGGATGTCATGAATCATGTAGTATGTACTTGATTTAATATTTTATTACTCAATATTATTAAGTACAATAGGGTACAAATATCATTTAGGTGAGTCCATGATTGTATCAAGTGGGGAAAACTGAAAACAAATCGGCAAGGCTTATTTGGGGTAAATAAACTATTGGAATGACATACTATAAGAGTGTTAATTTATACTTAATCATAGTAGCACAGATTTGAAAATACAGAAGACCCGGCGGCTCCAGGGCAAGATTCTATGTATACTAATATATTCAATTAAATACTTATATATAATTTGATTAAATTATTACAATGTATAGTACTATTTCATAGCCTGTACTAGCAAAGAGCTTTCCAGTAATAAATTAGCTAAGGTTTGAATGGGCCGTACAGGCATTCCTTTTCCATATCTGATCTTTCAATGTTTTGAAAAACCAGAAAGGGACTACTCGGAGCTGTTTGTAATTATGGTATGAAGTATATGACAATAATAATACTATGACATATGGCTTTCTCATCACAATAAAACAACAGTAAAGTTGTGAGAATCTGCAACTTTTCTTCTAAAAAGAAATCCCTGAGGGAAAATTAATAGTACAAATTTTGCAACAAAACTTTTCAATTGAATAAACTCCAAGCTCAATTAAAAGCAGTTGTTACAACAAATATATGTCCCGAGCGAGGTAGGTAGGTAGGTAAGTAGGTTTTTATTCTAATCTCTAGTTGATCTTTGTGGAGCGATATTTGTCCTGAGGATTCAATGGCACAGAGATCACTGCAAAAGGATGCTCTCCAGCATGACATAGGATTCACCAACATGAATGGAGTTTTGGGCTTGCACATACAGATTATTCACACGAGCAATTTAGGGTACATTGAGGAACCTACAAAACAGAGTGGACATATGTTGATGGTATCAATTAAAAGGAAGAATAGAACAAAGAGTCTGGCCAATACAGGGATAAATACAGGTGCTAAATACGATGAATATAACATCATTTTGTATCAGCTTAGAAAGGGTGAATCACTTCAAGCCTTTCGGATGCAAAATTCTAATTTGTGTTTATATAGAAAATGATGCCCTGCAAATGGATGAAACATTTTAATTCAGTGGAACAAAGTAATAGTTGGTTCTTGCAGAATAGAGAGTCATGCTATGCGCAATAGTGGGTGGTTAGACCTCTATGTCATAAGCTTCATGTCCATCGTTGGACAAGACCTATACTCCATGACCTACCACACTTTGGCTAAGGATGAAAATGGTTACTTCTTGTAATGTCTCTAACATTTAAGGCGCCACAATCATCACACTTAAAACATTATGCTCACTCAAACAGAAAATTATGTTATACAGTGCCCCATTGATAACTATATAAGCATTTGTTGGTAATCAAGAAGAGAAAAGGGAAAGTAGGACAGGTGAAAAGATATCAATATTCGCAATCTTCCATTAGATAAATGAGGATTGATAAGGTACAGGGGTTCGAAGGAGGTTTTCAGCAACATGAATGCCTGAGCTACTACAGCATGACTGATACTGATTTCAATGACTCGCGTCAGTGGCTTAGTGCAACCTTGCCAACGTCATGGTGAAACCAGTCCCAAGCTTGAAGAAGGGGAGGGGTTGCATTATGCAAACAATGAACATAAAATTCTATGACACTCATGAAGGAGTCAATCACATAAAAATGTTGTGAGTGGCTTGGTAGCTTGTCTGCACAATGAAAATTATAAGCTAAAAAAACGAGTCCACATGACTCACTCTTGTTCATTTAAACACATAATAATGGCATAAAAAGCTCTTTCTCAGAAAATTTTGCTATTGGTGTAACAGTTTATATTTTATTTTACATAAGGCACTTTTTTATGGTTTCTACTTTCCACCTTCTTTTTCTCTAAAATCTCTTAGGAAAGATTTGGTAACTTAAGCATTCATGTCTCCGGATGGATTAAATACAGAATTCTCTCATTCATTCAATAATTCTCTATTATCAGTAGCAATGGAACATTGACGACGTATCTGTGGAATGCGGAGAAATAGCAATTTTACTCTACCAACTCTCAGCTATGATCAATAATAAGGGTACGATAAAATGAACAATGCAGGCATAAACAATAATCAATTAAATGATTATGGAATGATTGCTTATTTCAGAATCTAATGTAGATTCTAAATTAGAATAGGAACCCAAGTAATTAACAACACTTCTTAATAAACTAAACACACAAAGCACAAACCAAACAATCAGCAATAAAAGATCAAGAAATTCAGCTCACCTTCTATATGTGAACAAAAAAAAAAATCAAGAGTCACTAACATCATCTTCATCATCGTCATCACCACCATCTGAATCAGAATCCGAATCACTCGCATTGTAACCTACAAAAACCACAACAATCGAATCTCATATTCGCTTTGAAATAATAAATGATCGAGAACAAAGAACAAACCACACAGAGGAAGACGCGTTCACCAGGGCGTTTGCGGCGAACTTTCCAAGCTGAAGACCTCACTCTTGAAGCCTTTGCGATCCAAAATTTTCCCTATGTTTCCAAGCAAGTAAACAATCAATACCACAATAACAAAATCAAGCAACCGATTGACAGGAAATCTTCCAGCCATGAGACTTGAGGGAAAAGCAGAACCAAAGAGATATCGAAATGGACCTTGTCAGCGTCTTTGGGGACACCATAGCCGCAATAATACATCTGGCCCACAAGCACCTGCATGTTGACGTCACCAGCTTTGGCCTCCTTGAGCGTGTCCTGAAACCACCGCTCCGAGCAATCTAACACGATCTCCGACAAAGGCAGTCTCCCACTCCCCTGGTCCTCCGCCGCCATATCTCCGGAATTTTCGGTCACCGGCACCGGCTCCGTTTCCGTGGTCGCTTTACTCTTCTTAGACTGAGTAGTATCAGCGTCGTCGTTATCCTTGACGTCCCGCCGCCTTCTTCCCATAATTGAATCGCCAATCAAGTAGCAATTATACTTGCGCCCCTCCTCCAATTTGAAATTGGGGACTAAAATAATTGGGAGATTTTGGTAGGGTTTTCTGAAATAGGTATTGCTCTCCTGTTAGAGTTATGCTGGCGACTGGCTACTGGCGAGTGGCAACTGGCAAGGAGACCCGTGCGTCGTCGTATTGAAGTGAATTCACCAGTATTGATTTTCTTTTATGGGCCGGACTCAAATTTTATGTTGGGCCACAATTGGGCTTTAGAATAACAATACAAGCTACTTACTCTGTTCTATTTTAAATGCACAATTCCTGCATTTTACGCTATCCAAGACATATTTTTAAAGGTTAATAATTCAAATTGTACATAAATAAAATTATAAAAATTTGATATTCTAAAACTACATGATTAGACGAATCTAACAAGATCTCACTTGACTATGTTTTTTTTCTTATATAACTATATTAAAAAAATAAATCAAAGTTACTGAATGAATAGTCACTACTATGCAAATGGATCACTTATTTGAGAACGATGGTAGTATTAGGTTAGTGGGTGTTTGGATAAGATAATCAGTTTAACAGCTAAAAAATGGTGCTGCAAATCTGATTATTTGCATTTTGAAAACGCAATAATCAGATAATCAGTTTCATATCGCTTATCCAAACAGCTTTGTCTCTAGTAGCCACTACACTTCATTAATTAGAATAATTTGTTCAAATTATTTTATATCATTAATAAGTAATAAAATTTATATAAATGGAGAATTGCTAATAAGTGTGTGATATGTTGCACATTAGAGCTCCATTCAGTTTGATCACCCCAATTTATATCTACCAGACTCTCACTCTAATTTTTCAAATTAGCATCATAGTAAATTATTATACACATTTCCTTCTATAGAAGATAGAATGAAGCTGATAAAAAGGTTGTCGCCCTATAAATTTCTATATTATGACAGTTGTGCTTTCAGCCCCCTACACATTGGGAAAAGAACACAAAAGATTTGAAAATGTTCAAAACCAACATCACCTCTGTTTTCATATATAATTCAAGTTACTACATTTCACAACATTAAGAGGAAAAAAGAAAAGAAATATACAAGTGTACTTATCATACCCCTTAACTAACAATAAACCATAAAAGGGGATTTTTATTTCTATTGTTTCGTGGAAAAATAAAGTAATGGAAGGAAATGGGGACAAAAGATTAGCTCAATCTTGCAGAGGCTTCTAAATGGGGAGTCTTGGATGCTGCATCTGATTCCTGTATAATTGCGACAAGAGGTGCCTCAAGAACATAATCCTCTGTAAATCCCAAAACACCCCCAAAATGATCGGGCAGACACGTCGCAGCAGGGCAACAACGAATGGCACGACGGACAAGACATAGAGGAATGGCCTAATGGCATCAGGCAGCAAAAGGGAGACCAAGGAAGCCACGCAAAGGGACCAAAAGAGGAACACGAAATGGGCGAGGAATGAGGCATTAGGCGGCGCAGCAGCAGCTTGAAGAAGCCTTGTGGATTGGACAAGCAGCAAGAAAGAAATGGCTGCAGCATTGACAGTATTGGGGTGTGTATGGAATGGGGTTGTGGTGTTGGTACCTTGGAATTTGAGGAGCACCAAGTTGAGTAAGACGGCTATGAAGGCGAAGTCGTGGAGACGTATTGTTGGGTGGATGAGAACGAACTCCTCATAGCTTATGAACAATGATCTGATGATAGCAGAAAAGGGAACCCGCCTCGCCCCATTGCCGTTGTGATTGTCCATTGCTGGTGTAAAGATCTGAGCTTTTTTCTTCTTTTTCAGGGGGAAAAAAAAAGGATGATGAAAAGGGGACAGAGGAGAGACTAGTTTTGGGATGAATTTAAAGAGTGGTGTGGAGGGAGGGTGGAAATGAGTGTTTATAGTATAGGATAGGGGGTTGTTTAAGGAATGAAAAATTTTATTATTATTATTATATGGGTTGTTGACGTTTGGAAATTTGGATAAATTGATGTCATAGTAGTAGTAGTAGTACTTTTTAAAATGAGGGCTTCACATATAGTAAAAGGGTTCAAAGAGTTCAAGTAGTCCAAATGGTTCAGACAGATAGCCAAATAGGCCTTTCTTTTCCCAAGTACTGTCCTATACTACCATTTTAAGGATTTGCACTTTTGGTTTGATTTGGTCAGCCAAGTGAACAATGAAAGGGACTGCAATTGTCCAGTGATATTTAGGGATGGCAATGGGTCGGGTCTGGGTCGGTTCCGCCAAGACCCAAGACCCGACCCAGGGCTCGGGTTCGGTTCGGTTCCGGGTCTGACCCGGACCCATTGCCATTCTTAGGGATGGCAACGGGTCGGTTCTGGGTCCATTTTTGTAAGACCCAAGACCCGACCCAAGCTCGGGTCTTTCTCAGTTCTCGGTTCTGACCCGGACTCATTGCCATCCCTAGGACTGATATTTGCCATTCATAGACTTTCAAGATTTTTTCCCTAGTGTTCTCACAAATTTCTGGAAACCATCAGGAGGTTTTAACACTTTATTTGTCTCTTTTTATGTGATATTTTGAAAGATTATAGTAGTATATTATAGTATTAAAAAAACATTTCAAAAGAATAATAATATGTATACTATTCCTAATTACTTTTTTATATATCTTGAAATGTGTTTTTTTTTTAAATGAATAGAGTGAGTAATTAAAACTTTAGTTAAAGCTATGCTAGGTTGGAGGATTTTGAAGGGAAGTAAATAAACAAAATTCAAATTCTTAGGCAATTGGAGGTCTTGTCTCTTGAATATGGGCACTATTGTGACTTTTAAATTAACTTCTTATCAAAGGTCAATGTCTAGCAATCAAAACCCCAATCAGGTCCGCAAAACAAAATTAAGAAAGCCACGCAAGAAATTTAATAAATTTGCACCCAATGTTAATATAACTCACCCTAATAAAATGATGGCAATATTATATTTAAAAAAACAAATATATTTATACTTATTAATTTTTATTGACTTTTGTAAATTAAATGACTATTTATGTATATAATAATTATTATCTAGTAATAATTTAATACATCTTACTAGTACATAGTTTAATTTAATGGACCTCACTCTAAATGATTAATATAGTATTTTATTGAAATCAATTTGCAAATGTAAGGAAATAATTGCTCATCCAAAAAAAAATGTAAGGAAATAATTCAAAGTACTTGTACTGTTGTACATGATAGATTACTCTTGTACTAATGACATTACTTTACTCAATAAAAATGCAATATAATAATACTTATCTACTTAGTTATTTTTTTATTAACAAAAGATTCAGCGCCGAAATGCCAACACGGGGCACTGCACCATATCCCCTCCATGCAGCGGCGGTGGACACACTAAGAACGGCACGGCAATCCCACCGGCGATTACAGCCCCTGTTTTGGGGCTGCAAATCTAATTTCCAACATGGTCATAATAAAATCCAAATACGAAGGCACCAATACAAGACTCCGACAGGAGATCAAGCTTGGAGTCTCTATAATGCATTAACCCGCAGAGCCGTCTCGATCTTTTTGGGGGCCCGGAACAAATTTATTAATTGGGCCCCTTATATTTATAAAAATAAATAAATTAATTGATTAATATTAATTATTAAATTTAAAAACAACATAAATAAATCATACTAAACCTAGTATTATAACAAATTTATCTTTGAAAACAAATGCACTATTGAAATATCTTGGCAAATATTGTCCGCATTTTTTAAAGTACGTTCATCCATTAAATTTTCAAAAGAAAGTTTATCTAAAATGTTATTTTCAATTTTCATCAAAGCTAGTCAATTAAGTATTTCTTGTGGCATTGAATTGGCATTGAACTGCAAATAAAATTTATCAATAAGATGAAGAGTCAGAGTTGTTGGGATTTGAAAAAAAGATGAACCAAAATTGGGAAAATTGGAAAAAAAGTAGAATTAAAACTGAAAAAAATGAATTGAGATACAAAAAAATACTATTTAATCTTTTTTAAAAAAGTGTTGGCGGCCCCCAAAATTTGGGAGCCCTGAGAGAGCACGCCACTCGCTCCCCTCAAAGACGCCCCTGAACCCGAGTGTCCTTGTACTCCGCCGTGTATGTTGCCATAGCCCATTTCTTCTCCGCAAATGTAATCTCATCCTTCATCATCATCAATACATCGCGGCCTTTTGGCTGACCCAATTATATTATACTACCTCCGTTTTTTAAAAACGTTTGCATAGTAAACACTATTTATTGAGTAACTTTGATTCGATTTTTTAACACAGTTACATAAGATAAAACATAGTCAAATGAGATCTTGTTAGATTCATCTAATCACGTAGTTTTATAATATTAAAGTTTTATAATTTTTTATTTTTATAAAATTTGAGATATTGCTCTTTAAAAATATGTATTGGATTGCGTCAAAACAATGAATGTTAAATTTTTTTAAATACAGATGAAGTATATTTTTTCAACTAAAATTTATTCATTTATTAAAATAAAAACCATGTAAGCATTTGTTAATTTAGAATATACTAAAAGAAACTCTTAGAATAAATTGTTCATAATTATATACGTACTATGTTTTGTTTCAGATTCTTATGGATATTGGATTTTAAATTTACACTATAGAATATGATAAATCTCAACTGATATTACTAGATTTTGTAGTGGACGTTTTTATTAACTGAATTGATGATACTCTCGAGTCCCGTCATAACATAATTCAGCAAATTCAAACTTAAAAAACGTATCCCTCACGTTTGAATTTTTCACCTTGAAAAACTCATTATCAAGATCGAATGTGGGATGAGGACTCTGCCATGCCTTTGTCGGTTTATCCCATCGTCAAGAAGTTAAGAGGGTGATAACTGATGAGTAGCTATTGCATCCTCCCATCCCATGCTTGTTTTAGCTTGTTTTTTAACCACTTTCAGATAGCTAGAGGGGGATTGTATATGAAATAATAACAATACATTTCAGGTGTTAAAAAGTTGATAACTGCCCTGCTAGGCTGCTACCCAAATGGAAAAAAGGCCAAATATATCATTTTTGTTTAAAAAAAAGCCAAATCTATCCTTTTTCTATTTTATTACCGAATTTATCCTCTACATATGCTAATTATATCCGGAAATATCCTAAATTCACTAATCGTGGAATGCCTGCTGACGTGGCAATAAATTAACTTAAACCCTACACGCTGGATCGAATTTGAAGTGTGTCTCAATTAGGGCTGGGGAAAAATACTGAATATACTGCATACCACACATACCGTATCGAAAAAATACCGAAAATATCGAAATTTTCGGTATACCGTAATTTTCGGTATAGTATCATACCGTACCGTAAGATTTCGGTACGGTAACGGTATAAATTTTTTGATACCGCGGTATATCGCTACCGTACCGAACTTTGGTATATACCACGGTATCGGTATATACCGCGATACCGTTATATACCGTAATATCGGTATGTTGGTATATAGCGAAAGTTCGGTATGCCGGTATATACCGCAATACCGGTATGTCGGTATGTAGTGAATGTTCGGTATGTCGGTATATACCGCGATACGGTACGTCGGTATGTACTGAATGTTCGGTATAGCGGTATATACCGAACTTACCGGAATGTCGGTATGGAAACGGTATGAAATATTTCATACCGAAACTTTCGGTATACCGAAGATCGGTATACCGAAATGTTCGGTACGGCAACGGTATGAAATTTTTCATACCGTAAAGTTCGGTAAGGTATACGGTACGGAGAATTTTTTTCGGTATGATACCGTACCGAAAATTACGGTATACCGAAAATTTTGATATTTCTTTTTTCGATACGGTATGTGCGGTATGCGGTATACTCGGTATTTTTCCCCAGCCCTAATTGAGAGACACTTCAAATCCCATCCAGCGTGTAGGGTTTAAGTTAATTTATTGCCACGTCAGCAGCCATTCCACGATTAGTGCATTTAGGATATTTCCGGATATAATTAACATATGTAGAGGATAAATTCGGTAATAAAATAAAAAAAAAAGGATAGATTTGACATTTTTTTGAAACATAAGGGATATATTTGGCCTTTTTTCCCTACCCAAATTATATCTACAATTCTACGTGCTACGCATAAACATTGCTTTGCTCCAATTATTTGCTTCAGTATCCAATCTCCGTCACAACATTTCTTCAAGAAAGTAGAGTTAATCACATAATCGAAACTACAAAAATCTGGAAATGTGCACGCAACAAGAATCAATGAAATTAATTTTCTTTTGATCTGTTCAAGAATACATCATTTTAAGAGATATATATATGGGGATAAACAAAGGGAAAATGAAAGTATACACCAAAAAGAAAATTGAACGCACTAGGTTTGTACACGTATAATTTGTCACACCACCTCAACATATTTAACATATACTTACTAGTACTATATACCTTCGAGCATTTACACACAATTTAAATCATATATAGCTTCCACAAGCTTTGCCCCAGCTTTCAACCAAACATATACAGGTTCACATGTTATGTTCGCCTCGGGACTGCCAATGGTCGTCCCCATAACCAAAAGATGGTATGAATCCATGATTTTGATGAAGCATAGAACACCTACGACAGCTCAATTTTGTACCAAGATAGATTTTCTACAGTTTCGGAGTGAAACCTAGATGACATCCTATGAATCACTCCAACTATCATTATCATCTTCATCGTCACTTCCAGCCATGGCCTGCAATTTCCATTGGTTCTATTAATAAATTATACTATATCATTAAAAAAAAAAAAAAAAAAAAAACTATGTCATGAAAGCTCGCCAGGAAAGGGAAAGCGACCTGGCGAATTGCTATGGCTTTCTCCACAATTGCAGCAACTTTAAGATTGGCTGTTGGTCGCTGACTGGGAATGCTAGGTCTTATTGATGGTGTTGCACGTTTCAGGTTGAATGACTGACCAAGTTGAAATGATTGTGAGTTCATTTGCTGCTAAAAATAGTGTGTGCATTATAATCCGTAACTGATCAGTCTTACCTTGGTCCTAATTTGCTCCAGGAAAGAGTCTCTCTCATCTAGCTTTGGTACTTCAGGGATAACCCGTTCTGTTACTTTCTTCAACTGCAAAATGGTATAATTTGTGAGTTACTGCAGTAAGAAGAATATTAGTCATGCTCTTGCATAAAGGAATCAACCAAAGAGACTTACTTTACTCTTATCAAGAACAGATACATCTTCGACAAGAGGATTGCGAGGAAGAGGCTGTTTCACTGTATGACTGCCTTCATTTTCCTTCGGTTGAGACGTTGATTCACCCACTGGAGCTGGCATAATAATAATTTGCTGCTGCTTTCTTTCCATCTTTTGTGGAAGGTTTATAGTCTCAGGTTTATCTTCTCTGTTTATTTGTTTCAAGAGCAACTCTCCATCTACCTTCTCTACTGGCGGACTCACTTGCTCTGTAACTTCTCTTGGCTGCAGAGTGGTGAAACAGTGTGAATTAAGCACTCAAGGAAATCTATATTGGTTATTATGAGTTGTGAACCATTGATACTTACTTGGCAATCAAAAGCAACAGCATCTTCAACAGGAGAATTGAAAGGACGTGGTAGTTTTTCTGCATGACTCTCGTATGCAAATCCATCTTCCTCTAATGGTGGCACAGAACTCTCTGGAGTTGGCATCACAACAGGCTGTTGTTGCATGTTGTTCGTCTTTGTTGGACGGCCAATTGTCTCGTCCAAATCATCAGCTCTTATTTGCTCCATGTCATGTACAACTACTTCTTCCTCTGTTGGTGGCATAGATTCCTTCTCTAGAGTTGGTGTCACAACATCAGCTCTTATTTGCTCCATGTCATGTACAACTACTTCTTCCTCTGTTGGTGGCATAGATTCCTTCTCTAGAGTTGGTGTCACAACAGGCTGATGCCGCATGCTGTTTAGCTTTGGTGGATAGTCAATTGTCTTGTTCACACCATCAGTTCTTAATTGTTCCGTGTCATGTACTACTACATCTTCCTCTATTGGCAGCATAGATTCCCTCTCTGGAGTTGGTGTCACAACTGGCTGACGTTGTACGCTGTTTATTATTGGTGGAAGATCAGTTATCTTTTTTGCATCATCAGTTCGGTCTGTGAGAAACTCCTTTTTGTCTAACTGTTGTACTTGAAACAAACCCGGTTCTGCAACATTCCTTGGCTGCACAATGCAATAAAATTGTCAGCAATCACACCACAGGTCCGGAATATTAAAGCTATTTTTAAAGTCGGGAAACAATGATACTCACTGGACTCGTATCAAGCGTAGCATCTTCAAAAAGCATTGGGCCTGGTTCGGGCAGTTTCCCATTATGACTCCCATGTGCAACTCCATCTTCAGCTGGTTGCATACATTCATTTGATAGAGTCATAACACACTGCTGTTGCTTGTCTTCCATCTTTGGTAGAAGGTCAATTGTCTCATGCATCTCCTTGAACCTTATTTCCTCCAAGAGTGCATCTAAAAATCTCTCATTAACCTCCTGGACTCGAGGCTCAACCTGTTCTGTAACTTCCCTTGGCTGCAAAATCGTAAACAAATTGTCAAAAAAAACCATCTATAGCAATATTAATTGTGCTTCCGTTAAGGTGAGGAACAGAGAATACTTACTTGGCTCGTATCAAGAACATCAACATCTTCGACAAGAGGATTATAAGGATGGGGCAGTTCCTGTGTACAACTCCCATGTTCAACTCCATCCTCCTTTGCTGCTGGCGTAGATTCACTCTCAGGAGTTGTCATAGCAAGCTCAGGCTGATTGCTTTCTATCTCCGTTGGAAGGTCAACTGTTCCATGATCATCTTTGGATTCCAAACTAGTACAGCTATTTTCAACCCCTTCAGTCGCAGTTTGAACCAAAGAATCCGTCTTTCCAAGAGAACTAACATCACTATTGGTTGTAACCAGTACAGATGAGTCATCATTTGATGCCATCAATGAAGTAGAACCAACACCATCAGTTGATGTGGTTAACAGGGACCCTGCTTCTGGTAATGTCTCAAGTTTCCTCAACTCATTCTCAGTATACGATAAGGTACGATTTCCCATCCTCCACAGCATTGGAGGAAGAGGTGGCAATTGAGTTTGGTCAGACAGATTTATCTGATTTGTTTCAGATGAAGGGCTGATTAGAGTGAATTTGGAACCCAAGGAATCAATGGGGAGCCCAGAAAGATCAGTTTCACAGTCGACTTGCCTTTGAGTCTGTGAAACAGACTGGGAATTAGAGCAGCCAACAAGTGAAGATGTGAAGGCAGGATCACTGGCATCTTTGTGATCTACTATATCATGATCTAACTTTTGTGGCTGATTGATTATAGACAAAGTAGAGATCCTTGGACTCATAACAGAATGCGGCAACTCTTGATCAAGTTGCTTGTCTGTTAATGCAACATTTTCTTGTGCTTTTGATTCTTTAGTATCATAATCGACATGTAAAATCATAGCATCTAGAGCACCGGATCTGTCTTCGTCTGAACCAGATTCATCAAACTTTACATGAGCTTCATTTAGTGACTTAAGATCTGCACAGTCAGAGACATCCGTAACTTCCTGATCCACAGACCTTTCGCGCATGATAATTCCATCCATTTCTGAAGGATCTGATGTTCCTGCCGGCTTTTCAAAGTGTTCAGGCATATGATGGGAACTTTCCATAGCTTTTGTTTCACTGTGGGAAACATGACCGGTTATTCCTATTCCAATCAACCCTAGAACTTCACAAGATTCAGAATATCCTTGTGAAAGACTTTCATGCACTTCTTTAGGTTCAAGCATAGCATGTTCCCTTTCCACATCAAGACCTAGCTTCTGCAAGCAATCAGGGGATTTTTCTGGGTGTAAGATCAAATTTTCTGAGCTTATATGGTTCTTGGTGGAGTTAATGAAGTTTTTCTCTTCAGCTTCTGCAATTCCAGCAGTGGGCAAAGATTTTTGGCTTAGGTCCTCGCCAAGAGAAGGCACCACCACACCCAAAATATTATTGGGAGAATCAACTGGAATATTTGAATCCTCATCATCAAGTTTGTAAATAATATCGTCTTTAGATGGAACCACTGGAAAGATATGGTTTCCAGGTTGTGCTACAACAGCATTGCCAGGTGGTGAGCTTTCCTGTACCTTTGAAAACTCATCATCTGATTTACCTGGAATTAGGTCTTCAGAAGACCCCAACTGCCTGGAACCAATTGTACGCCGAGATTTAACATGTAACTTACCTGACCTGGAAGCTCTGTTCACCCGTAGACTCCTATCCTTGCAATAAGATTTATCCACATGATGTAATTCAGATTCAGATATGCTGGGTTGGTAATGTGAATCTATGACCATGGTTGCCTCCTTTTCGTTGTCATCCAAGGAAGAAGCAGTTTCATCCAACCCAGACTGCTTTAACATATATTTTGTCACAACCCCTGGATCGGAATACAATGAAGAAGACATGGACTCATTTCTGCTCAACCTAGAAGCCGGCATGTCAAAATCAGATGTGTGGCTATTGTTTGAATCTGTTCTAGTGTATGTACTATAGCAAACCACAGGTTGGGAATGCTGATCCACAGAAATACCTTTACCAGCCCTTTTCTGGAAAGAAGATGTTCTGCCTATCTCAATTTCAGGATTACCAGCAGATGCAAAACCTTTTGCAGAGTTTTCTAGGTGTGGATTTTCAACTGAAGTACCAGCAGAGTCAGAAGAATAGAAACTAGAAATTTCTTTTCTCTCATCGGATATCAGATAGTCTCCAGTAGATCGAGAATCTGACAACCTATAGTTAATATGCTCTTTATTTGCATCAGAAATCAGATGTGGACTTTTTCCAAGTGGAGAAGCAAAATCATTCTTCATTCTGAATTTGGGCTCAGTATCCGTATCAGAGTCTATAACTAAGGGAGCATCCACAAAATCTTCTGCATCACTGGAAATGCCATCAGATTCATAGCCTGTTAATCTGTGATTTGTAGGGCATTCCGCATCCACAGCTATAACTTTTTCACCAGTCACCTTATCGTGCGTGGATGCTGGAATGCTATTTCTTGCAAACCCATGATATGTATTGGTTGTTGTGCTAAAACTATCATCTGCAGGAACCTTAGCGGGATCATCTATGGAAGAATTTAGCATAATTTCCCCTCTATCTGGAGATGGAGGACTTCTTTTTCTTCCCACACCTTCTCTGCCAGTACTCAAAGATCTGACTTCAAGCACTTCATGACTAGATTCATTCTCATCACTTCTAGACAAAACCATAGGTAGAAATGCATTGTCATGGGCTTCATCGACCAATTTATGATCTGGGGAAGAAGACATAAACAATTTCTCCATGTAGCTTTTCCCTGTTTTTGAATCAAATGGAAATCCATTCAGCTTCCTCTTTAATTTCACACGACGAGAAGGGTTGCTAACACCAAGTTCAGCCCGCTCTTCTGAAAAAAGCTCATGTAGTCTGTAATAGACAAATATAACAAATTACTCTTTCATCCTCCAAATAAATGAAAAGAAAAATGTATAGCAAAACAAATATGAGAGATGTCTCACTTGGTGCCTGAAGAAGCCATAATTTCAGGGGTTTCTCCATTTCTCCAGCGTGACCCTTTTTTCTGTAGGTGCACGATCAAAAGGGGGAAACAAAAGCCAGCATGAATACATAAATTGGAAGCGCAAGTGATTACCAAAGAGCTAAATAAGCCAATAATGATTGAGAAATTGAAACAGGGAGCAGAAAAGAAGATTCTCAGTGCTTCTAAGAATTATGAATATTCTGAATACAAGTAATAATGCATACCAATTTGTAAGCAAAGATAATAAAATTATTATAATATATTATATATCAATAAAAAAAAAATTGATTGAATTGACACAGAATTATTATGGTTGGTTTGAGTAGTTAATGTTCCAATTTTTTGTCCTAAAAGGTAATAAATTCGAATCCTGGGTGGAAATATTACTAATAAATTTCAATCATTTTAATTTAAAGTGGTAGCATTGTAATTTCACACTATTGCTTTAATGTATAGTATGGTTTCATCTATTTTTCACTTCCTGGGGAAGAATCATCTACTTATCATGCAACTGAGGCCTCAAAAACAACAGTCAGACACATTGGACATTAGTATCAGACGATGCCCACAGCAGAAATGATGAAAGTTCACAAAAGAAGGATAATTATCATTTATCAGCTCGTGTATCCAAAGAGTCGGGAAAAAAATATTCAGACAGTATAAGTAAAAAGATGCAGTAGCCTCACGCTTAATATTTATACGAGACAAAGACATGTTTAAGTTTTGTTACAAAATACTACTTCCTCCGTCCCATTCCAAATGTCCTACTTACTATTTTTGGATGTCCCATTACAAATGTCTTCTTTCTATAAATAGAAATAATTTTCCCCTCCAACAACTATGTGGACCCCACCATATACTCACAAACCAACTCTACCTTAATTCCCGTGCCCAACAGTAACCAGACACTTGGAGTGGGACGGAGGGAGTACAAAATATTCACTGCAAATAAATAATGGACTTCCATTCCCTTGCTTCACTGAAAAGATTACATGATAACCAAAGATAATACCTTAGGTTTCAGAATCTTCTTTTCCCATTGGACATCAGAGCTAGTCATTCTAGATGTTTCTACTTTGAAAAATGAAGGATCAGTGAAACGTTTGAGACAAGCTCCAGCACCCGCAACATCAAACCTAAATTAAAGACGCTATATGAGATGCATATAAGGAGGAAGATTGCCCAGTCAACCAAAATATGAATGACAGATCATACTTGTCAAGAAGGAATAGGCGAGGAGGAGGCCTGCATTCTTCATAAGAATCCATTATAAATCGAGGTAGATCTCCCTGTGTGACAAGGTTCTCATCTATTCTTAGATTAGAACGCCAATCCATACCTGCAGCATCATATTTAAACAATGTCACAAGTAAAATCTAACAAGCCTCATATATATGTGACCAAAGATGCATCAAACCGAAGAACCCGTCTTTCTTAATGAAGAAAAGCCCCAATTATTGTTACATAATGTAATCAAACGACAACAGGGTCTAACCATTGTCGTAAAAAAATGAGGAATGATCTGTCTGGGAGAGAAATGCCCTCTCAATGGAAGGAACCTCTGTCTCGAGCTGTTGAACACGAACCGTTAGGCTATGCCCTCTTGCAGCAGTTGCCATTATATCTTCATGTAAATTATGAAATATCTCTGCAGCAAACCTTCAGTAATTTCAAGAAAGAAAGCAGCAATGAGGCTCTTAAATGGAAGTCAAATAAATTCATCAACAGAATTTAAGGGAGAATTAGTCATAAAGATCACTAAGAATTTTTTTTTTCTTTTCCAGTTATTGGGAAACAGAAGTTACCACTAAGTGGAAAACTTCTGAAGGCACCAGCCAGGCATAGACACAAGAGAAACATAGAACCTTCAAAAACGCTCTCCTATTTAATCAAAATTATGGAATAATAAATAGCCAAATATAGCATTCAGGAATCAGGAATGACAAGAAAAGCAGAACCACAAAACCCTAGTAAGTTCATTTGCATTAACTTATAACGATAGAACTAAGATAAAAACTTGGATCGGTATGATGTACAAAGAAAAATCGTTCAATGAAAAACATATGCATCTAATGAAAGTAGAAGAGACCTTGATAAATATGCAAAGAAATGGAATATAGCCAACAATGGATAAAAACCTAAACAACAAATTCTCATGTTTCAGCCCAGATACAGCATTATGTCCAAAATGAAACTGCTTTTATTCATCAATTATAAGAGATATCCAGGTGATGCATAGCTTTCTTTATCTTCCCTCCATTGTAGTCAACTACATCAAATTCATAGCTAGAAACAGAAGGATAACTGAGTCATTTGATACTTAGAAAGTTGAATACAAGTTATAGCCTGTAGTAGCTTTGATTCTCAAACAACAAAAATGCACATAAATTACGGAATAGTGATACAGTTCCTAAGGAGTGGTTCTCAATCTAAATGTTCACTCACTGGCCCCTATATAAGGTAAGCCAGAGATGGGGTATAAAATATGATGATTGAATTGCTGTTGCATAAGTGCTCGACCTATTTTAAATAGTTACAGAAGAGTTTGTACTTCCTAATTTACAACCACAAAACGATAAAAGCCAATAAAATGAAGTTCAGACAAATAACTGTGGGGGGCGTCTGTGTGTCAACCTATCAGTCATCCCAATATATAATCCAGAATTCAAAACAACCTAAACACCAAAGTAGAAGCATCGGAGAACCAAATTGAATGCTTGAAAACTGACTACACAAAAAAAGTTGAAATTAAAAACCACCAAACAAATTATTTCAGAATTTCCCAATAGAACACTTTGTTCCCACATATCATTCAATCACGAAAACATAAAGACTTTCCATAAAAGAATTGACAACAAAACAAATAAGAATTTCTCTCAGAACAAGCACTCACTCCGCGAGGTCGCCAAGCTGGCGAAGTACTCCAACTAAGCCAGCCATCGCCACGCCTTCGAGCAAAGCCTCTGGATCATTCTTATCAGCAGCCCGATACAATTCTGGATCGGCTAAACTAAACTCGTTTCTTATCTCGTATCTAGTCATCGGCATTTTTCCACTCCGCAAAAATGAACCCTAACCGAATTTCATCAATTTACACTGCAGCCGCCCCAACAATCGTGCCACAGAAACTAGCTTAAGGGCAAAACCCTTGCCGAACCTGACAATCCAGGTCGACAGGATTGCGCAAAAGGATTGCACAACACGGATCTATAATTCAGATAATTCCTTACAACTGTGTTGTTCAGTCTGCGAGAAACAGAAACTGGAGATGGCCGCTGCGGCGACGGGGAGACAGAAGCGCCGGTACTGGTTAAATGTTTCTTTTACCGGCAAATGAGCAACAGTGCAGAATTCAGTATCAACAGAAATCGTGAACTGAAAATTCAAAATTGTTGGATGATGACAAAAGGGGTTTGGAATGGCGAACAGGGGAAAGGGTGTGGGGAGGGGGTGAAAGATGACAGTGTGAACCAACAGGCAATTGGCAAAGGCAAAGGTTTTCAGGAACAGCGCGCTTGGGAAGGTGGGGAAATTGTAAATATTAATAAATTCTCCAATATTATTGTATTAGAGAAAATTGGTAAATCTTAGTATTCTCCAAAAAGTGTTAGTTACTACTAAAAAATAAATAAATAAATAAATAAGTAAAATAGTTATAACTTATTTTTAGTTCTTTTAATATATGTACATTGACATAGCATGAAGTAAATTAGTAGTACATTTTAAATAAATTTATAAAAGATATCCATTGAAAACAATATGATTAAAAGAATTAATTTTAGTTTTAATCTTTTTATCACTAGTTGGGCATCCCTGTATTAAAATGTAAGAATTGTGGCCCATAATTTAAAATATAATAAAATTAATTAAAAAATAGTACTCGACTCGACTACTCGACGAGTATTATATGTCTCTGCTCGAGCTCAAGCTCGAGTAACGATTTTAATACTCGACTCGACTCGAATTTTTCGAGCACGAGTCGAACTTTTTTCGAGTCTAGTGCCGAGTCGAGTTCGAGTAGAGTAGGCTCTACTCGTTAATCATCCATACTCTAGTATAAAGGATGCAATTCGACTAAACCAAATTAGTTGGGGCCATATTTATCAAAATTGTGATTCTGATTGTACGAAGCGCACGATCCTACGATCTCAATTATATAAAATGATCTGGATCACCATAGAATCTTAAATTTGGTTGGATCGAGATGAGATCGGTAGGATCGGGTATAAGGATCGTATGATCGCCGAGCCATCCGTTCCTATTCTCTTATCTTTTTTTTTTTGTTTCATTACAAATTGCAGGTTCAAAGTCCATAGAGGCACTTCGGCACTTCCAACTCTCATTCACAGTGTATGAAATGAATGAATTATTTGAATTTGCTTATTGGGTTATCAAGATATTACATTATTACTCGTTCATTTTTATAGGGAATGTTATTTTTGTCAATTTTGTTTAATGAGTCGTTGCATATATTGAATTCAGAACGGTTGAGTTCTATGTCAGTGTTTAATTTCTATTGGATCATGAATAAAGATGCTTTGAAGGAATAATGAGTTTCTAGTTAAGAATAATTTGGTAAATTAACTACGAAATTCTTGTTCAAAATGGATCTAGAATAGATATTTTCAATTCTACCAAGTATCGATTTATTTTTTTAAAAAAAACATAAATAACAATTTCATATGATCTTAGAATTTCAGTTTCATTATACGATTCCGATCTTACAAAGATAAATATGATCCCATATTGATAACCTTGGTTGGGGCTTTAATTAGCTCATACTTCGTATTTGATAGATTTTTTCTAGCTATTTTTAATAATAAAATATAAAACATCGTTTCTAAATAAATTCAAATTTATTACATTTTTTTGGGTAAACATTAAACACTCGTCTTTTTTTTTTAAAAGGAAAATGTAGCAAAATTACCCTATTGTTGAAATACAATAAATCCCCAAAAAAAAGTTCTTTGAATTTAGTATTTTATAATATGGAATAGATATTTTGTTTTATGTTTCCATTCCCCATCATATACATAAATGTTCATTAATTGGACCAATATCCTAACGCTCTTGCGGTAGCTGTGAGCTGTAGCTGCAAGCTGGAGATATAGGAAACTGAAACCAGTTTTATCAACACATATTTACTGCCACCGTTGGAATATTCTAAGCTTAAACATTGTCTGTAGTGACTAGTGACATGACAAATAAAAATAACTTAAATCTACTAAATACTAATTTTTATAATTGCTAAATTTTAAACTATGAATGCTACTATCTCCCAACCATTTACTTTTCCAAACTCTAACTTCTAAATTTTAATTTTAAGCTCTAACATCAAATATCATTATTTAAAATTATCTCAATTTAAATTTATTTTGTACTTTTAATTCCAAACTCCAAATCCTAAACTCCAAAACCCACCATCCTAGATCCGATTTGGGAATGAAAAGAACGATATTTTCTTCACTAGTTTCAGAGTTTGGTTATCGGATTCGGGTTAGTGGATTTTAGGTTTCCAAAATGGATTGTGGGTCATTATATTTACTAATTATTAAAAAATAGTAAATTGTTTTACTTTTTTTTAGCACTACGAAGGTGAAAATTATGAATGGACCAAATATGAAAAAAATATTTTTTTTTGTGAATAACCGGTATCTCCAGGTCACATTAGACGTAAAACTAATCCATCGAAGATCTGCATAGGCAATGAAGGGCACCTCTCTCAAAGCAGTTTTATGTATACACAAGGCTCGAACTCGGAATTTTGCTTAAGCGACTAGAGCTCCAATCCACTAAAGCCAACTGCTGTGTCTGAGTAAGCTACAGAAAAATAGATTATCTGATTATTACATTTTTAAAACGCAAATAATCAGTTTAACTGCTAAAAAATTGTGTTGCAAACCTGATTATTTGCTTTTTAAAAACTCAATAATCAGATAATCTATTTCACATTGCACGTCGAAACATATATGGAAAAATAAATATTGTTAGACTCTTTTAACAATGTAATTTTAAAATATTAATTTTTTATAATTTCATATACACATTTAAATGATTAATCATTAAAACTGTAAATCGAATTGCGTGAAAATAGAATTCATGCAACATTAAAAAACCAAAAGTAGTAAAAATAAAAAATTAGGGGTTGCGCACGCTTAAACACCCACTCCCACCGAACTTAACTATCTTTTTAAGTCTTTAATTTAATGTCAACGACAGTGACTTAATTGCTATTTTTAATTTATTTTTTTGGTATTGGGATTAGGGGTGGGAATATGTCAGACTATCCTATTACGGCCTAGCCTATTACAGGCCAGACCGATCATTTTTTTTATAAAGAGGCTAGGCTCAGGCCATTTTAAAAGTCTATTTAGCTAAATAGGCTCGGGCCAGGCTTCATAAAAACCTTTTAGGCGTACATGCCGACCTATGAATTATTATTAGTATGCATATTGCATAGGAATATCTTGTTTATTACTATTTTATGTAGAAATAATTATTAATTTGATTTTACACAAGACTTTTAAAATATTTATAAGCAGGCAGGTAAATATGTTATATCCGACCATTTATAAAAAAAACCTTTTAATTTGATTTTGAAATAGACTTAGAGGGTGTTTGGATGTGCGTTTTGAAAAGTGCTGCAGCGTTTAGAAAACGGATAATCAGATAATTGCTGTAACAAAACGTGCTGTAGAAAATTAAGTGTTTGGATGGGTTTATGCTGTTTCAAATCGCAATAATCTGATAATCATTAAAAAGTGTTTGGATTTGCGTTTTTCATTACTCAAAAAGCAACAATATAGTAAAATCTATTTTTAGCTAAACGCAATTTTCTTGCAGCACCAAATTGTAGCTGCAAGAAAATAGCGTTTTCATTCCCTCAAAACGCAAATAATAGATTATTAGAAGTTAGTACACAAACAGAATTAACTGATTATTTGCGTTTTGGAAACGCAATAATCAGATAATCTGTCCCAAAACGCACAAACAAACACCCTCTTATCAGACTTGTAAAAGACTTAAAGTGTGACCTATTTATTTAAATAGTCTGGGCTTAGGCCCATAATGGAGGACTAGCAAAGGTAAGGCTATGCCCAGGCCTTGAAAAATTGAAGTAAGCTTAGCTGCCAAGGCCAAGGCAAATCTCGGCCTAGCCTAGTCTATTTACACCCTAAATTGGGATTCAAGTATCCGAAATAACTTATGTTAAGGGAAAACAATCTCCCTTCTTTCATGGGAAATAATAAGCTTGGATTGAATTAGCATGCGCTGCCCACAACATTATAATCATGAATTTTGTTGAAATCTCTTGATTGTATTTATTTATTTAATTAATTAATTAATAAATGATGACAACAACTTGCAGGCCTGAGTTATTCAAAGAACCCATTTATTTAAAGTTGAAGTTTTCCCGTGACTGTTGTTGCTTCCAAGCGATGACTGTTGTTTTCATTTTTCTATTCATTGGTGATTATTTAAAAAACCTGTTTGGGCCAAAGGCCCAATTTTCATCATGAATAGAAAGTAGAAACTGACACATTTGGGCCCAGATACCTTTTTTTAATTTTTTTTTAATTTTTTTTTTTAATTATTATGGGTGTATTGGCACTTGTTTTTCATCATTCATTCAGGATTATTGAATTCTTTTCTTTCTCTAGTTCAAAAAATGGTTGCCTGGGAGCTAGGCTAGGAACCCATGAATAAATTTTTTTATCCGCCTCTGCACACAGCTATAGACTATAGTGAACCTAAACATGGCCATATATAGTTACATGCATGGAAATTAGTGCTTTGTTGATGGTTACGTTTGTTTTCCATTCATGATGAAATTTTCATAAGTCATAAACATTGGTTTTGATTTACATGGTTGAGTAAATTCGAAAATTTCATGAACATTTGAATTTTTCTCGGTATAACATATTTCACCATGATTGGGTTTCATGGGTGATCAAACTCAAGTAAAATAGTGATCCATTTATACATAACATAATAATAACATAAAGGAGAATGATAGAGTGCCGGGTGGTGAATCAAATCCCAAACTATGGGTTGAGAGTCAGAGGACTTAACTACTAAGCGAAGTCTCATCCCCTAATTTCAATAAAAATTTATATAACCTAAAGAAAAAGACTACAATATTTATCCACCAACAACTATTACGTTGAATGATTATATGAAGCTCTAAACTAATCGTTTAGTAAAAAATTAGATTTGAATTTCCGCTAAACTCACTCATACCCCGAGAAAAGAAAATAACGATATTCATTCGTACACATAACCTTTACAAAGGGAATAAAGGAGAGGGATAAGGGCTGGGTGGAGAATCAAACCCCCAACATATAAGTTGTGAGTCGGGTACTTACACATAACATTTGGTAAATTTTAAATTTCCACAACATAATGTAAATTATTAATATGAAATAAACCATGTACCCAAATTATTGAGGAGATAGCATTCTACCATGCATGGTGCAAGGTCCCCCAAAATTTCAAAATAGTGACGCCACTTAGCTTCTTGTTAATAATATTAGCACCGTCAAATTCACTTCATTTTTAGTTTCATGAAATTTGAAAAGAATTATATACTCTAATTAATTGTAAGTAATAGAATTTTGTCAATATATTAATAGGGAGTTCGACCAAAATCTCTTATTAAATTTAATAATAATATACATATAAGTTTATCACTAAACCATCACCTTAATATTTTATTGTTTAATTGATGAGTGTCTTAAATAATCAAGTTTTTTTTTTTTTTTTTTTTTATAAAAATAACCGGGTATATATCCCTGGCTGTGGATTAAGACTAATTCATCGAGGATCTGCATAGGCAATTAAAGGTGTCTCTCCCAAAACAGTTTTTTCCATACACAACCATACACAAGGCTCAAACCCAAGACCTTGCTTAAGTAAATAATAAGAATAAATAAAATGCATGACACGATAAGGGGGTATTAAATGAAGAGGGCTGAAATAAGTAGAGCCCAAATATCATTGAACTTAGGGATATCTTTAGGGGTGAGCATGGTTCGGTTATCCTGAGTTTTTGAGGTATTTGTATTTGTATTTGAATCGGACAAATACTTCGATGAAGTATTTGTATTTGTAACCGGGCTCCTTGGTTAACCGGGGGTTCGATTTCGATTCGATTCAGCGGTTAAGCGATTCAGTTCGAATATTTTATCCAAACCTATTAAACTTTATAATCAAATCTTGATTTCTTAATTCTTAATCTTTTGTAGGTCTATTTTTGAGGTTATTACATTACAATCAAAAATATCATATAGTTGTCGAATTCGATGATTCCTTTTAGTGTTATAAAAATATATTAGTATATTTAAAAAAATTTAATCTAGTGTCTATTTCAATAATGGGTATTCTTAAAGGCAAAAAATCAATATCAGATATATTTTTAATAATAATCTTTACTTTTTAATATTTATTTTATTATATACTTAGAGAATTAAATAAATAATAATATATGTTATTGATATAGAATTATGCACCATTAAATATGTATAATACATACAACATATATGACTTTTTTAAACACAAGAAATATATTCGGTTCGGTTCGATTAATCGGAGAAAAAAATTAAAGTATTTGTATTTGTATTTGAACCGGGCAAATACTTAAATGGAGTATTTGTATTTGAACTGGGGTTCTCGGTTAATCGGAAATTCAGTTCGGTTTCGATTCGATTTTGCGGTTCAGCGAATCAGTTCGAATATTTTGCCCACCCCTAGATATATTTACCCTTTAATAATGTAAGAATTCTGACTTCCCATAAATCATCAATGGATGAAATCTGAAAAATCAACAATTCCAAACACAAGAAGAAATGAAGAATAATACTACTACTTCTTCACTGCAGAATCCAAAGAAAGAATAAATAACAAAGAAACACAGCTGTGAAATGAAATTAGAATCTAAATAACAAATATCATCATCCAATTATACCAAATACTTTCCAAGATTATTGGCCATTTTTTTTTTTTAGGTTTTTTATTCGCCAATAATGGCCATTGTTTAGTCCACAAAATATAATGCAGTCACCCCAGGCACGGCTAGATGTGGTTGACTTCTGACTTTTTTCATTCACTATTACATGCATAAGAAATGAAAGTATATCCAGCAAGGATCTATCTGGTGGATGCTCTCACATTTAATTAATAAACTACATTTCTAGATTAGATATAGTAGTAGATTTTATGCTTGCGGCCTATTGATTCCTAAAAAACTGGTTATCAGTCAAAACACTCAAATTGGCCAAGAAAATGGAAACCCTAAGTAACAAAGTTGTTAATATAATCCAGATCTTTTTGGGGGTATCCTAAACGAGAGGAAATCCACAAATCTTGATGGGAATTATGGGACTGGATATGCGCGGGCCGGGTACCTATACCAACAGGAGTGATGGTGGACACAATCAATTCACGTGATGACATGTTCTTGTGTGATGACAACCATCAAATATGTGATGGTCATTCATGTGATGGTGGAGGTCGTTAATGTGATGGCACATTTCTGTATAACACTCCCTCCGTCCCACCTTACTTGTCCTGTTTGACTTTTTGGCACTGTTCATTGTTTAACTTTGACTCAATTTTATTGCAAGTATATATCTGATAAAAGATAGTCGAGTTGGGTCTTGTTAGAATCGTCTAATCATGCAGTTTCCGAATATATAATTTACATATTTTTTTGTTGTACATATTTTGAGATATTAACAGTTAAAAAAATGCATTGGATTGTGTGCAGAAATGAAACAGGACAAGTGAAATGGGACAGAGGGAGTAATAGTCTAATCACATAATAGGGGTTTCTCACTATAACTACAGCTGCATGCCATCTCTATTGTGGACTGATTATTAGAGCTGTCAATTTGGGTCGGGCGTTGGGCCGGCCCGCCCCGCAAGGTAAAAAATGCGGGGCGGGCTTAAATTTTTAAGATCCGTTTAGATGCGGGCTTTTGCGTGCTCAACCCACGGCGGGCGGGTTTTTGCGGGTTGGGCCCGCGGCGGGGCGGGGCGGCCCGCGAGCTTTGCCTTTTTTTTCTTTTTTTTTTTACTCCTTGTTCTATTTATTTAATGTTAGTGAATATTGTTTGGTTAATTCAAAGTCAACCATAAAAGTCAACAAATATATATTTAAATAGTTATTTTGTTTACTTATAAAATTGTAAATTGTAATACAAATAGTCATATTTTTTAATATTTCTTTTCTTATCTATATTATTAGTGTTAGTTTTTTTTAAAGTTTAAATTCCTTATTAATTTATTTATTAAAATTTTTTAGCTAGGTTATTTTATTTATTTATTAAAATTTGTGAATGCAAATAAATTTTCATAATTTATTTCAGTTATCTTATTTTAAAATATAAAATTAATGAATTCTATATGCCAAAACAAATTAACTTCATAAAGCTGGATGAGGCAGTACATCGCTCCAGCAACCCATTCAGTATGTGCAATGGAATGACAAGGGAGTTGGGGATTCCATTCTTCATGTTGATGGTAGCTATTTGAGGAACTCGGGCAAAGCTGGTTTTGGTGTCGTGGTGAGATCCCCAGAAGGCCATTGGCTGGAAGGGGGGTGCGGGCAACTGGGGCGCTCTACGATCCTCTATGCTGAATTAACGGCCATAGCCAGGGGCCTCGAGATGGTGGCTAACAGGGGAGCGAGCAGGGTCTACTGCTATTCGGACTCGCTTACTGGGATAGGCCTTGTCAAGGCACAACCTCCTTTCCACCCCCTCGCGGCCTTGCTTCTCAAAATCAAGAAGCTTCGGGACTCTTTTGAGGAGTGCGCCCTGCTCCACACCCTCCGGGAGGGCAACAGGGTGGCGGACAAACTAGCTAGACACGGTGCTTCGGTCGAGGACTTCTTCACAACGTGAGCCTTCCCGCCCGATTTTGTTTTAGGGGACCTGGCGGCAGACGAATTGGGGGTGTGTTTTCCTCGGTTTTAGTCTGTGTATCCCCTTTCCCATAGCGTCTTGGTCTGTCTGTGCCTTCGGGTTGTATTACTTTTTCTTTGTTGATTTTTTCCTTGTTGGCTGGCCTTGTGGCTCTTCAAAAAAAAAAAAAAAAAAAATTAACTTCCTAAAGACTCCAACCGTCAGACCCAATATTTTTATCAACTCAATCATTACTTATAAATTTTTTATCTTCAACAATACTATATTATTAGAATATACTACACATCTTTAGTATTACAAATTTTAATAAATCTTTAATTTTATAAAGAATTATTCAACAAACCCATTATTAAAGTAAATAATTATGCCAAAAATACAGATTTTAACTATTTATATTTTAAATATCAATTATAAATCTTTATTTCCCATTCTTAATTTATACAACAAAAAATATATCCCATTTTTTATTTTTTTAAACTAAAAATTTTATTTTTAAAAAGAGGTAATAACTAAAATAGGCCACCAGAAGGAGTCATTTCTACTTTTAGGCCACGATATTTTGATTTAGGAAAATAGACCATAAGAAGGATTTCGGGCCTGAATTTAGGCCATTGGGCTGGAATTCAGGCTGCGATGGCCTAAAAATGGAAATGACGCCTATTTTAGTTTTTTTCAATTATTTTTTTTTTATTTTATGTAATGAAAATAAATAATACTCATTCTATACCATTATTTATGTTCTACTTTCCTTTTTTTTTGTTCCGATATTTTATTTAATTTCCATTTTAAAATAATTAATATTAATCGTCAAATCTACCCATCACCTCACATTAATAAATAAATATATTAAACATTCAAATTACCTTTTACCATTAATAATTCCAGTCCACCCCACAACCACATATCAGTAAATCACACATAAATAAATAAATTAAAATGGTAAACTCATTACAATCCCATTATATAAATTTTTAAGTTACTTTTTTTGACACTAATAATAGGACGGATGGAGTAATATAAGAAATAAAATAAGTATTAATTCAAATATATTACTATAAAATAAGTAAAATAAACACATATTCAAATAAATTATAAAGTAAAAAATAAACATGTTTTATTATAAGTATCCCAAAATTTTCAGACATGGTACTTTATGTAGGGATAATTAGTATTAAATACAAGGATATATTAGAGTTAAAAAAATAGCTTAAGAATTTATATAATGTGGTTGTAATGAATTTATAATTTTAATTTATTTATTTATGTGTGATTTACTGATATATGGTTGTAGGTTGGATTGGAAATATTGATGGTAATGAGTTTGAAAGTTTAATATATTTATTTATTAATGCGATATGATGGGTATGTGAATGCAAATAATTTTTTTTATTAGTGTTAGTTTTTTTTTAAAGTTTAAATTCCTTATTAATTTATTTATTAAAATTTTTTAGCTAGGTTATTTTATTTATTTATTAAAATTTGTGAATGCAAATAAATTTTCATAATTTATTTCAGTTATCTTATTTTAAAATATAAAATTAATGAATTCTATATGCCAAAACAAATTAACTTCATAAAGCTGGAGGAGGCAGTACATCGCTCCAGCAACCCATTCAGTATGTGCAATGGAATGACAAGGGAGTTGGGGATTCCATTCTTCATGTTGATGGTAGCTATTTGAGGAACTCGGGCAAAGCTGGTTTTGGCGTCGTGGTGAGATCCCCAGAAGGCCATTGGCTGGAAGGGGGGTGCGGGCAACTGGGGCGCTCTACGATCCTCTATGCTGAATTAACGGCCATAGCCAGGGGCCTCGAGATGGTGGCTAACAGGGGAGCGAGCAGGGTCTACTGCTATTCGGACTCGCTTACTGGGATAGGCCTTGTCAAGGCACAACCTCCTTTCCACCCCCTCGCGGCCTTGCTTCTCAAAATCAAGAAGCTTCGGGACTCTTTTGAGGAGTGCGCCCTGCTCCACACCCTCCGGGAGGGCAACAGGGTGGCGGACAAACTAGCTAGACACGGTGCTTCGGTCGAGGACTTCTTCACAACGTGGGCCTTCCCGCCCGATTTTGTTTTAGGGGACCTGGCGGCAGACGAATTGGGGGTGTGTTTTCCTCGGTTTTAGTCTGTGTATCCCCTTTCCCATAGCGTCTTGGTCTGTCTGTTCCTTCGGGTTGTATTACTTTTTCTTTGTTGATTTTTTCCTTGTTGGCTGGCCTTGTGGCTCTTCAAAAAAAAAAAAAAAATTAACTTCCTAAAGACTCCAACCGTCAGACCCAATATTTTTATCAACTCAATCATTACTTATAAATTTTTTATCTTCAACAATACTATATTTTTAGAATATACTACACATCTTTAGTATTACAAATTTTAATAAATCTTTAATTTTATAAAGAATTATTCAACAAACCCATTATTAAAGTAAATAATTATGCCAAAAATACAGATTTTAACTATTTATATTTTAAATATCAATTATAAATCTTTATTTCCCATTCTTAATTTATACAACAAAAAATATATTCCATTTTTTATTTTTTTAAACTAAAAATTTTATTTTTAAAAAGAGGTAATAACTAAAATAGGCCACCAGAAGGAGTCATTTCTACTTTTAGGCCACGATATTTTGATTTAGGAAAATAGACCATAAGAAGGATTTCGGGCCTGAATTTAGGCCATTGGGCTGGAATTCAGGCTGCGATGGCCTAAAAATGAAAATGACGCCTATTTTAGTTTTTTTCAATTATTTTTTTATTTTATGTAATGAAAATAAATAATACTCATTCTATACCATTATTTATGTTCTACTTTCCTTTTTTTTTGTTCCGATATTTTATTTAATTTCCATTTTAAAATAATTAATATTAATCGTCAAATCTACCCATCACCTCACATTAATAAATAAATATATTAAACATTCAAATTACCTTCTACCATTAATAATTCCAGTCCACCCCACAACCACATATCAGTAAATCACACATAAATAAATAAATTAAAATGGTAAACTCATTACAATCCCATTATATAAATTTTTAAGTTACTTTTTTTTGACACTAATAATAGGACGGATGGAGTAATATAAGAAATAAAATAAGTATTAATTCAAATATATTACTATAAAATAAGTAAAATAAACACATATTCAAATAAATTATAAAGTAAAAAATAAACATGTTTTATTATAAGTATCCCAAAATTTTCAGACATGGTACTTTATGTAGGGATAATTAGTATTAAATACAAGGATATATTAGAGTTAAAAAAATAGCTTAAGAATTTATATAATGTGGTTGTAATGAATTTATAATTTTAATTTATTTATTTATGTGTGATTTACTGATATATGGTTGTAGGTTGGATTGGAAATATTGATGGTAATGAGTTTGAAAGTTTAATATATTTATTTATTAATGCGATATGCTGGGTATGTTTGACAATTAATATTTAATTATTTTTAAAATGGAAACAAAATAAAAAATATTGGAACAAGAAAAAAAGAAAGGAGATAAATAATGACACAGAATGAGTATTATTTATTTTAATTAAATAAATAAAAAAATAATTCAAAAAAACTAAAATATGCCACCAGAAGGAGTCATTTCCACTTTTAGGCCATCGCAACCCGAATTCCAGCCCAATGACCTAAATTCAGGCCCGAAATCCTTCTAATGGCTATTTTCCGTAAATCAAAATATCGTGGCTATAAAGCAGAAATGACTCCTTCAGATGGCCTATTTTAATTATTACCTCTTTTAAAAAATTACTAAAAGGCCCGTGGGTCGTCCCGCATAACCCGCGGCCCGCGTGTGGGCGGGTCGGGCCTAGGTATTTAGAGCCCGCCCCGTTCAAGCCCGCAAAAATGTAGGGGCCCACGCGGGCCGGCCTGTTTCACCTCGAGGGCCCGTTTTGACACCTCTACTGATTATACTTCCTCCGTTCCTTAATCACTACAAGAAAATTTCGTTTTACCGACCCAAAATGGGGTCGGTAACTAGATTTTACGGGTCGTCCACGGGTTTACCGACCCCATTCGCGGGTCGGTAAATCGATGGTAGGTAATCTGGTGTCGACCAAAGATTCTGGTAGTCGGGAGATTACCGACCAAATTACCGACCCCATTACCGACAAACATTGGGGTCGGTAAGCGAGGTCTAGGGACCTCGGGACCCGAAATTACCGACCCCAAATGGGGTCGGTAAATTTCTTATATGAAATAAAATGTGCTCAGGAGAGCTAGAACCCACAACCTCGCATCACCTAGCCACAACCCTAACCAGCTGGGCTAGCCCTTTGCACCACCAATGGGAACCCACCATGTGTCATATATATTAATTCCTCCCCAAATGCTGAAGAGGGGATTCTAACCCAGGTGAAGTGCATTCCTTACCCGCGCGTGTGCCATCCGGATACACAATTTTTCATGTTATCATATGTAATTTATTAAATATATAATATTTATATATATAAATATGTAATTAATAACTTAAAAAATAATAGTATAAAAATTGATATTAATTAAATAAATTGTAGAATAATTCATTAATTAATGGATAAAATTAATTAAAATACTAATTAAATTTAAGAAAACAGAAATCAATATGATTAAATATTAATTAAATTTAAAAATTTATAAAAATATTAAATTACATAATTAAAAATTAAAAAAATAACATATGCAATATAAAATTCAATAATCAATATGAATAATTCGGTCGGTAATAGCGACCCAATATGTTCGATCGCAAATTTCGGTTGCTAAACTGACTTTTTTTGTAGTTAATTAAATTGAAATATAAAATATAAACTAAAATTAAATTAACTAAATAATAAATTTTTTATTAATTAAATAAAATATAAAATTCAATAATTAAATTAATAAATAAATAAATAATTAAATTATTAAATAAATAAATAATTAATTGGCCAAAATAAATAAATAATTAAATTATATAAATAATCAAAACATACAGTATTTAATAAAAATATAAACTAAATACTAAAATAATGGAAAAAATTTTAAAAAAATTGAAAAAAACTACAGACCCCAATTGGAGTCGGTAATGAGGTCAGTAATTGTTACCGACCCCAATTGGGGTCGGTAATGTTGACCGCATTAATTATGGTCGGTATTTTGATTTTCAAATGTCCCTAGGCCCAATAACGGCTAAATTTTACCGACCCCACTTTGAGGTCGGTAAATCCGACCCGTACTATGGTGGTCGGTAGTTGGATTTTTTATTGTAGTGAATATTTGCCACGAACCCAAATTTCACGCAATTCAACACATATTTTTAATCATTAATAACTCAAATTCTATACAAGTAAAAATTATAAAAATTTGATTCTGAATCTATGCATGCGATTAGACGAATCCGGCAAGATCCCACTTGACTATATTTTATCTTGTATAATTATGTTAAAAAGTCGAATCAAAGTTACTCAATGAACAGTGACAAAACTCCCAACATGTCAATTATTAAGGAACGGAGGAAGTATTAGTTAGGACGTGAGAGACACGTTCAATTAATATATTTTTTCTTAAGATTTGATTTGATTAAATAAATAGATTTATAGCGCTTTATGACATGTTTGTTTCTCTGTTGTAAATACGAGGTTTCTTTATAGAGATTTTGAGACACTTCGAATCTCACAATAAATTTGAGCAATTGTCTTTGTTTTTATTTTGTCCTCGTATCTTTTTGTTTGCTTGTTTTCACCCGCTTGCACTTTCTTTTAAGAGAACGGTTATGGTGCTTCCAAAATATTTGTCCGCACGGTGAAAATACAATCTCATCCATTGAATTAGATCTAACGGCTATAAATTTCAAATGGTAAAATTGTCAAAAAAAAATGTGTAATGGTTTTTTCATTTACTTTATCGCTGAATATACTCTATTATGTCGCTGAGATATGCATAACATGTCGTTAAGGTGTGCATAAATATGTCGCTGAAAATATTATAGCAAGTCGTTGAGCAAATCTATATCAAGTCGCTGAATTGTATCAGCGTCGTCGCTGAATTCACATATTCCATGTCGCTGAATTGTGTGGGCTACGTCGCTGAGATGCATTCAAATGCACATAACTATATCTCTGAAATGTATTAAATTGTGTCAATGAAATTAATATAATAATGTCGCTGAATTGCATATCCATGTCGTGGAATACTGTTGGTCATGTTGCTGAATTGTGAGAATTCCCGTCGCTGAATTGTGAGAATGGTCGCAATGAACTTCAAATGGCTCTAACTTCAAATGTCGCTGAGATGAATATAATAATGTCGCTGAATTGCATATCCCATGTCGCTGAATTGTATTGGCTCCGTCGCTGAGTTGTATATGTCATGTCGCTGAATTGTATATCATGTGTTGCGAATTCAACAAATTAAATACCTAAAACGTGAAATTACGAAACTATCCCTCTAAATCAATACAACCGTTGGATGATAAAATGAATCAACGGTGCAGATCTAAAATCCGCACCGTGCGAATATGCAAAATCCGCATACCAACATGTCCGTTCTTTTAAAAGGGTTAACGATGGTTAAATGGGTATTTGAATGTGTCTTAATTGGAAAGAGATTAGTTGATAATTGTATTTTACAAATGGAATAATTAGATGTTATTATGATTATGATGTCAAGTTTGTAGTTTTCCTACACCCCAGTACCCCACTAAAGAGACAAAACGGAGGGAACATGAAATGATTTGTTTTGTGTGATGAGAGATATGTTTTGTGTGATGTGAGAAAGATTTTTTTTTTTTTTTGTGATGTGATGTTTGAACATGTATACTGTTAAATGTGTTGTACCGTAACTCAGGGGTGGATGTACTATGTAATAAGTGGTAGCACTGGACACCACTTAAATTGATAAAATTGTTATTTTTAAGATAGAATTTTTTTTGCATTTCACCAAATTAGGCTTGGTGACACCACAATAATTCATTTCAACCAAGATTTCCTTTATATTTTATGTTATAACTACTATTCTTAATTTAAATATAGCTTCTACTATTTTATGGGACACCACTTAAAATTTTTTTTGAATCTGCCGCTGCCGTAACTGGATTGAAGACGGAGGGGTTCAAATTATGCATTGCACTCTAACATGCACTATAGAAAAATCATGGTTCAAGTTAATACTCAGAAAGAGAGATTTATTTTGAGGGATGAGATTGACTAATATAATTTGATTTTATGTGATTAAATTAATCCCACTTGATTCAATAAGATTATTATCGCATGAAATGAATATAAAGAAAAATACTATGTTTATTTTTTATTTTATTGACAGTTAACATTTGAAACAAAATGTATCTACCGGTAATATTATCTTACGTTATTCTCCGCATGTATATAAATAGAACTTATATAGTGCTTTTTTTTCACTTACTTGTTTTAGAAATCTATAATAATAAACAACCCTTCATCCCCTTGCTTGGATTAATGAAATGATTTAAGATAGATGGTGTTAGGGTTATTTTGTGCAGAGTTGTTGTTTGACTGTTGTTCAGACTATTCATCAACAATGAAACTAATCTGAGCAGGTGCCAGCTGGAGTTTGTTACAACTTATTGGTGAACGGTTATTTGAGAATCTCTCTAGAAGATTCCCGCACCTTCTGAAGGAATAACCGTCTCACATGCTTTACATTGTTATATATATGTGAGATCACTTTTGTACTCAAGTTTTAGAGAGATCAATCATAGATTTCACATTTATCATTCTTCATGTGTTGCATAGTAGTTACTTGTTCGGAGTAATTTCTGTGGAATTTTGTATTCGAATTGCTTGTAAATGAAGAGGCATTGAGATGCTCTTCATCTTCATTGGATGCATTGCGATGCTCTTTACTGGAGAAGGTTCGTCGAGATGATCGAAGAAGCTGGAGACCGAATGGAAGCAGACGCAGCAAGCAGAATCACTCTCAGGTTGAATAAGGTAGAGTCGCAGCGGTTGAAGTGTGATTGATACACTTGCCGGACTACTGATCGTGTTCCAGTAACCAAGTTCAAATCATGTAGAGGTTTGATTGCTCTTGTGCTTTGGTTGACCATTGGTTTATTCAGTATTGATGATTAGTAAGATTAACCTGGCTTGGTATGCCCCCAGATGTAGATCCTATGATCGAACTGGGTAAACAACTTATCGTGTTGATTTGTTTACTGCTTCAGTTAATTCCGCGTAGTTAATACAACGCACAAACTACGTTTGCTTATAAGAACAAATTAGACTGGGACAAACAAGTGGTATCAGAGCGAATCCAGTGCTCTAGCGTAATTGAGTAGATCCGATCTGTTTGGAAGATGAGCAATAAAGAAGGATCTTCACTTTCTCGTCCACCATTGTTTGATGGAACTGACTATAGTTATTGGAAAACGAGAATGAAGGCATTCATAGCGTCACTTGGTAAAGATGCTGATGAGGCAATTGAAACACGCTGGGAACAACCTACTAGACGAGTGACTCCAGCTAATGAAGATGATCCACCAACAACTAGACCTGCTACAAGAGATGAGTTAACTGCTGCTGAAAGGCTCGCTAAGCAAGGTAACTTTTCTGCTCTAAATGCTCTTTTTGCTGCTATGGGTTCTACTCAGTATAGAATGATTTCGAACTATACTACTGCTTATGATGCATGGAGAGCATTAGAAATAGCGCATGAAGGTTCTGCAGATGTTAGAGCTACTAGACTACAACGTATTGAAACACTCTTTGATAGCTTGCGTATGAGTGATGATGAATCTATATCTGCTTATTATGGTAGATTTAAAGTTGTTGTTAGTCAGGCTTATTCTCTTGGTGCTCATTGGGATGAGAGAAAGCAAGTTAGGAAGTTGTTGAGAACGGTTTCTAAGAGATTTTATCCTAAGGTTGCTGCCTTGGAGGAGTTAGACAAAGTTAACACCATTTCTCTAGAAGGCTTGTATGGAATGCTTCAATCTTATGAGTTGAATTACATAGAGAATGATACTGCTAAGAATATTGCTCTTAATGCTGAAAGTAAGGAAGATGACTTAGATGAAGATGACGTTTCTTTTATCTCGAAAAGTGTATCTAAGATGTTGCAGGAGAAGAGAGCAAAACAGTTTAAGAATAAGAAGTATCAGAATCGTAATCAGTCTGCTAAGCCACCAACTGAGAAACAACCGACTGGTAATCGCAGACAGAGCGATAAAGGCAAATATGACAAGAAGCTGAGAAAGTCTAGAGATTTTAAGAAACCTGATGCATTTTCTGATTTACAGTGTTATGAGTGCAATGGAACAGGTCATATTAGAAGTGAGTGTCCTATTGCTAAGAGAAGAGAAGGAAAAGCACTACAAGTCTCTTTGACAGATGATGAGGATGAAGATCAGTCAGAAGAACAACACAGTGATTCAGAAGTTGTTGCTTTCACTTTACAGGAGACATCTAAATCAGTTTAAAAATGTAGTGTTGCTGGATTTTCACATGGTGATAGTAGTCTCACAGATAATTCAGAGAGTGAAGAAGATGAGGAATTCGAAAAACTTTATGAAGCCTATGAATTTCTGAAAGGAGAATTTTCAGTTGCTATAAAGGAAAACAAAAAGTTGTTGAAACAACTTACTGACACCGGAATGCTTTTAGATAAGACTTCTGAGCAAAAGAAGTTACTTAAAGAGGAACTTGAGATTTTAAGAAAATGATATGATGAATTATTTCTTGAAAAGGAAAAAGCCTTAAAGGAACTTGAGCTACTGAAAGTTGAATTTGATACTGTTAAAGTTGAGTCTAATCAGCTTCAAGCTAAGAATCTGGAATTCCAGAGACTTTATAAAGGGAAAGGAAAACTTGACAATGTTCTTGCGTTAGGAAAACAACCGAAAGACTTCACTGGTATTGGTTTTTCAGGGAAAAAGTCAGATAATCAGAGGAAGTTTGTGAGTGGTGGTTTTCTTCAGCAGACTTCGAAGGTTAATGCACAGATTTCAGAATCAGAATCTAAGAACAGAGATTGTGCATACTGCAGACTACCTGGTCACAACGCAGATACTTGTTTAAGAATAGTCAGAAACTTGATGCGTGGTAATGCTGTAGTTTGGCCATTGGATGATTTACAGAAGAAAATCCAGTTACAGAAAGTTTGGGTTAGAAAGCGAGTTCAGTCGAAATGTCTCGTGGTTCTTTCACTTCGGAAAGGAATGCATAGTGAAAGGTGGTATTTTGACTCAGGATGTTCACGACACATGTCAGGTCAAAAGGAGCTTTTAACAAATTTTGAAGATAGTGATTGTGGAGATGTCATTTTTGGTGATGGAGTTCGAAGTAGAATTTCTGGTTTTGGCAATGTTAAAGATGACAGTCTATCTCAGTTATCTTCAGTTTACTTTTTTGAAGGATTGACAACGAATCTCATGTCGATAAGTCAACTATGTGATGATGATTGTCGTGTGGAATTCACTAAGAGTTTTTGTAGGGTTTTTAATGAATCAAAAGCATGCGTGATGATTGGAAATAGATCAAAGAATAGCTGCTATGTTCTGAAGAAGGGAGCACAACATGCTTTGTTATCTAAGAATGATTTAACAACTCTTTGGCATCAAAGACTTGGTCACATGAATTTTAGAAATTTGCAGAAGATTAGTTGTTCTGGAGTTGTTAGAGGTATGCCTCGACTACCGAGTAACATGGATATGATTTGTGGTGGTTGCTCGAAAGGAAAACAGACCAAGGCACATCATAAGAAAATTGATGAGCTGCTTACTTCACGTTGTTTGGAACTTCTTCATATGGATCTAATGGGTCCATCTGAAATTGAAAGATTAACGGGAAGGAAGTATATCTTTGTGTGTGCAGACGATTTCTTACGTTACACCTGGGTAGAGTTCTTGAGATCGAAGGATGAAATCTTTGATGTTTTTGAGAAGTTATGTCCGAGACTGATGACAGAGAAACAACAGAAAATCATCAGAATTAGAACCGATCATGGAAGAGAATTTGAGAATTCAAGGTTTGAAGATTTTTGCAAAGTGCATGGAATTAGTCATGATTTTTCAGCTCACAAAACACCACAACAAAATAGTGTAGCAAAGAGGAAGAATAGGACTTTGCAAGAAATGGCTAGGTCGATGCTACATGCATCTACATTATCTAAGGGTTTTTGGGCTGAAGCAATGAATACAGCATGTCACATTGTTAACATGGTGTATCTACGACCACAGACTAACTTCACTTCTTATCAAATTTGGAATGAAAGGAGTCCGAGTGTTAAATACTTTCATATCTTTGGATGCAAGTGTCATATTCTAAAGGATAGAACACCATTGAAGAAATTTGATTCAAAATCCGAAGAAGGATGGTTCCTTGGTTATTCTTCAAACTCTAGAGCTTTTTGAGTATATTTGAAAGATTCAAAGAAGGTTATTGAGTCCTTAAATGTTGTTTTTGAGGATGTTGGACCACTTGAGAAAGACAAAGATAATGATGATGAATTGATTGTAAGACATCAGATTGATCAACAGGAAAGTAATCTTGAAGAAGTTGATCAAGATATCATTAATGATAATGATAGAGAAATTGAGGATGGTAATACAGAGGTTGTTGAAACATCGAATCGACAACCATCTCAGGCTGAAACAGAAAGGAGGCGAGGTCCAAAGCCAGGACCAAGAACTCTTAAACATCATTCTTCACAGGATATCATTGGTGATCCAACAGCTCAGAGGCAAACTCAAAATAAGCAAATTGATTTCAGAAATCTTGCTGGATTTAACTGCTTTATATCAAAGATTGAATCGAAAGATGTAAATGAGGCTTTACAAGATGAATATTGGGTTTCTCCTATGTAGGATGAACTACTACAATTTGAGCGGAACGAATTTTGGGAGTTGGTTGAACAACTTGCTGACATCAATGTGATTGGCACAAAATGGGTTTATAAGAATAAATCTGATGAGAAAGGGAACATTGTTCGTAACAAGGCCAGATTGGTTGCACAGGGTTTTATTCAAATTGAGGGTCTTGATTATGATGAAACATTTGCACCGGTAGCAAGGATGAAGGCCGTACGAATGATGTTAGCCATAGCTTGTTCTATGAATTTCAAGCTGTTTCAAATGGATATTAAAACAACATTTTTGAATGGAAGGATCAAAGAAGAGATATATGTTGCACAACCAAAAGGGTTCGAAGATCCAAAATATCCTCAGTTTATGTATAGAGTTAAAAGGGCTTTATATGGATTAAAACAGGCACCACGTGCGTGGTATGAACGACTGGCGAACTACCTGTTAGAAAATAAGTATATCAGAGGCTCGGTTGATAAAAACGTTGTTTGTGAAAAACAGGAACAACGATATTTTGGTAGCCCAAATTTACGTTGATGATATTATTTTTGGATCAACTTCAGAAAAACTTAAGACAGAATTTGTGGAAGCTATGAACTCTGAGTTTGAGATGAGTATGCTTGGCGAGTTACATTACTTCTTAGGACTTCAAGTGCATCAAAAGGAAGATGGAATCTTTCTATGTCAAGAGAAGTATACTAGGAACCTGATAAAGAAGTTTAATATGGAGGATTGCAAGGTGATTTGAACACCTATGGCACAACAAGTTAAACTCTCAAAGGAAGATGTTGGAGCTAATGTCGATCAAAAATTATATAGAAGCATGATTGGAAGCTTGCTTTACTTGACAACTTCAAGGCCGGATATTTCCTTTAGTGTTGGAATTTGTGCATGATTTCAATGTGATCATAAGGAAACTCATTTGAAGGCAGTTAAAAGGATCATGCGGTATGTGAAAGGCACAGTTGGACTAGGTGTTTGGTATTCGAAAAGATCAACACTAGACCTAATTGGTTTCACTGATTTAGATTGAGCAGGCTGTTGTGATGACCGCAGATCAACAACGGGAGGTTGTTGTTATCTAGGAAATAACTTGGTGAGTTGGTACTCACGCAAACAAAACATTGTTACTTTATCCACGACAGAGGCAGAATATCTTGCTGCAACTTGTTGTTGCACACAATTATTATGGATGAGACAAATGCTAGAAGACTATGGTATAATCAAAAGGGAGTTCAAAGTTCTTTGTGATAATACAAGTACTATATGCATTTCAAAGAATCCTGTTTACCACAGTCGTAGTAAACATATCGATATTCGATATCACTTCATAAGAGATTTAGTGGAGGATGAAGTTTGTAACATTGAACATGTTGGGTCGTCAGAACAACTGGCTGACATCTTGACTAAATCATTAGATGTAGACAAGTTTGAGGGGCTCAGAAGGGAATTGGGCCTTTATAATCAAAATTAAAGATAAAAAATCACATGGGCCGGTGATTAGAAAGGATTTGGCCCAAGGAAAAGTTGCTATGGATTTCAATTTGTGTTTGGATAGAGTTTTATAACTGATGGGACAGTTATAGCCCTGCACGTCTGTAACACTCCCATTTGAAAGACAGCGGAAGTAGAGATGTTACCGCCGCATTTTCTATCTAAGTTCACTTCCAAGTTAACTTAAATAGAAAACGCTAAGGCTTTAAAATTTAAAATACATTTAAAACCACAATTTACAACCATAAGATAATAATCTTTTTAAAATCATGTTGTATGTACGATATTAAATTTATAAGTGTATGATAGAGATGCAAATTGTAATACCCGAGAATTTTCCAACATAAAATAAAACAGTAATTAAATAAATAAATAATAAATAAAATAAATACTATAAATAAATAAACAAAACCAGCAAATAAAAGAAATAAATAAAGATAGGGAAATGAGAAATGAGATTTTTACTTAAAAAGGAATTAAAGGAATTTAATTCAATAAAAGGATGGATAAATGGTACACCAAAACCCGACACTAATGAACTCGAGTATTCGAGTCCAAAACATCCAATTAGGCTAAGAATAAAATTAGAAAGAAAGTATGACCCGAATATACCCCGGGAATCGGAATTCGGGAGCACAGAGGGATAGAAACCCGAAAGAGAGGCGGAAAAGCACGACGGATCGCACGACCCGCCCGGACCGAAGTCCAGGCGAAGTCGGCGCGGTGGCCGCGCGGTAAAGGAGGTTCAGCGCGCCACGACCGCGCCACCCCACAGATTCGTTTGTTGCGTGAATCTCTCACCCGAACGCGGATTTTTCGACTTTCGGTTGAACATCTCTCGACTCCAGACCTTTAGGTCGGTTGTGGACGCCCTAGGGATTGAGAATTCTATAAATAAGCCCCTTGGGAGCCCCGAACAAGTTTACAAAACCCTACAACATTCTATACGTTCGAAACCCTAAATCCGGAGTCGTCGGAGGCACGAAACCAAGACGAACGCTGTTGGACGAGTTTCTCTACAGATCTCCATAGTCGTGGTAAGTCTCGGTCCAATCTTTATTCAATAAACGATTCGAAAACGAATCCTAATCATCTCCTTTTTCTTTCTACACCCCCGTATCGGATCTAGATCGTAGAACCCGACGAACGGAGAGGAGAAACAGTGATCTGGAAGCCACGCCTCCGAATTGGACATTCCCGACGTTCATAGATACTGTAAGTTAACCTTACATGGTTTTGGGAGATTTTAAAACATTCGAAACCTAAAAGATTCAACAAGAACCATAAATCTGTCCACTTTTGTTTTTCTACCGACGCAACAGATTTGGTGAATTTTTCCGACCCTTAAAACGAACTCAAACGGAAAGACTTAAAACACTAAAAACGTTCCTAAGACTTAGACCTAGCTACTGTAAAAATTTGAGAATTTTTGGAGCTGATTTGATATGTGAAAACCCGTTGAAACCGAACTGTTTGATTCTAGATCTTGAAATCTTGGACAGAACTTAGGAATAATCTTGATCACGTTTTTGACATAGGATCTAGGCTGTTTTAGATCTTTGGCCAAACATGAAAGTTGTAGATAAATGTCTTAAGATGATCCCTGTCAAATTTCATTAAGTTTGGAGTTGAATTGATATGTTAGAATTTGAAATCTTTAAACTGTGACATGTTAAACTCGGACAGATTTCTTGTTATGCGAAAATTGGCGATTTTGACCTACTTAGGTATCTCGGATTGAAAAAGTTAAAACACGAAAGTTGTAGATCTTGATGTTTCCGAGTCAGATATGAAATTTTGGAATTTTTGGAATTAAATCTGATTTTAGACGAATTTTGGAGTAAACTGTGATTTACCGAAACGAAATTTTGAAATCTTGTTGGAACATGGAATTAACCTTTAGGGTTGAAACGAATTGAGATATTATTTCTAAATCAGTACATTGGAAGGCAGATTTTAAAAACTAAATCCCCTTACAAACTTGATAAATTAAAATTAGGGGTGAGTGCTCTGCAGGGTGCCCCCTAACGATTCACTTCGTGCCGTAATGGACGATGGTGACCCCGCGCGCTATACTTGAAATGTGATATTGCCAAAACGGCGAAATATAGAGCCTACACTCTCGTGAATATCCGTATGGGTTTTCCGAGGCTCCGGAGTGGTACTGGGTATGGCTGATACGGCTGCGGCCGCCGGGCTACCGGCTAAACTTGTTGACATCGCGATTTTTATCGTGAAACTTTGAAATACCAAATCGGGAATGTAATGGGGATTCTAAATTAAATTAAACTAGATTAAATGATGTTGTTGTCAAATTAAATTATTTAAATGCTTTATTTAAATTATGGCTATTATCTTGAACCGTGTGATACGTGTTACTAAATAGAGCCTGAGATAGATTATGCTATAGGATATGGATTATATGAAATCAAATATTATGTTATTATCATGCTTTTGGTAAATTATTAAAGTTATGGCTTTTAAACCCTATGATCATGCATGTGTTAACTTACTCAGCAATTTTGCTGATCAAAACCATTTTTATTCCTTTCTTTACAGAATATGTGGAATGAGCATGTGTGAGCACGAATCATGCATGGGATTTTGGGAATTTTTATTTTGCTTTTAAATTTCGTACGTAGACTATATTATGAACGGGCCTGTTTAACCCGTGTTTTGGCCATGTCGGCCCTTTTTATATTTTCCGCTGCGATACTGTACTAAACTAAATATTTCCGCTGCGCTATGCTATTATTATTTTCGAATTATATTGTATGGGCTATTTTGAATGCTTTAAATGTTTTAAATACTGCAATACCTAGCCTTGCATCTCTTTAGTAAGCTCGGAGAAGCCGTGTCTTACTAGGGAGATGTGGCGGTGACATCCCGACCTGAGTGACCAAAAACCGGGGTGTTACAAGTTGGTATCAGAGCCCGGCTATTTTTAAACTATTATTTTTAACCCATTACTATTTTTAAACTACTATTAATATTTTGACTATTATTTTAAATTTTAAAGTATTATTTCCATGGAAGAATTTTTATTCTTTATTTTAAAACCCATGGAAAAATATATGGTGTATTAAATTATTATTGGGGGGAAATATCATTTGCATATGCATGCTGCATCTCTGCTATGAACTTAGAATCTTGGAAACTTGAACTTAGAATCTTGGCGAAACTTGAACTTAGAATCTTGGAAACTTGAACTTAGAATCTTGGCGAAACTTGAACTTAGCATCTTGGCGAAACTTGAACTTAGAATCTTGGAAACTCGAACCTAGAATCTTGGCGAATATTAACTTAGATCTCTTGCTTGCGGTAGATGGCTAGTCAAGACATGATGCAGTTGATGGTCAGGATGATGAGTGTTCATCTCGATACCCACCAAACCCTAGAGCAAATGAAGTACCGTATGGCTCAATTGGAGGCCAATTTACATCACATGGGCAACTTGAGAGAGGCGGATCATCACCGCATAAACCAACTCGAGCGCCAAGTCTAAACCCTCACTACACAAAACTTAATACTAAAGGAATACATCGATGCCCACGGGCAAGACTTAAACACTATCTTTGACGACCTACTACCGCCGAGTTCGGAGGAGGAAGATCCGGAGGAAGATCCTGCTACCCCGCCGAGAGACGTCATGAGGCACTAGAGATTCTATTGTTAGACATCGTTTTGCTAGAAAAATATTTCTACTTTTGTACTAAAATTTCTTTTGAGGAAATAAAATGCCGATTTATTTTTTTTAAATCAAAACAAAACAAAACAAGACAAAATAAAATAAAACCCCGAAGCATACGATGCTCCTCAATCCGAACAAAGCACCACGTGCTAAATTACTACACACATATACATTCATAGAAATTGCTTAGACTATATGCTAAATTCACCAGCCCTAATCTATCCTATTTGTACCAGAATGGCACCCAGAGGAAGAGGAAGAGGCAGAGCCCAACCTGCTCCCCAAACCACTACTGAAACACCTACTGAAACACCACCAAACGTCACTGAACCAAACCAACCTGATGAGGAACAACCCCAAGGTGCGCAGGACGCCCCCGCACTGAACAATGTGGGCGATCGTCTTAGGACGATAGAGGAAGTGTTGATTGCGCTCGGAAACGCGCAAGTCAACCAGGGTCAAGCTGCGGCGGTACCTCCGCCCCAAGCTCGCCCTAACTACCTGGCGATGGTGAATCCCTACCAGCCGCCCCACTATGCTGGTGAGGAGGATCCAGCTAAACTGGAGGTGGATCCGGACTTTTGACAAGCTGCTGGGAGCGGTCAAATGTCCGGAAGGAGAGAGGGTACATGTCGCTTCATACTATTTGGGAGGCGAAGCTGATGACTGGTGGCAAGCAACGCAAGCCAAACTGACTGAAGAGGACGAGCCTTACTCGTGGATGGAGATGGTGGAACTACTCAGGGATCGATTCTATCCCTTGAGTACTAAAGCTGCCATGTACGAAGAATTCCTGTCGTTGAAGCAAGGAAGCCAAACGGTGCAGGAATACTACACCCGCTTCAAGGAGCTGGTGAGGTTCGCACCAAGGCTAGTGCCTACTGATGCGGAAAAGGCACAGAAGTTCGAGATGGGACTGAACCTGTCTGTGCGCGAGGTGATCGCGGGGGTACACTACCCCGATTTGCAAGCCGTATACGATCGCGCTGTAGCGGTAGCACGCGTGCAGCAGCTGAAAAGAAGGGTGAGTGGGGAATCCAGCAGGGGTCCTCAAGACAAGAGAAGTCGAGATTCACGAAACGAGAACAACACTGGAAGGAACGAGCAGCGCAGAGGGTCGAATAGGCCCCAACAGAACAACACTGGGAGGAGGTTCAATCAAGAAGATCCGGTACCGCCTTGCCCGCGATGTGGACGACCACATCTGGCAAGGGGATGCCCGCAACAAGGCGCCTGTTACCGATGCGGTCGAATGGGTCACGTTCGACGGGAATGCCGAACTAGGCTCGAGAACATAACAAAGAGGGACGACATAGTCGCGGGGCAAGAACAGCCTCAAAACCAAAACGGGCGAAACGGCAATAACCAAGGGTACCGACCCCCTCAAAATAGGCCGCAAAACCAGAACCAGAACCAACGACCTCCGCCCCCGCAGAATCAAAACCAACAGCCGAACCAGCAGCAGAACGCGAATCAGCAGGGCAACCAAGGACGCCCTGTGGGGAGGCTCAATGTGGTGAACCAAGCGGACGTGCCTGCGCAAGGAGAAGTGATGGCAGGTACATTTCACGTTTTGAATACACCCCTTAGAATTTTATTTGATTCCGGAGCTAGTTGCTCAATTATTGCATCAAGGATAGTGCCTGAGTTAGATCTACCTAAGTGCGAGAGAATTAGCTTAGGAATTCAATTGCCTTCTGGAGAAGTAGTGTCTTGCTCTAAACGATATAACGGAATTCCTATAGTGATAAAGAACGTAGAATTCTTCGCGAACTTGGTAGAATTTAACTTAAGAGACTTTGACATCATACTGGGGATGGATTGGCTATCCCAGTATAAAGCGGTGATCGAATGCCAAAAGCAAAAGATCACCTTGTCGAAAAGTAGGGGAAAGAGAGTTATCTTTTACTCTCAGCCCCCTAAGAAAAGTAACAAAATCGTTAGTGCACTTAAACTAAGTAACTTGATGCGTAAGGGGTATGAACTATATGCGTGCTATGTGCACAACCTTGAGGCGGAAGAGAACAAGGTTGATAGCATACCAGTGGTAAGAGAATACCCGGACGTGTTCCCTGAAGACGTTCCGGGCATGCCACCTGAGAGAGATCTTGAATTCACCATAGATCTCATTCCGGGGACAGAGCCTGTCTCAAAAGCTCCGTACCGGATGGCACCACTGGAAATGAAGGAGTTAAAGGAACAACTCGAGGAGCTATTGGGAAAAGGTTACATAAGACCGAGTACGTCCCCTTGGGGAGCACCGGTTTTGTTTGTCAAGAAGAAAGACGGAGGGCTACGCCTTTGCATAGATTACCGAGGACTAAACCAAGTGACCATTAAGAATAAATACCCCCTACCGAGAATAGAGGATCTGTTTGATCAACTGAAGGGAGCTTCAGTATTCTCGAAGATCGATTTGCGATCTGGGTATCATCAATTGAGGATTGCCGAGAAGGACATTCCGAAGACGGCATTTCGAACACGATATGGCCATTACGAGTTCACAGTGTTATCCTTCGGGTTAACAAATGCTCCGGCCATGTTCATGAATCTCATGAACAACGTGTTCCGAGAATTGTTAGACCAGTGTGTCGTAGTGTTCATTGACGACATCCTGATCTACTCGAAGAGCGAGGAGGAGCATGCGAAACACTTACATCAAGTGTTGGAGATCTTGCGAAGAAATCAGCTATACGGCAAGCTGTCGAAATGTGACTTCTGGCTGAAAGAAGTGGCATTTCTCGGACACATAGTATCCGCTGATGGAGTATCAGTGGATCCGGCAAAAGTCTCTGCCGTAACTGAGTGGGCAACTCCGAAAAGTCCAACGGAAATAAGGAGTTTCCTTGGATTAGCCGGATATTATAGACGATTTGTGAAGGACTTTTCAAGGATTGCACGCCCTTTGACCCAGCTACTTAAGAAAGGAGCAAAATACGAGTGGACCGAAGCATGTGAGACCTCGTTTCAAGAGCTGAAGAAACGACTCACAACCACACCCGTATTAACACTACCATCAGAGAATGGTGACTTCGAAGTATATAGCGATGCTTCGAAGGAAGGTTTAGGTTGTGTTTTGATGCAAGACTCGAGAGTCGTAGCCTATGCATCACGCCAATTGAAACCTCACGAGGAAAATTATCCGACACATGACCTGGAGTTGGCAGCGGTCGTTTTCGCTCTAAAGATATGGAGACATTATCTTTATGGGCGGAAGTGTTGAATGTTCACCGACCACAAAAGCTTGAAGTATATATTCACTCAGAAGGAGTTGAATTTGAGACAGCGAAGGTGGTTGGAACTCATTAAGGACTACGATTTAGAGATAGCATACCACGAGGGGAAGGCGAATGTGGTAGCCGATGCCCTAAGTCGGAAAACCCAACACGTGACAAACTCGTTGGTAATTCCGCCGGCATTGTACATGGATTTGGCAAGATTGGAGTTAGAACTTGTGCATCCTGGCACAGTGAGAGAAACGGTCAATGCCATGGTCGTAGAAACTCCAATATTGGACGAGATTCGACTCGCTCAACCGGGCGACCCGAAACTCGAGAAGATAAAAGGGTATATTGCCGAAGGAAAGGCAGTAGGATTTGCTGTCCACGAGGATGGAAGCATCCGTTTTAAAGGTAGATGGTGTGTGCCTTTTAAATGTGCCGAGTTAAAGCAAAGGTTGATGGAGGAAGGGCACAACACGCCATATTCCGTACATCCCGGAGGTGACAAGCTATACAAAGATCTAAAGAAGATCTATTGGTGGCCGGGAATGAAGAAGGAAGTGGCAAATTTCGTGGCGAGATGTCTCACCTGCCAAAAGGTTAAGGCAGTGCGACATAAACCCTTAGGATTGATGCAACCACTAGAGATTCCAAGTTGGAAGTGGGATAGCATCTCAATGGACTTTGTCTCGGGATTACCCCGATCACCTAAAGGCATGAACAGGATTTGGGTGATTGTGGATAGGCTAACGAAGACAGCCATATTTATCCCAATGAAAGACACGTGGACTATGGACCAATTGGCCCGAGCCTACATTGATAACGTGGTACGACGACATGGAGTACCACACGATATCATTTCCGATAGAGACAGTAGATTTGTCTCTCATTTCTGGACGGAGTTACAAAAAGCTCTCGGTACTCAAATCAAAATGAGCACCGCATTCCACCCGATGACGGATGGACAAACCGAAAGGACAATCCAAACACTAGAAGACATGCTGAGAGCATGCGTGTTGGAATTCAAAGGAAATTGGGAATCTCATTTACCCTTGATTGAGTTTTCCTATAATAATAGTTACCATGCGAGTATTGGCATGGCACCTTTCGAGGCATTGTATGGACGAAAGTGCCGAAGCCCTTTGAGCTGGGAAGAAAACGATAAGTCCGTGGTAGTGGGACCACAACTTATCGAAGACATGGCTCAACAAGTCAAAGTGATTCAAGGGAAGATGAAAGCCGCTCAAGACCGTCAAAAGAGTTATGCCGACGTGAGACGACGAGACCTAGAATTTCAAGTGGGAGATAAGGTCATGCTAAAGATATCACCCATGAAGGGGGTGATGCGCTTTGGCAAACGAGGGAAGTTAAGTCCTCGATACATAGGACCTTACGAAATTCTAGAACGAGTCGGAACTCTAGCCTACCGATTGGCTTTACCGCCACACTTAGATAGAGTTCATAATGTCTTCCATGTCTCACAACTAAAGAAGTATGTGCCGGACCCGACACATGTACTTCAACCGGAGGTAATTGAGCTAGACGAAGATTTGACTTACGAAGAAGTCCCAGTGCGTATTCTCGATACTAAGGAACGAGTAACGAGGAACAAAACCGTCAAAATGATCAAGGTTCTTTGGTCAAACCACGAAAGTGAGACGGCAACTTGGGAAGTAGAATCCGATATGAGGGAACGATACCCGACATTGTTCCAAACCGATACCGACACAGTTATGGGGACATAACTGCAATCTTAAGGGGGAGAGGATGTCATACCCCCTAATTTTTCGTGCATTTTTGTAAATTTTGAACTACGTTATGGCTTGATCCCTTTACCGGGTACGTAGGCATCTTAGAAGTTTTAATTCTAAGTTCAGTCACAACATAATAAACCAAACACAAGACCTTAGCACGAGACGAGAAAAGCCGAAACACAACTTCGAGGACGAAGTTGATTCTTAAGGAGGGTAGACTGTAATACCCGAGAATTTTCCAACATAAAATAAAACAGTAATTAAATAAATAAATAATAAATAAAATAAATACTATAAATAAATAAACAAAACCAGCAAATAAAAGAAATAAATAAAGATAGGGAAATGAGAAATGAGATTTTTACTTAAAAAGGAATTAAAGGAATTTAATTCAATAAAAGGATGGATAAATGGTACACCAAAACCCGACACTAATGAACTCGAGTATTCGAGTCCAAAACATCCAATTAGGCTAAGAATAAAATTAGAAAGAAAGTATGACCCGAATATACCCCGGGAATCGGAATTCGGGAGCATAGAGGGATAGAAACCCGAAAGAGAGGCGGAAAAGCACGACGGATCGCACGACCCGCCCGGACCGAAGTCCAGGCGAAGTCGGCGCGGTGGCCGCGCGGTAAAGGAGGTTCAGCGCGCCACGACCGCGCCACCCCACATATTCGTTTGTTGCGTGAATCTCTCACCCGAACGCGGATTTTTCGACTTTCGGTTGAACATCTCTCGACTCCAGACCTTTAGGTCGGTTGTGGACGCCCTAGGGATTGAGAATTCTATAAATAAGCCCCTTGGGAGCCCCGAACAAGTTTACAAAACCCTACAACATTCTATACGTTCGAAACCCTAAATCCGGAGTCGTCGGAGGCACGAAACCAAGACGAACGCTGTTGGACGAGTTTCTCTACAGATCTCCATAGTCGTGGTAAGTCTCGGTCCAATCTTTATTCAATAAACGATTCGAAAACGAATCCTAATCATCTCCTTTTTCTTTCTACACCCCCGTATCGGATCTAGATCGTAGAACCCGACGAACGGAGAGGAGAAACGGTGATCTGGAAGCCACGCCTCCGAATTGGACATTCCCGACGTTCATAGATACTGTAAGTTAACCTTATATGGTTTTGGGAGATTTTAAAACATTCGAAACCTAAAAGATTCAACAAGAACCATAAATCTGTCCACTTTTGTTTTTCTACCGACGCAACAGATTTGGTGAATTTTTCCGACCCTTAAAACGAACTCAAACGGAAAGACTTAAAACACAAAAAACGTTCCTAAGACTTAGACCTAGCTACTGTAAAAATTTGAGAATTTTTGGAGCTGATTTGATATGTGAAAACCCATTGAAACCGAACTGTTTGATTCTAGATCTTGAAATCTTGGACAGAACTTAGGAATGATCTTGATCACGTTTTTGACATAGGATCTAGGCTGTTTTAGATCTTTGGCCAAACATGAAAGTTGTAGATAAATGTCTTAAGATGATCCCTGTCAAATTTCATTAACTTTGGAGTTGAATTGATATGTTAGAATTTGAAATCTTTAAACTGTGACATGTTAAACTCGGACAGATTTCTTGTTATGCGAAAATTGGCGATTTTGACCTACTTAGGTATCTCAGATTGAAAAAGTTAAAACACGAAAGTTGTAGATCTTGATGTTTCCGAGTCAGATATGAAATTTTGGAATTTTTGGAATTAAATCTGATTTTAGACGAATTTTGGAGTAAACTGTGATTTACCGAAATGAAATTTTGAAATCTTGTTGGAACATGGAATTAACCTTTAGGGTTGAAACGAATTGAGATATTATTTCTAAATCAGTACATTGGAAGGCAGATTTTAAAAACTAAATCCCCTTACAAACTTGATAAATTAAAATTAGGGGTGAGTGCTCTGCAGGGTGCCCCCTAACGATTCACTTCGTGCCGTAATGGACGATGGTGACCCCGCGCGCTATACTTGAAATGTGATATTGCCAAAACGGCGAAATATAGAGCCTACACTCTCGTGAATATCCGTATGGGTTTCCCGAGGCTCCGGAGTGGTACTGGGTATGGCTGATACGGCTGCGGCCGCCGGGCTACCGGCTAAACTTGTTGACATCGCGATTTTTATCGTGAAACTTTGAAATACCAAATCGGGAATGTAATGGGGATTCTAAATTAAATTAAACTAGATTAAATGATGTTGTTGTCAAATTAAATTATTTAAATGCTTTATTTAAATTATGGCTATTATCTTGAACCGTGTGATACGTGTTACTAAATAGAGCCTGAGATAGATTATGCTATAGGATATGGATTATATGAAATCAAATATTATGTTATTATCATGCTTTTGGTAAATTATTAAAGTTATGGCTTTTAAACCCTACGATCATGCATGTGTTAACTTACTCAGCAATTTTGCTGATCAAAACCATTTTTATTCCTTTCTTTACAGAATATGTGGAATGAGCATGTGTGAGCACGAATCATGCATGGGATTTTGGGAATTTTTATTTTGCTTTTAAATTTCGTACGTAGACTACATTATGAACGGGCCTGTTTAACCCGTGTTTTGGCCATGTCGGCCCTTTTTATATTTTCCGCTGCGATACTGTACTAAACTAAATATTTCCGCTGCGCTATGCTATTATTATTTTCGAATTATATTGTATGGGCTATTTTGAATGCTTTAAATGTTTTAAATACTGCAATACCTAGCCTTGCATCTCTTTAGTAAGCTCGGAGAAGCCGTGTCTTACTAGGGAGATGTGGCGGTGACATCCCGACCTGGGTGACCAAAAACCGGGGTGTTACACAAATATATATTTAAAGTACCAATTTGACCTTTCAGGGTCGAAAGAAAATAGTGCGACATAAAAGCTTATTTTTAAATATCCAAATCCCACATGCAAATGCCATGCCAAGCTCAATCACCTATCCTGAAAAGGAGTGAAGGCAATCCCCTATCCCACACATGCTGGAGACTCAGGGTTGAATCAACGACACAAAGGAAAAATTATATAGGAATAATGATAATTTACCGAATTTAAATCCCAAAATTTGTAATATAGGTAACACATATGTCAAATGAAACCAATCCAATGCACCGTAATCTGTAACCCGTAATCCATAATAAATAATTACATATATCATCTCTCGCCATGCAGAGGACTCTATAACTTCTAACACCGGTGTCCCAGACATGTTTCAAACTGTCTAGGGTTATAGACACATACAGGCTCTACCCATAGGAGGGACAATTACCCTCATCCAATATCCAAAATTTCATATACCATGTAGTTCATGCATTGGTTTCATAAAACATATAGTTTACCAAAGACCGTACCATAAACCGAACACTTAAATTTTATTTCATCGCCATAATTTCTCAGAATGTACGAACCAACTCCATAGCAATTTAAATTAAACCATACTTGCCAAGGACTAGAGCATACTGCAGAAAATAAAAAGCAAGTATTGAAATTAATACTAGTGATTCATTGGCCCAAGACTAGTACACCGATAAATTCAGAATTTGTTAATCTATACATACTACTCTACATTGACCGACAAAGACACCAGGAAAGATAACGAAAATATGACTGGTGGGCCCCACTCATAATGCAATATACTTGAACTTTATTTGCTATGAATAAACTCCACCTTCCAAGACTCATCCGAAAAATATTTTTATACGGATATAGTAGTATTTGTTTAGCAGTCATGAGTATATATACATAGTATATATATATCGGCACATACCCAACGCAAAGAAAATTTGGAGTTTGACGAAGCAGCTGACAGAGACCATAGATCAAATTTTTTATACGTATCCTAAACAAAATTTGAGTTTGACACAGTAAGAAGTACACGAAGAAAATAAAAAGGTGTTGGAGGCAACAGACAAATACACAACTGAAGCACATCTAGGATTTAAAAGACTAACCACATATTATTGAAGAGGAGACCTAGATAAGTGATATGCCCAAGTAGAGATTTGAGTTTGAAGAAAAGACGACATAGAATACATATGCAATTTTTCATACAAACTGGTGCGAAATTGGGGTTTGAGAAGAAAGTAAACAAGAATAAATCGGAAGTGAAGAAGAGGACAGATACCGTTTCCTAATTACATGTGCAAAACTGAAGGAGGCTTGGGCTTTGGCAATTTAGGGGAGTATGCAGACATTGAAAGGAAAAAGGGTTCCAAGATTTTCATAAAAATTCAAGTAATGACACACTCCAATATTTAAAAAAAATAATGGGTATGGGAACGCAGAGAATGAGAGGAAATTGACTTACCGATTTTGAGAATTAATGGATGATGAAACTAATAACACGGTGGATGGGTGGGCTTAGAGATTTCCAAAGCTTTCTGGAAAAAAAGAAACAAAAATAACAGAACAACAATGAGAAGGAGGCCACAGGAAAAATTAACAAGATTGAAAGAAAGCTATTACCCACCGTCTGGAGTGAATGTATGAGCAGTAGGGAATTATTGATGAAGATGGAGTATTTAACAAAATGTAGGTTCAATGGAGTGGAGGAGTAAATTGAGAACGTGGGAGTTGGGAGTTGGGGGTTGGGGACAGGTTTAATGGGGTGGTTGAATATAGCTCGGAGCTGAGAGTTGGGGATGGAATAATGGAAAAAAATAGGTTTGATTTTGAATACAGTCACTACTTGAGCCAAAATTCATTGTATCCCTAATATATATATTATTATTATAATAATAATTATTATTACTGTGCAAAATTTAATAAATTAATCCATCATGAAATATCTTATTTACTCTAATAAGCCGACATGAAATAATTAAATAACTTTACCAAGATTAATCACCTTACTTTTAATAAATATATTAAATCTTGCACAATTAATTCATATGCAAATTTTTGGGCATCACAATCTACCCACCTAGAAGAAAACTTCATCCTCGAAGCTTGTTACGAATATGTCGTTACCGAAAGCTAGTCATAAAAGTATAAAATATTAACCTTATATTGTCAAGTCGCCGCGTCCTCCTTATCTTGGATAAATAGTTATGTTCGCATAACTTGTTCGCTAGCTTGCATGAATAAATCCGGATATTTTGCCTTTACATCTTACTCCATCTCCCATGTAGCTTTTTCATAGATGTGATTTGACCATAGGACTTTAACCATGTGAATTGTTCGATTCCGTGTTTCTCGGTCCTTTGTGTCTAAGATGCGCACCGGACGTACCTCGTATGTCAAATCCTCGTCAAATTCTATCACTTCCGGTTGAAGGATGTGTGAGGGGTCATGGTGATATTTCTTCAATTGAGATATATGAAACACATTGTGTACTCGTGCAAGTTCCACTGGTAAGGCTAGTCGGTAGGCAAGATTTCCCACTCGCTCGACAATCTTGTACGGACCAATATATCGTGGGCTTAATTTCCCACGCTTCCCAAAGCGCATCACTCCTCGCATCGGTGATATTTTCAAAAGGAGTTTATCACCAACTGTGAATTCACCCATTTGGCGTCGTTGATCAGCATAGCTCTTTTGTCGATCTTGTGCTGCCTTCATATTTTGTTGGATGATCTTAATTGCTTCGACCGAGTCATCAATAAGTTGAGGTCCCACGACCACAACCTCTGTATTCTCCTTCCAACATAGTGGGCTTAGACACCTCCGTCCGTATAGTGCTTCAAACGGTGCCATCCCAATACTTGCATGGTAGCTGTTATTATAGGAAAACTCGATTAGGGGCAATCGATATTCCCAACTACCCTTGAATTCTAAGACGCATGCCCGTAACATGTCTTCCAGCGTTTGGATGCAGTGCTCATCTTCAACTTAGTCCCAAAGGCTTCTTCTAACTTCGTCCAAAAATTAGAGATAAATCGGCTATCTCGATCAGACATGATGTCTTGAGGTATTCCGTGCCTTCTTACCACATTGTCGACATATGCTTTTGCTAACTGATCCATGGTCCACGTGTTCTTCATGGGTATAAATATGGCAGCTTTAGTGAGTCGATCCACGATAACCCATATTTTGTTCATACCTCTTAGTGTCTTCGGCAGTCCAGATATGAAATCCATAGAGATGCTCTCCCATTTCCATGATGGTATCTCCAATGGTTGCATTAAGCCCAACGGCTTCTTACGCTCTGCTTTTACTTTCTGGCATGTTAAGCACTTTGACACAAACTCACTTATTTCTTGCTTCATCCTTGGCCACCAGAACACTTCTTTCAGATCTTTGTATAACTTGCCTTCCCCTGGGTGCACTTAATATGGTGTGTTGTGCCCTTCCTCCATGATTCGCTGTTTAATCTCCACACACTTTTTCGGTACGCACCATCGGCCTTGATAACGAATACTCCCATCTTCGTGAATCTTGAACTCGTCCGCCTTGCCTTGTGCTATCTTCTCCTTGATTCTTTCAAGTTTCACATCTCCCGGTTGACCTTCACGAATCTCATCGAATAGTGTTGGTTTGATAGTCAAGTTGTTCAACATCGCCAACACTGTTCCTTGATGAATAAGTTCAATATCTAACCGAACCATATCCATATAGAGCTCTGAAGGTAATATCCTTGTACTTTCCAAGTGTTTCGTCTTGCGGCTTAGCGCATCGGCCACCACATTCGCCTTCTTTCATGATAGGCAATTTCTAGGTCATAGTCTTATATCAGCTCTAACCACCACCTTTGCCTCATATTCAGTTCTTTTTGCGTAAAGATGTATTTAAGGCTCTTGTGGTCACTAAATATCTTGCATGTTTGCCCATATAGGTAGTGCCGCCAGATCTTTAAAGCGAACACCACAGCTGCTAGTTCCAAGTCATGAGTAGGATAATTCTCTTCATGTGGCCTTAATTGTCGCGAGGCATAAGCTAGGACCTTCCGTTGTTGCATCAGAACACAACCAAGTCCAAAGTTGGATGCATCACTGTATATTTCAAAGTCATCATTGTCATTTAGCAAGGTGAGAACAGGTGCTGAAGTGAGCCGCTTCTTTAGCTCTCGGAAGGCTTGTTTGCATTGCTCTGTCCATTGATACTGCAACCCTTTTTTTCAGTATTTGAGTTAAAGGTCGAGCAATTTTGGAGAAGTCCTTAATAAACCTCCGATAGTATCCTGCCAAACCCAGAAACTTCGAATCTCTGTTTGGCTCTTTGGTACGGGCCATTCAGCGACTGCTGCTACCTTTGTTGGATCCACTGATACTCCTTCAGCTGAAACTATGCGCCCTAAGAATGCCACTTTATCTAGCCAAAACTCGCATTTCGACAATTTGGCATAGAGTTGGTGCTTCTTTAATAATTCTAACACTTGGCGCAGGTGTTGAGCATGCTTCTCTGTATTCCTTGAGTATATCAAAATATCGTTAATAGAGACGACTACGCATTGGTCTAACAATTCCCGAAAGATATTGTTCATCAATCCCATGAAAGCTGCTGGGGCATTCGTCAATCCGAATGACATCATTGTAAATTCATAGTGACCATACCTTGTACGAAAGGCTGTCTTAGGTACATCTTTCTCTGCTACTCTTAGCTGATGATACCCTGATCGCAGATCAATTTTTGAAAAGACCATTGCGCCCTTTAACTGGTCGAACAAGTCGTCTATCCGTGGTAGGGGATACTTGTTTTTAACTGTGACTTGGTTCAATCCTCGGTAATCAATGCATAACCTCATCCCTCCATCCTTCTTTCTGACAAAGAGCATTGGAGCTCCCCATGGTGAAGTGCTAGATCGAATGTATCCTTTACTCAGTAACTCTTCTAATTGATCTTTCAATTCCTTCATCTCGACCGGGGCTAATCGATACGGGGCTTTAGAGATTAGCTCTGTCCCAGGCACCAAATCAATTGTGAAATCTACATCGCGGACATGTGGCATCCCCGGTATTTCTTCCGGAAAGACATCCGGGTATTCTTTGATCACAGGTATCAACTCCAAACTTTCTTCGTTAGCTTGCATATTTTGCACATGACACATAAACAAATGGTATCCTTTGCGTAGCATTGTTCCCAGTTGGGAAGTTGTCACCCACTTTGCAGTCGGCTTATGCGGGTTTACATAATAGGCTATTTTCTCCCCTTCCGGTCCTCGTAGGGTCACATTTTGTTATTGACAGTCGATCGTTGCCTTGAATTGTGTTAGCCAATCTATCCCAAGGATAATGTCAAAATCCTTTAGATCTAATTCCGTTAATGATGACAGAAAGGCTACTCCTTCTATTGTGATAGGAACGTCATTGTATCGTTTCTTACAGGGAATTACGTCTCCTGATAGTAGAGAAACCCCTAGTGTGATAGACTCAGCTAGTGGAAGTTGCATATTTTTAACTACCCGTGATACTATAAACGAACAACTTGCACCAGAATCAAACAATATATGGACAGGTACACCAAGTATTAAAAATGTACCTTGCAGGACATCGGCTTGTTGCTCTGGCAAGTCTGCCTGGTTAATCACGTTAAGGCACCCTTGTTACTCGATTCGGTTTCCTCCACGGTTCTAATCATTAGTACCCTGATTCCCATTTCCTCCTTGTTGTTGATATGGACGCTGGTGATTTCCATTGCGGCTTCCATTCCAATTCCCATTGCCATTCCCATTTCCATCCCTCCGATACTGATTATTTTGTCCTTGCTGGTATTGCTATTGTTGATGCCTCGGAGGTCTGTTTAGATCATCTCGTATAGGGATCCTTTCAATGCGTGTGAGGCAGTCCCTAGCAAAGTGTCCCTCTCTGATGCATCGGTTGCATGCTGTTGGACTAGGGCATTCTTTGACCAAGTGTCGCCGATTGCACTTCGAACATGGGGTCAGGACTCTTCCCCTTTGCTCCATTCTTTGTCCTCCATCCATTTGGTCATGTTCTTGCTTTGGAGGGTTGTTATCATTCCTTCCGAGCTCGATCATTCCTCTCTTTTCTTGGGTCTGCCTCTCATTCAGTTTCCTTTTGTACTCCTGAACTCGCGCAACTGCAAATGCCCGATCATAGATCTTTTGGAGGCTTGAGAATTGTTTCCCTCCTAATCCTTCTCGAATTGCCAAATTGAGGCCCAACTCAAACTTTTGCGCCTTGTCATGTTCAGTTGGCACCAAGGTTGGAGCAAAATTCAGTAGCTCGGTAAACTGGACGTAGTATTCATGCACGGTCATCTTTCCTTGCCGCAATGTTATGAACTCCTCGTACTTTGCATTCTTGACGCTCATAGGATAAAATCTCTTCCTTGAGGCCTCCTTGAATTCATTCAATCCATATCCCGCAGTTTGATCTTGGATTTGCAATCGCCACCACTTATCGGCTGTTTTTCTCAGAAAGTATGTTGCTATCTCCACCCTTTGATCCTTCGGACACTTTATTGCTGTAAGCAGCTTGTCCAGTGTATCAATCCATTCCTCTAACTTTTCAGGGTCTTCATGTCCTTCATATATTGGGGGTCTATGTTTGAGAACCACATCGAGATAGTCAATTGGTGCTTGTGGTGGTGGTACGACATGAGCAACTCCTGCCTCACCCCTTTGTCTATGAAGGTCGGCACTCAACATAGCTACCATTTGTTCAAGGACCCTTAATCGTTCTATGTCATTGTTTGGAAGAGGTGCGTTGAATGGGTTAGGTTGACCTCCAACTGAGTCAACTACGAAGTCATCTCCTTGGTTGTTGGCCATTCTACTTCACACATGCACAATATATAAGGTTAATAATATGTTGGTTTAGTATTTGTGATACATGTTGCAGATATCAAAAGGAACAGATAAATAAGATAAAAAGAAACAAAACCAAGTAGTCCACCCAATATAGCCAAAAATAATACCAATTAACAACCAGCAATCAATGTCAACATAAATAATTGAAATGCAACATGGATGCAAATGCCCACCCCAAATTTTAAAATTTATTTAATGTAATAAATATTTATAATTTAATACATATTTCAAAATTTATTCACTATATGTTAAGAATATATTGACGTTACCATACTAATGATATAAAATCGACAAAAATAGGAGTATCCAATGTAAAAATATGTTTTGTATTCCTAGCCATTGTTTGGAGTAAACTGATAATAAATTTTTTTAATTTAATTTTTTTAAACATGTACTAAAGCATAATATACTAAGAAAAATACACAAAGTTTTAAAATGCTAAAAATATGAAGTACTATAAATAATTGAAAAAAAATAGCAAATACTTTCTAAGACATACTAAAATATTAATTAGAATATATATTTATATATATTTATAAAAATAATGCGCTGATACCACTTTGTAACACCCCATTTGAAAGACAGCGGAAGTAGGGATGTTACCGCCGCATTTTCTATCTAAGTTCACTTCCAAGTTAACTTAAATAGAAAACGCTAAGGCTTTAAAATTTAAAATACATTTAAAACCACAATTTACAGCATAAACTAATAATCTTTTTAAAATCATGTTGTATATACAATATTAAATTTATAAGTGTAGGATAGAGATGCAAATATATATTTAAAGTACCAATTTGACCTCGCAGGGTCGAAAGAAAATAGTGCGACATAAAAACTTATTTTCAAATATCCAAATCCCACATGCAAATGACATGCCAAGCTCGATCACCTATCCTGAAAAGGAGTGAAGGCAACAAAATCAGCAACGCTGAGTAAGTCAATCCCCTATCCCACACATGCTGGAGACTCAGGGTTGACTCAACGATACAAAGGAAAAATTATATAGGAATAATGATAATTTAACGAATTTAAATCCCAAAATTTGTAATATAGGTAACACATATGTCAAATGAAACCAATCCAATGCACCGTAATCTGTAACCCGTAATCCATAATCCATAATTACATATATCATCTCTCGCCATGCAGAGGACTCTATAACTTCTAACACCGGTGTCCCAGACATGTTTTAAACTGTCTAGGATTATAGACACATACATGCTCTACCCATAGGAGGGACAATTACCCTCATCCAATATCCAAAATTTCATATACCATGTAGTTCATGCATTGGTTTCATAAAACATATAGTTTACCAAAGACCGTACCATAAACCGAACACTTAAATTTTATTTCATCGCCATAATTTCTCAGAATGTATGAACCAACTCCATAGCAATTTAAATTAAACCATACTTGCCAAGGACTAGAGCATACTGCAGAAAATAAAAAGCAAGTATTGAAATTAATACTAGTGATTCATTGGCCCAAGACAAGTACACCGATAAATTCAGAATTTGTTAATCTATACATACTACTCTACATTGACCGACAAAGACACCAGGAAAGATAACGAAAATATGACTGGTGGGCCCCACTCATAATGCAATACACTTGAACTTTATTTGCTATGAATAAACTCCACCTTCCAAGACTCATCCGAAAAATATTTTTATACGGATATAGTAGTATTTGTTTAGCAGTCATGAGTATATATACATAGTATATATATGTATATATATATATCGGCACATACCCAACGCAAAGAAAATTAGGAGTTTGACGAAGCAGCTGACAGAGACCATAAATCAAAATTTTTTATACGTATCCTAAACAGAATTTGAGTTTGACATAGTAAGAAGTACACGAAGAAAATAAAAAGGTGTTGGAGGCAACAGACAAATACACAACTGAAGCACATCTAGGATTTAAAAGACTAACCACATATTATTGAAGAGGAGACCTAGATAAGTGATATGCCCAAGTAGAGATTGGGTTTGAAGAAAAGACGACATAGAATACATATGCAATTTTTCATACAAACTGGTGCGAAATTTGGGTTTGAGAAGAAAGTAAACAAGAATAGATCAGAAGTGAAGAAGAGGACAGAGACCATTTCCTAATTACATGTGCAAGACTGAAGGAGGCTTGGGCTTTGGCAATTTAGGGGAGTATGCAGACATTGAAAGGAAAAAGGGTTCCAAGATTTTCATAAAAATTCAAGTAATGACACACTCCAATTGTTAAAAAATAATGGGTATGGGAACGTTGATAATGGCCAGAAATGACCATTATTTTCAATCCATTTCCGTGTCTTAAACGGGCATTTGATCGCATTCCGGTCTTACATTAAGTAAGAAAGCAGTCGAATTGGACTGATTTATGCATAATTGTAAAAATAATAAGCTGATGTGAAAAAGGCATAAATATGTAATTTTATTACATAATTATGTTAGAAAAATCCAAAAACATGAGAAAAAGAAAAGAAAAGAAAAAGGAATGAAAAAGATGGGCAAAAGAATAAAGCAAGCCCACAAAAATACAAAAAGATGGGAAAAAGATAGAAAAGCCCACAAAAAGAATATTTTCGGCCCATCTGGCCCAATCCAGCAGGCCCAGGAAGACCTTTGTCGCGGAAGCCCTTTGGCGCGATGCAGTGCTCCGCGACAAAGGCATGTTCCGCGACCAAGCAGCTCAAATGAAGAGGAGACCAACCAAGCCCTTTGTCGCGATGGCATGCTCCGCGACAAAGGCATGATTCCGCGACCAAGACACCCAATTAGAGACACAAGACCCAGTCGAGAAGCCTTGCCACATGCAGTGTGTTCCGCGACCAACTTGATGCTCCGAGACAAAGCTGTGAATGTGTGTGATGTCTTAAGACACAATGGGTTAGAATCAAGGCCCATGGGCTTAGGGTTACACCTCTATAAATATGAGGTGTTTCCTTTGAGCAAAAAGTTGGAATTTTGTTGATTAGAAGTTCTTGAAGGCAAAGCAGTAGGAGTTCTCTCTTAGGTAGTGTAGCTTAGTTTTATTTTTCTTGTATTATTTAATTCTTGCTCTTAGTTTAGTTTAGTTTAGTGTTTTTACTGTTCACAGTGATTTAGATAGCCACTTTACACCATGTTTTGGTTTCTAAACTCTTGTTTTAGGGTTTGTAATACCCAAATCATGGGTATTAACAACACCCCTTCAATAATATGGGAAAACATTCATCATTTGTGTCCCAAATCATGAAATGGGTCTCACACCCCATGGATTTATGCTTTCTTTTTCATTTTGGGGTCACTTGACCCCCATTATGCTATTTTATGTTTACTGTTAGCATTTTATGGATAATGTTGTGTGTATGTGTGATCAAACCCTAGAATAGGACTCTTGCTTTATTTTTAATACTCTGCCCAGCTTTGTTTATTTTTGCTTAAGCATGTTCTTCCTTATTTTGAATGTTCATTGTCTATTTTTAGCCTAGAATAGCTTTTTGATCTGAAATGGGGTGAGATCACGCTGTTTGCATGCCACTGTTCATTTCTGCTTTTTCTGACTTTTGTCCTGAACCACCTTGGGCGCCAACCGCCTTTTGTCGCGGAACCACGTTCCGCGACGAAATGTTGTTCCGCGACAAAGGTGTTTCAAGACACTTGCATTCATATTTAAAACCCTTTGTCGCGGAATACCTTGTCGCGGAGCCACGTTCCGCGACAAAACCTTCCATGCATAGCGACAAAGGAGCCAAACTCTTGCATTTTGTCTGCTTGGCCTTTTGTCGCGGAATCATCTTGTCGCGGAACCACGTTCCGCGACAAAATCCCATTCTGAGACAGAAAAATTATGCCATGTTCTTTATCCTTTGGACACTTTGTCGCGGAACCACTTTGTCGCGGAACCACGTTCCGCGACAAACTTTCCATGCATAGCGACAAAGGTTCAAATGCTTTAAGAATTTTCTGAAAACTCTTTGTCGCGAAACACTCTTGTCGCGGAACCACGTTCCGCGACAAAATCTTGCATAGCGACAAAGAGGCGTTATGCTGCCAAAAATTCTAAAAAAAAAAAAAAAAACTTGTCGGGATACCCATGTCGCGGACCTCGGTCCGCGACAAAATTTATGGTATCGCGACAAAGGCTCCCCTCTCTCTATTTAATCTCAAACAATCTTCATTCTCTTCCTATTTTATATTGCAACACTCACATCATAACCCCACGGGTTAAGGTGTAACATTCTGGAATTGCAATATAGGGTGTTATGCTGCCCAAATTTTGATTCTCCATTTGCATCACTTAATTAATTGAACCCTTGAGTCATTAATGATTAAAGAGTGAGATTAGCAATAATTACACATCAATGATCATCATGATTAAAGGACCTTTGTTCAATTGCCATTAAAACGCTCGTCTATAAACAAAATCTTGATGGCTTAAACAGATAATCCGGACTGTAATTAATTATGGTAGGAAGGATTATTTAAGACCATCAATTGTGGACCCAATCCACAACCTTGCATGAGAAACCAATGTCTCTCATACAAGGAATCTTCTTTTATTTCTTATTGATTTTGTCTTTGCGTGTTGTGTGGAACCATTAATAAAGAATACATCAGACTAATGTTGGCGGGTATTCCCTCATGGATAACTAGCTCGTATTCTGGGTATTAATTACTAATTGTTATTTTGCATGGTCTGGATGACTGTCAGTGGAAACCTTGGCGGTTCGCCCATTCAGGGTTATAATAGCTGCTCGGCTAACTCCCATCCAGATATTTATTTTTCTTATCTTAATTTCCAAACCCAAATTCCAATCTGTAATGGGAGTCAGTTGGCATCAGTCAATGCCAACTGACGATCATTATAGAAGGGAAGCATGTAGGTTTTTATCTGAATTCACAGACAGTGGAAACCCAACTGGTGTTGACACTACCATTATAGGGTCTAAGCTGTCTAAATCCGCTCCATCCGAGTAATTGGGAAATTGGACAGTAGATGTTTACAGTCCACCTGATTATTCTGCCATTACTTTGGTCCCTTGACCTCTTCATATCTGTGTTTCACATTCTGTCTAGACCCGCACCTATATTTTGGGTCAATTAATTTTACACTTCCCTATATCCTTATGCATGATAATATTATGTACTATTGTGGTCTGTAATTATTTTGGGATCCTTCCCTTGGACAATAGAAGTCTAGATCTTAAACAGATATTGTGTAATAAATTTCCAACAAAAATCTCTTTATAAAATCCGGATCTGAGTAAGGGATAAATTCTTCAGTTATGACTAATTCATATCCTGTCAAGGGTTGTATTTTGGGAAATTAGAAACAGATTCAGCGATTAGGTCTCGCCTAGACTGAAAGGGTCTGTGTTTTAACTGAGAGTCTAGTACCTGATAGGGAATGATTTTCAAATCCATTATTTTCCAAAATAGCTGGTTGTTGGAAATCTAAGATTGAATACTACACCGAGATGGGGCCCACTTGGACTCAAATACAGTGTAGTAAATAATCTCAGAGGAACATCATCCAGGCCTTGGCTATTTTCTAAGATAGGGTTGAGTTTTCTTTCAACTGCTAACCTCTTCTGCCAGAGCCTATTTTTGAGTCTTGAGTGAGTGCATCCGGAACGAACTAAATCATTAGCTCGTTTCATTAGTTTGTATCTCATAATCACCCGGAAGGAAGTGAACACTGCGAGCATTTCACCAAGAGCCGGGAATTCTTGATCCACACCCAGTCATCTTGACTGGGTGCTGTCTTTTACTACCAGGGTCAGATTTTCAAAACCTCCGAGTGATAGGTTTTAAATGCTTTCTTTACCGCTTTCTTTTAACCGCTTTCATTAGAGGTCACTCGGTTGTATTGAGAGTTGTGTAACTGCTACTAGGATTGACAGTTAAGGGATAGTTTAGAGCTTGATTAGAATCTTTGGGTGTGACATGGGAGAATGATAGTAGTACTTGGCATTTCAATAAATGATATGTCGGGTGTTGCTTTTCCACCACAGATGAAGTAACACACCCAGGCCAGGGCAGTCACGAATCTGTGGTATCTTAGAATTTGTGGTCTTAAGAACATGTAAACTCATATTGTAAGTACCTGTCTGTTAAAGGGAAAGCATAACTGAGAGCATGAGAATTAGCTATATGAAAGGATTATCCCAAACAAAGATCTGTGTATAAAAATGGAAGTTTAATACTGCTGTATCTAAATCTTGTCCAATTTTCATTCTTTTCTTCCTGTCCCTTCTGTCTACATTGTGATTCAGCCTCACGGCTGGCACAATGTAAATTTTTCCTGTTTTCATAGATAATGTTTATCGCATTCTTAGAATAATCTCTACCTGCTTTCTAGAATAGATTTATTCGCTTTGTAGAGTAACTTAAACGCTTTTATAATCTAGTTTAAATTCATGTCAGTAGTTATCAATCACCTTTCAAACCTATTGAGCAATACGAATGGAAAATCTAGTAAAACGACGTGGGTCCTGCTTCCATCGCACATCCTCCAGTGAACGATCCGGTCTTACTATAAATTACTGCAATTTTTTGACACCGTGCGCTTTCGGGCCACAGTTTCTTAAACACGAGCAATAAAAACATGACTACTTATAAATATATCCCTAATCACAACTCCGCCATCATAAATTGGTTTCATTAAATAAAAACCTAAACCAGGATCATGATTTTTCGGAAAATACTCTTGTAGTGGGAATCTGTCAAAAGTTTCATGGCAGGAAATCTTATGGCAAGAATTGATGAGAAGTATCATGGCATATTTGCCGGGGATCCTCAGTGTGACAGGCTGAAGGTCAACCTATCCCGGCTGTGCCATGAGATTTGTCAACATTTCATGACAGAGAGGACCACAGCGCCATTTGAAACCCAAGCACCACACTTGAGTAATAAAAAGACTAATAATCTTGATATATCCCTAAACCCTTTCCCGTGAATCATAACTCCTTTCGTTTAATAAATCTAACCTGGTATATTTTAGAAAATGCTCGTGTTGACGAAATTGTCAAAAAGTTTCATGGCGCCGTTGCCGGGGAGAAAGTATCGATACTATATCAAGTATTGCGCGCTGATGTCTGTTAAGACTGAATCGTCTACCCCGGCTGCACCATGAAAATTGTCAAAAAGTTTCATGGCGCCGTTGCCGGGGAGGATGCATCGCCGTTTTATTTAGAGAATTACATTCCTCATTGCTCCTAGATTAGCTTATACATATAATTATAAATATTCACCTTTAGAACCAATTCTAACCTGGGGATTGTACAGGTACTGTCATCATTGAAGCCGTTGTTCTATGCAAAGGAGGAAGCAGACGCCAGCCGAGATCCCGTTTAATTCAGAGATAGAAAAGACAGCTCGACGTCTTAGGGCGGAGACTAAACGAAGAAGGGAACGGGAACGACAAGCACTACTTTCGCCAAGCACCAGCAGCGATATTTCCGAAATGGCAAACCCTGACATCCCACCAATCATTCAACCCAATCCCCCACTTCACAACATTGAGGAAGACCCCGAAGATGCTGAACACGATGATTTGGATGATCCCCCTCCCCAGATCATACAAGGAGGTGGGAACCCACCAAACATGGAGCAGCAGCACTTCGAGGCACCCCCTCCCAATCCGAACCATCAAAACCCACCAAACAACCAGAACCAACCAAATCAGCAAAATTTCCAAAACCAGCAGAATCAGCAATACCACAACCCCCATCAGAATCCCCCGAATCCGAATGATTTCAATGATCCGAGGAACTACTTCATGCCTCAGAACTACTACCCACAGCAGTACCAAGGCGGGCCTGAGAACAATCATCAAGCAGCAGCTGCTGCTGATTACATGCAGCCGATTTTAGAGCCATATTTGAAACCGGCCCTAATCAATCTAGTCCAGAGCAACCAGTTTGCCGGAGCAAGCCATGAAGACCCCCATGATCACCTGCAAACCTTCCTAGAATTGTGTGACACGATAAAAAATCGTGATGTATCTGCAAACACTATTCGACTAAGGCTATTTCCCTTCTCTCTGACAAGCGGAGCACGAACATGGTACAAGTCACTGCCCGTAAATCAGAAGTCTACATGGGAAGATGTGATCAGAAACTTCCTAGCAAAATACTTCCCGGAGTCCAAGGTGGATGAATGCCGCTCCAAAATTGCGGAATTCAAAATGAAACCAGACGAGTCCTTGTATGATGCAAAGGAAAGATTCTTCAACCTGCTCAGAAAGTGTCCTCAACATGGCTTCCATGACTGGGAGAGACTGAGAAAGTTCTACAGTGGTCTGACCCCAGCATGGAAATCCATGCTCGATGCTGCTGGTGGTCAACATTTGCTTTACATACCGATGGACCAAGCTTGGGCAAAGATTGAAGCCATGAGTGTCAACCGTTCTGTTCTAACTGATGATGGTAATCTCACTCCCCCTCGTGGTTTGTGTGTTGTAGGTACAGTAGAGAAGTCAGACATTGAAAAGCTTCAAGAGCAAGTGGCAGCGTTGTCTGTAAATCAAGGAGTTGGAAGTTCTGTGCAGGGACAGCAAACTGATGTGATCTGTGGTCTGTGTCAGGGTGCTCATGCAACTGACACATGCGAGCAAATCACAGCTGAGAGCTGTAACTATGCAGGAGCTTTTCCAAATAGACACCCGAATTTGTCTTACTCAAACAACAACGCCTTGAATTCACATCTCCTGAACAAGCCACAGCAACAACAGTTCAACCCTCAGCAGAATCAGGGATTCGTTCAGAACAGGGGCCAACACTTTCAGAACCCAGGTTTCCAACCTCAAATCCAGCAGAGGCCGCCTCAGAATTTCCAGAACTTTCAGCCCAATCAGAGTTTCCAGCCTCAGTTTGTCCCAAACCAAGGCCAGTGGAATCAGAATCAGAATCAAAATCAGAATCAGAATCAAAAGCCTCCTTCAAGGCTTGAGAATCTGATGACTGATTTCATCACTAGTCAGAAAGAAATCAACAATCAACTGCAAGCCTCCATCAGAAATGTGGAGACCCAAGTTACACAGATGGCTAATGAGATGCAGAAAAGGGACAAAGGAACGTTGCCAAGCACCGCGGAAAAGAACCCGCAATGCAAGGCAATAACCTTGAAATCTGGAAGAGTACTAGCTGGACCAAAGGGAGCAGATACTAGAGCGGAATGTGAAGAAGATGATATTGTTGACAATGCTGGTAAGGAAGCTGATAATGAGAACGAAGCGGAAAAAGAGACAGCCGAATTGCAGACTGAAGCTGCGCCTGAAACGGCTGAAACAGATAAGGGTACAAGTGAAGGAAAAAGGCAGGTTGAGCAGGAAGAGGTAATTATTCTCAACAGCACATGCAGTGCCATCATTCAGAGGAGAATGCCTGAAAAGAAAGAGGACCCCGGATGTTGCACACTTCCAGTACAATTCGGAAAGGCCAAAGTGAGTATGTGGCTTTGTGATTTAGGATCAAGCATCAATGTGATGCCACTAGCTATGGCTGTTCGCCTTAAGTTTGGAGAAATTCAACCGGTCAAGATGAGACTGCAGCTTGCAGACAGATCGATCACTCAGCCCGTAGGAATCCTTAAGGATGTTGTGGTCAAAACCGGGCAGGTTCTTTTCCCGGTCGACTTCATCATCCTCGACATTGAAGAGGATTCTGAAATGCCGCTTATCCTTGGACGCCCATTTCTAGCTACTGGTGGTGCACTGATTGACGCCAAATCCGGAAAAGTCACCTTAAGGGTCGATGGCGAGGAGATCATCTTTGATATGGAGAAATTGCAGAAATTTCCGAATGACAGTTCTTGTTTTTCTTTTGAAAATGTAATAGTTAGGGAAGAGCCAGACTCTGAACTTGATTGTGAAATGATGCTGGATGAACCATCAAAGCAGGTACTGAAGCCTGCTGGCGTGGAGCACAAAGGATGCAAAGCCGTTCACTTTGCCGATCCCGAAACAGGGGATCTGGAGGAGTTTGACGGCATCGAATTCCATGATGACGCCAACCAAGAGGAAGAAGAGGATCCTGTACTGATGCAGGATCCCGAAGGTAAATCTGTTCTCCCACTACCCATTTCTCGCAAACTACTCCATTCCGTTGAATGTCCACCAGAGCTTGAACTTAAAACATTACCCGATCATCTCAAGTATGCGTTTCTCGCAGAACATAAAAAGTTACCCGTGATCGTTTCGGCTAAGCTCTCTCAAGAGCAAGAAAATGCTCTGGTGGTCATTCTTAAGAAACATGTACATGCAATAGGTTGGACCATTTCTGATATAAAAGGAATAAGCCCGTCTATTTGCATGCACATGATTCTAATGGAAGAAGAGTTTAAACTCTCCCGTCAACCTCAGAGGCGATTGAATCCCCTTATGCAAGAAGTGGTAAGGAAAGAAGTTATCAAGCTCTTAGATGCTGGTATAATCTATCCTATCTCTGACAGCAAATGGGTTAGCCCAGTGCAGGTCGTACCCAAACGAGGAGGGATGTGCATAACCAAGAATGAGCAAGGAGAAGAGGTTGCAACCAGGCCAGTGACCGGATGGAGAGTTTGTATCGACTACCGGAAGCTGAACGAGGCCACACGCAAGGACCATTTTCCAATGCCATTCATTGATCAGATGCTTGAGAGGTTGGCAGGGAGAGAGTTTTATTGCTTTTTGGATGGTTATTCTGGTTATAATCAGATTGTTATTTCTAGTGAAGACCATGATAAAACCACTTTTACTTGCCCGTACGGCACTTTTGCCTATCGACGGATGCCTTTTGGTTTGTGCAATGCACCTGCTACTTTTCAAAGATGCATGATGTCTATTTTCTCTGAATTTATCGAAAAATGCATTGAGGTCTTCATGGATGACTTCTCTGTATATGGAGATACGTTCGAAGATTGTTTGACCAATCTTGCTAAGATTTTAAAGAGGTGTGAGGACACTAACTTGGTTTTAAATTGGGAAAAGTGCCATTTTATGGTAACTGAGGGCATAGTGTTAGGTCATCGCATTTCTCGTGCAGGCATTGAAGTCGATCCAGCCAAAGTTTCCGTCATTTCCAATCTCCCTCTTCCTAACTCGATCAAAGCAGTTAGGAGCTTCTTAGGGCATGCCGGTTTCTACCGGCGATTCATTAAGGATTTCTCTAAAATTGCCAAGCCGCTCACTAATCTGCTTTGTAAAGAAAATCCTTTCTTAATAAATGAAGCGTGTGTCCAAGCCTTTGACACGCTCAAGAAGATGTTGGTTTCTGCACCGATAGTGCAACCACCCGATTGGCCAATACCTTTCGAGGTAATGTGCGATGCTAGTGGTCTCGCCGTAGGCGCAGTTCTTGGACAGCATAAGGATGGGAGACATTGCGTAATTCATTACGCAAGTCACGCCCTAAATGAAGCCCAAATTAACTACACCACAACGGAGAAAGAGATGTATGCTGTAGTCTTCGCGTTTGACAAGTTCAGACAGTATCTGATAGGTACGAAAACCATAGTATACACCGATCATACAACATTGAGATACTTGTTTAGCAAACAAGATGCAAAACCTCGATTAATCAGGTGGGTACTTCTGTTGCAAGAATTCGATATCATAATGAAAGATAGGCGAGGTCGAGATAATGGTGCTGCTGACCACTTATCTCGATTAGATAATGATAAAAAGGAAAAAGCCGTTAATGAAGAGTTTCCAGACGAACAGTTGTTCGCGTTACATCTGCATAATCAAGCTTGTCCATGGTTTTCCGACATCGCTAACTTCTTGGCGTGCGGAATAACCCCCCAGTTTTCGAACTATCATCAGAGGAATAAGTTCAAACGAGATGTATTAAGTTACTTCTGGGAAGAACCTTATCTCTTCAAACACTGCGCCGATTCAATAATCAGGCGATGTGTGACCGAGCATGAAGCCTATCAAATTGTCAGAAAATGCCATGAATCAGAATATGGAGGTCACCATGGTCCCGCTCGAACGGCCCACAAGGTTCTCGAATGTGGATTTTATTGGCCTCACATCTATGAGGATTGCAGGACGTTTGTGAAGGGCTGTGACAGATGCCAAAGATTATGAAACATCTCCAAGAGGGATGAGATGCCTCAAAAGGGGATTCTCACACTTGAGATTTTCGATGTATGGGGCATTGACTTCATGGGACCGTTTCCACCATCTGGTGGAAACTACTATATCTTGGTAGCTGTCGATTACGTATCCAAATGGGTCGAGGCTGTCGCATTACCGACCAATGATGGTAGCCAAGTCATCAAGTTCCTCAAGAACGACATTTTCAGTCGATTTTGCGTACCTAGGGTGGTGATATCTGATGGAGGAACACACTTTATTAATAAAGGTTTTGAAACTTTAATGAGTAAAAATGGGATCCTCCATAAGATAGGCACGCCTTATCATCCTCAGACTAGTGGTCAAGTCGAAGTATCCAATCGCGAAATCAAACACATACTCGAAGCCACTGTCGGGATAACCCGTAAGGATTGGGCACGTAAGCTCAATGATGCTCTATGGGCATACCGCACAGCATATAAGACTCCCATCGGGATGTCTCCATACAGGCTGGTCTTTGGAAAAGCCTGTCATTTGCCTGTAGAGCTAGAGCATAAAGCTTACTGGGCCGTTAAAATGCTTAACTTCGATCCGAAAGTTGCTCAGAGCAAACGTAAGTTGGACCTCAATGAAATTGAGGAAATACGAGCGCAAGCTTATGAAAGCTCTCGAATTTACAAGGAGCGGACCCAGAAGTTACACGATCGCAGGATTAAACCTAAGTATTTCTATGTTGGTCAACATGTGTTATTGTTCAATACTAGGTTGAAGCTGTTCCTCGGAAAGCTCAAATCTAGATGGGAAGGACCACATGAAGTACTAGAGGTGTTAAAAAATGGAGCTGTCAGGATTCGAACTGATAGGGGCGATATAGTGGTGAATGGACAACGATTAAAAGAGTACCTTGGACAGTTCGATCCGGAGAAAGAAAGCCAAGCAGTAGCAGACCCGGCTTACATTCAATAAGAAACAGCATTTAAAAACACAAAAGTTTCAGTATATATATATATATATATAGATAATATATATTTATAGTACTTATTTCACGACAAGAAAGTACCCAAAGATCAATTAAACATTTAGAGTACTAAGACTCTAAATGTGAGGATGTTGATATTTGGAGAAAATCTAATGCGTCTTGTTTGCCTGTCTTGCAGAAGTTCGGAACCACCAAAAAGAAGGAGCAGATAAGAGTAACATGGAAAAACCAGGTTCTTGGTTGGATTAGTTCTATAAACCTGAGAAAACGTTTTCGGAAATTGAAGAAATTCAATACCCGAAATAAAATTCACAGATAAATGGAACTGACCCAACCTAATTTTATGCAAGTGGATTATTTAATTTTCAGCCCAGCATTTTGAATTTACTTGGACTGAATTTATTCAGCCCAAATCAAATAAAATGGACTCAGGCCCAACATCACACTCGGGCCCAGTCCAAAGTATTTGAAAATTTAAAATTCTTTGTCGCGGAAGGTCCTTTGTCGCGATGTCATGCATCGCGACCAGGCCCTGTTCCGCGACAAACCCCCTTTTCTTTCTTAACCCTTCTCTGCTGGTTGTCGCGATGCACCTTGTCGCGGAGCATGACTCCGCGACCAACCCCTGCTCCGCGACACAACCTGCGTTGACCTTGTCTCCATACTGAACTTTTTCGCGATAGCCTTGTCGCGGAGCATGACTCCGCGACCAACCCCTGCTCCGCGACCTCCCTGATGTCGCTATGCCTTGTCGCGGAACCTTGTTCCGCGACAAAGTCTCGGATTCCGCGACAAAAGTTTTAGTATTTATACCCCCCCCCCCCCACCCCCTCCAGTTTCTTTTCACTCTCACTTATCATTTCAACTTCCTTCAGTTCTCCATCTTCTTTCACCCATCTTCTTCTTATCCGAACGAACACCACGTGTTCTTCGCAACCTTTACTCTTTTTCTAAGGGAAAACTATGGACCGATTTCACGGACTCCTCCCAAATCTTGGACCCGTGCCTAGACCCGAGCCAAGGAGGGCAGGGTAAACCCATTTTTCACCCCCCCTGTCCATGACTCTTGTGGACTTTCTTGTTCTTTATTTTTGATTTTGGTGTGTGAATCGTGCAGTGCAGCTTGCTTGCATCTTTGTTTTCTGTTTTTGGAGGTTTTCGAAGTGCTCTCGGTTATGAGCACCATTTTGAAACGTTTGAAACCCCATTTTGAAACTGTTAGTGGATAAAGATTTTGAAGTTTAAAACTGGAAAGAACAAACTGATGAGCATTTGGGTATTGTTTTGAATATCTTGATGTTATTGGTTTGATTGATCTTGATGTGACTTGCACAGTGTTGTGTTGGTGTAATAAAGAGGTAAGATCTTTTTGGGCACATTTGTTCTCATGTTGGAAATGTCATAGGAATAAATGTTTTTTTGTTTATGGAAACATAGTACAAACACCCAATAAGAAGCTTCCACTTTTAATAAAAGCAACCTTTTAGAAAAAGACAAAAAGAGTTATTTTTGTTTAATGTTTGACTTGAAGTCTTTTGTTCCCAATGGAACACTAGTGTGAGTAAGATAGCAGTATTTTTGTCACCCAACTGCTATCCTTTTCAAAATCCAAAAGGGGACCACTCACATCCCACTTTTATTAAATAAAACAAGTCAACCATTTTAAAATTAAAAACAGTGTTTGCAAATTTTTTGATGCTTTAACTGTCCAAACAGTTCGAGCTATTCAGAAATAGCAGATCCGCTCCGCCACGTCTCCATTGCACATTCCAATATTCGAGCATTCCATTTCCATCTGTCCATCTCATTCCACTTCCAACAAGTGTCTCGGACTTGTTTAATAAAATTGAAAAACTTTTGGGCCCAATGGCCCATTAAAAAGATTTTAGACCAATGGCCAATTTTGTTTTATTTTGGGCTCCTTAGCCCATTTGAAACCAAATATTATTTACATATGCTTTAAATCAAAATTCGAGTTGGAAATCTGATAACCTCACATTTAGAGCAAAAGCTCTAAATGTGAGGATGTTGGTTTCTGAACTTGAATAATTTCTGAAAATTTTATAAAATTTGGAATCATCACTTCTTATCTTTTCAGGGGCAATCCTCCCATTCCAGATCCTGCACCAGAAGGAACCAAGTTGCTGGACTTACCGGTCGAACTCCTTGGTGAAATTCTCTCCCGAATAGGAGAGGATGAAATCAAGGAGGTGTTTACTGCACAACGGGTATGCAAGAAGTTCAGGGATGCTGGAAACCTTGCCATCGTGTACAGGCGATGCGAGGTTAACTCCTCCACTGTGAAGAGATTGCAAGGAAGGATCCGTCGGCAAAAGGAGAGATTCCTGCGAATATGCACAACAGCAGGAAACTTCAATCTTCAGATCATCCCAGCACTCAGGGCGTTTGCAGTAGGGAATGAGGAGCACGCTTGTGAACTGCTACGCCCAGGACTTGAGGACAACCATAAGGCGTCAATCTTCACCCGCGGATTGATGCTTATGAGTAAAACGGATGAAGGCCAAGTTGAACAAGGAATCATAATGATCGACAGGATGGTGACAGATCGATCAGTTTTTCGGTATACGTCCACCAACGTCCTCGCTTGGATAACAGACAACCCACAACTGTGGGCGGGCCAAGGAGTCAGAGTTTACTGCCCAAGATGGCATGCACCTCTGAGAAACCGCGATTGGTGCCTGCGTTGTGAGCTTTCCAGCTGCGTCCTCTGGCTCCGATACATGCCCTGAAGAAGGAAGAATCCTGGTCCCATTTTACCCTGCTTTGTTTTATTTCCATTTTAATAGTAGTAATCTGCAAGGGATTCCTCCTTTTGTGTGTGCAGATTAGCACTAACTGCACGAGAATCCCTTGCCTCGGATGTAGCTATTTGCTTTCCCTAAATTGGAACTCAGCTTTTGAGACCACTGAACAGATTTTTACTTGCTTTCCTTTTCAAAAAAGATGTCTGTACAGTCCGAGATGAATAAGTGACTGTCAGACCAAAAATATGCTGTTGACATACCTAGTATGTCAGCAGTGCCTCTTTACTGCTTTCAACTAAATAACCAGCAAAAATATGCATAAACTTGCTCTAAATTCACATGTTGAATTTAGGCTTGTGATTGAATTTTCAAACTTTTAAATTGGGATAATATAATTGAAAACATGCATGAAATGAATTCCTAAGGTTTTGAGCTATAAAAATTTAATGATGCGATCAGCTTATTGGGTATTAAATCTGCGTGTTAGAGATCTCGATTGAATAAATTGTTAGAATTAAGCTTTGATTAAATTTGAGAATATTGTATGACATGAATCAATCCAACCTTTTGAGATTTGAGCCATGAGTCACTTTTACTCATTCATTTTCTTTGGTGTGAATCACTTTGATTAAAGGACACTAGAACTTGCAATTGGGACCGATTCAAGACCATGCCATATTCCCAAAAATCGAGCATATGATCGAGGCACTTAGAAAAACCCAAATTTTGGCCTTCTTTTGGAATCCAAACCCAAAAATATTTTCCCTTTAGGATTAACCACTTTGAGCCTTAAGCCTAATTTTTCTTTGAAGCCCTCTATATTATTCCTAGCCTTATAAAAAGACCAAGAAAATCAAACCCAAGTGTGCAGGAATGAATTCTATCAAAGGCACTAAATTTGTGATCATCAGAAAAAGTATTAATCGGTATTTCAATAAACCGATTCAAAAAAAAAAAAAGAGAGAGAAAAATGTTGAGTTTCATTCAACAACAATAAATTGCAAATGACAAAGCAAATTAGACATAGTCTAATGTCATGCAATAGAAAAGAAAAGCAAAAGAAAGACAAACACTGATGATCATAAATTTTAAATAAAAATATGCCAAGTCATGATGGAATGAACTCTTGCCACTTCTTAACCCAATAATTCCCTTTCCTACCTAATGTTACAACCGTATGCCCCGTTATAACCCTTAAATAAGACCTCATGATCTCGATTTGAAGAAATGAGCCGGTGACGAGTTGGTCTGATTGCAAGCTTATGGGAAAATTTAATTAAATTTGATTTGGAGCGTTCATGATTAAATCCCAATTGAGAGTGAGTGATCTTTCCGATTCTCTTATAAGTGAGGCTCTGTCTTATTGCACATGTTCATGTCATCCTCTAATTCTCATCCCTAATCCTTACATTTTTCAAACATGATATTCATGAAGGATTAATAATAATGTTTGATTTGTAGGCCCGATATAGTGAGCAAGTATCATTTCATTAAACACTGCAATCAAGGGAGTTTAATACTTGTAGTTTTTGATTGTCTTATCCCAATCCAAAAAGAATGTGATTTATGAAGCCACGAAAATGAATTGAATATGTAGAGTCCGTGTTCTTACGAACATTGACTCTGACTGCTCGGGGACGATCAGTATTAAATGTGAGGATGTTGATAATGGCCAGAAATGACCATTATTTTCAATCCATTTCCGTGTCTTAAACGGGCATTTGATCGCATTTCGGTCTTACATTAAGTAAGAAAGCAGTCGAATTGGACTGATTTATGCATAATTGTAAAAATAATAAGCTGATGTGAAAAAGGCATAAATATGTAATTTTATTACATAATTATGTTAGAAAAATCCAAAAACATGAGAAAAAGAAAAGAAAAGAAAAAGGAATGAAAAAGATGGGCAAAAGAATAAAGCAAGCCCACAAAAATACAAAAAGATGGGAAAAAGATAGAAAAGCCCACAAAAAGAATATTTTCGGCCCATCTGGCCCAATCCAGCAGGCCCAGGAAGACCTTTGTCGCGGAAGCCCTTTGGCGCGATGCAGTGCTCCGCGACAAAGGCATGTTCCGCGACCAAGCAGCTCAAATGAAGAGGAGACCAACCAAGCCCTTTGTCGCGATGACCTTTGTCGCGATGGCATGCTCCGCGACAAAGGCATGATTCCGCGACCAAGACACCCAATTAGAGACACAAGACCCAGTCGAGAAGCCTTGCCACATGCAGTGTGTTCCGCGACCAACTTGATGCTCCGAGACAAAGCTGTGATGTGTGTGATGTCTTAAGACACAATGGGCTAGAATCAAGGCCCATGGGCTTAGGGTTACACCTCTATAAATATGAGGTGTTTCCTTTGAGCAAAAAGTTGGAATTTTGTTGATTAGAAGTTCTTGAAGGCAAAGCAGTAGGAGTTCTCTCTTAGGTAGTGTAGCTTAGTTTTATTTTTCTTGTATTATTTAATTCTTGCTCTTAGTTTAGTTTAGTTTAGTGTTTTTACTGTTCACAGTGATTTAGATAGCCACTTTACACCATGTTTTGGTTTCTAAACTCTTGTTTTAGGATTTGTAATACCCAAATCATGGGTATTAACAACACCCCTTCAATAATATGGGAAAACATTCATCATTTGTGTCCCAAATCATGAAATGGGTCTCACACCCCATGGATTTATGCTTTCTTTTTCATTTTGGGGTCACTTGACCCCCATTATGCTATTTTATGTTTACTGTTAGCATTTTATGGATAATGTTGTGTGTATGTGTGATCAAACCCTAGAATAGGACTCTTGCTTTATTTTTAATACTCTGCCCAGCTTTGTTTATTTTTGCTTAAGCATGTTCTTCCTTATTTTGAATGTTCCTTGTCTATTTTTAGCCTAGAATAGCTTTTTGATCTGAAATGGGGTGAGATCACGCTGTTTGCATGCCACTGTTCATTTCTGCTTTTTCTGACTTTTGTCCTGAACCACCTTGGGCGCCAACCGCCTTTTGTCGCGGAACCACGTTCCGCGACGAAATGTTGTTCCGCGACAAAGGTGTTTCAAGACACTTGCATTCATATTTAAAACCCTTTGTCGCGGAATACCTTGTCGCGGAGCCACGTTCCGCGACAAAACCTTCCATGCATAGCGACAAAGGAGCCAAACTCTTGCATTTTGTCTGCATGGCCTTTTGTCGCGGAATCATCTTGTCGCGGAACCACGTTCCGCGACAAAATCCCATTCTGAGACAGAAAAATTATGCCATGTTCTTTATCCTTTGGACACTTTGTCGCGGAAACACTTTGTCGCGGAACCACGTTCCGCGACAAACTTTCCATGCATAGCGACAAAGGTTCAAATGCTTTAAGAATTTTCTGAAAACTCTTTGTCGCGAAACACTCTTGTCGCGGAACCACGTTCCGCGACAAAATCTTGCATAGCGACAAAGAGGCGTTATGCTGCCAAAAATTCTAAAAAAAAAAAAAAAAAAACTTGTCGGGATATCCATGTCGCGGACCTCGGTCCGCGACAAAATTTATGGTATCGCGACAAAGGCTCCCCTCTCTCTATTTAATCTCAAACAATCTTCATTCTCTTCCTATTTTATATTGCAACACTCACATCATAACCCCACGGGTTAAGGTGTAACATTCTGGAATTGCAATATAGGGTGTTATGCTGCCCAAATTTTGATTCTCCATTTGCATCACTTAATTAATTGAACCCTTGAGTCATTAATGATTAAAGAGTGAGATTAACAATAATTACACATCAATGATCATCATGATTAAAGGACCTTTGTTCAATTGCCATTAAAACGCTCCTCTATAAACAAAATCTTGATGGCTTAAACAGATAATCCGGACTGTAATTAATTATGGTAGGAAGGATTATTTAAGACCATCAATTGTGGACCCAATCCACAACCTTGCATGAGAAACCAATGTCTCTCATACAAGGAATCTTCTTTTATTTCTTATTGATTTTGTCTTTGCGTGTTGTGTGGAACCATTAGTAAAGAATACATCAGACTAATGTTGGCGGGTATTCCCTCATGGATAACTAGCTCGTATTCTGGGTATTAATTACTAATTGTTATTTTGCATGGTCTGGATGACTGTCAGTGGAAGCCTTGGCTGTTCGCCCATTCAGGGTTATAATAGCTGCTCGGCTGACTCCCATCCAGATACAGTTTTATTTTTCTTATCTTAATTTCCAAACCCAAATTCCAATCTGTAATGGGAGTCAGTTGGCATCAGTCAATGCCAACTGACGATCATTATAGAAGGGAAGCATGTAGGTTTTTATCTGAATTCACAGACAGTGGAAACCCAACTGGTGTTGACACTACCATTATAGGGTCTAAGTTGTCTAAATCCGCTCCATCCGAGTAATTGGGAAATTGGACAGTAGATGTTTACAGTCCACCTGATTATTCTGCCATTACTTTGGTCCCTTGACCTCTTCATATCTGTGTTTCACCTTCTGTCTCGACCCGCACCTATATTTTGGGTCAATTAATTTTACACTTCCCTATATCCTTATGCATGATAATATTATGTACTATTGTGGTCTGTAATTATTTTGGGATCCTTCCCTTGGACAATAGAAGTCTAGATCTTAAACAGATATTGTGTAATAAATTTCCAACAAAAATCTCTTTATAAAATCCGGATCTGAGTAAGGGATAAATTCTTCAGTTATGACTAATTCATATCCTGTCAAGGGTTGTATTTTGGGAAATTAGAAACAGATTCAGCGATTAGGTCTCGCCTAGACTGAAAGGGTCTGTGTTTTAACTGAGAGTCTAGTACCTGATAGGGAATGATTTTCAAATCCATTATTTTCCAAAATAGCTGGTTGTTGGAAATCTAAGATTGAATACTACACCGAGATGGGGCCCACTTGGACTTAAATACAGTGTAGTAAATAATCTCAGAGGAACATCATCCAGGCCTTGGCTATTTTCTAAGATAGGGTTGAGTTTTCTTTCAACTGCTAACCTCTTCTGCCAGAGCCTATTTTTGAGTCTTGAGTGAGTGCATCCGGAACGAACTAAATCATTAGCTCGTTTCATTAGTTTGTATCTCATAATCACCCGGAAGGAAGTGAACACTGCGAGCATTTCACCAAGAGCCGGGAATTCTTGATCCACACCAAGTCATCTTGACTGGGTGCTGTCTTTTACTACCAGGGTCAGATTTTCAAAACCTCCGAGTGATAGGTTTTAAATGCTTTCTTTACCGCTTTCTTTTAACCGCTTTCATTAGAGGTCACTCGGTTGTATTGAGAGTTGTGTAACTGCTACTAGGATTGACAGTTAAGGGATAGTTTAGAGCTTGATTAGAATCTTTGGGTGTGACATGGGAGAATGATAGTAGTACTTGGCATTTCAATAAATGATATGTCGGGTGTTGCTTTTCCACCACAGATGAAGTAACACACCCAGGCCAGGGCAGTCACGAATCTGTGGTATCTTAGAATTTGTGGTCTTAAGAACATGTAAACTCATATTGTAAGTACCTGTCTGTTAAAGGGAAAGCATAACTGAGAGCATGAGAATTAGCTATCTGAAAGGATTATCCCAAACAAAGATCTGTGTATAAAAATGGAAGTTTAATACTGCTGTATCTAAATCTTGTCCAATTTTCATTCTTTTCTTCCTGTCCCTTCTGTCTACATTGTGATTCAGCCTCACGGCTGGCACAATGTAAATTTTTCCTGTTTTCATAGATAATGTTTATCGCATTCTTAGAATAATCTCTACCTACTTTCTAGAATAGATTTATTCGCTTTGTAGAGTAACTTAAACGCTTTTATAATCTAGTTTAAATTCATGTCAGTAGTTATCAATCACCTTTCAAACCTATTGAGCAATACGAATGGAAAATCTAGTAAAACGACGTGGGTCCTGCTTCCATCGCACATCCTCCAGTGAACGATCCGGTCTTACTTTAAATTACTGCAATTTTTTGACACCGTGCGCTTTCGGGCCACAGTTTCTTAAACACGAGCAATAAAAACATGACTACTTATAAATATATCCCTAATCACAACTCCGCCATCATAAATTGGTTTCATTAAATAAAAACCTAAACCAGGATCATGATTTTTCGGAAAATACTCTTGTAGTGGGAATCTGTCAAAAGTTTCATGGCAGGAAATCTTATGGCAAGAACTGATGAGAAGTATCATGGCATATTTTCCGGGGATCCTCAGTGTGACAGGCTGAAGGTCAACCTATCCCGGCTGTGCCATGAGATTTGTCAACATTTCATGACAGAGAGGACCACAGCGCCATTTGAAACCCAAGCACCACACTTGAGTAATAAAAAGACTAATAATCTTGATATATCCCTAAACCCTTTCCCGTGAATCATAACTCCTTTCGTTTAATAAATCTAACCTGGTATATTTTAGAAAATGCTCGTGTTGACGAAATTGTCAAAAAGTTTCATGGCGCCATTGCCGGGGAGAAAGTATCGATACTATATCAAGTATTGCGCGCTGATGTCTGTTAAGACTGAATCGTCTACCCCAGCTGCACCATGAAAATTGTCAAAAAGTTTCAACAGAGAAGGAGAGGAAATTGACTTACCGATTTTGAGAATTAATGGATGATGAAACTAATAACACGGTGGATGGGTGGGCTTAGAGATTTCCAAAGCTTTCTGGAAAAAAAAAAGAAACAAAAATAACACAGCAACAATGAGAAGGAGGCAACAGGAAAAATTAACAAGATTGAAAGAAAACTATTACCCACCGTCTGGAGTGAATGTATGAGCAATATGGAATTATTGATGAAGATGGAGTATTTAACAAAATGTAGGTTCAATGGAGTGGAGGAGTAAATTGAGAACATAGGAGTTGGGAGTTGGGGGTTGGGGATAGGTTTAATGGGGTGGTTGAATATAGCTCGGAGCTGAGAGCTGGGGATGGAATAATGGAAAAAAAATAGGTTTGATTTTGAATACAGTCACCACTTGAGCCAAAATTCATTGTATCCCTAATATATATATTATTATTATAATAATAATTATTATTACTGTGCAAAATTAAATAAATTAATCCATCATGAAATATCTTATTTACTCTAATAACCCGACATGAAAAATTAAATAACTTTACCAAGATTAATCACCTTACTTTTAATAAATATATTAAATCTTGCACAATTAATTCATATGAAAATTTTTGGGCATCACAACGTTGCCATGATTGCAGAGAAACTGCAGAGACGTTGCAGACCACGTCGATTGACTAACTACTCTTTTTAGGGGTTTTTCGCAATGATAAAGGAAAGTTTTCAGAAAGGTTTTGAAACACTTTCTTCTTCCCTATTGAAAGTTCGCATTTTTTGAGAAATTTGAAGAGGATATGGGCGATCAAGATGCTGGTAGAGACGGAGTTTCAGAGGAAGCAATACCCTTGCAGGCTGTTGAACCTGCGTTACCACTACCCGCACCCACTGATGTTACTGAAAATGTTGGAGAAAATGTCGAACAAGTACTTGATGGTGTTGAGGATCAACAAACTCAGGAAAAGGAGACTCAAGGCGATGCGGAGTATAAGGGGAATGGCACTGATTTCATCAGGCAGGAAGATTATTCAGTACAGGAGGAGGATGTTGGTGATACCAACAACCCACAAATGGAAGTTACGCGTGAAAATACTGAAGTGAATCTTGAAGGAGGTAACTCTGAAGATGCTGTTGGTGAGTCGTCCAAACGGCCCGGTAAGAAGAAAAGGACTAAGAGGAGCTCACAAGGCTCGGGCACTCCTCATCCTAAGCGATCTAAAACCAAACCTGCTGAGTTACTGGCTGAGGATGCTTACAGTCCTACTTACTATACCAGGGAGATGAAGTGCTATGGAACTCGTGATCTTAGTCAGAGAAAGATTAAACCCGAGGAGGTATTCTTTCACCCTCTTTACAATGAACTAGGATTTAAGGAGTATTTGGAGTCTAAACATTTGATGCATTGGGCTTCTAAACTAAAAAAGTATGCTCCTAACTTGGTTTATGAGTTTTATGCAAATCTCCATGAGGATGTGATGAATCCTACTAGTCAGTGGTATGGGAAGGTGTTTATTCGTGGCAAGTTTATTTAGTTAACACCAACTGTGATTAATGAGGTGTTAAAGGTACCTGCCAACGACAATGATACTAATCCTTTCAACTATTTGAATGAGGAAACAATGAAAATTGCACAGACCATTTCTGGAGAGAAGTGTATTGCGTTTGGGAGAAATCAGCTCAGTCCACATGAGCTCACACTGAAATACACTTGCTTGTTCCGTTTCTGCTCATCCAATGTGTTTCCAACAAAGAATGCTTCTCAACTGAGTTCTGCCATGGGTAAACTTTTGTTCTCTATTGATAAATATTTTGAGATTCTAAACTTTGGATGGATTGTGCTTGATAAGATGATAGGTTACACACCGTAAAAGATTAAGAAGGGTGCTGTCTTACCTTATCCCGCACTGATCACTGCACTCCTTGAGAAACAAGGTGTTCATTCGAAGCAAGGTGAACCTATTGAGCTTATTAAGGCTCATGCCCCCGCTGGTAATCTGATTGACATGTACAATGACATTAAGAAAGGGCCGCTTATGTCTGGTGAACAATTGGTTGTCCATCTGCGCGGTATACTACGTGGCTTAAATGACAAGGTGTATGTTGTTGTTGACAATGCCATTGCCATTCATCGTGCTCACACTCAAATCCTTGGTCTTTTGCCAAGAAATTTTCATCCGGATGCTGCAGTTCCTGATGAACAGGTTGACACTGATGATGATGATGCTTAATTTTTGTGTCGGTGCACACAAACAGGGGGAGTAAGTTCAGATTGTTTTGTTCGGGGGGAGTCTTGATGTTTTTATGACTGACTGACTACTACTATGATGGTATTTATGGTCTGTAAACACTTAACTGTGATTGGTGTTTGGCGATGACTGCTTGCCGATGACTGCTTTTGATGGTTTTTAATGTTGCTGCTATTTTTTGATGACTGTTATTTGCTTGTTGTTTTCTGACCCTCTGAACTACAGATTTGTATGTCCTCTCCACAAAAAAGGGAGATTGTTAGGGTTATTTTGTGCAGAGTTGCTGTTTGACTGTTGTTCAGACTATCCATCAACAACGAAACTAATCTGAGCAGGTGCCAGCTGTAGTTTATTACAACTTATTGGTGAACGGTTATTTGAGAATCTCTCTAGAAGATTCCCACACCTTCTGAAGGAATAACCGTCTCACATGCTTTATATTGTTATATATATGTGAGATCACTTTTGTACTCAAGTTTTAGAGAGATCATTAATAGATTTCACATTTATCATTCTTCATGTGTTGCATAGTAGTTACTTGTTCAGAGTAATTTCTAAGTAATTTTGTATTCGAATTGCTTGTAAATGAAGAGGCATTGAGATGCTCTTCATCTTCATTGGATGCATTGCGATGCTCTTTACTGGAGAAGGTTCGTCGAGATGATTGAAGAAGCTGGAGACCGAATGGAAACAGACGCAGCAAGCAGAATCATTCTCAGGTTGAATAAGGTGGAGTCGCAGCGGTTGAAGTGTGATTGATACACTTGCCGGACTACTGGTCGTGTTCCAGTAACCAAGTTCAAATCGTGTAGAGGTTTGATTGCTCTTGTGGTTTGGTTGACCATGTAGAGGTTTGATTGCTCTTGTGCTTTGTTTGACCATTGGTTTATTCAATATTGATGATTAGTAAGATGAACCTGGCTTGGTATGCCCCAGATGTAGATCGTATGATCGAACTGGGTAAACAACTTATCGTGTTGATTTATTTACTGCTTCAGTTAATTCCACGTAGTTAATACAACGCACAAACTACGTTTGCTTATAAGAACATATTAGACTGGGACAAACAGATGGATTTCAAATCATTTCTCCTAATTGTATGTTAATTTAAAGAAGGATTTTTTTTTCTCAAATTATCCATCAAATTTAAATTCACCAATTCACCAATTCAAAACACAATACAAACATAGTATATTGTTATTAAATGTACTTCTCCCCCCTTCTAATAATCAGGGCTACTCTCTCCTTTTTAGCTTGTCCACCGATTTTGAACTAATTCCAATTGTGGTATTTGATTTATTTATTTATTTTTTCCGTGGAACCTATTTTGGTATTATATAAATTACACATAATACTCATTATCTAAATTTATATATCCACTAATTCACTATTTAACTGATACAGAACGGAGATTGAAATTTGATTAAATCATCAAATTTTTAATTGAATCTTATAATATTGGAGTTCGATTCCCCACCTTTAGTTCCTCGCATTGTGCATTGCGCTGCGACTCTATCCCAAAAAAAATGTACAGATGATAAAGAAGCATATTTTAAAATTTTGAAAGAACAAACAAGAAAAAAAAATAATAATGATAATTTTTTTCAAACAAGGGGACTATACTTTACGGTGGATAGGATAGCCAAATCATGAAACGCCATTTTTTTTTTTTTGATAAAAAGTGACACTCATGTGTCGGTAAAGGTGCCTGGGAGCCCAAACCACACAAATTACAAATCATGAAACGAGATTTGCCCACCTCATAAATCACTAATCATCAGTGGTATATTAATTATATGCATGCACTAATTAATTAATAGTTATTATTACGTAATAACTACCAAATTTTAGGTTTTGAGAGGCAAATGACGAAATGATCCATGTAATAAAAGAATAATAGTAATATATAGAGATCCCTTTTCATTTTCATGAGAGCAACTTTGACCAATCAAATTATAGAAACAACAACAAAGACTGTGAAAAGTGCAAAAGTCTATGTAATAAAATATGTGCGCGCGCAATGGGCATGACTTGCATGACTATTTGTTTAATGTCCCTTGTCCTAATAGTATAATCTTGCTGTCTGTCACTGATTGGGACACACAATCAAACAAAAAGAAAATTGAGCTTCGAGACATATATTATCACCAACAGTTTATTCAGCTGCCGCAGTTTGTCGTGTTTCTCGTTGCATTAAATATTTATGTATAAACCTTTGAATTCAACATGCTTTCGTCCATCTCACCCAAAAGAAAAAAAAAAAAAAAAAAAAAAAAAAAGAAGAAGAAGAAGGAAAAAAAAAAAAAAAAAGAAAAAAAACGTAACATTGCTTTCGTCCTTGATGCGAACTACTACTCATCGCTTATAGAATTTATTTGGATGATGCAAAATAGGGACAAAAACTTTCATATATTTCCTCCTTATTTCTTTTTGAATAACTCAATGCAATTTTAACAATGATTCATTCAGTCATTCAGACTAATGACAATCTTTTGATCGATCAGTTTCAAGTTCAGGGATTATGGTTTGGTGTTTAATTAACTTTTAAATATTATCATTAGCATTATTTTTGAAAAGGGTAATAATGTTAAATTTTAAACATACTATCATTCATGATAATCCACGCCAACGATGAACGTCATTACTGGGCTCAAAGTTTGAATGTTTCATCAATACTTTCTTTCATGTATATTATATCGGTATATGGATAGAATTCAACAAGTATATGGATAATATTCTACTTTTTGAAAGAAAATTCAGCAGTGGTGTGTTTGATAAATACTCCAATACATCTGTTAAAGTCCCACATCGGTTATATGTTGGGTTATTCTCCAGTTTATATATGGACATGAGCCTCGAGATGGATATCATCTCGAGAGGAGGGTATTGGTATCCCACATCGGTCGTGATGTATTCCCTTTACTAACTTATATAGTTGAAAGCAACTCCATCTAAGCCCATATCTTATTTCTGACATGGTATCAGAACCATGAGTACCCATTTGGATGTTCGTTGTTTACAAGATGAATAGCATCTCGTGTTGTAATGTCTAGGTCCATCTTAATCAATTCAAAAACTCGAAAGGTCCATTTCAGTATTAATTAAGTAATACTACTATAAGGGCCGATGGGATGTGGAAATACATATATTGAAATAATTTCCTGTAAAGCTGGAGGACGTGGCTTTTTATTTGTCACATGATTACTGATATTTTGGAAGCTGAGATTTTAGAGCACAGCCAATTTAGGGTGTAAACATCTCCTAGACATATACCTTAGGGTAGAAATGCAGAATTGATTAATTAATTATTTAATCAATTCTTATAGCATTAAAGGGAAATTATTTATCCTATAAATTAAGATACTTTCAAAGGATTGTTGATTGATTTAGAATCTTAATTTTATAAATCAAGGGTCCACTCGATTGAATTTAATATACTACTATATTGTTACTTTCGACTTAATGATTAAATGACAGTTTATGATTTACAAAATTTTATAATTTAGAGTATAAATTTATTTTAAAATATTAGCTTTTAGTTAAATAAATTTTAAATGGTTTCAAAATTTCGAGTTTGGCATTAGAGTATTGGATATAAGAATTTATTGCTTTTCAGAAACTAAAAGGTAACACTACCAACAACAGTTGACTTGAGTAAATTGAATTTTAGTCGCTTAAGCAAAGTCTCGGGTTCGAGCCACGTGTTTGCAAAAACTACTCTGGGAGAGGCGTCCTGAATAAGCTAGCAAGCTTATTTATGTTCAATTACAATTTTAACCCAATAACCAACCCACTACCCAATAGTCTACATAAAGATTTGTCCATTTATGTCATTTTATAAATTTTATGACAACTACAACTAGTTGTACCAAAACACTTAAATAAAACTAACAACTCCCACAGTTTCCTCCAGCTCCAGCTCCCTACCGCTCCAGTCCGTAGCTACAACTCCGTGTACAGAACAGACCCTAAATCAATCAAGTCAACAAATTGAAGACTAAATGAATTGTTAAATATATATAATACATATGGGATAAAAAAAAATTATTCACCTAAATCATTTAAAATGAATAAACCCTTAGAAAATACTCCACATTTATATTATAAATAAAGTGAGATAGATTAGAAGTTAAATATATTGTACTTTTTTTGATTTTTTCTTATATAAATTATAATATAATTTTGCGATTAAAAATAAAGGAAAAAGAATTAATTAATATGAGTTGGAAGGAAAAATGTCTAAATTGGTCTTTTATCTTTAAAAAATTTTCAAATCCATCCTTTATGTTATTCTAGCCCCTTTTAGTCCTCTATCTTTGTCTTAATGGCCAAATCGGTCCTTTTTATATTAAATTGGCCCATAACTTTTTAAATTGTTTCATTTCAGCCCCAAAATTTTAAATTTTTATTTTTATTGATCTATTTATCAAATAAATGTCCAATATGCTTGAGAAAGTAAAATTAAACATTAAAATTCATACATTTGATTTGACCGCCTTGTGCCGGGTCTTCTGACCGCTGGGATTTTACGGACTTCCTCCGACATCGCTACAGTAGCCAATGGTTTAGCTTTTTAGATCAAAATAGTTATGGTAGGGAGTCCATGTGGTTGAAGGAAGTGTGTAAATTTCCATAGCCACTACAAAAATTCGTGAGAAGTTGACGAATTTGACGACAAAATTTTTTTAATGTCGTCGCCTAAAATTTCATGGCCTGACAGATTTCGTCGCCTAGAGCACTAGGCGACGAACAAGGCAACAAAATCATATTGTCACATCGACAACAAGGCGTTCAAACCGAATGTATGAATTTTAATATTTAATTTTACTTACTAAAGTACGTTGGACATTTATTTGATAAATGAATCAATAACAATAAAAATTTAATATTTTGTTGGCTGAAATGAAACAATTTAAAAGGTTATGGGCCAATTTAATATAAAAATATCTGATTTGGCCATTAACACAAAAGATAAAGGACTAAAAGAGGTCAAAATAACATAAAGGATGGATTTGAAAAATTTTAAAAGATAAAGGATGAATTTGGACATTTTTTCCTGAGTTGGAATGAAGTGGAATAATTTTGGACGATTAAATAATATTCAAATTCAATCAATATGAGAATGGAGTCCTGGCTTCGGCTTCGCAAAAAAAAATGAAAATGGAATTATTAGTAATGCGGAGGAATTCGAAGCTATATTTGTAGCGAAAGAAAAGTATATTCAAAAGAAAGGCCTTTATTGAAGAAATATTTAAACCAATATTCACAAATTTTGATGCGGAGGTATTCGAAGCTATTTTTGTATTACTGTTGAGCATCAACTATTAATGTTCGACTCATTGAGTCCAATAATCTAGCCCGGAAGTGAGTTTAAATAGTTTAATCTCTCTACTATTACTGTTGTGAATCATAGTCCGTCCTTTAAAAAACAGTCCTAATCACACCAGCTAATATTAATACATAATGCAAAGTTGTTAAAATCGAGATTTTAAATAGATTATTTTTAAGGTTACTAGATCGGGATCGTAAAATTGAATTATCATCCTAACACCTATTAAATTGCAAGAATGACCAATTATGCATATTGCATAATGCATACTACCAAATGACAGGAATAAAAAAGTAACACCACATCACTGATAGGAGTCAGTGGCGGACACACTTAGGGGCTTGGGGGGCCGCCGCCCCCAGTTCAAAGTTTGCCATTAATTTTTTACAGAGCTATGTGTATTTTAGTTATGAGAGAAGATATTTTTATGTAATTCCGCCCCCTCGAGCTCAAACTTCGCCATTAATTTTTTATATGGTTGAGTGAATTTTAGCTATAGTAGAATGCATTTTCGTGTAATTTAAGCAATGAAGAAGATGAATGGAAAAAGAAGGTAACATATTTCTTTGTTGGTGGATTTTTTTTTAACAGGCTCATATGTTCTCCAATCTTAATAAATAAAATAATAAACTTCGCCTACTATATAAAGTTGTAACTAGACTACGGAGAGCATCCTAATAAAAAAATTCATAGCTCGCCCTCCAGTTTTCACACTCTGCGTCCGCCACTGGATATAGTAATAGTAAGACCTCTACTCACTGCATATTCCTCACCCACAATGATACATTCTCATCTCAATCATTACCAATCATTATAAGGTTTTCTCTAGAAAGTAAGGAAAAAGAAAGACACATGTTGTAGTCTAAAACTTCATCACTGGCCAGATTTCGTCACTTTAATTTGTTCACCACTTCATACACAAACAAGGCAAAAAATTCCTATACATGCGGAAATTTTTGTAGTGAACGATCCTATACCAATCCTGAGTCGGTCTCATTATATTTAAGATCATGTACCGATTTTGTGTTTTTATAGGTAAAATCATAGAATGGTACAATCTTATAATCAGAATCGGGATATTGACAACCTTGATGTAAAATAATTATTTAAATTACGATATCGGACTCTTATGAAAGACTTTTGCTTAATTTAATTAAGCCAACTATTCGCTTCTTTTAGTACAATGATGATACAGAATATTAAGATCACGTTAATTGCTCTTATTGAATAAGGGGTGTATTCGTTTCAAATTTTTTATGGATTTTAAAAAGTCGGTTGATTTAGAAACAAAGTTTATAAACTCCACGTAGAGTTGGTTAATTTTATGCAGACTCTATGTAGAGTTTATTTGACTTAACAAAATGCGTAGAAATTTGGAGAGATTTTGCATAGTTATAATTTTTAAAAGAATCCATTAAAGTCTATGAAGAATTAAAATTCATAGACTGTTGAATACCTCAAAATTTTTAAAGACTTTTTAAAATCTGTATTGAATACCTCTAGATTTTTAAAGACGTTTTAAAATCTAAATTGAATACACCAGACTTTCAAACTCCAAAAAAGTATCATAAACTCTCTATCCAATACACCCGTAAGTCTTGTCAAATTGTTTTAATAAAGAGGATCATGAATCGTAACCAACGTGCATGTAGTAGTATTAATACAATTATTGCTCTATAGCATTTTAGACTTCTTAACAAACATAAATTAAAAGCTGTGCTTGCAGCGGTGAAGCTGATTGTTTCTTCGGCCGCTTTGTTAGAGCGAGTTTATACGCGTCAGCCATCTCCATGATGATATGAGTTTTGCCACGCCTGGTGCGTTGGTAACCGTGGGCACAATGTTTTCCCAATGGTTTGTTATATTCGTGCTTGTTTGAGCGAGGTTTATGTAAAAGAAGAGGGGTGCGAGCGTATGATGATTTTGAAAAAATGATGTGAGGCGCCACTACTTAAGGACATGGCGCCACTACTTACTGGGCGCTCCCTTTGTGGCAAGAACCGACAACCGTGCCACTAGTCATTTCTTTACATAGCCCAAGCTCTCGGGAGGCAGGCAAGCAAGATGGCAAGAATAAAGTGGCGGATGCGCTGAGCCGTAGGGCGGACCTTGAAAAGGAGCATATCCTGGTCCCTCTCTCAGCCAGCTCGGCCTCGACGGAAGGCCGGAACCTCATCAAGCGATTATCGGAGTCAGACCACGTGGCCAAGCAATTGAAGCAACTGGTGGTCACAGGTTCCCCACGAAAGTTCTAAATTGATGAGGGACTATTGATGACGAAAGGGAGCCGGTTGTATGTCCCAAGAGGGGGGATTTACACAGACGGTTAATCTCGAAGTGCCACGATACGCTCTGGGCAGGACACCCAGGAGGAGAGAGGACTTTAACTCTGCTTCAAAGAGCATATTATTGGCCACAGATGGGGAATGAAGTCGAAGCTTATGTTCGTTCATGCCTCATTTTGCCAACAAGATAAGGCCGACCATCAGAGAATAAAGGGCCTTCTTCAACCCTTGAGTTAGCAACTCCTACTAGGCCTTGGGAGAGTATTTTGTTGGATTATATTTCTGCACTGCCCAAGGTAGGAGACCTTGGGAGCATCATCATCGTGGTGGACCGATTTTCCAAATATGCCACATTCATGGCGGCTCCGCAACATGTTACGGCCGAGACGACGGCCCATCTCTTTTTCAGCCATGTGGTGAAGTACTGGGGACAACCCAAAGATATCGTCAGTGACATGGATCAAAAATTTACGAGCCTTTTTGGTCGGAATTATTCAAAAACTGAGGGGATCAAACCTCAGTATGTGCTCGAGTTACCACCCACAATCCGATGGGCAAACGGAGGGATTCAATTCGATGCTCGAGGAGTATCTTCGGCACTTTGTGAGCGGTAACCAAAAGGACTGGGTGAAGTTGTTGGATGCGGCCCAGCTATGCTTTAACTCCCAAAAGTGCTCCACGACGAACCGTAGCCCGTTCGAAGTGGTGACTGGACAGCAACCCCTCCTCCCCCACACTTTGGACGCAACACGAGGTTGGAGTTCCTCTCGGGCGGTAAATTTTGCTAAGGAGTGGGCAGAGAATCTTGAGTTAGCCAGAAGTTACTTATCTAAGGCCCAAAAGCACATGAAGAAACATGCAGATCAAAAGAGGAGATATGATGAGTATCTGGTGAAGTGGGCGGGATGTTCGATGGAGGAGACCACTTGGGAGCGAACCACGGAGAAGAATGCTCTCAAACCCCTCGTCGAAGACTTTTGGAGAGCCACGGCGACGAGGGCATCGCCAACTTAGCGGGGGGAGAATGTTGACCGATGGCCAAAGGCTCCGCTTGATGGTCGCCCTTGGCCCCGCAGTCCCGAAGCTAAGTGTTTACTGCTCTCTATTTACTGCTTTCCTAGAAGCCATGTATAGTTGTGTGCAGCGTCTTGCCGTTGTGCCCCTCGGCAAGGCACTTCAGGTGGACTAGGTGACCTTTCGGTCTCTAACCACATTTTTATGGCTTCTGTTTTGCAGTTACTGCAAGGCTCGTCTGCCGTTGGAATCTAAATTGAAGGATCCCATAGTTTCCGGAATTAGCTCTATGATGTTGTCATCTAAATTGAAGGATCCCATAGTTTCCAAAATTAGCTCTACCGCAATGAAGGGTTTGTGGAAGTGTTGCCTAGGAGAGCTTCTGACCACAATGGTATTCTGCTAAGATGCTTTAGGCCTAATGAGTTACATTGCGAAAGGCCTTTCAGATGGGAATCTATGTGGACTAAGCACCCTATGTATGAATATGTGGTAGAGTCGGCTTGGTCACTGGGGGGGAGGGGTTCCTTCCATAGTAAACTGGAGCAGGTGCAAGAATCATCAATTTATTTCAATAAAACGAACTTTGGTAACCTCCGCCGACGGAAACAGAAACTTCTCAAGCGACTTGAGGGTGTGAACAGGGTTTTGGTGAGATGGGATTCTGCTTGCATGCATCGTCTTGAGAGTAATTTACGTCGGGAGTTGGATGAGGTGCTTGCTCAAGAGGAAATGCTTTGGCACCAAAAATCGCGCGATAAGTGGATAAAATTGGGAGATCGAAATACACGTTATTTTCACTCCCAAACTATGTTGAGGCGACAGCGAGGGCGAATTCTCGGCCTTGAAATTAACGGCCAGTGGACTACGGAATCAGAATCCTTGCAGAGCCACATTGTCGCTCACTTTGGAAGTACGTTTGGATATTCTGCTCCTACTTTTCAAGATCATCCGACCCTGGCTCCTCTTTCTCGTGTTGAGGATGTTGCTGGCCTTGATTCTGACATTAGCAGGGAGGAAGTGAAGACCGCGGTTAGTGCCATGAAAGGACTATCGGCCCCGGGTCCGGATGGATTCCCACCTTTGTTTTACAAGAAATATTGGAATCTAGTTGGGAATTCAGTATATCAGCTTGTTCATGATGCTCTTCAAAATGGGGCATTTGATTCGGCCTTAGCTATGACCTTCATTTGCCTTATTCCGAAAGTGGATGTTCCACGGGAGATACGGCAATTTCGTCCTATAAGTTTATGCAACACGAGCTACAAGGTCATTACCAAAGTTCTTGTGAATCGACTGCGCCCGGTGCTGCAGGACTATATTGGACCTTTCCAATCAGCATTTCTCCCGGGCCGTGGCACCACGGGAAATGCTATTATCTTACAGGAGGTCATTAATACTTTTCACATCAAGCATCGTCGGAGACAGGAATTTCTCTTGAAGGTGGATCTCGAGAAAGCTTATGATAATGTTTGTTGGGACTTTTTGGAGAAATGTCTGTCAGAGATGGGATTGCCGGTTGCACTGTGCCGGCTTATTATGTTCTGTGTTCGATCTCCGATTTATTCAATCCTTTGGAATGGGAAGGCTCTTCCTGCGATTACCCCAGCTAAGGGCTTACGTCAGGGAGATCCTCTGTCGCCTTACCTATTTATTATTGTCATGGAGAAACTTTCTCAATCCATCCTGGCCAAGGTGCATGAAGGTAGTTGGCGGCCAGTCATCCTAGGTCGTGGGTCACCCGCTATCTCCCATCTCATGTTCGCTGACGATCTCCTCTTATTTTCAGAAGCCTCTCTCGATAGTGCTCGGTGCATGGATGACATTCTTCATAATTTTGCCATCCAATCGGGCCTGAGAATTAATCCAAGGAAATCTCAAGCACTGGCATCCGCTTCAGTCCCGCCTGACATGAGCTCAAGGATCGCCAATATTTTGAATGTTGGGTTCACTAATGAGCTTGGTAAATACCTTGGTTTTCCAATGTTTCATGGTGCTCCAAGACGTCACCATTTTCAGTTCCTTCATGAGGCTCTCCAATCTCGCCTAGGCTCATGGAAACGGACCCTCTTGAACAAGGCAGGCCGAGTAACTCTGGCTCGCTCGGTCTTGGCTGCTATACCAATTTATGTGATGCAGTTGGCCTGGTTGCCTTCGGATACTTGCGACAAAATTGATGCTCTTATTCGGAACTTCATATGGAAGGATGCTAATGGTCGTGGGATTCCTCTTGTGGGTTGGTCCAAGATTGCGTTGCCGAAGAACTTGGGAGGGTTAGGGATTCGCTCAAGTAGGGATATGAATGTGTCCTTGTTGGGGAAGAGCTACATTGAATTCCTAAGTTCTCCAGTGAAGCCTTGGGTAGGTGTAATCACAAAGAAGTATGGCCCTCCGCAACCTGTCTTGGAGCAGCGTCCGGTTGCATCGGCTTTCTATCGAGCACTGGTGAAGTGTGGCCCGCTGCTCTCTTCAGGACTGCGCATGAGAATTGGTAATGGCGAGTGTAATTTTTGGAGCACGGGTTGGCTCAAGAAAGGAGCTATAGGCCCTCGTATTCCCTCTATACACACCGCGGATATTCACCTGAGAGTGAAAGACATATTTGAAAATAACAGATGGCAGTGGGATCACGTCGCCACGCATGTGCCGGATGACATTCAGTCGGAAGTGCGAGATTATGGACCTCTAGTGTTGCACTCCTCCATCCCTGATACGGTTAGTTGGCAGGGGGCTCTGGATGGTAATTACAAGGTGAAGAATGGCTATTCTTGGCTTCTTGATCAAAGGGGGTTGAGGCGGGATAGGTCTTGGACTTGGATTTGGCAAATTCGGGCGCCTGAAAAAGTCCGTTTTCTTCTTTGGTTGATAGCTCATGTCTCCCTGCCTACAAATACGCTTCGGTATCGTCGCGGCCTCGCTGAATCTCCTGTATGTGCCGTGTGTGGTCTGCATCAAGAGACCATTCGCCACTTATTTTTCCAGTGTTCTTGGACTGTGGGAGTTTGGCAAAAATTTGGTATATCCATTGCTACATGTAGTCAAGGGAATGATGAAGACATCTCCAATGACTTGTCCAAATTTTGCATCCGCTGGACTGGCATACAGTGGGCAATTATGTGGATAATTTGGAGGACTAGAAACTCGGTGGCCTTGAGGGGAGATACTATTGACGTGGTAGCCGTTGCTCGGGAGGCTAGCTTTTTGGGGGATTGTTTTGATAGAGGCCTTGGAAGACCAAGCAAGCATGTTATGCCTAAGTGGGTTTCGTGGAACCCCATGGGTGCTCGCTGCCATTATCTTCATGTGGATGGTAGCTCCTACGGTAATCCGGGCCCTGCTGGCTTTGGTGGGGTGATTAGGGACTCGGATGGTAGGTGGATTGAAGGATTTGCGGGTTCAGTTGGTATCGCCTCTAACCTTGTTGCTGAGCTTCATGGTATTTTGAATGGCTTACGGCTTCTTCTAGCTCTGGGACTTGAGGATGTCATCTGCTATTCTGATTCAATGGAAGCTTTGAGGATTCTGAGACATGGTACGAGTGAGAGGCACTGGCTAAGGCCCTTGGCTCTCCTTATTGCAGATCTGAATTCCCAGGTATCGGGGATTCATTGGTTTCATATTTTGAGAGAGGGGAACATGGTCGCTGATTTGTTGGCCAAAAGGGGTGCCAGGATGGTAGAATTCTTCACCACTTGGGCGTTTCCTCCGGATGATGCGGCTCCAGCTGTGGATGCAGACATGGCGGGAACTTGGTTTCCGCGGGTTTGAAGTTTTTATTTTACGCTTTTCTCTCTTGTAACCTCCTTTCTGTAGTGTTTTTTAGCTTTGTCTTCTTTGCCGACGCTTGGCGTCATGTTCACCAAAAAAACAAACATAAATTATTACTTAAAATTGTACGGCGGAAGTACTATATATATCAGCGTGATGTGCCCTAATTTCTCACCAATCTTTCATTCACTTCGCAAATCCTTCCCCCAGATTCACAAGCTGAGCAATGCCGGCGCAGGTCGTTCCCGACATTTACTTTGCCGGAATCCACGGAAAGCAGGCGGTGGCCACCGCCGCCGCCCCGTTCTGCAAAAGGTTAATTCCTTCTCTATTGCGGCAGGCGTTGAATTGTCAATTTCAATGGAGATTTTTAAATGTGTTGTCTAATTTTGATGAAATGTGATAGGTTGGAGGGGAAAATTGCGATCGTCACCGGAGGCGCGAGGGGGATTGGGGAGGCGACGGTGAGGCTGTTCGCCGCCCATGGTGCGACGGTGATTATCGCCGACGTGGAGGACAGATTGGGAATATCGGTGGCGGAGTCACTCGCCCCTCACGTGACGTACGTCCACTGCGACGTGACGTCGGAGGGCGACATCGAGCGGCTGATCGCCTCGGCGGTTTCTGAATACGGTAGGGTGGACGTCCTCTTCAACAACGCCGGGATACTCGGCGACCAGAAGCGCCACAAGAGCATCCTCGATTTCGACGCCGACGAGTTCGACAGGGTCATGAGAGTCAACGTCCGCGGCGCGATGCTCGGGATAAAGCACGCGGCGCGCGCCATGATCCGATCCGGCGTCGGCGACGGTTGCAGCATCATCTCGACGGCGAGCGTGGCGGCGGTGATGGGCGGGCTGGGCCCGCACGCGTACACGGCGTCGAAGCACGCGATCGTAGGGTTGACGAGGAACGCGGCGTGCGAATTAGGAAAGTACGGAATCCGCGTGAATTGCATATCGCCGTTCGGAGTGGCGACGAGAATGCTGGTGGAGGCGTGGCGGAGCGAGGGGGACGAGGACGGTGGGGCGGCGGAGGTGGAGAAGGTGGAGCAGATGGTGTCGGAAATGGGGAATTTAAAAGGGGAGACACTGAAGGCTGCGGATATAGCGGAGGCGGCGGTGTTTCTGGCGAGCAACGAATCCAGGTATATTAGCGGCCATAATCTGGTGGTGGACGGCGGCGTAACCACCTCCTACAACTGTGTCGGATTATAGTCTGTAGTACATCACCTTTTGTTTTTTTTTTCATATTTTCTTTTTAAGTAATTTAAATAATAGTGTTGTCAGACTCGGATCAGTTGCGTATGTCTCTACTTTGGGTTCGAAAGTTGGAACAAATTCTTTTTTTTTTTTTTTTCCGGTTCGCAAGTCGATCTGTAATGAAATAAAAGTTGTATATAGAACAGAAAAGGGTAATTAAAGTTTAATTACAATCTTGTTCACGTATTCCCTTTTAAGTATATACAAACATTGTAGTAGTATTTAATTTGAATAGTTAATTGAGTTGGAGCAGCAAAAAGAAGGTTTTTGATCCAAATGAAGATCTGAATGAGCAGGTGAGGCTACAGCTACAGTTTTCACCAGATTTTGACTTATTAGTGGGGTTGATGGGATTATTCAAATTTACTACAGCCACCAATTGGCAAGCTTTTCACAAATCAGGCGCTTTTTTAGTGGCTAAAACATCAATTAGCTTCTTAATTTAATGGTTCAAATGTGGTTCAGAGACGAATTTTCTTCTCAACTACTTGTATATATTCAAATAATTAAGAGGCTACCAAATAACCCAAATACATATTCCCTCCGTTACATCTAATATATATATATATATTTTTTTTTGGCACGGTTCATTGTTTAACGTTGACTCAATTTTATTGCAAGTACATATTTGAAAAAAATAGTCGAGTTGAGTCTTACTAAAATCGCTTAATCATGTAATTTTAAAATATATATTATTTCATAATTTTTTATTGTATATATTTTGAGATATTAAAAACCAAACACCATTAAATTTTCTCAACAAGCCATAACTTTTGTTTTTAACTTGTAAGGTAAAGCATCTATCATATTCTTCAATCCCAAAGCATATGAGTGGGAATAGGTCAGGTTACCCAACAAGAGCCTATGGACCAGCCTACCGAATGTCGGGCCAGGCCAGACTTTTTTTGTAAACAGACTGGGCTCAGGCTATTTTGAAAGCCTATTTAGCTAAATTGGCTCATGTCAGGCTTTATAAAAAACTTATTAGGCCTAACAGGCCGGCCTATATATTATTGTGATTAGTCTGTTTATGTTTACTGTATAGGAATACGTTATTTAGAAGTAATTATTATTTGATCTTAGATTTTTAATATATTTATAAGGCTTCTCACGTATCTATATAATAAATCGTGAATACTTTTTGGCATGTGTAGACTGTATTGCCCTTATTAAATATACTTCATCCTTTTTAATTTTAAGGGTTATATCGTAATTGTGCCTTAGGTTTCCACGTACGTAAATGCTGATTAATCATCCAGAAACGTATAGTCATCTCAAAAAAATTACACATCAGCGATGAATCATCCTACATGCCATGTGATCAACCATTTAAATATCCTATATTTAGATAATAAATCTATTTGTTAGTATAAAAATCTTGATAAAATCTTTCCATATATTTCAAAAAGATATAAATTAAAAATAAATTATAATATATTTTATATTTATCACAAATTGAGTTACCAAAATATTATATTAGATAATAGAGATAAATAATTTTTTAGGCCATCAATAGGCAGGTAATTCACTTTTTGGCCACTAAAGATTGAATTATGAAATTAGGCCACCAATAGGCATTCGGGCCTAATTTAGGGCCAATTTGACCAATAGCACACTAAAACGGGCCGCGTGTAACCCACTCGCCACTAGAGCTGTAAATAGAACAAACAGTTCGTGAGCTGAGCTCGTTTCGACACGTGTTTGTTCGTTAACAGCTCGTTCGGTAAGTTAAACGAACCGAGCTCAAACACATAATTTGGTTTGTGTGTTCGTTCGTTAAGTTCGCGAACAGTTCGGAATTCTTTTTTAATGAGATATATATTATAAAAAATAAATATTTTATCTAGTTGTTCTTTCCATTTTTTATTTTTATTAATTTCACATTTCTATCATAAATTATATTACAATATACATTACACTTTCACACCTAATTTAATTATAAAACAAATAAATTTATTAATAAAATAATTGGTTCGTTAACTGAGATCGACTAGGCTCGTGTTCGTTCGTTATTAGCTCGTTCGTAAGGTTAAACGAACATAGCTCAAACATGAAAATTGGCTCGTTAAGATTTTTGGCTCGGTTCATGTTCGTTCGTTAAGTTTAACGAACAAAGCTCAAACACTTGAAGCTCGGTTCAGTTCGACTCGTTTACAGCTCTACTCGCCACGCGATGGCTCAAATGTGGAAATTGTCTCCTTTTGGTGACCTGTTTTACTTTTTTGTAATTTAAATAAAAATATTACTCCATTCGTTCCATTATTTTTGCCGCACTTTCCATTTTTCTCTGTTCCAACGTTTTTGTCTCGTTTTCATTATGGTAATAATAAATATGAATCACCAAATCTACCGCATCAAATACTAATATATCCTATATTAAATACTGTCTATGACCACATATTGTGTGCCAGAATGAGCAACTTTATTTTAGTAGTTGGTCTCGAGATCATGGTTGGATAATTGTCCGATAGAGTAATATTTATTTTAATTTTTAAAAAGTAAAATAAAAAAATAAAAAAATAAAAAAAACTAAAACAGGCCACTAACAGGAGACAATTTCCGCTTTTAGGTCATCGCGTGAAGAGTGGTAGCACATGACGCACACGCGGCCCATTGTGGCATTGACTTGGTCAATTTGGCCTATAAAACTGGCCCGAATGCCTATTGGTGGCCTAAATTCATAATTCAATCTTTAGTGGCCCAAAAGTGAATTACCTGCCTATTGATGGCCTAAAAGATTTTTTATCTCTAGATAATAAATCTATTTTTTAGTAGAAGAATATATTTCTATATATTTTAAAAAGATAGAAATTTAAACGAATTATAATATATTTAATATTTATGACGAATTTAATTAAATCAATATATTATAAATTCTTTAATTGAATAATTTATATTTTCAAATATATTATAATAATTATATTAAAGTTGAGCCTAAAATATTAACCTAAAATAATATAATAAATTACAAAATTAGTTAATAATAACTATATTTTGGGTAATTTATCAAAATATATATAGTTAATAAGAAATTATAATCCCTTATAAAAATTTAATCAAATTTTAGTCCTAATTTTTTATATCAGGTTTAATTTTTAAATATTATTTTAATCATAAAAAATTAATACACAAATAATATATTAAGAAAAAATATAATTGATTTCAAGTAGTCTTACTAGATTTGTGACGCCATTAAGTATATTAACTGATGAATATTCGTAATAACTATTGCTTTCAAGTAGTCTTACTAAAGTTTACGCTCCAATTATCTTTTAATGTTTGAGATTATGTATTTTTAGTCTTCTAGCCCATGGTTTCTAATTCTATTTGCGAGGAACAATTATTTCTTACTGTCGAAGGATTCACTTTTATGCATTATCTTTTGACTTTTTTCCCCTGTTGATTATATTATAATTACAAATGAGTATTATGAATTATAGTCCAGATTTCAATATGCCTACCATCGTTCCCCATTGTTAGGGGACTCTCATCCATTATAAGTGTTTGTGTATATGTATTCTCTTATACTTCCTCCATTTCTTTTTTAGTGTAACACTTTTCTTTTTTGGATGTTTCATAATAATTTAAAGGCAAAAAAAACTTCCATTAAAGTACTTTTGTTTCTTACATTAAATCCTGTGTCATTTTCTTATGTTACACTTATTTTGAAACTGATGGAGTATATATATCCTATATCCAAGAAGATTTATTTCTCAATGCAAATAAATATCCATTAATGTTCATAATTGTAAATATACATGAGATTTGTATATGCAATTTAGTTTTCATTTTTCTAGGTTTCAATTTGTGGTTTGAGTGATGTATATTGTTATTTGTACATTATTTTATTACTATTCAAATGATTATTATTTTTGGTTTTATATGAAAGAGTCTTGGCACATGTGTTGTAATCATACTAATCACTAGAGGGAAAACCTTATGTTTCATGGTATTCTATTAGGATCTTTTCTTCATTTATCTTCTTCCACCAATCATCTTTAATCTCGGGCAATTCCCTGTACTCTTTTGAGTTGCATCATTTTCTAAATGCAACTTGTTTTGTAGTACTAATTTTTAATTCAGTTGTTGCTTTTGATCTTTTAAACTTTTAATATTTGTCTAGCACATATGATCTTTTAATTAGTCCATCATTCATGCCCCATGCCCAAGATGTCTTATTATGTTGTATATCTCCATTCCTCAACGAAACAAGTATGCACACCGGTCTTAGAATCTAACATTTGATTTTGAGATTAGTATGAAAATCTGATATCAGTGATTGCTTTATTGTAATTAATGAAGAAATATCGATGATCAACTTTCTTGGAATCTAATAATTGGTTATAGGGCCGTCGAGATTTGATTATGAATGTTTTATTTATTGTAACATTTTACATAATTAAAAGATTCGTACTAACGTTTTAGAATAGCTTGGTTTATTGAAATTGATGGATCAAGATCTTTCTATAGAAATTAATGTTGATTATCTTGAGGTAATGAACTGATTATGTATTGCGTCAGTTGTGCTATGATCAAATTAATTAATATGATTTCCTATGTCTATGTTATGAGTTTAAAGTGAAGGAAACTCATTGCATAAAAAATAATAAAATAAAAAATTCTTTATTTTATTTGACAAAAAAACACTGCCCGCAAAGCGCGGGTCAAAATTCTAGTATAGATAGTTGTGGATGACGCTTGCCCAAGTGCACAAATTCATATCTTCAACCTTATGATTACATCCAAACATATATAAAAGAATTTTAATATAAGTTTGAAATAGGCTTAATCAGGCTTTTAAAAGGCTTTAAAGCCAGTCTATTTAAATAAATAGGTCAGGCTCAGGCCTATAAGATAAGCATGTCAAAGGTAATAGGCCAGGCTCGGGCCCTGAAAAATCGACACAGGCCTAGACCGTTCAAGCCTGAGCCTAGTCCGGCCTAGCCTATTTCCACCCCTACCAAAGCACAATTCTCCCATCACATATACTGTCCTGCAAGTGCAGGTACCTGCACACTATCCGATTCCGTAAAGCACCAAATATTAGTTAGGTTTTGTTGCCACTCTCGTCTCTAAATATTCGGTCAATGCTTGATATATAATCCTTTTTATATATAAAAGTGAACACTAAAAATACACTAAGAACGGTCTGGTTAGTATTAGTGATGGCAAAAAAAGCCCATACTCAATGGGGAAAACCGAAAATCGAATTTTCGGTACGATTTTGGGGGAGGATTATCGGGGATGGGCCGGGGATTGGGGATTTTTTCGGGATTCTTGTGGGGACGGGGATAGGGATGGGGGAAGTAGTCCCCACCCCGGCCCATCCCCGATATATTTAATATATTATTTATTATATATTTTATATATTATATTTAATATTTTATACATTATATTTTATAAATTTACTATCCAATCCAAAATAATTATAAAATAGATGAGAACTTGACATATATCATCTGTAATTTGTATAGCATGGGCTCTCACCACCAATTTATTTGACCTTTTGGCTTCGCAAAATAAAAAATACTAATTACTAAAACTCATTTATTTAATAGATTGATTATATATTAGAAACAAATATGAAATTTTGATGTGGATTATGGTTTATTGTTAAACAATACATTTGTGTGTTTTAGTATTATAATTTTTGAAATTGAAAATTGGCTTGAATAATATGAATTTGATCATCCCAATTACCGAAAAAAATAAAAATTGACTTGTAAGTAAATCCCCGATAAGATCCCCATCCGATGGGGATCGGGGAAATTATGATACCCGTTGGGGATCCCCGATATAATCCCCGACGGGGAACGAGCCAATTTCGGGGACTAAAAATGCTAACGGTTTTGGGGATGGGGACGCTACTCCCTGCCCCAAAACCGGCTCATTGCCATTCCTAGTTAGTATAATGAAATTAAGTATGCACCTGAATGTAATAATTATTTTTTTCATATACCGGGTATCCCAGAACACATTGGGACCAAGACCAATCCATTGAGAATCTTGTGAGTATTGAAAGATTGTCTCTCCTAAAATAAAATTCTGCATACACAAATACTCAATTCCGAGACCTTTGCTTAAGCTGCCAGAACCATATACACCTGAATGTAATAATTATTAATTACTCATATGTTCGTATGAAAAGTTAATGTGTTTTTATACATTAAACTAAACTATATAGAAATAATTACTCATATTACTCATATTAATCTAATCCACAAATGAAAAAAAAAAAGATAAAAGATAAAAGTTGCAATAATTACTCATATTAGACTAAGAGGGTGTTTGTTTGTGCGTTTTGGGACAGATTATCTGATTATTGCGTTTGCAAAACGCAAAAAATCAGTTAATCCTGTTTGTGTACTAACTTCTAATAATCTATTATTTGCGTTTTGAGGGAAAGAAAACGCTATTTTCTTGCAGCTACATTTTGGTGCTGCAAGAAAATTGCGTTTAGCCAAAAATAGAATTTACCATATTGTTGCCTTTTGAGGTAATGAAAAATACGAATCCAAACACTTTTTATGATTATCTGATTATTGTGATTTGAAACAGCATAAGCTCATCCAAACATTTAATTTTCTACAGCACGTTTTATTACAGCAATTATCTGATTATCCGTTTTCAAAACGCTGCAGCACTTTTTAAAACGCACATCTAAACACCCTCTAAATAGCTATAATAATTATAATTCTAACCAAACCCCACTAAAATTAAAGTAGGCTTATTCCACTACTATACCAACGAGGAAAGACCGAATCACAATGATTCTCCAAATGATATGATCTCCGATCCCCTTTTCTGTTTTAGTATATTTTAAATGTTGCAAGTAGATTGTACTCCATATAATTTTCTTAAATCAAAAGTAAAATAAGATATTCTATCAATTGTTAAGAATAATACTACTAGTGAATAATAGAAGCAACATGTATAAAACGAGAAAGTTAAGGGTAGCAAAAAGTAATTATAGTGCTAAAGGAATTCCATAATTAGAAGAATGCCCATAAAATAATTGTCTGTCTCTTCCCTTATTAGGCATTGGTAACAAATGGGTTTCTGCATATCCTAATGTATTGTCATTATATTTGTTAAAAAGCATAAAGTGTGTAATTTTTTTTTTTTTTTTTGATAAGCATAAAGTGTGTAATTAAACGAAAAAGATGGGATGTTTCATGCTTAAAAGTTATCAAATTAAACAATTTGCCGATTATATTATACATGAAAACCACCTGCAAATTATTAAAAACATTCTTGCTTTATTTGACTTTGGCAAAAAGAAAGGAAATTCACAGCCAATTAATATACTATAAATTTTCACTTGTTGTATTTCGTTGGATTTGATTTGACTATAAATCTTTTTTGTCTCGTAGTAAAACTTTTTCAATTGAATTTGAATAGAGAGTACATTGTTTTATCGTTTATTATGTTAATTAGATACCACTATATATATAGAAGATTAGGCAACATGACCATAATTTTTTTTGTTCGCCTCTTTTCATTTTGGGGCAACATTATCTTAAAATATTGCTTATTGGAATATCTCAATGTTTTTTCCTAGCTAGTTGATTATTTTTATTTATATATAGTGGAATCTCTAGCTAGCTCTGTCCAGTTTTTGACAGCTTATTAGTATCATATTACCTGGTTTCTTGAATAAGTACTTAGAAAAACAATAATATTAGTATAATCTAGGATTTAGACCAAGATTAGCATAAAAAAAAAACTGAGCTGGATTCATATTTCCATTATTAGTTAAACAAGAATAATAATAGTATAATAATCTAACTTTGTGAGGCTTGCTGTTCTTTGAATCAAATACTGAAGTTTCACCGATGCATACATAAATAGTAGCAATTGGTTGCGTTGCAATCAACAAAATCCGCAGCACATCAAGGCACAAATCCCAATGGTTTATTTAAAATCCAACAAAAATGTAAGAGGGTAAAGTTGTCAAAAAAATGCACTTCCTCCGTTTTTTTAAAGGTTACACTTCTTATCTGCACGTATGCCAATGCATATTTTTAACGATTAATAACTCAAATTCGGTACAAGTAAAAATTCTAAAAATTTGATATTTATAAACTACAAGATGAAACGAATCCAACAAGATCTCACTTGGCTATATTTTGTCTTCTATAACTATAACAAAAATAGAAGTCAAAGTGCTACAATGAACAGTACAAAAAGTTGTAACACTTAGAAAAGAACGGAGGGAGTATAACGGTCAAGTCGCTGAAAAATACACGTAGGTTGTTATCGCTGAAAATATTGTGGCATAATGCTGAAATACACATAGTCCGTCGCTGAAATACACACATCCCGTCGCTGAAATACATACAACTCGTCACTGAAATATGTTAAACCAAAGAATTGGAGTTTCAACGTTTATGAAGTCGCTGAAATAAACATTATCAAGTCGTTGAAAAATACTACTGCATGTCGCTGAAATATAAGTACTATATTGCGTCGCTGAAATATACTATAATTCGTCGCTGAAATATATAGAAGTCGCGCTGAAAACATTATGTCTATCACTGAAATATAAACAAATCGCTGAAATGTATATAAATTGTCGCTGAAATGTACTAAGTATATTTTGGAGTAATATGACAAATTTACCTTTATAACCTTTAAGTTAATCTCAACTGGCGATTTACAAAGTGAATCAACGGTTACAGGAGACCGCAATACATCAAGACAAATATCTTAATTGCACCCTAACTTCTCCCTAAATAGTACTTCCTCCGTTTTCTTATAGTTGTAACATTTGGAAATTTGATATTATTCACACACACTTTAACTTAAGGTTTTATCATAATTATACAAGTTAAAATATAGTCAAGTAGGATCTTGTTAGATTCGGCTTGTCGAGTAGTTTTTAATATCGAACTTTTAGAATTTTTACTTGTACCGAACTTGAATTATTAAAGATTTAAAATGTGTATTGGGCTGCGTGCACTGTGGATCCGTTGCATTTTCTAGAAAATGGAGGGAGTACTACACTATTATAGTAGTATGAAATTAGTAATACAATCTTATTAAAATTGGTAATAAATACAATATGAGAGCATAAATAAAATAAAACATAGGATCAAAGTACAATAAATTACTTGAAAAATCAAATTATGTTGTGATATATTTGTGGTATATATCTAATATTGTAATAGCTACTTTATAAACGTAATAATTACTTACTATTTATAGCAAATAATTAACACGTAAAACGAAAGTAATGATGACGATAATTCTAAACGGAGGATGAAGTGCAAAGCTTTTTGTCTGTACCATTCCTTTACGTCCATTAGGTATTTATACACGATTATGAGTAATGACTCATCATTTGAAATCATAACGTGCCAAGGGAAGTGATGACTAATGAATTTGAAGGATTGGTGGCCTATCGAGACATCCACACGTGTATAACACTCCTCTTTGGATGGCCGTTTATACAAAGAATATGCATCGTCAAAACCTTACTAGGAAAAAACCCAGTGGGAAAAAATCCTAGTGAAGGAAAAAGAGTACAATATTCTTGTATTTATCGCTCCCCTTGATTTGAATATCACTTTAAATCTTGAAGCCGCCGCATCACAATTTTCTTCACGAGCTTCTCGAATGTTGTAGTCGGCAATGCCTTGGTCAATAGATCTGCTAAGTTCTCAACTAATCGAATTTGTTGCACATCGATTTCACCATTCTTTTGAAGATCATGGGTATAGAAAAATTTCGGTGAAATGTGTTTAGTTCTATCTCATTTTATATAACCCCCTTTCAATTGGGCTATACAAGCTGAATTATCTTCAAATAAAATTGTTGGGGGAACTTTTGGTTCAGTGACCAAACCACAATTTTTCAATATGTGATTAGTCATTGACCTCAACCAAACACATTCTCGACTAGCCTCATGAATTGCTAGTATTTTGGCATGATTTGATGAAGTAGCCGTTAATGTTTGTTTCATAGATCTCCATGAGATAACAGTTCCACCACACATAAAGATATAGCCTGTTTGAGATTTGGCTTTGTGTGGGTCTAATAAATATCCTGCATCGGCATATCCGATCAATTCATGTCGAGAATCTTTTGGGTAAAATAACCCAAGATCAATTGTTCCCTGGAGATAGCGAAAGATGTGCTTTATGCCTTTCCAATTTCGTTGAGTAGGGCAAGAACGAAATCTTGCGAGTAAATTAACAGCAAATGCGATATCAGGTCGTGTGCTATTTGCCAGATACATTAACGCGTCAATTGCACTTAAATATGACACTTCTGGGCCAAGTTATTCTTCATTATCTTCTTTTGGCCTAAATGGATCCTTTGCAGGATCAAGTGCCCGAACGACCAATGGATTACTTAGCGGATGAGCATAATCCATTCGAAATTGTTTCAATACCTTTTGGGTATAAGTTGATTCATGAACAAATATACCATTTTCCAAATGCTCAGTTTGCAGACCAAGGCAAAATTTCGTTGTTTCGAAATCTTTGATTTCGAACTCCCTTTTCAAATATTCAACTGCCTTTTTCAACTCTTCAGGAGTTCCAATTAAATTTAAATCGTCAACATAGACTGCAACGATTACAAATTCTGACCCATTTTTCTTTATAAAAACACAAGGACATATAGGGTCATTCACATAACCTTCCTTTATTAAACTTTCACTGAGGCGATTGTACCACATTCGACCGTATTGCTTGAGCCCGTAAAGTGATTTTTGTAATTTATTGGAATAAACTTCCGGGCTTTGAGTTATAAGATTCTGGCAATTTAAACCCTTCAGGTATTTTCATATAAATCTCATTCTCCAATGAGCCGTATAGATATCCAGTAACAACATCCATCAGTCTCATTTCGAGCTTTTCTCATACTGCCAGACTCATGAGATATCTGAAAGTTATTCCATCCATAACTGGGGAATATGTTTCCTCAAAATCAATTCCCGGTCTTTGGGACAATCCTTGGGCTACAAGCCTTGCTTTGTATCTTGCAATTTCATTTTTTTCATTTCTTTTTCTAACAAACATCCATCTGTAGCCAACTGGTTTTACATTTTCAGGTGTTTGGACTATAGGGCCGAATACCTTTCTTTTGTTCAGTGAATCCAATTCTGATTTAATTGCATCTTTCCATTTTGGCCAATCATTCCTTTTCCGACATTCATCAACTGATTTTGGTTCAGGATCATCGTCATATTTCAACATCTCAATTGCTACATTGTACGCAAATGCTTGATCAACTTTGGTTTCTTTTCGGTTCCAGTATTTTCCAGAAGTGATATAATTGAAAGCAGTTTCAATAATTTCATTTTCTTCTAGATTAACATTTTCAACATCAACTTATTCCAAAGTTGAGTTTATTACCTTTTCAGGTTTTTCATCATCCACGTTTATAATTCTTTTCTTTCGTGAATTTTTATCTTTGGAACCCATTGGTCTACCACGCTTTTGCCGTGGATTAGATTCATTAGCACTTGTAATTTGCCCTTCGGGTATATTTATTTTAGCTAGTGCATTTGCTGCTTCAATGTAAGATTTTGTGACTCTTGCAGCATCATTGAAGGCATCAGGTAATTGATTTGCAATTCTTTGCAAATGCACAATTCTCTGGACTTCTAATTCACATTGTTTAGTACGATGATCAATGATATCAAATGGGGTTTTCCACGAAATTTCTTTTTTTTCAGTTGATTACTTCCTCCCCCTAATGTCGGGAAATGTGATTCGTCAAAATGATAATATGCAAATCTTGCAGTAAATAAATCACCCATTGTTGGTTCAAGATATTTAATAATTGAAGGTGATTCATACCCGACATAGATGCCCATCCTTCTTTGAGGTCTCATTTTTGTCCGTTGGGGTGGTGCAATTGGTACATAGACAACACACCAAAAAATTCGTAAATGGGAAATATTGGGCTCTTTTCCCGTTATAATTTGAGTAGGGGAGTAGCTGTGATAGCTTGTCGGCCTAATTTTCACTAATGCTGCTGCATGCAATATAGCATGTCCTCAAGAGGAAACGGGGAGTTTTGATTTCATCAATAAAGGTCGTGCAATTAATTGCAACCTTTTGATTATGGATTGAGCCAGACCATTATGGGTATGCACATACAGAACTAGATGTTCTACAGCAGAGCCGGCTCTTAGCAAGAGCAAGTGCTCCACTTGCTCCGGGTCCCAAATTTTGGGGGCCCCAACTCTTTTTTTGTGTTAATTTTAATTTTTATTTTATTTTATTTTTCTTTAAATTTTAATTAATTTTTTTAACAAATCAGTTATAATTTTTTTTTTCTAGTTGCTTTCATTTTCATTTTTCATATTCTTTCAAAATCTCAAAATGATGGGAATGGGATTTGGTCTAGTACGTGGTCATGTCTCTTGACTTTCAATTTTATGGTTGGGGCCTTGGGGTTCGATTCCCACCCGACCCTTTTTCCCTATTTGTAATTTGTGTGGCTTGGACTTCCATATATATTTGCCGACACATGAGTGTCTATGCTTATCCAAAAAATCTCAAAATGATAAAATTTTTCGATTGTATTTTTTTCAAAGACAAAGTTATTAAAATATTTCTCATTTTTTTATTGTATTCAAAATTTTCCATTTAGTATGATTTATTTTGTTGTTTGGATTTATTAATTAATACTTCATTCGTCCCAACATAAATATTTTTTTTGACTTCTGCACATAACCAATATTTTTTTAAATGGAGAATGACAGACAATGTAAAAAATACTATCAAACAAGACAATATAGCGACGACGAAGGAAATATTAATATTACTCTAAGGTAAGGTAAGCACGCTTAATTTTGAAATTATTATAGGATAATTATCAAGAAAGAAATGTACTTTATTGGTAAGAATAACTTATTTCACTACATTTCAGTCATTTTCTGGAGTATTACACTATAGGGGGCCTAATTAAAACATTCGCTCAGGGCCCCCAAAAAGTTCGAGACAACCCTGTTCTACAGTGATACCAACAGATCTGCAAAAATCATCAAAAGCATTTGATGTGTATTCTCCAGCATTATCAAGGCGTATTTTCTTTATTGGATAGTCAGGAAATTGTGTTCGCAGTTTAATAATTTGTGCAAGTAGCCTAGCAAAGGCTAGATTGCGAGTTGACAATAAATATACATGGGACCATTTTGTTGATGCATCAATTAGTACCATAAAGTACTTGAACGGTCCACAATGTGGATCTATTGGTCCACATATATCGCCTTAAATTCTTTCCAAAAATGCATGGGATTCAATTCCTACTTTTGTTGGAGATGGCTTGGTAATTAATTTTCCTTGATAGCAAGCAGCATATGTAAACTCATTCGGATTCAAAACCATTTTATGGTTTAATTTATGGCCACTGGAATTTTCAATAATTCGCCTCAACATCACGCTACCCGGATGTCCAAGCCTTTCATGCCAGGTTATAAATTCACTAGTAGCCTTTAGGCCAACTAGGTTATGTACTTCTCCGGCATTTTTATATAATATAATCCGGATGTCAAACATGGCAGCTTTTCATGAACAAACTTTTCACCATTGATGGTTTGAGTAATTAAGACATACTCATTCCTACCTCACTCAGAGTTTCAATGTGATATCCATTTTTTCGAATATCACTAAAACTTAACAAGTTTCTTCGAGCCTTGCTCGAATATAGGGCATTTTCAAATGCCAATTTTGTCCCTTTGGGGAGAAATATAACGGCCCTTCCAGATCCTTCAATACAATTTTCATCACCGCTTATGGTTTTTACTACGGTCTTTTCCAATTTTAAATGGGAGAAAAAGCTTTTGCTTTTTAAATACCGTGCGTTGTAGCACTGTCAATGAGGCAAATTTCATTTTTGACTTGGCCATCCATTTCTTTTCAGAAGGTAATAAAACAACATCAGTAATATAATATAACTATTGCAAAATACATTATAACTGGGGTACAAACGAGGAGTAAAGCATTAAAATACAAAATATCATAAGGCAAAATATATCATACGCAAAATACAAAATATAAAGCCCATCATTTCACTTTTCTTTTTCAGTTTGTGCCACCAATGAAGTCATCAGTGTCCAAGTGGGTAATATCATCAATCAGAACATCATCAAAGGTATCATCGTGGGTGGCATGATGTGTCTCGGGATCAGATCTTTCTTGCCTTTTCGAGGCCTGGTATAGCTCAGCTAAATGACTAGTTGTTCGCCAAACTCGGGGCCAGTGACCCTTGATTCCGCAGCGATCACATGGTTGATCATTATTTCTGTCTCTTTTAGACTTTGGCTGCGATTTATAGGGCCTCCTGTTGTCATTTCTGCGGTTGGATTCATATCGAGGTTTATTTCGATATTTGTTTCCCCCAGATGATTCAGGCCTACCACGACCGCGATCCCGATTTCTGTCACGATTAAAATTATGATTTCTTTGAATCCCATGATCCCGCACTTGGTTTTCTGCTTTTGTGGCATTTGCTTCAGGAAACGGGGCAGCACCTGTTGGCCTAGATTCATGATTTTTTAGCAATAATTCTTTATTTTGCTTGGCCAGAAGTAGACAGGTGATAAGTTAATAATATTTTTGAAAACCCCGCTCACGGTACTGCTGCTGTAAAACCAGATTCGTGGCATGGAATGTGGAGAATGTTTTTTCCAGCATATCAGATTCAGTTATTTTTTCTCCACAAAGAGTCAGTTGTGATGTATACGAAACATCGCTGAATTATATTCACTAACTGATTTGAAGTCCTGGAGCCTCAGATTGTGCCATTCGCTCCGAGCCTTTGGCAGCACCGTCATTTTGATATGATCATATCTCTCTTTTAATTTCAGCCACAGTTCAAGTGGTGATTCTAGCGTCACATATTGAAGTTTCAAAGATTCATCAATATGGTAGCACAGAAAGATCATGGCTTTTGCCTTATCCTGGCTGGATGGTTTTTTATCAGGGGCGATAGTATCTTCCAACCCCATAGATGCCAGGTGCATTTTCACGTCCCGCGCCCAGGACATGTAATTATCTCCATAAACCCATAATGGGAGAAATTTCTGCTTTGAGAGATTAGCCATAATTATATTGAAAAGTAACGATAGAAAATTATACCTAAGACAAACTCCGATAGAACTCCGGTAGGGATACCTCGTGCTGATAACGTGTTGTGATATATTTGTGGTATATATCTAATATTGTAATAGCTACTTTATAAATGTAATAATTACTTACTATTTATAGCAAATAATTAATACGTAAAACGAAAGTAATGATGATGATAATTTTAAACGAAGAGACGGAGGATGAAGTGCAAAGCTTTTTGTTTGTACCATTCCTTTACGTCCATTAGGTATTTATACACGATTATGAGTAATGACTCATCATTTGAAATCATAATGTGGCAAGGGGAGTGATGACTAATGAATTTGAAGGATTGGTGGCCTATCGAGACATCCACACGTGTATAACAAATTATAATTTATAGTTAGGGCAAAACTATTGATAATAAACTAGGAAAACAATGAAACCGAGGAAAGAAAATTACTCCATCCGTCCACGAAGTTTGGTCAAATTTTTTTTTTGGGGTGTCCCACGAAGTTTGGTCACTTTCAATTTTTAGATAAATTAAATTAATATAAGTTTAATTAGAATCTTAATTGTTATCAAATTCATTAATAATGCTCGTTTTTACTATTCTGCGCAAATCCATTGCACTTTTATTTTTCTACACAACGTCCATTGCATTTCTTTAATTCTTAATATTTCAAAATTGGTACAGATAAAAATTGTATAAAATATATATTATGAAACTGCACGATCAAACAATTCTAACAAGATCACACTTGAATATTTTCTATAATTATATCATTACATAATATTAAGTCAAAGTTAAACAATAAACATTATCAAAATTCATTATAATTTTAAACATAAATACCTAAATCACTTTAACTATTAAATTTCATTACCAAAATTACCGTGCCCAAAAGAAAGGTGCCAAACTTCAGACAAAGGGACCAAGGGAGTACATGAAACAGGAAATTAAAGCATTCCATACAAGGAGAGTAGAGAACTCTATACTAATCTAAGGGGACAAAAGTCACTTCAGAGAATGAGAACATAGGAAACAGGTTACACATAAAGAAAAGAAACACTTGATGGTAGTAAAGACAAGACAAAACATAATTAATGGCTGGGTGACAATAATTAATTTATTATAATTAAAGGTGTTTACACTGGAGTTGAAATGGTGGGTATAGGTTTGGTACAGAGTTGAAAAAACCCGATATTTCGGGTATCCGACCCGAGACTCAACTGTCGGATCGGGTATTGGGTACCCGACAAAATAAATAAATAAATAAATTTTAATATTTTTTCCCAAATACTCCCTCTGTCCCACGAAATGTGGCCAGTATTCTTTTTACGGGTGTCCCGCAAAATTTGGTCACTTTCCATTTTTAGATAAATTAAATTAATATAAATCTTTATTATAGTATAAAACAAGGTTTCTACACACACATATATTCCCGCCAAAATATCATTTCATCTCACAAAAGACTACCTTATTCACTCTCTCACACACATTCCTAAATTTACAAACCTAAGCTTTAATTTTTTATATTTTGGCTCTCCACCAAAAAAATTTGCTTGCTGCAATGTGAAAGATACTTTCCAATCTTCACCTTTATTGCATAATAATACTCCAAACTAATTATTACTCTTTCTAAATTTGGCTATTTTAAATGTCAAAACTTATAGATAAAACCTTTCGTATCCCAGGCAATTATTTTGCCCAAAATCACTCTCATCCCATAGACAATGTTCCAAACCTTCCCGGCGACGTCTCCCTTTTGCACCCGCCCCTACTGCACTACTTCGCGACTACATCCCTACACCCCGTCGCCGCTCCTCCATTTGCGTTTATTCGTTCGCCACACCCCTCTGAGCACGTCGCCCTTTGCTATTTCTTCATTTCCGGTGGCTGAGAGGCCAGAGGATGGAGTCCGTAAAGAGATCGATGAAATCCACCACCAAAAACGCTGGGACATTTTCGTTCTCTACTAAGCCTCTGACCGTTTTGTTCTTCAAATTTTATTCGATGATGCAAACGATTGACTTATTTTTTGAGTCTGGATTTTGATTTTATGGATGTGCGACTACCAGGTTACACAACCGCTTCATGATCCCAGTTGCACAACCAATTGCCTTGCTCCAATGGCCAAGGCTGATCTCAATGTAGAGTGGATTAATTTGTTGTGAGGGTTTTTTCATTATCTTTATGTAAATGCCACTATCTCATACTATGGTTTATTTTTTGTTTTTAAATGTGATATTATGCCATTCCTAGGTTGAAGATTTTAACCCGACTGCATCTATTTTGTAGGCACAATAAAAGTGGAGGAGGACTCAGGTAAAGCCATGTCAAAGCCATCGACCATTGTTTCTCTTTTTCCACTTGAAGAACTTTTGTCCTTTTCCCGTTCATGTGTAACAAATCTGGTCCTCTGTGGCAACAATATTGCAGCATTTTGTGCATTGTTATATGAGTGGATGTTTTTTCATCAGATTCAGACCCCAAATCAATATTACCTGTGGATTTGACATTCACATAGCTCGGATGTGTCGATCGACAGCTGATGTTAAGAGTTACTTTATAAAACTGTTTATTTTATGGAATAATTAAAGTGATTTCTGATAACAATTCTTGATACAGTTGTGAATGACTTGGATGACACTTCCTTCGAGGTAGCAATTCTGAATTTAGCAATGGTGAAGTACTTTGCATTTGGCTATTTAGAAGAGAAAGTGAATGACATGGAGGAGTCAAGCATTGGAGACCATCTGATTACTTAGAAACATGTCTGGACAAATTTTTTTCTTACATATAGTACTTAACACAACCATATACTTCTTGATGACACTCACCTTTAGAAAAACATGAGGAAGATATTGTGTTATCTTTATCCTTTTAAATTTCTCAAGATTAATTTAGGGGAATGTTGTCATATTTGATTCAAGAAATCTATCAAAAGTATCTACTATATACTTTTAAATTTCTCAAGATTAATTTAGGGGAATGTTGTCATATTTGATTCAAGAAATCTATCAAAAGTATCTACTATATACGATACATTTGTCCTTAATGGCTTTAAACAATATCTATCTATCTCTCTCTCTCTCTCTCTCTCTCTCTCTCTCTCTCATATGGGAAGACTAATATTCGACTTTTGAATATTGGTAACATAATTACTATAAATCATTTTTAAACTAAAGCTTCTTTTTACTATAAATGAATTGAAATATATCCAATTCAATTACTATTTACACATATTCATCCAAAATACAGTTTATGCGATTAAAATCCTAACTAATATAACATCCTTATAAAAAAAGGTAAATGAAATATACTATTCGTATGTCCTAAAATAACATTAATCTAATAAAAATAGGTCAACATACAATTTATGAAATTAAAATCATATTTAAAATAATTTCCCAATAACAGGAAATGAAACATATAATATTTACCCACATGCTTCTTCTAGCCGGTACGGGCTGTTGCGCCAAAAAAAACATATAATATTGATTTATCCTAAAATAAGATATCTAATAAATGCAGGTCAACAAAGAAATTTTATAATTAAAATCATATATGAAATCAATAAAGTATATTTCAAAAGATCTTTTAAATATAAATTTAAGGATATATGATCCAATTACCATTTACACATAAAATGCATTCAGAATACGGTTATGGAATTGAAATCCTACTTAAAATAACCTGCACATAAAAAATGAGAAATGAAAGATACTATTGGTATGTCCTAAAATAATATGAATCTAATAAATTAATCCAAAGTACGGATTATGAAATTAAAAATCTACTTAAAATAACCTCCACATAAAAATGGAAATGAAATATACTATTGTTATGTTCTAAAATAATATCAATATAATAAGTGCATGTCAACAAATAATTTTATAATTAAAATAATATCTTAAATCAGTATATTTGAAAGTATCTTTTAAAATAAACTTTTAATGGTTGTACCCACTATATAATTTCAATAAAGGATATTTTAGTGTTCTAATTTCCATAAATTTAAAGTCTAAATTACTATCAAATTTTCTATATTTGGATCGTGATAAATGTATATAACTTACTACAAATAAATAGTGATATATAATATTTTATGGATTTAATTATTATACAAAGTATCATATCTATCTATTATCTAATACTATATTATATGTATAAAAATAATATGGTCCTATTCACACATTTCATTTAAATATTGTCACTACTAATTTAATTGATACATATAAATGGAATAAATTTGAGGATATAACTTAAAATTTGTATTTAAAATAAAATCTATTTGAATTTAAATTGTCTTGAATAACATTATTACTACCAATTACTTTCACATTTAATTTTATATATATTAGGAACATGCAAAAGGAAATTATACATTATCCGAGTCACAAAATAATATTATTATCGTGGGATACCTTTTCAAGAAAATAACAAAAACAAAAAATTATACATTACCCGATACAATATTACCTTTGCAAAAAAATAGTATATTTATCGAATGTAGACCATAATTAATATTTGTACTATTTATAATTTTAAAATTAGTTTCAATAAAATATAAAAATATATTTGCATTCCTAATTTCTAATAAAAATATGAAACAAAAAAACTTAAAAAACTGATACCAATAAAATAAATAAATAGGAAAATACTAGAATATGCCAACTATTTGTATTCCGATTTACAATTTTTTTTTGGATGAGCTATTGAAGGCCTGGAAATGGGTAGTGGGAATCAATGCCACGTAAAATTACGATTTATAATTTAATGTGCAACCAAAGATAATGAATTAAATATTTGATGACGGTGTTCTATATATTCGATTTTTTAAACAACATTAATTAATATTCATTAGATGAGACCCTAAATGGGTTAGCACATGGGCAATGGCCCGCGGTCTGACCAATTTAGGACCAAATCTAATGATTATAAATTAAATATTATATACATGTAAATTTTACTATATAATTTTTTTTTCTTTTTCAAAATATATAAAATTTTACAATATTTTATAATTTGAGCCCAGCGCATCGCGCGGGCGGGTAATTCTAGTATAATTAGAATCTTAATGGTTTCCAAATCCCATTAAAAATAATTATTTTTACTATTCTGCACAACTCCCAATACACTTTTAGTTTTCTACCCAAAGTGCCTTGCATTTCTTTAATTCTTCATATTTTAAAATGGGTAGAAATAAAAATTATATAAAATTTGCGGCAAGGCGACGAATTTGGCGACGAAATTTTTTTGAAGTCGTCGCCTAAAACTTCGTCGCCTGATGGATTTCCTCGCCTTGTTCGTCGCCTAGAGCGTTAGGCGACAAACAAGACGACAAAATCATTTCGTCACCTACCCGTGAAATTCTTGTATCATATGTATTTGATAATTGTATTTTCTATTCTATGTGGTGAAAAATCAAGTATAAGCTTGAAAAATTTGTAAAATCCCACATATTTAATTTTTTTTGGCATTATTAGGGATAATTAATCTTGAATATGACAATAGATTTCAAGAATCGAAGATAACATGATGAGTAATATTTTTTATTTTAATTAATAGAGTCACCGTAGAATACTAAATTTAATTAAATAATACTAATAAAGATGACAGTAAGTAATACTAATAAATAAAACTGAAATTTATATTTTTTAAATTAAAAAATTGACAGTTATTATTATTTTAAATTAAGAAAAATTTAAAATAAAACTACTAGTGCCACCATGGTTATTATTATTATTTTAAATTGATAGTAATTATTATTTTAAAATAAAATAAAAGTTTTCTTACTAAAATTTGTATTAATAATATAAATGAATATACCTATATATTTGCTTGAATATTAATAATTTTAGTTTTTTTTTTAAAGAATTGTGTAACTTGAGTTAATAATTGTACTTTTTAAAAGTAAAACTAATTAATGGAATATATTTATATTTTTGTAGAATAATGTTATTCAGGTATCGGGTACTCGAAAAATCCGACCCGACAAAGTCGGGTACCCGATATTCGGGTACCCGCTTTTGTACGGGGTCGGGTCGGGTATCTATTTTAAATATCCGACAGTGTCGGGTACTCGAACCCGGCAACCCGACCCGACCCGACGCCCACCCCTAATTTGGCCTCCCTTGGAACTTGTAGATTATTTGGACTTTCTAAATATGCTCCAGCTAATAAACATCATTAAAGTCCATATGTTCTGACAATTTCCTTGTGGTAACTCAGTTTCTTTACTGACTTGACAAATAATTCATCAAATAATGTCAAACTATCAAATAAAATACTTCCATATTAAGGCATGGAAGTAGATTGGTTAAACGAGCCAAAGGAACCTAAATATCAATATATATACCTTAGCAAATTCACGAGCTTTGTGACTCTTTTGAGATCTGTAACATTCATCACATATTCCGGGAGACAACAAAGTGGCGGATCGACTAGCTCGGCATGGGGCATCTATTGAAGACTACTTTACCACGTGGGCCTTTCCTCATGATATCGTGAAGGAGGAGTTAGCGTTGGATGTCTCCAACGTGGGAGTCCCCAGAATCTAATTGTTCTTTCTGTGGTGTAGTTTGTTAGCTTGTGTCCGCTCCTTGTGTTTGCCTCCTCTGTCTCGTGTTTCTTTTTTGGTCCTGTTTTTCCTCTTTGTTCCATGCTTTGTATACCTTAGCAACAATGTTGTGATTGTGGTCCAGGAGTGTCCATTCCTGAGGTGCTGGATGAAGTTAGTAAGGAATCCATGAGGTTTAATAGTCAGGTCTTTGGTAACATTCTTGACAGGAAAAAAAGTTTGGAGCGGCGGATTAGGGGGATTGAGAAGAGACTTGAGACGTGGGACTCCACCTGGCTTATTCGGTTGGAAAAAGAATTACAAAAGGAATTGGAAGCTGTATTAATTCAGGAAGAAAGGTTCTGGTATCAGAAAGCCCGCGACAAGTGGGTGACTCTAGGTGACCGGAATACGTCTTATTTCCATGCTCGCACTAGGACGCACCGCAAGAGGAATCGTATATATGGCTTGAATGTTGGGAATGGAGGGTGGCAGACGGACCAGGAGATACTGAAAGCTCATGCACAGGAGTATTTCTTGCAAATGTTTAAGGCTAGAACGGTGGGGGATGGGGCGGACTTGCCCAGGCTCCGGGAGGTGGGTCAAGCATGGAGAACGCAGCTTGAGCGGCCGGTCGGGAGGGAAGAAGTTGACGCGGTTAAGAAGCAGATGCGACCATTCGCGGCTCCGGGCCCGGATGGTTTCCCGGTAGAGTTTTATAGGCTCTACTGGGAGTTTTTAGGTGACCGGATGTTCCGTTTAGTTGGTGAAGTATTCACCACAAGGTCCTTGCCGCAAGACATTGCCCACGCCTTGTTCTTCTGCCCAAGGTCGACATCTCACAGACTATTGCTAAGTTTCACCCGCTTACGCTTTGTAACGTCTCTTTCAAGTTTATCACGAAGGTTATTGCAAATCGGTTACGGCCTCTTTTGCGTGAATTTATAGGTCCTTATCAGTTGGCCTTCTTGCCAGGCCGGGGGACTAGGGATAATGGTGTTCTCGTCCAGGAGTTGGTCTACGGGTTGGGACGACGCCGACAGTCGACGAGAGGGGTTTTAGCCAAAATTGATTTAGCCAAAGCCTACGATTCTGTTGATTGGGGTTTTCTTGATCGATGTTTGGGTGAGATGGACGTTCCTAATGCGCTAAGGGAGCTGATCATGACGTGCGTGCGTACCTCTTCCTTTTCGATTTTGTGGAACGGCACGCCATTAGAGAACATACAGTCAGGGCGGAGGATCCGACAGGGAGATCCCTTGTCACCGTATCTTTTTGTAATAATTATGGAGAAACTTTCGAGGTTGATTATTCATGAGGTCGAACTAGGCAGGTGGAGGCCGATTGGGAGGGGTCAATATTTCGCATGTGATGTTCGCAGACGACCTTATTCTTTGTTCCGAATTGGTAGAGGACAGCGTGGTTTGCATGGGACGGGTTCTGCAGAGATTTGACGAAGCCTCCGGCCTGATTATGAACTGCAGTAAATCCTTGGCGGTGGTAGGAGCAGGCGCCACAGATGTAGAGCATGGATGGATAGAGCAACATCTTGGAATTCATGTGGCTTACTCGATGGGGAAGTATCTGGGCTTTCCGGTTGTACATGGCCGAATGAAGATTGCTTACTTTGATGATATCATATGCCGGATAGACAGGAAGTTGGCGGGTTGGGCGATGTCGCTACTAAACAGGGCTGGTAGAATCACGTTGGCTCGTTCGGTTCTTGCGGCGCTTCCAGCTTATGCCATGCAAGTGCATGAATTACCAAGAACCATCTGTGACAAGATAGATCAGAGAATTCGGCGCTGGATCTGGAAGGGATCAGCAGGGAAGGGCTTGCACTTGGTTTCTTGGGACAATGTTGCTCGGCCGAAGAAGGAAGGAGGGCTGGGATTCAGGACAGCTCGGGATATGAATTGGGCACTGTTGGGGAAGCAGTTGGGGGATTTTGTAGAATTGGATAGTCCGAAGTTGTGGGTCAAATACTTGAGAGCGAGATACGGGAGTGGAGCTCATGTATTTCTGCGGCCTCATAACCAAGCAACTCGGACGTGGAGGGCATTATTGAAAGTTTCTGATAAGTTCCAGGAAGGGTTTGGCGTTAGGATAGGCAATGGTGATAGCTCCTTTTGGTACTCGCCATGGTGGAAGGGAAAATGCCTAGGGCCACTGATGCCTTTTGTTCATTACAACGATGTGGAGATCAAGATTAAGGATATGGTTGTTCAGGGTCATTGGGCCTTGGAGAAGTTATATACGTGGATCCCGGATACCATTAAAATGGAGTTAGCTGCATCAACTTGTCCGCTGCTTGTGGAAAGCGCCGCTGATGCACTTTCTTGGAGAATGGAGGTGTCGGGCCTTTACAGTGTCCGATCGGGGTATTCTTTTATTCGAACGGATAAGGGGGAGAACAGCGGCTGGGCGTGGTTATAGAGCAAGGAGATTCCCGAGAAGATTGGGCATGTCTTGTGGCTCGTAGCTCATGATTCGTTGGCCACTAACGATGTTAGATATAAGTGTCGAGTGGCCCATTCGCCACTGTGTCTGATATGTGGCACGGAAGTTGAAGACTGGAAGCATCTATTCTTTGAATGTGCATGGGTCAAAAATGTATGGAGGAAGCTGGGAGTCTCCGAGGCTGCCAACGTGCCGGCGCTCAGCAAGGATGAAATTAGGCACTGGTTGCATTATATGTATAAAAGATGGCAGCATACTTTTGTATCTGTTGTCTGGATAATATGGATGGAGAGGAACAAAAGAGTCTTCAAGGGCTTGGCTGCCACAGACGAGGGCATCATCCGACGTATCCAAACGCTTCAGGCAGCGTTGGCGAGGGTCCATGGGCATGGCAGTCGGGCGAAGGAGAATGGAGTTGTGGTTCGTTGGATGGAGGGCGTTCAAGAATGGCTCATCATCCATACGGATGGCAGCGTGGATGGTGCTGGGGGGCGAAGCGGATACGCTGCGGTATGTCGTTCACCGTCCGGGGAATGGCAAGCTGCTGTCGGCGGCCAGCTTGGTGGCCGGAGCATCCTGGAGGTCGAGGTGTTTGGAGTCCTTCAGGGCCTGAAACGGGCAGTTTCCTTGGAGGCAAGGAAGGTGACATTGTTCACCCATTCCATGTAGGCTTTTAATTTGGTCGTTAAGTTGCGATCCTCATATCAGAAGCTATGGCCTTTAATCAAGGAGATCAGGGAAGTCAGTCACTCTTTTGTGACTTGTTCGTTCCGGCATGTCTATAGAGAAGGGAATAGGGTGGCGGATGCTCTGGCCAAATGGGCGTGTAGCGAGGAGCAGTTCTTTACCTCTTGGTCGTTTCCACCGGATCGGGTCATCCAAGTGCTTCATGAAGATAGTGTTGGAAATGGAGTTTTGCGGCTTGTGTAGTCGCCGGTCTTGGTTTTTTTTAGTTCTTTGTTTTTTTTCTCTTTGTTTTTCTTTTTCTTTTAGCAGCCTTATTGGCATTGTTCACCAAAAAAATATATATATAAATACCTTAGCTTGAATAAACGAGATTTAATTTGAGCTGGACTCATTAATCATAAATTAGTAGAGCTAGCTCGAAGTTTTTAAATAATGCATTAAAAAAATTCATTAACAAAATTATAACTAAATCTTCTTTACAAACTTAAACGAGATTAAATAAGTCGAGCCAAACCTAACGTGTCGAACTCATTTATTTTACAAGTATTAAATCAAGCACTCGGCCCAATTAGTCGAACTCGTTTATTTTATAAGTATTAAATCAAGCACTCGGCCAATTATGTAAATGAACAAGCCGAGCTCAACTCGAACATGGAATGAACTATTTTTATCTAATTAGAATAAATAAAGATAAAATATAGTTAATGTTGTTAACAAATTCTTCACCATCATCATTATTATTAGTAATATTATAAATACAACCGACTTCATATTTGCTAGAAAAATGTTTTCCTTTTTAAAAAGGGGAAAGATATACTGTAATTGACAATAATAGTGCCATTGCTGCACACAAGTTAAAGTATAATACCGGTCCTCAGATGAATAGAGCGCAAAGTGAAACATATATAAATAATTATACTATGATTCGACAACTCTCACTGTAAGAGTTTTCAAATTTAATGAATTAAACCCGAGAATTTGACCAGTGACAGAGGTTGAGGAATTGACAACTGAACTCGTTAGTAATAAGAGTTTAGAAGTCAAATTAAGTAGTAAATAGAAAATGACCGCGGCTATTTACACACTACAATTTTGCTAAACACTCAAGAATTGTCAGTTTATTCAGAAGTTGAAAATATCAGTTTATTTAGGAATTGGAAAAAACAAAAAATTCAATTAGTATGTGCTCATCAAATTCGTGGCGCCAATTGTTTAATTTCTCTTGTAGTTACTGCCTACAGCATGGGGTTCATCAAAATTTCCAATTAGTATATATTGTCTAGAGTCTAGACCAAAAAATTATACTCCCTCCGTCCCACGAATTGTGGCTCGTATTCCTCTTTGGGCTGTCCCATGAATTATGGTCACTTTCTCTTTTTAGATAAATTTAATTAATATAAATATAATTAGAATTTTAATGGTTTCTGAATCTCATTAAAAGTAATCACTTTCACTATTCTGCACAACTCTCAATACACTTTTATTTTTCTACACAAAGTCCCTTGCATTTCTTTAATTCTTCATATTTTAAAATTGGTACAAATAAAAATTATATAAAATATATATTCTTAATCTAGACATCTAGATGATTCTAACAAGACCACACTTGAATATTTTTCTCCAATTAAATCATTACAATAATATTTTGTCAAAGTTAAACAATAAAGAAAGTCAAAATTCATTAAAATTTTAAACACAAATACCCACATCACTTTAACCACTAAACATCACCACACCCCACCACATAAATCACCGTGCCCAAAAGAAACGAGCCACAATTCGTGGGACGGAGGGAGTAACTGCCTACATGTAGTTACTGCATTTGGCGCCAAATCAGAAATGATGTCTATCTGGCGAATCTAGAAAAAAATTTCTCTTAGTAATTTATTAGTGTTGTCTCTCAACTAGATCCCCCACTGCCGGGTACGGCTAGCGTGCAGGAGTACAGCTATGGGTGGAGGAAGCATTTTTGTGATGTACACCAAAATTACGAGGGCTAGGATTATTTTTGTGATGTTTTTATTTATTTATTTTTTTTGACTATTTTACTTTGAAACATCACACATCACAAAAAATGATGGGGACATCACCATTGTGTAGTCTGCATATGCAGCTAAAAAGTGTGACCGTACCAAAACTGAATTGCCCATTGCCTATTGAGAAATTAACACGGAACAACATTACCAATTCCTCCTTTTTTTTTTAAAAAAAAAAAAAAAAAAAAAAAAAAAAACCAAAGACCAAATCAGTTACTGCATGTTCACAGATATACCAAAAGGATGGGAGAAATTACGAAGAGAGATAGGGCAAAAAATCAATAATATCTATTCCATAGATTTCGTGTGTCGTAAACTAAAAAACAAAAGAGAAACATACCACAGCTGAGATCATAGATCGATGGAGCTACTCTGAACAATAGAAGAGAGGTCACATCCAATTTTGGAATTTGCCTTCCTGTGTGGTGTCGCCGTCTCTTGGTGAGAGTCCACCACGTTTTTCTCGCATGGATTTATCCGATCGACAAGGAGTTAGTTTGTATGATGGGAAACAGAGAAAACAAAGAGACAAACATGGTTTTGAAGCCTATACCATATCTCCACGGACTTCCCTCATCTCCATGAAACTGGGACAATACCATCATCATCATTGAGTTGCCTTCGTGGCTATGGCGGGGAAGGGGTAAGCATTGATCACCTATGATTTCCATTGGTGCTGTACGCAGACAGAGCTTCTACCTCAGCTTAAAGTTGAAGCATTATCTTTGTACATTCAATCAAATGCTTAGTACTTAGGAACAAACAGAGTAGAACGGAATGGAAGTGAATATTCGAATTCTAGGTTTTTCATTTAACAATTCCAATTTTCTGATTATAAAATTCAAATCAGAATTTTGAACCCAGTTCGGATCAATTGCAGAACAACACAATGCCAAAACATACGGGTGACAAGTATTGAGGCCACATTTTAACTTGGATTCTGCTTCGACAAAAGGAAACATAATAGTAGTATATAGTATGTAGTTAATAGGGAGCGTCTGTGGTAGGATGAAATTGCAAAAAATATATCACAACACACTTCCATATTGAGATTTTTATTAGGGACAAGAATGAAAGAGATACAAAGGCAGGCAGATTTGTTCACAGTCACCATCACAAAAGACATCTAAACATCATAGCGTGAAATGAACATAATAAATAGGCTCCAACAGAAAGGTCTAGGAGGTTCTCTCAGATGCCAAATCAAGCAGTGTGCGGAAGAATTGGTGAGGATACATAGGAGGATCTTCAGAAAGTGCCTAAACCAGAGAGTCAACTATAATTAGTTAGGAACTCAACTAATTGCCTTGTCAAAATCATTGCACATTAAAGGACAAAATGTTTGTTTCATATATAAATATAGGCATTTGTGGATTCTATGCCATTAGATTCACCGTAATAAACATATACTGATATCATCAATGTTGCAATGATACCTGATGAATTAGGACGGTGGAAGGAGTCATCCCAGGAACGGTGTTCACCTCTATGATCAACACCTGTGAAGTAGCCCAGAGAAACAAACAATTTAGAACTGTACTGGAAAAATCTTGGACTGTGCGCGCGTCGGCGCATGTGTGTGGTGGGCTTCCAACCTCCACTCCTGTTATGTTGCGTATTTGCATATGTTTTGAAACATATAGAAGATGCATGTGATGGAGTAAATTTAGATCTCAGTTTACCTCGCCACTGTCGACATTGGCAAATGCATCAATTCGTGAAAATCCTTCCAATTGAAGGGTGTTTGCTATGAGTTCTATATGTTTCTTGCATTTCTCCAGGGAGTCAGCACTGCAGTTAAAAGAAGGAACTTTAAGCAGAAGTAGCATATGATGGAAAAAGAGAGAAACCAGATTTGAGACCAAAAGTCAGGAAACAAGGTCAAAATTGAGTTTCAGGATGTTGCATTTCATGTAAGCATGGTGCTCATCACCGTACTTTCATGTGATATGACTACAAATAGGACGTAACCAAGGATCATCTAGTTGTTGCTCAATTGAACTTGGTCCATCCACATGAAATGAATGGAAATTACATTCATACAAAAGTAATTGGATCTAGTATGATGGATACCACTGGAGGCAACTACACACACACAACACACAACCCCTTGGGTTCTAGATGTTATGGAATTCATCACCATTAGGTGGTATGGAAGCTCTAGCTTTTTTGAGAAAGGGAGGCAATTCAAACCTTATAATAGAGGAAGGTGGTGGAGTTAAGTTGATGCCGGTTCCACCTGACAACAAATAAACTTATTGAATTAGACAAATTTAAACATATGAAGCCCATCACATCCTTGTATATAATTTGTAGTGAACACACACAAATTCTGTAATGGATTGGAGAAATCCCCAAAAAAATCATATTAAAAATCGAGTTGAAGTTGCATACCTTGAAATTTCTCCTCAAGTGATAATATGTCTCCAGATTCTTTAACAGTTATGCTGGGAGTCAAAGATCTCATCGACCCTTGTTTTCCAACAACACCAACAGTTATTTCCACCCATCGGCTGTTTCCTTTCCACAGAAGATTATGTGCATTTCCGGATTTTAATTGGGATGATACAACTATCTCATCAGTCTCAATAAAAGGCTCAAATATCAAGTTTTCTGGAGGGGGGACTGGCATTTCAATTAAACCATGAGCCTGTTTAAAAAAAAAAGGGAAAGGAGAACGTATTCCCCCAAGTCAAATGTACTGTACCTTCCCATAATCTGAGAGAAAATGTTTCTGTGAACAAAGTAACTAAAACAATAGTAAAAGTAGCACATCCAAACTGAGAATCTCAAATTCATTCACTTTGACGGTGGTTATAACAGAATATAATAAACTCTTTGCATCAGGATGTAACTCAAAGGGCCAAGTTCCCAGATGAGAAATTTCAAAATATTACACCAAGCATTATAAGTAGGTTTTATTCTATCGAAGCATGAGCTAATACTTAATCAGTTCATTTTTTCTTACATGAATCCAGCATCTGAAGACATACTATCAGAATGGAAACATATTTACATTCTCAAGATGAAAATTTCTGAAGTAGATCAACATACCTTTGAGAAACTATTTGGAGGAATTTGTGGTAAACAAGCTTCAAGTGTTTTTATGTACACCTCAAGGTCTGAATCACAACTGCAGCATGAAATGTCAGAAAATAAATTTGATTTCATTCATCGAAATGAGAAATGATGCAGTATGTCAGAATACCTACCATAGTCTTGCTACTCCGGTTGAACAACCATCTCTAGCTGGTTTAACACATAAAGTTTCACACTTAAGTTTTGAGGTCAAATCATTCCAAATCTCAGGTGGAGGGGTTTTTAGTAAATCCCCTTTATTTCGTACTTCTTTAGTTATGGTTAGGACACCATAATCTGAAAGCTGTAGCAAAAATAAATTAAGTGCTTATGGAAACAGTACGCAAATTACAGATACAAGGAATTGTAAACAAATATCTAAGACAAATGTAATGACAGCTTAAAGATTATGAAATGAAAGAACCATAACATCAGAGGTAAATGAAAAAAGCTTAGAAGCACTTTGGAAATTGTGTCTGCAATTAACTCAGTTACTCATTGGGCATATTACTAGTCATGTCAAAGGTGGCTAATTGATGACCAAAGAAGAAGTCATTCATTGTTTAATATGTAACGTCTACACAGCCAGATTTTGTAAATACAACAAAGTTTGGACCTCATCAGGAAAATGTTAAGAATTATAAATGCTAATATAAGAGTAAGTTAACCAAAGCCAGTGTATAAAGGCTATCTTAAAGTAATCCATATTTACTGTACACTGCAACATCAACTTCTGGAACCACAATCAAGTGTGTCAAATCTGAAGAGTAAACAATAGCAGATAAAAATGCAAGGACGAGGAAATTAGTGAAGAATATTTATTCACAGGACATGATTACCATACATGTTGGAGAGCAAGGGAAGTCGCCACTTTATCCATACATGTCTGAGATGCAATAACACCAGGACCTAAAATTTGGAGGAAAAGAACAGGAAGAAACCAATGATTAATTTTGCCACGTATAAATTATAAAATGTAAAATATATATAATAACTGTTTCAAAATGCGCCCTATAGCTGTGTAACATAAGTAACAGACTTTGTTGTTTATCAAACAAATTGCATTAGTATAGATATTACCTGTGTGAGGAACTGCCTTAGCTTCCAGCAATGACTGGAGTGTTCCATCTTCACCTATTCCTCCATGGACTATATTGAATGAGTCACCCAGTCAGTACAGTTGCATAATTTCATGTAAATCATCTACATGCTATTTGTATCCTAAAGGGGAAAATGACTGGCATAGAGAAAAAGGTTAAGGATTGGAAATAGTGACCAAAGAACACAATCAAAACAGAATAGATAGAAGGTTTTGAATTAGTTGAAAGTCCGTAAACTTGCTAAACCTGCAATAAACACAGTTGCCCCAACATCCTTGGCTTGTTCAATCCATTGGTCAAGGGTATATTTCTTTGGTAAATCATCAGATATATCAAACCCTTTGAACCAATCATGCTTCTTCAAGCCTTTCAAAATGTCATCCATCACTTGTTTCCGTAATTGAGATGTCAGTGCTGCCCGAACAGGTTCCATGGCCTCAAGGCATGCATCAAGTACTTCTTCCGTAGTATGTCTGAGCACAGCAGAGTATCTGTGCACCCGAAAATAGAATTTTACTGGAAGGAAGCAAATCTATGACAGGAGAAGCATAATATTCTGGGTCGAGTGGATTTTGAAAATATTTGGAATTTTGTGCAGCTTCAAAATATAGAACATAATTAATCAAACTTCTAGATTAACTTTAAACAACTGCGCTCTAAATTACTTGCTACAAGCCTAACATAGTGTGAACTCACGGTAAAGACCAAACAATTCTTGAGTTGACTCCAGACTCTGTCTTGTCCGATTGATTCGATGAGAAGTCATTTGAGGGGGCTAGCAGGCATGGAATCACTTCAAGCTATGAGAAACAAAATCCAAACACAATTTGTGAGCCGGAAATTTTTATCGCTGTAGATATTAACCAACTTATATCAAAATAAATTAATTAAGAAAAAGTTCAAAGAAATTAATTGGGAATAAGATAATACAGCTCCATTTGAAAATATACTAGTACTATATATAATTTGCACAAGGAGAATTCCATAATAAAGCACTGAGAATTTAAAATTAAATTTACCAAGTCAATATTCTGATGATTGCTAAAAGATCGTACCATCAAATATAAATCTCTAACAAAAAATACTTACATCATCAAATGCTTGTAGATTCAACCAAACATTAGTTCCACTCATTAGAGATACTTGCCGCTCCGAAGTGTCTCCACCAAAAATAACAAAAACTTTATGCAGATCTTTATGTTTCAGTAAGGCACTGCTAGTTTGTGGAGATTTGTTTCTTTGAGAAACATTCGATACCGTACTACCTTGACTAATATTTTGAAACCGCAAGGAAGCATGTTGGATCACGGTACGAAGAATATTGGAGTGTGAAAATCCAACCTGTCGATAATAAAATGCTGAAGATGTCATTCACATACAGCCTAGAGGGTGAGCAAGGCAGGAACTTTAAGCACTAAAAACAAAAAGCATAATTATATTATAAATAACAATAAGAAGAAGAAATAAGTAAACTTCCTTCGATTATATTAAGAACAACTCATCAACAAAATTTGAGTATTATCACGAAATTATGATCCACAACAAAAGTACCTTGGAAGCTTGCTGAAATAAGAAACTTGTTTGTTCCATCCCACTAATCTGGATAGAAAATAATATAAACTTATATTACACAATACAAAATACTCCTATCTATTATCAATAATGGAAAGAAGCTTGATAGTGTAATCATATCTCACCAAGTTAATATCAGTAAACACAATAGTGCCTGACTCGCAGCTTCCAAACTTATTACCAGTGAGGTGAGCAGCATGAGTAGGTGGCAAAAACCAACCATCAATTCTAGCAAAATCCCGCAGACCAAGTTTTTGAAATAGTAAGGAAGCTCCTTCACGAATATTTCTAACTATATCTTCTGGAAACCGAGGCGGAGTATGGTAAGCAACCTACAGAATTGCAAGGTTAATTGGAAGAAATTTTCTGTAATGCTATTCAACTGTTAATAAAGTGCCTCGACTAATTTTGTATGCTATTGTACCTGTCTTGTTGGTAGATATTTCCTTCGATAATTAAAAATGATATCTTTCTCGCTTGAATCAACTCTGCCACGGGGTTGAAGTTCCACCTAGTAATGGATAAGTCAAGTCTGAGATAGGTGAATAAGAAGGAACAATTTATGACAAATTATCCAAGCAGTTAATTAATTTTAAAGCTATTAGAATTGTTAGCAAGAAACCAGTACAATGGATCACATTTGAAATAGCTATCAATGTGAAATCTTGAATTTGGAGTTCACTTTGGAAAAGCAAGCAAGGTTCATTTTATACACTTATCTTTGTTTCAATCCACACTGTGAAATAACTTCCCTATTTGATGAATAATAAATGGCTTAGTTAGGCCATTATGTTTTAATCTGTACCCAAAACCAGGTCATACGAGATATATGGCTACAATCAGGCCAGTAGAGAACTTTGCTGGGTATGCATATCAGGGTACTCAAGATACATCTCTCAAACATAGAAAGATGATCTGGAAGAAAGTATTACACATTCCCAGATTCCACAAGGAAGGATTATTCTAGTCGAAAGATTTATAAATCTGGAATAATCATTGAAATACAAATTTAAAAACATTTTTCATATCAAAATACATATACAAACTGTTATGTTTATACATGTAATACTTCAAAAATAATTTCCCCCTATATAATAGATATACGAGCACAAGTATCTAATGCTACCAAAACTAAATCAATACATACATACAGTCATGCAATAAAAACTGGTCATAACTCCATGAAACAATCATATTATAATTATCCAAGCTATATATACAACCAAGCAAAAACACAAACTACAGATAAATGTATTTATCAAACATTTGAAGGAAAAAGAACACAGATAAGTTTTGCCCCAAATAATAAGATATCTGACCATAGTCAAAATTCCTAGCAATGTTTAAACTGCATGACTGATGAAAAGCAAGCAATCGATAACCGAAAAAATTGTTGCATTTTAAGGAATTGTGATAAAACAGCATCACAACAAACATGCATTGATGGTTAAGGATGCGTAAACACTTGATAAAACAACAACAGGTCATACAATTGCATATTTGGCATTGAGACAAATTTCCAACACATTGTCACAGTAATGCATCCCATAATTTTGCACTGTAGATATATATAGTTATAAACCCAATTCAAATACACACTACGGGGCAAAGTGTATCAACCTTATACAATACAGCCAACAAACTGAATATAACTACATGATAATTTGATAAGACAAATATTACATGCAATATACATCATAGGAAGGATGTAACAGCATATACCTCTGTTGGGAGTAAAGCAACAGGCTGGCACTCAAAAGCAGAACCCACATCAAGAACAATGGTTGTAAATTCTCTACCTCCTTCCAGAAAAAATTCAATAAGAACTTTATCATCAATACCCTGTGAAATGATGAAATTCAAATTGATCAGAGAAGGAAATTGATCAGAGAAGGATAGACCAGGTTCCTGGGGCGTGGTCGTGTTGAATTGTCAGTTTAAAAGGCAAGCATTCTTTGAGATGATTACTACATGGCCAGTTTATTTATGTAATTATGCTATTAGTCCCTCAATTTACAACTAATTTTTGTTTAGAGAAATTTTCAAAGTAATTGTCATTTTAGCATTGTCTTTCAATTTGAGCCCTAATAATTTGTTATATGTTACTCCCTCCCTCTGGTATACTTTAGTCACTTTATAATCAAACCGTCTCTTATTTAATAATCAAAGTGGCTAGGTAAACTGGACGGAGTGATTACTATCTTATAAAATGTCACTATCATCAAATAAGGGTGTTCTAAAATTTAAACAAGCTTCGTTAATGTGCAAAGAGCTAACAACCTAACATGACCATTATTTGTGGAAGGATGGACTATTAATACTGTCATCTCTTTCTTTTCTTACACTGAATTTAAAGAAAACTCATTGTTCAACCCCATACACCACATTTCAAATTTTATACATCACAAATGAATGCATGATTGCTGGAGTTAAATATTTGGATATTCACATGAAAAATTATAGTGATATATGTAGATAATCAAGAGGAAAACATATACACCAACATGTAAGTGTAATAAGAAGAATTGCCTCAGAGATAATTGCATTAGCTTTTCTGAGAGAGTCAGAAACACCATAAGCAACAGTAACTCCAATGCTTGATCCTGCTCTCGTGGGTTTTACCTGGAATTATTGCATGAATAGAGACACTATGAAAGAAATTTGTTGATATGTTGCATTTGTGAATATCCATCTACACATATGTAAATGCAAGAAACAACCTTACCACAACTTTTCCTTGTTTGATATCCAAATTATTTTTAGTAAACCAGGTTGACAGCTCGGCTTCCTCCAGTCCAATTCCCTGAAACCAATTCTCCAAATGCCTCAATCTTAGAAATTCAAAACTCAGATTTTCCTAGACTTTTATAATTTCTAGTTATCAATTATTAAAAAGGTTTGAGGTTGTCACAAGGTTTTCAATTCCATCTAAGTTTTTGAGGAGGGTGATAGATAAGATGCAAAAAATTGATCACTAGACGTTTACAAAACAGTTTTCCAAACTATAGAACTTCTTCTTGATGTGGCTTTGAAGTGAACATTTCGAAGCATGAACCAATCAAAGAAAGGAATAAAATGCACAAAACGAAAAGAATAATTTTGCGACGAAAATGGAAACTAAAAGTTAAAACATACCTGTACAACAAAACTAGGTACAGTAACAAATCCTTGCTTATCAAGCTCCAAAGAGGCATCATACTGCAAATAAGTAAGTTACACGAGAAATTAGCATTCAGTTACCAAATGATCTCGAGTTTCAAAAGGGAACAACACACCTAGGCCCTTTTAGATATTAATTTAGCCCTCATTATTAATAGATTGAATACTCATTCATTAATCCAATGCAATAATTAATTCATTAAGTGGATTTGAAAGTAAAAATAAAGTTCAAATAAAGTGATTTGATTTTTCACTAATTATTATTGAGTAAAATAACTTCTTATCCTTTTTAGATAATTTAAAAATAATTTTAATCATCAATTGTATTAAATTTAAATGTCTTCACTTAGTCAGATTTTCAACCACTTAATTCTGACTTCAAATTCAGACACTATTGAGTTTTTACTTTTTATCAAACGAGCACTTAGTCAATTCTTGTTTGTCCTCCAAACCTGTGATGTCTTAACATTTATCTACCCAGTCAATGCATTAGAGGATTCTGTAATTTATCAACTTATTCAACCAGGTTCCACTCCACAAGTAATACTGTTGACTATTGTTAGTATAAATTTATACAGATTATTAGCTAATTATGTCTAACAATAACTTTATTTACTGCCCTCACTTGAGTAGTTGCACGCATGAAGGATTCGAGAAGAATAACAAACAGATGCACACACACACACACACACACACACACACACACACAGAGAGAGAGAGAGAGAGAGAGAGAGAGATCACATAACAAGACGTATATTTATTAACTGATCTACACTATTTTAATATGCAATTTCATCCAACCGGTGCTGATTGAATGATCAAGAGAGTTACTTTATCAAATGCCTTTTGACACTCCTTTGATTGAGTCCCAACAAACGGAATGTTTGACTTTTCCAAAAGCTCCTGAAAAGAGTACCAGTTGGGGGGAATAAAAGAATACATGTACAATTATTTGACGTTATGGAGAATGTAATAACAAATAAACGGCAATTATAAGAATCATAATCTCACTTGAATGCCACCATCTTCACCAAATCGACCATGTATGACAGGAAATACTATGTCCACAGAAGTGGAAAGGTGTTCGACAAATTCAGACAATGATTTGAAACCTTGGGCAAGACTGCAATATAGTGGTTAACATTTATTAGTATTTAATTAAATTAAAGAATCTAATCAAGAACTGAACAATGACACGATTTGAAACCTTGGAAAGAGTGGAACATTGTATTTATATGAAATGAGAACCTAATCATGAAGTGAAGATTAGCATAGGTTAACACTAACCTTTCTAGTTTGAAGTCAAAATCTGCTGGTGTATTTGAGTACACCTAAACGAAAATTATATAATAAAAAAAAATAAAATTAAATAACTGGATACAATAACTTCGATAAGAATTCTTTTTTTAAAGCTAAGAAAGAACCTGAGCAGAGGATATTGCGTATGCTTTGAGATTACAGTCAATATAATAGCAACTAACATGTAAATCATCCCCCTGCAATGAAATTAATTAGCTTAAGAAACAAATATTCGAAGGTCGAATGGGTAAACAAGAAAAACAATAATTTTAACTAAATTCACGCAAAGGCTTAACAAATTATGAAAGCTTTACACTTTAGTTCGCAGTCAATGGAAGTTCTTGAGTAAAATTTACACGTCAAGGAAACGAAATTACAGTCAGAGACCTTTATATGATCGAGCACAGACCGAGCAGAATTAAGCGAGATTCCACGCTCGGCAGAAGGACCGCCACATATAAGCCCGACTCTCAGAATCCTTCCTTCTTCATCGGCGGTGCGATTGCTGACCGCCTTGTTGTCCGGCGCCACTACGGAGGCTTTCACCACTCCGACGTCGCGGCTCTGGCAGTTCAAAACCGATTTTGGAAATAGTACATGTGACGGAAATTTCGATAAAGCGCAGCCACGTGTGGAGAAGAGCGATGCCAGGGGCCGCGAGGAATAGACGGTCTCTCGGAGGACGCTGGAATTTACGACTGCCGAAGACAAAGCCATTGGAGCAGAGAGAGAGGGTCTTGCCAAGTAACGGTTGAGTGGCAGCTGTCCTCATCTGTCCTCTGTGTCCGTTGTATATATATATATATAGTACTTATGTATGTATACGTACACTTTTTTTTCCTTCTTCTTTATAGAAGTATTTGGCATTGCCACTCTTGTTCTGGGAAACTTTTAATTAATTAATGGTGGAATCTTTTCTAGGCATATTATTTCAGCCGTAATTCGTTCGCTCTAAACAGCTCCATAATAAACAGTATCAATATATCTTAGTACTCCCCGTCCCACGAAGTTTGAACCCTATTCCTTTTTGGGGTGTCCCACGAAGTTTGAACCCTTTCCGTTTTTAGAAAAATTAAATTAATATAAGTTTGATTAGAATCTTAATTATTGTCAAATCCCATTAAAAATACTTACTTTTACTATTCTGCACAAATTCCAATGCATTATTACTTTCCTACACAAAGTCCCTTATATTTCTTTAACTCTTAATATTACAAAATTGATACAAATAAAAATTGTATAAAATATATATTCTAAAACTACACGATTAGACGATTCTAACAAGACTACATTTGAATATTTTTCTCAAATTACATCACTACGATAATATTAAGTCAAAGTTAAACAATAAACAATATCAAAATTCATTATAATCTTAAACACAAATACCCACACCACTTTAACTACTAAACTCCACTACCTAAATTACCGTGCCCAAAAGAAAGGCTTCAATCTTCGCGGGACGGAGGGAGTATTATTTTTGTTATTATAGTTTTTTTTTAAATAGTTTCTGCATCATTTTTCATTTTACACAATTTAATAAATATTTTTATTTAATAACAATTTTTTTGAATGATATTTTTAATCAGTAATAATTCATAGTGTATATATATATAAAGATTATTAAAATTTGATATTCTAAAATTATTTTTTGAATGACTATGTTTTTATTATATAACTACATTAAAAAAAAATTGGATCAAAGTATTTAATTAATAGTTAAGTAAGTGTCTCGATTGAATGAGAAAGGAGGAAGTATTAAATTTATCAACTGTATTAATGCAAGTCATACTCATCAATATCATTATTTTCAATAATTTATTTAATATATTTATTTAAAGTTTCGGTTCTTTAGAAGAAACAATTCTTAATACCGCTAGATTTTAAGGGATTAGTCTTTGTTCCAATATAATTTAAGGACACAGGAACAAAAAATATAAAAAAAATAAAAAAAAATCTTAAAACTCAACGACTAAGTTCACAAATTTTTTTAAGTTCTTGTCTTATAGTATTACAAATATTTGGACGGCAGAAATGAATTTTTTTTTTCTTTTCTGCTGGCCTTGGGTGCTTTTGTCTTTTTCCGTTTGTTGTTTTTTGTTGAATATTGATTGAGTTAGTGAAACAATGGAATAAAAAATAATAATGAAGGAATTAATGAGACAAAATCTTGCAATTGCAGATCAAGAGAGCTCATTAAGGTAGAATTATTGATTTAAATATGTTTAAGACAAAATGAAATTTTATTTTTAGTTGTGAACAATTTTGGCTCTTAGCATGCAATATTGTTGAAATTGTCATTCAAAATATTAAAAATCTATATTTACAATATCAGCTGTTAATGTTTATAAAATTTATTTGGCAGCGAATGAAAATTCTAACACCTCTATATATTTCATTAAAAGTTCAATTGTTCAAAAATAAATTAAGTATCTTCATTAATCGAGCACGGTGGTGGCATTCAATGATTTCAATCCAAATGCCAAATTCTCAACTATTGTTTTAATATAGTTAATATTTTTTATTCATGATGATAGATAAGAATTGAACATAGAATACTATCCCCTAATTATTAATGAAATATTTCGGCAATGATTTGACTATATTTATTTTATTTTATTTTTGTTGTCTTAAGGCATGTTCATTAGTGTTCGGACACACTTCTCCGTCATTACATTACATTTACATTAGTACATCTATCTATATGTATTATTCACTTTATATATTATTTTGGTTTTTGTAAAAAGAAAATATATATGCAAGCAACGAACAGTGGTTATTGACTTATTGGTGAATATATTAATTACATTTAAGGTTTGTTCTGCAAAGTGCACACGGAGCTGTAGATATGAGCTATAACTGCGGACTGGAGCTGTAGAGAGCCGTGTAAGTTTTATTAATTTTTAATTAAGGCCGCTGATATACACATAATTTTATTCACACCCCAAGGTATACATAAACTTCCAACAATACCCTATTATTAATTTATTCCATAATTTTCCATTTTTTAAAACATTAAAGATAACATTAATCACACCTAAGTGGCTAAAAACAAAATATTGCAGGTACCCAATATTTTCTTCTTTCTTCTTCGAGCGAAGACGAAAAAACAAATATATATGGAGATGGAGACAAAAAGTTAAATTTCATTTGTTAATAAACTTCTATTTTGCTCAACATTATATTGCTGTGACAATTTGGTCGATATGGTTGGAGAAAGTTTGAGATATTTCTGCCATAGCTGAAAATTTCTCATAATTACAACTGTTGATCGATGAAATTCAGACGACTGAAATACAAAATAAATAAATAAATAAATTATGGTTTGCTGCAACATGTTTGTAGTATTTGAGTATGTGTGACATCTTTGTAGTATTTGGTCTTCTGTATATCGCACGAGTCTGCCTTTAGTGCGACATAATGGCTTTGGTGCGATGTGTTTGATGCACCAAACCTTCTGCATGTTGCACCAGGAGCGCTAAAATTCCAATATATATATATATTTAATTCGGTCGTATATAAATTTCGTCCATAGATAGATAAAATTCCCTAGAAATTTCGTTCATTTATCCCCTAAATGGCATGAAACTTTGGTCATGTATGGTTGAAATCTTCATGCCCAATTCACTACTACTTCACACTTTTCGACCTTATTCTTTGACGAAACATCAATAAAAACACGACAAAACGCACCAAAATCAATCCATTTCACAAACCATTAGGAATCCTAAACAATATAAACACTACATTACAACTGGAAGTGAAAGTGAAAGGAGAACACAGTGCGGTGACAATTTCGACCGGAAGTGAAAGTAAACGCACTGTGTGTCAGAAAGAGGGATAGGGTTTGGTGTAAATTGTGTGTGTTTAACCTAATGTAGGGCATGAATAACATTAGGATTACGTTAACCGCCACACTAGTTTTATAGTTGAAATTTTTCGGATGATGAAAATGTAACAAATTATATACGACTGGAGTTTGTTAATCCCAGTTGTTGATGGTATATGTCTTTTTCTCCATACCTTTTGGTACTTCAAAACTGAAGTTAGCCACAGATTAAGTTATTGTTGTTATTATTTTTCTATTATATACTTCCTCTTTAAATGTCTTACTTATTATTTTTGAATATCTCATCACAAATGTCTTCTTTCTACCCTCTAACAACTATGTGGACCCCATCATATACTCACAAAGTAACACTACCTTAATTCTCGTGGCCAACAGTAACATGACGTTACTAATAGGACGGAGGGAGTATGTTTTTTTCTCCTACACTCTGATCTCCACAAAACTGTAGTCTGTAGCCACCCAAATTCTCAGAATCAGGTCAAGATATAATACTTGCATATTGTTATTATTTTTTAATTTTTTTCAGGAAAATGGGGCCGAAGCCTTTTATTCAATAATTTGCATATTGCTATTATTTTTGTATCTTTTTTTTTTCGGGGGTAAAGGAGGGCCGAGGCCAATTTTATTGCAAAATTTGCATCGTTTGGTACAAACCAAGTCGGTCGGATTCTAAGACATCAAGTAAGAAATCAGGGGGACGAACAAAGTGTTGAACATTATCAATCCACGGTCGACCTTTGATGAGACAATCCACAGCAATATTGCACTCTCGAGGCACTGAGGAAAAACGTAACTCCCAATCCCACAATATCATGCTCTTGACTTGTGTAATCCAGTAATGAGTTTCACCAACATGGCCATTAGAAGACATAATGAGCTTAATAGCTTCTTGGCTATCCGACTCCACTTCAAGTTTCCGAATCCCCAAAGACCAGGCGAGTTGAAGAGTGATAACAATTGCCCAAATCTCAGCATGCAAGGCATTAGGGAAGGTGTTTTTGGTTCTAACACCTCCCAACCAGTGACCAAGTGCATCCCGAAGAACTCCACCAGAGAAGCTTTTGTTCCGCTTGAAGCTCCCATCACAATTAGCTTTCGTCCAGTTCTCCAAAGGTTTCTCCCATCGAGCTCTGCTACAACTCCAAGCTTTAACACCAAAGAATTGAAGCTCTTTTCTAGCTGCCAAATACTCATCTGTGCGCCCTCGAACAATAGTATGCACAGTGGACCAATGGATGTGATCATTCCCATATAACTCCGAGCATCGGTATTTCCAAATGAGCCATGTGCCGAATGCAAAAGTGGCAGCAACCGTGTCTCCAATCTTAGTACACTGCATGGAAATAATCCAATCATTAATATCATTAGACCAAAAGTTTTCGAGGGAGGAGAAACCTAACCGACACCAAATGTTCATTGAGGGAGGGCAATCTCTGAGTGCATGAAGATTGCTCTCAGTAGCTCCACACTTCCAACAAGTATTATCAACAGAGATGTGCCGCTTTTGTCTTTCAAGACCTGTGAGCAATGTATTGTGAGCAACAAGCCAAAGAAAAACACGGACTCTAAAAGGGGCCGGCCATCTCCAGACTACTTTCCATAGGCTAGAGTCACTGATGGGAAGAGTGGAGTTCCATGTCTTCAAAGTGCTGCTAACCGAGTAGAGACCATTAGATGCTGGTTTCCAAAAGGGACGATCATCAATGTCTTGGCTACAAGGGACTGGTTCCATGTGAAGTGCCTGGATGCCATCACTAGAAAGGGATTGACTGAGGGCCTGCATGTCCCAAGAATTCCCGAGACAATAAGAAGCCACTGTTCGTTTGAGATCATCCTGAGATATCGGGGATGCCACCAAGACCTGCAAGGAGTAACCCAATTTAGTCCAATTATCAAGCCAAAACAAGGAGGATTTACCATTTCCGATCTTCATTCCAAGCATGGAGTGAAAGATATTGCAAAGAGAATGAAGGTCTTTAGCAAAACGAGATAGGGATTGGGGATGATGAGTAAATCTGTTGGCACTCCAACCATAACGAGACTTAAGCAATTTTGTCCATAATGTATCTCTTGTAATAAGGCTCCACCAATTCTTTAAAAGAAGAGCTTCATTAAAGATATTGAGTTTGCAAATCCCCAGTCCTCCTTGATCAGTAGGAGTCGTGATTTTCTCCCATGCAATTAAGTGGATTTTGCGGTGGTTGTTTTGAGAACCCCAAAGGAAATCACGACAAAGATTCTCAATGGTCTTGATAGTCTTCTTAGGGAGACGGACAACCTGCATAACATAAGTACTAACAGGAAAGAGAACGGATTTAATAAGAGTTAATCGACCTGCCAAGCTAAGATGATGTTGAGACCAATTACTAAGCTTACCCCTAACTTTATCAATGAGAAAATTAAAATCAGAATGAGAGAGTCTACCAACTTTCATAGGGATGCCAAGGTAATGACCAAGGCTATGAACACATTGAAAGCTCAAGACATTAAGAATGTCTCTCTTAACATCTCTATGAACAATCTTACCAAAGAGAATGCGAGATTTAGAAAGACTAACAACCAAACCTGACTTGTGGCTAAAAAATTGTAGTATATCTCTTATATTTTGAGCTTGGCTAACTGAGGCTTTGGAAACTAGCAGAATGTCATCTACAAAAAAGAGGTAAGGAATTTTAAGACGATTCCTATCCCAACATGGAGGAATCCAGCGACCATCCTCCACAGCTTGATTGATCATGGCCCCCAATCGTTCCATACAAAGGATGAAGAGATAAGATGAAAGAGGGTCGCCTTGGCGAATGCCATGGGAAGGATTGAAAGGGCTTGTAGCTTTACCATTCTAGTAAATCTGCATAGAAGAGGTACTAATGCAACTCATAATTAGATTAATGCATGAAACTGGAAAACCATATAAAATAAGGGTATCATGAATAAAATCCCAATTGAGCTTGTCATAGGCTTTTTCAAGGTCGAGTTTGAGCATCATGTATCCTGGATTTGCTGAAGACTTTTCAAGGTAGTGAGTAAGCTCATGGCAAAGGATGATGTTGTCTTGAATTACACGGCCTTTAACAAAGCTCGATTGACCATGGTTAACTAGTCGAGGGAGAGCCTGAGACATGCGGTTAACTAGTATCTTGGTAATGACTTTGTAGATGACATTGCATAGACTGATAGGACGAAGTTGAGTGACCGATATGGGATTAGCTACTTTGGGAATAAGGACTAAAGCTGTTTGATTAATGGCAGTCACAGTACTAGGATTACTGAAGCAACTCAAGATGAAATTATAAACATGATCACCAACCGCATGCCAATTTTTCTGATAAAACATAGCATGAAGACCATCTAATCCTGGAGACTTAAGAGGAGCCATGCTCTTGAGAGCAAGCCAAACTTCACTCTTGGTAGGAAAGGAAGCCAAAATGTCCGCTTCATTAGAAGTGAGGGAGGGCAATGACTTAGAGGGAACAGGGTCAGGGTTGGAAGAAGGGAGAACATCTTGGTACAGATGTGAGAAATAATTAACCACCATACCCTTGACAACCTCTTCACCAGTGAAAGTATTCCCCTGAGCATCATTAAGAATAGAAATCTGCTTCTTCCTCTTCCTCATGTTAACAAAGTTGTGAAAGTAACTAGTGTTTTGATCCCCGGCTAAAGACCAATTCCTAGTACTTCGCTGAATCCAGTTAAGCTCTTCCTTCTCCAGAATCTGTCCAAGTTCAGTGCTAAGTTGGGTATGAAGCCTTCTTAAAAAAGCATTCTCCGACCAGTCGATATCACGTTCGATGCCTTTCAAGCGGGCTCGGATTCTGGATTTCCTCTTAGCTAAGGAGTTGAAAACCTGACCATTCCAATTAGCAGCTTCTTGTTGAAAATTCTGAATGATTTCAGAAAAAGGTGCATGGACAGACCAAGTAGAAGCCACCAGCTTTCTAAAGCTTGGATAGCTTTGCCAAGATGCTTTGTATCGAAAAACTTTAGGAAAAGGTTGATGAGCAGAAGAGCCATGGGGTGTAATATGCAAGAAGATGGGAGAATGATCAGATTGAATACGGGGAAGAACCTACAACGATCATAGGTCTCATGCCAAGCCTCATTGCCCAAGAACCTATCCAAACGTCGTCTGAGAGTACCTCTAGCCCACGTGAACCGATTTCCAAAAAACCTGAGCTCAGTCATCATAGCAGAATGCATCCAACTTCTCAATTCAGAACATGAGCTGTTGTATAATGAACCTCCTCTAGCCTCCCCAAGCATAGCAATACAATTGAGGTCACCACCAACTAGCCAAGGAGAGGACCGGTTGCTGCCAATCCTTGATAATTCAGGCCAAAGCCATGACCGCCTATATCGATTAGGAGCTGCATAAACGACTGTAATGAAAAAAACACCATTAGAATCTTTAATGCCAAAATCAACAAACTGAGAATGGTGTTCCAGAATTTCAACAGAAACATGAGCTTTCCATAGAAGCCAAATGCCTCCAGAAAAGCCCGAAGCTTCAACACGAAAAGATGATGTAAAACCACTCCTGCGGATGAATTTATCAGCACGATCACCACTAATTCGTGGTTCAAGAATAGCAAAAATATCAACACCTTTATTAGATACTAGATCTTTAAATTCCCTTCTAAATGAAGAAGACCCGGCACCTTGAACATTCCAACACATGAATTTTGAAGACATAAAACAGAAAAAAGAAAAAGGGATAGAAACACTTAGTCAGAATTAGGAATCCATAGGATCCTCTAATTCAGTCTCCAGAATAGGTAGAGAGGTTGCTCTTCCATGAGGATAAGAATAGCGGCTAGAATAAATGTCCGGAGGACGACCACCCATAGAACCCTCCAGATTTCGGACCCGGTTACTGACATGGGATGAAGGATCACGAACCACAACAGCCGAATGTCGATCTGGTGGGAGAGAGGAAGGAACCGGCTTGGACCAAGCACCTGAAGTTTGTTGTTTCCAAGATGGTGAAAGGTTTGGTGCATTAAAATCAGGAGGTGGACACGCTCTGGGATTAAGACTGCATCGGGGGGAAGCAGACTGGGAAGAAGCAGGATGGTTGGTAGGTTTAGGATCAATGGAACAGTGATTAGGGTTTCGAGGAGGTGATTTAGGTTTTTCCTGAGGGAATTGGGGGCGAGATGTCTGAGGTGTAGATTTAGCCAGAACAGCAGGAATGGAAGGGGGAACTTCATTCACTTCTTGGTCTTCCATCAACACATCAAAGCGGTTGGAGCGAGGATCGTTAACAGCAAGGTTTGATGCACCCAAAGGACGAGGTCGCCTCCTGGACTGTACCATCATCCAAGGGCCAAACCCATTTCGATCCTCTTTGCTATGATACGCATCAACTGCTTGGTCATTGGGCGCTTCAGTAGGAGGATCAGGTTTGGGCATAGGACAAGATGTAGAACCATGGCCATACATGCCGCAAGTGAAACAAATTAGCTTAACATTTTCGTATTCAACGTTGAAGACATCATCCTCCAACATAACTTGAGGAGTGAGTGGCTTATCAAGATTAATCTTGACAGCAATGCGAGCGAATCGTCCCCTGGCCGTTCTATCTGTGTTGAAATCAATGCTGAGAACGTCTCCCACTGCTGTAGCAGCCCGAAGAATATACTGTCTGTTATAGAGATGCATGGGAATCTTTGGTATTCGAATCCAAACGACAATGGTCTTGATCTCATTTTTCTCCGGATCGAATTTCTCATGCCATGGTTGGACATGCAAGTAGTGGCCAGACACCATCCAAGGCCCGCCAGTCAGGGCATGTAGTGCATCTTCCTCATTAAGAAACCGGACAATAAAATAACCATTATCCACGTCGATGAGAGAAAGAGATGCCGAGGCTGGCCATATCCTATCCAGTCGAGCCTTCAAGATGCGGTAAGAAACATTACGCCCCACGACCTTAAGAACCACAGCATGTTGCCATGGACGGAGGAGTGCCCTTTTGAAGGATTCAGAGGCTTGGAATCTGGGTATGCCATTAACTGTAGACTCAATAATATCTTCGCCATCGGCAGGGGTATCTTGGAGGAGATCTTCGGTGGGAACGTGTATGAAACCCATCCCACGTCGTGTAACTTCGCTATAGAGGGACCGAGGCCTCTTACTTGCCCGTTCTTCGTTCTGATCCGGTGGAATACCACCATGATCGGACGTTTCAGCATCACCCATTAGAGAAGAAGTACGGTTGCTAATCTTGAAAAAAGGGGAAGGTTTCTTGTAGGATTATCGAATCAGCTTTATTATTTTTGTATCTTTATTATCAACAAAAAGGGAAAAATGACTTGCTTATTGAACATGGCTTTCCTAAGTCAGCCCAAATATTGAAACCCAATTTAAATGGGCCAGCAGAGGCTTATAGGTCAAATAGAAGGGCTAAGAGTATGGGCCCTTGGGCCAATATCTTTTGTATTATTTGATCACATAATATGATTAAATCCAGCCCAAACTATAAATATAAGTTAATAACTCTTTCATTTGGGGTATGACCACACTGACAAGTAATTAAATTGTTGTCGGGAAATTGGTAGGCTTACCATTGGTCACGTAAGTTAAGGTTGGTTAAGTATTTAAGATGAGTATTTAGTGTTATATTTTTCTAATTAATTGAGGGAGTTTAATAATCTTTTAGAGTTCTAGAATTGGATAGGGCTCTGAATGAATGACATTCAGCCGTGTGTGCTTGATATTTAATGATATTTTGGTTGTACAAAAACACTCAACATATACAAAGTACTCAGTACTTCATATTTGCTCATAACCCAAATTCATATTTGATGTATGAGTTAATTCTATTCAAATCATTAATATTAATAAGTAATAAGTTTGATATTCTAATTAATTTATTTATTATGGTGATATGATGATCAGGAATTGGGATTTATTGATGAGAAAGTTTGAAATTTCAAATCGAGAGAATTTGATTCCAATCGAGGAACTAAAAGCGTAGGCAAATATTCAAAGACAAAATATATATATATATATATATAATATATACACATATACACATATATAGGTAATGTGTCAATTTGAAATAATATGGGAAAAGTTGAAATATCTGCAAAGTGGGGCTGTGCTGTTTGCTCTAAAAATCATAAATGTTTCTCACATACAAGATTAATTATTATTAATTAATCATGATTCCAAATGCAATGCACAAAATAAGAAAAAGTAGGCTCATAGAGTGATAGTAGTAGATATACCCCCACCACTCATATACAATACTAAATGATAAATAAAGGGGCTGTTTTGCATTGAATATTTGGGATTTCCACTCTTTTTTCTTCATAAACATTTTAGGGATAATATTTAATGACCACACAGGTGTGTTGAATGAATGATATTCAACCTGTGCCGAACTGCTGACACGATGATGATGTGTGTGCTGAGTGTTAATGAGATGTCTTAGGTATTTAATGGTGTCTAGGCTGTATAAAAACACTCAGCACATACAAGCAATTATTCTTCAACACATATAAAATACTCATTCAGATTCAGTACTTCAGCATGAGCCGATTCAGTTACAAACTAAATCAAATATAATGGATCACCTTTTAACCTTTTGGTAGTTTCCTTATAGTGGTCACTAATGGTCCTACACTCCTACTACATAATTAATAATTTCCCACCACCTTATAATGTCGGGAATGTCATCAATATTTTTTATTACAATATGTATAAAGTGGTAGTAGTAATTAACTACTATGTTTGTGAGCTAACATAATATGCTTTATTATATAAGATCTGGTTTTGTAAGTTACTGCAGTAATAATATATATACTGTATACCAGAATGTAAAATTTACATAAGATAATATCAGTCCCCATCTCCATGATTTTTTTGGCTGCCTTTAATAATGTACAATCAAATGTAATAATAATTGGAGTGAGGAAAGTGATGGATCACTTTCTTGTTTCCTCCAAGATTGGCATTCATAGCTGTGCAGAAAACCAGTGATTATAAATGAAATAAAAATCAACCACAATGAGAAATGTCATTTGTATTTCTTCCTTACTTTAATACTTAATTGATAGTATGTAGTAGTTGTTTGTAAATAATTTATACTCCCTCCGTTTTTTTTGTTAGCTACTGTTGACTAATGTGTACTGTTCATTTATATACTTTGACTTAAAGTTTTCTCATGGTTATACAAGTTAAAATATGGCCAAGTGTGATCTTGTTAGATTCGTCTCGTCTTGTAGATTTTAAATATCGAACTTTTAGAATTTTTACATGTACCGAATTTGAATTATTAATGGTTTAAAATATGCATTGGACTTCGTGCTGAGTGGGTCCGTAGCTATCTTTAAAAAACGGATGAAGTACTATATATTTGTAGTTATTAAAATTTAAAATTAATAAATATAGAGTACAATATTGAGAACACACGTTATCTTAATTAAATCTTTATTAATTTACACATTTATTTAGAAGAAATTGCCCAAATGCTAAAAAAAAATATAGTACTACCTATTTAATGATAATTGCTTTGAATAAAAATGATGGTGATTTTATTCTAAACGAGAAGGGAGGTAATTTCTATTATACTGATATATGTAATGTACCCTATATGTATGTGTGTGTATCGTAGTAATTTTTAATTCTTTTATTAGGTAGCTAGTATTATTAATTAATTATCCAATATAGCTTTGATATGTACATATCTTTGAAGACAGCAGGCGGTGAAGGTAAATCATAAGATTAGACGACCTAGATTAGGGTGTAATGGATGGATGTCCCTTTCTTGGACAAATTAAATTAAAGCTATTTGTCTTGTGCCTGGAATTCAAAAGATAAGTTAATTATAGTGCACTACAAATCTTACGTTAATTCACATTAGAGTGGAGAACACCACCAACATACAAATACTGTCATGATGACTGCATATTTATATCAGCAAACAGATCGAATATAGGAATGGGGCATACGGCACATACCTATATATACTCCCCCAGACCCCCACTCTATATATGAGCCTATTACTCCCTCCGTCCCACCCCAAGTGTCCTGTTACTGTTGGGCACGGAAATTAAGGTAGAGTTGGATTGTGAGTATATGGTGGGGTCCATAAAGTTGTTGGAGGGGAAAATTATTTCTATTTATAGAAAGAAGACATTTGTAATGGGACATCCAAAAATAGTAAGTAGGACATTTGGAATGGGACGAAGGGAGTATTATTTAATTAAATGCCAAAAAAAAAAACTTATTTTTGTTATTGGTTAATTGCATTGGTTACCTACTATTCCAATTCACACATATAAATCAATAAATCATATAGAATCATAATCGATCAGATTAAGCTGGAGAAGTAGCCCACTATAAGCTGCATATATACATATCTAATAGCTAGGTTGCACAACAAACTTATGTAGTACATAGGTTAGGGCTTTTAGGGTTTTTCACATATGGATGACTACTTCTTATTGATTATATTAATTATTCCAAGTGGGCATAATATAAAATCATTTAACTTCTGTGAATTTCAAATGCTACATGACTCAAGTCACATTAACCAGACGGTGATGTACTAATTTAATTAGCAAAAAGGGTTCCACTAAAAAGATACTTACATATATCCAGGAGAAAGTAGGCCCATGTTTTTTACTTACATCCCATCACTTAAAATCACACCCCACTGAACTAATCAGGTCTACTTTGCACTTTGCACTCACACCTCTCAGTTTCAATTTTTATTTTTTATCTTTTTAAAAAAAACATTAAGGTGATTTGGAAAGATATCGCCAATCAATAAATGTAGTATATTGGATGTCTGGTTTTTGTGCTTGTCTGGTATGCTTTTCCCCTTAATCCATGGGGAGGTCTATAAATTAAACAACCCATTAACCACTAATTGCACAACAATCATTCCTCTTAGATTTCATGATGTCGTCAAGTATAGTTTGGAAATTGACATCTCTGCATTCAGCCTTTTCTGTTCACTGGAAATAATTTAAGGGAATGGTGCTTTCCTTTTTTTAAAAAAAAAAATATAAAGTGATGATATTGTAGAATTGCAGTCATCATTTTTTACTCATTTTTATGCAGTGGAAATCCATGTCAAAAGAATTTGTGTTTTCGTTTTTTCAGCAATAAAAGTAGACATATCCAAGTACTTAGTAAGACACTAATAAGACTAGTTACCATATTGATCTTCAACTTGGGGAATCCAGGGAGTCCAACTCCTGCTAAAATCCACACCGTTCATGTCATCCAGGATCTGAGCTTCTGGCCTCCACAAACCACAAGAATGGTATATCCTCAGATGATGGTACACTTGTTCTTCTTTTGTTTTCTTGTTTTATACAATTCTCAACTACAGAAGGCACTAATACCAATCCCTGAACATTGAGTGGCAGATAGAAGTAAATTAATTAATGATGATTTGAATTAATTAGGCAGAAATGAAGGGCCTTTTTAATAATCCAGATTTCAGAAGCAGAATATATAAGAAATACTAAAATTTAATTAAGCACAGAAGGGATTGTATAGTATATAGCTACCTGTACACTTCCACCACAAATTTTTTAAGCTGCACCTTTTTCACCTCCAACCTGGACCATTTTCTAAATTGCAGATTAAATTATATCATCACTTGTTTTTCATAAGCAGATCAGGATTTTGGCAATCCTTTTCCTTTTTTGGTTTCCCTTGGAGAATATGGATATCTACTCATATAGATGTATACTAGTACTATATTGCTTTCATATTACCAATCAGGAAACTGCACAGTGACACTCAGTAGATTGATTCAAATTGAAGTTACACAGCTAAATTTCACTGCTATTAGATGAATATATTCTGGGATTCATATTCTCAAAGAATACTGTAAGTTGTTACCAAAAAGAAAAGAATACTGTAAGTTTACCCCCTAGAGAGAAGAAAAATAGATAAAAGAAAATAATGACATGTGACAAAAAGGCAAAAGGATTGTAAGAGGATTTCTAGGCACTCCAGATTGCCGGACATGAGAAGCATCTCTGACTAAATCAAATAAACAATGCAATGGGGAAAAAAGTGAGTCAGTGACAACATATTCAATAAAGAGGAATAAACAGTGACAATAAATCCAATAAAGAGGAATAAACAGTGCGCATGTTGAGGTTTTTTGGAAGCATATAGATGCATATTGTGTTCAAGTGATATCCACAAGGGAAAAAACAGTGGTTAAGCTAGCCAAGTTTCAAGATCCATAAAATCCCCAGTTCTCAGAAATGTAGTTTTCAACCTTTTCCCCACAAAAATTAGGACCCCTCTAAGGATAGTATTTCTTCACATCAGCTCCATATCTAATTCAAGGATTCTGCACCACATGTTACTTTATGGCTTGCACATTAATGGTGTAGCATCTTCAGTGTAGTTGTATTAATGTCAGACTGATAAGGCAAAAAGGTAATAAATTAGTTTACAAGGTGGGTAGCTTTTTCACGCTCGAATGAGCAATTTTTCCAAAATGGAATGAACTTGTGGTGAAGTAGAATTCGAGTAGAACTTACTATTACGGCTAGATGGAATCCATCAACATGGCCAAAAGAATGGACTTTCGTGTGTGAGCTTTCAAAAAAAGTTAGCCAGCTACTGAGGCTACATCAGTGTGTGAACTGTGAAGTGGGGATATGCTACATGAGTAAGAACAATAGAACATAGATTAGGCACTGGAGAAATTAATTTAATGACTCCTACAGAGAACTTTGGACTTATTTATAACAAAGGTTAACCTTTCTACTAGAGCAACTTTTTAGGAAAGTGGTGCCCAAGACATTAATTCCTTGTTAGCTTCAACTAAACAGATAGGGAGAATTAGAATTGAGTCACATAATATAGGCCCTACCTTGTTTTGAATTGAACATATTCATTTACATGATGGATTAAAAATTCTAGTCTTGCTATCAGATGATAGAGGTGTATTCAAGTTGGGGATATAGAAGCATGTTCTGTGGAGACAAATGATCCATCCATCTTTATTAGAAATAAGCGAAAAATAACGACAGTTGATAAGTCTACAACAGAGTACATTCTGTAAAACACTAGTTGTGTCTTGTAAAGTGTGATCTAAGAGAGGTAACACCATATCTCGTTTCCTTTTCTTTCTTTCCAAGTGGTCCAGTGTGCTTCTAACTTGTATGTACTCCCACCCAGCCACTCAACATCTTCCCCACCAGTACAATCCCACTATCCCTTAAATAAACCAAGCAGTGGTAGGTTTCTCCGGGATGAAGATGATGGAGAGCAAAAATTGAAAAAAGAGCACTCAGAATAATGGGGTGCTTTAGGACATTTGAGAGACTTCAGATCCAACATATTTGTTTTGTTCTATCATTTCTTTGCACATGTGACATAATGCAAGCCACTTCAAGAAGTACAAGTGGGAGAGAAGAGTGGGGGTAGATAAAAAGTTTCAACTGTATTTCACAGATTGATGGTTGCAAGGTGCCAGCAGGATTTTGCTCTAAAAGGCAACAATCTTTATGAACATTAACAGCCTAACCACTTCTCAGCTTCTCTAAAAGTTTCTTGGGAATAATATGCATAATTCATGGCTTTGCAACATAAATAAAATGGACTGATTTCAGAGTTATTTGCACTCAATCTTTGACAACCCAAAATTAATGAAAATGGTTAATTTAGTATGCTTCACCTCAGAAACACCTATCCAAGATGCCGGCTTGGAAAGAAACCGCATGCCTGTCCACATACAATTGGACATGAATAAAAACTGCATAAGCAAAACAATAATGAATATTTGTAATAAGTTGCAAAGTTGTTCGGTATGTAAAACCTGCAGATTACCTAACAAAGATGGTAGGTATTGAAAAGAACCTTCATCTTTGGTCATAAGATATATATCTGCACCACAGAAAGATGGAAGAAATAGTACTTATGTGGCTGCTTTCTCTTCGACAATTCATCGTATTCGTTGTTGCCTAACAAAAATACCACATCCAAGTTTTCAAGCTTTTCATGGGAAAACAGGTTTCTCTTCCCCAGGTCTAAATCACAATGTGCCTAGTTTATCATTTTAGTCACTTTACTAACAAGAAAGTTATGTGTTTCTTGATGCGTATCTTATTAACAACATAACCAACTGGCAGCGATCATGCTGAAACCAAATAACTTCAGACCCAATAAATTAAATTTTGATCAAGACTCGTCACCAGAATAAAATCTACAATTGGTTCAAGGTGTTGGTGCATATGCTGGAAATGTCATTTTAATGAAGGCTAATGCTGTAACATCAATTCAACAGTGATTTCTGGTGGTCCTGTATTCTTATGGAAAACTTTTTTAGGTTGAAAACAATGGGCCCCCTTTTGCAAATATTTTTTCATTTTCCATCTTTACACCGTTGAAGGGGTCTGCCTCGGCAGTACCATTTTTCTGCAATCCCTAAAAAGGGTTCTTCCAAACACTGGAAGGCTATTGTAGAAAATCTACCTCATACCCACCCAAGCACTTGAACAATAGCCTTCCTTTTACCGTTCATGTTATAAATAGTTGAGAACCAAGGGAAGGCTACTAATTATATTGCGTAGAAATTCCCTCACATCATCAAACCATCCCCCCCCCCCCCCCCCCCCCACAACTCTCCAACTGATGAAGCCTAATCATCTTCAAAAGTTTCACCAGTTGAGAAGGTGAGTGTCGAGCAAGATGGAGAAGCAGGGCACGTGCATTACCAACTCATGCAACCGAATGCAATGGAGTTGGTCCTTCATGTGCCCTTCTTCGCCATCATGACCACTCAATCTTATCCAGATATATATGTTTTGTGAAGCGAATTTCTATGTTCTGCCCAATAAATGTTGCTGCAGATGCTATTTTGAAGTTTCTTCTCCAGGTGAATACACATAACATTGCTGTAGGTTCACTTCACATATCTCTGTAAGATAATATACCTTTTTGATGCTATACATAAAATTCAAAAGCCGGATGATGGCAACTCATTATCATCATAATGAGGTTTATTTCTAGAAATTTATATTTTCAGTCACAAAGATAAATATAAATCTAGTTATATGCCCTTGGCCTTGATATTGTTTTCACCTTTGTTTCATCAAGTTCTAAATGAAAGTTTGATATTTGTTTCTTGGGTTCTGACATCTAACTGTTAGTGATTAGCCTATGCTGCTTCTAAACTAAGCATCATACGTTTGAATTCAAAGGTGCAGATTCTTCAAACTTGGTAGTATTCGACGAATTCAAAGATATGGACCATCTCTTCTCAATATTAATATATGTATATACAGGTGGCTATTATTCTATGATATATACTGTAATTAGAATATATTAAAGATTGTACTCAATCCAGTAGGAGATTCAAAATGGGGTCCTCTACTGGAAATCTAGGAGAAAGCATTCATTCAAATCATCAAATGTCATGTACAAATTACGCATTCATCATCATCTGTAGAGTTACTGATATGGAAAGTTACCTCATGGTATGTTATGGAAATATAAGAAGTGCTCCATACTACCATTTTAATAATTCTTGCTATTGGGTGCGGCCGGTGAAATGGTCAAGAATCGAGAATGAGCAATGACTCAGTACATCACCTCATTCATAAGAGATTGAGAATCACTAAAACTCAGCAAGAAGCTGAGAATCATTTCAATTCGGATTTGAATTCCCATATGCAAGAAAAATAAATTTTGACTTCAACATTGTAACATGTTCATAATATAATATGTGAAGGACAAAGAGGTCAACTTGTAGGATATGGGTTTAGGCGGAAATTATCATCAAATTTGACAAGGAACATTATGTTTGTTTGTCAATATGAAATAATTTGATTTGAGATTTTTAATTTATCTTTCTAACAACCAAACTAAATATGAATAGCTTTCTTTATCTATCAAATGATCATTCATATTTTATACCATCAAATAATGTGAATATCTATCTGTGTATTGGTGGATCTTTTTATATTGTGCATTAAATAATGAATGAAATAGAGTTTTTTCCAAGTTTAGCAACTGAATAGACTAGAGAAAGGCGTATTCAATGAAGAAGACTATAATTTCTTAAACTGATGCCAGGTATAAAATGATCGCTTAATATGTATGAACAATACAAGCTGCCATGACAGAAAAGCATTCCCATTAGTACTATAGACGTTCTGGCATTCGCGGGCAACAACCAAAAACTAATAGTCCCTAATATCTAGCGATCGGTAATCATATGCTCACCTTTCAAGAAAATAAAAAATAAAAACACTATCATATGGCAAATAATAAGCTGGTATATGCAAATTCGCGTGCTACTCCAAAATTACTTCTTTTGCATACAAAAAATACAGAAACAATGGATTTATTAGCGATTTTAGGGATGTTACAATAAACATGAGATTAAAAAAATTAATTGAGTTATTGAATACTTTTGGTTCATAAGCAATATTATGACAAATTCACTAAAGGTTCACCTTTACACAATATTATGACAAGTTCACCAAAGGTTCACCTTTAACCTATTTACCTCTGTATGCATGCCACTAGCTCAATCGGATTCTTCACTACCTCAAACCAAACAAGGTGAAAATTCATGATTGAGTCCTTTAAATTTATGGATAAAGCATCTGGGGTTTGATTTCTAGTATTACATTTTGAGCCTTTTCTTTGACACGTTAGACATGCTGTCATGTTAAACCTTCCATTAGAAGACTTGTGGCTAAGAGGAGAGACACTGACACGAACGTTGACTCAAGTTACTGTTATATAGGCTCTATAATCACCATAGCATATTGAGGCCTATATTTTTGAGTTGTCACTTTGTCAAGTTCAAGATTAGCAGCTAAGATGCATAAGTTCTACTTGAAGTGACTACCTTCTTTTACTGGTTGTTTCCGGTGTGCATAATGAATACTAATAATAGTCTTAGCCAGCCTTCGGTGAACAGGTGTATATGGGGTTGACATTTCAAAGGCCAATATGATATTTATTTTATTCACATTTGACAGATGAGTCTTTGAATTAGAACATAATATACTCCAAGAGTCCAAGAAGTATTGGAGTTATTCACGTAATTATTTCAACCATTAAATATCGATAAGACACACAATTCAAATTCTGTCAAATCTTGCCTGGTGATAACTCTATCTTGTGGTTAGAGGCTCCAATGTTTGATTATAATAAAGCTAAAACCATGAGATTGTGGGATCTAGGGTTCAATCAAGCTATACTCGGTGGGGATCTAAATGACTCGTTTTTGGACTAGAAGTCAAATCTATTCCCGATACAGAAAATACAATGTAGCAATTGTAATAAGAAACTTGTCTGCTATTCATGTAGTCAGCAATCAACAGTTTGAAGAGACTCGAAATGACCCAACAAGACAGGTTCCACTACCACATATGTCAAAAAAAAGAACCAATCTTTTCCACTTAGCAGCTTAACAACGGTGCAAAAGTTGAGCAGAACTATTTCATACAGTAAATAAGTGCAGTAACTAATAATGCTTACACGTACACTATAGGAAACCTTTTATAAGTAATTTTTGTTTATATTGTTAACTAAGATGACATGGAATTTATTGACCTGGAGTGTTTGGCCAAATCATCAAGCTTCTCAACATTGAATGTGAGGCAGTGTCCTTGAATCAGAGCCTGCCATGTCCTTCCGCCGAGTGCAACATCTTTTCCAGCCACTTCTTCCAGCAGTCTCACAGCCTTCATATACAAACCATTCTTGCACAACCAACACATAATTGTATCCAAACTTGTGGGCTTAGGAACAATGTTGGCAGCCAACATTTCATTTAACAAGCTGCAAGCACCATCTATATCACTTTCACTAATGCAGGCATCGATCATTATCTCATATGTTTGAGAATTCAACTTCAAGCCTTTCTGCTTAATTTTATTAACCATCTCTCTCATTCTATCCAGCTCGCCAGCTTCACATAATGCCCTCAAGATTATATTGTAGGTGTTCAATTCCGGGTGGCAGCCCAAGCCCGCCATTGAATCCAGCATTTTCATTCCATCCTCTAACTTCTTCTGCATGCACAAACCACTAATATACACATTGTATGTATAGATATTGGGTACCAGCCCTGAAACAAGCAATTCATCGAACACTTTGTCTGCTCTCGAGAAGTCCCGATTGAGAATTAACCCTTCAAGCACCAAACTGTAACACATTATATCCGTATTGATTTTATTAATCTTCATTTGTTTCAACAATTCCAAAGCATCCAAGCCCTTTCCCTTCCTCACCAAAACCCGAATTACATTGCAGAAATCCCCTTTTCTTGGCTCAAACCCTAACCTTTTCAAATCCTCTAATAATTCCAATAATTCACCACCCCTACAATCCACACGCCAGCACATTGTTGAGAGCAACAGTGAAGAAACTTTTTGGTCAACATCAAAACCTTCCTCAGCCATTAGATTGAGCAGAGTAAGCGCATCACTTAACTTCCCTATTCTGCAAAGGGCCCTAATCAAAATCCCATAACTAGAATCTTCAATCCTAATTTTCATCTCCTGACTCTTGATCAGCATCCGAGGAACAATCTCAAGACCACTTTGACTCCTACACAGAACCGAAAGTAACGCATTCAGAACTTCCACAGACGGCTCACATCTAAACTTCCGTATCCTGAAAAACAGGTCCACAGCATCATTCAACATATTGTTATCACCATAAATTTTTATCAAATCGATGAAAATGCACTCAGGCGTTTCAAAGTTCTCAACTTTTTCAATGTGGTCAAGAATTTTTCCGATTTGGTCCTTCCAATTTGAGGGCCGCTTTCGAATTAAAACTTCGAAGAGAAAACCGTATGATTGGGGGGAGGGTTCAACTTCATACGCAGCAAAAGAGCCAATCAGGTCAGAAAGAATATCGGTACTAGATTTTCTGATTGATCTCTTGAAGGACTGCTTAGCCAGCTGACAAGCGAACGATTCAACCCACTTGTGCTGGAATGACCGAATCGGCCATTTTCTTCTCTTCCGAATGTAGTAATTGTGCACGGATGAAGATTTTCTCGAAGAGGAAGATGAATATGATGCTGTCGAATTGCAGAAAAAGTGACTGGCAAACAAATGAGCAGAAATTTGTCGTCTCCAAGGGAGATTCTCTGCTGCAGTGATCCGTTTGTAGTGAGCAGCTACCCCCTTCGACATTTCGCCACAAATCCCTGGCGAAGGAACCTCGATTTCAACGCATTTTTCACCAGAAGATTCTCGGAAATGAACACAGAGGGGCTTAAGCACTCACTGAAGTCGATTGCTAGTTCAGAAAATTCTCCAGAGAATTGAACACTGGAGATGTCTTCCGAAATCAACAACCCCTTTGTTCCTTTTCAGGGCTAAAACACAAATGGGCCTAAAACTCCGACTCAATGGCTCGAAAATTAAAACAAAGCCCTCACATTGAGGCCCAACCCATAAATGCTGTTTTCTTTTTGCTACAATAAATGCTGTTTTCGGAACTCCAGAATCCAGATTGATTATCAAAATAAAAAATAAAAATAAATAAATAAATAAATAATTAAAAAAAAACTTGCCGTAGCGATAACTGAAAGGGCTGAATGGAACGACGATCTACACAACACAAGCCATATAATTATACACACACCTTAAAGTATCCTTATTAATATTTTAAAATACCAAAAATACTAAATACATACCATGGGTGGCGTGGGAGCCAAATCTATCGCATTAATAATCCCATCGGGACCACACTTCAGGAGCCGGGCAAAGAAATTCATGGACCGGATTGCGACCCTTCTTAAGACTGAGGAATTCCAAGAAGAAATCAACAAAAAAGAAGGCCGCAACCCGAAAGCATTGATCATGATCCAGCTCAATGAGACCGGAGGGATTCCATCCATGGAATCCCTCCATCCATGGAATCCCCAATTTTGAAGAATTAAGCCATCACCGTCGCCGGAGAGTCATCGGAGGAGTTGCCGGAGCACCGGAGCATCACCGGAGGACAAAACGGAGCTCGCCGGAAAATTGGCCGGAAGTTGGCCGAAGGTCGGCCGGAGCCACCGTCGGTCGCCGGACAAATTTCGGACAGGTCGGAAGATGGTCGGACATAATATTTTGTAATAGTGTAGAAAATAAGAAAACATGAAAATTGGCTAAGGCATTGAAGCCAATTCGAAATAGTCAATTCGGTCGAGACCGAATTGGCCCCATGCCTTAGAAAATTTCACTTCTCTCTCAATTCGGTCATTTTTCCCCCAATTCGGTCTAGATCGAATTGCCATAGACCGAATTGACCTCCCCAATTCTTTTCCCAAGTTCGCAATTCGGAATATCCCAATTCGGTCTAGACCGAATTGCCTGATAGACCGAATTGCTTGTTTTCGCATCAGTCAGTATTATTTTTCCTAAGTCACCAATTCGGTCATTTTGCCAATTCGGTCTAAACCGAATTACATCATAGACCGAATTGCCTTCAGTATTACTATTACTTGTATTATTTTTGTAGGCACTCAATTCGGTTTACAAGTCCAATTCGGTCTAAACCGAATTGATGCCATCTCCATTGTAATAGGTAGGTTTGATATGGTCTTGGTCTCAATTCGAATTAAACCAACGAATTCGGTTTAAACCGAATTGAGCCTCCATAGACCGAATTAGGCCATTTTTTATGTATTTTCCATTTCTTTGTTTTTCTAAGGGGCTTGGTCTATAAATAGGTCCTCCCCCTTCATTTGTAACATCTTTTGCTTGAATGAAATCTATATGATATTTTCTCTTCAAAAGATCACTGTGAGCATACTCCCTCACACACTCTTTGTATGTTTGTTGGGAAACATTCATCATTTTGGATTGAAGCATCCATTGTGATTACACAAACCAAGGCTTGAGTTGAAGGATTGGGTTGAGGTCAAGGTTTCGAACACCTTGGTTGCTTCCCCCGACGGTTCTTGTTGTGGTTTAGCTTCCCTATCCCTTCTTTTCCATTTGAGTACATCTTCCTCCATATTCCATCTTCTTAGTCTTCCGCTAATCACTCCATAATCTCTCTTAAATAAGTTAGTAACCAATAGATCCATGGCAGCCTAATTCATTTGGTATCAGAGCTCACTTGGTTCTACTTGTTATAAATCTGAAAATCCAAAAATATATGTTCTAGTGTTCTAGTGTTTATTTTCACTTAAATCCGAAAACCCTAGAAATATTTTTCCTTGTTATTTTCTTGTCACTGTTTTTGTTGTTGTTGTTCTAGCATTATTGTTCTAGTTCTTATATTAGATCTTGGTCCCTTGTGGTTTTGTGTTCACCACCGTGTCCATCTTGCCCTCTAACCCCCATATATTTTCCATTGTGTTGTGTGTGCATGATATATTGTTCAACAAATTATTTGGGAATATTTGAGGCACAACAGTGGGTTATTTAGGGTTTGGGGTGTGAGGTTGTTTGTTTGTTCTTAGTGTGTTCTTGGTGTTCTTCCCAATCTTCATATTGTTCTTACCAAGGTTGTAATAGATAAAATATTGTAAGGATTTGGTAGGATATTGTGTTGCATGTAAAAAGGCTATGAAATAGGACCATCATTAAATGTGTCCAATCATTTGCCATAAATAGGGCGATTTGATTTTGTTATGATGTATTGCATTTTATGCACATGATTTGGTGTGTAAAAATTCGGCTATAAGGTGTGGGCAAGCCAACAACTATCCGAAAAAGGACGAAGAAAAGTCAAAAGTTGTGAACTCAAATTCAAATTCAATTCGGCCTGTCTCCAATTCGGTCTAAACCGAATTAGTCCTTCAGAGACCGAATCGCCCCTCCAGAAGAAAGAATCAGCAACAAGTTCCACCACCAATTCGGTCTAAGTACGCAATTCGGTCTCCCATAAACCGAATTGTCTCCCTTAAACCGAAATGCCCTCCAGCTGAAGAGATCACCAAGGCACAACACCCCAATTCGGTCTAGTTGCCAATTCGGTCTGTTCCCATAAACCGAATTGCCCCTAAACCAAATTGCCAGGGAATTTCGCACCAAGGAAGAGGACACCAGCAATTCGGTCTACGTTAATTCGCATTACCTTGATAAACCGAATTGACTGAACAATTTTTATTTTCTAAGTGTTGGAAATTTTCTTATTCCTTCACTTGTGATATTTTGTTCCTATTTTTATTTTCTTGAGTGGAATACAATAAGGTGAATATCGGACTGGCACGTACGTGAAACCCTAGCCCAAGAAGCCACTTGAGTAATTTTTACAATAAAGTGGATATTGGACTGGCACCTCGTGAAACCTAGCCCGAGAAGTCATTTGAGTATTCTGGGTATTTCCGAGTGTTTGTGAGATTTTATTTTTCACTTCTATATTGAGACTCCATACACTGTTGCTGTGATAATTGCTCGCATAAGGTGTTGAACATAATTGTCTGCATTGCATAATACATAATTCCGCCTTATAATTTTAAATCGAGTCGAGCAGTTACATTCGTTATGTGTACTGCGCGTCCCATATATCTGACCTCACTCACCGGATACGTGGGCATTTGTTTGTGATCACCATGGACTGCATTTGATACCAGGTTGTGAATCAACCCAGCATTTTGCCATCGGGTTGTGAGCAAACTGAGCGAATTTTCGAGTAATCCAGATAAATTCCCTCTGTTTATATAATATTTTCATCTTCTTTTGCTTACTTAATTCTATTTCTTATCAAATATTGCTTAATATTTTTCTATCTAGCTTTGATCATGGCAGGTTCAGGACAACCCTCTAACCAAGATCTGATGGACATATTGTTGAAAATGACTGGTCGTTTCGACAATGTGAAACAATGGGTGGACAGTATGGACCAAAGGATGGACGATTTGAGCCAAAGGGTTGACACTTTCAAGGACGACATGGTCATGCATGGCAATGCCGTTCAAGCGAAAACCATGAGGCGTCTGGAGCTAAAAATACAGGAAGTATTTGACAAGCAGACTCCCCAGGCCACGCCTCAAGCAACTCCACCATCTACATCTGGAACCCCTCGCAGCCACCACAGTGGGCCACAGGGTGTTCAAACACATGAAATGGAGGATGCTGAAGCTGAGCTCGAGGCCCAGCAACGAGGACCACGACGAGTTGGCCGGAACAATCCTGTGCCCCATACACCCGCAAATCTCCAACCTCCATGAGTTCCAGCTCCACACCGACCATCAGGCTTCAACAGCACGAATCCGAATCAGATCCGGAGGAAGAAGAGGGAGTCTACAGGAACCCCCGCCGAAATAACCATCAGGATGAGCCCGACCGCGACCTGAAGGGGATCAAGTTCGACATTCCCCCATTCAAGGGTACATCCAACCCGGATGAATTTCTTGAATGGAAGCATTCAATGGAGCTCATTTTCAACTGCCATAACTACGCGGACATCAAAAAGGTCTATGTGGTCGTCTGTGCTTTCAAGGACTACGCGTTGGTATGGTGGCAGAAAGTGACGCATGACATTAATCGGAATGGCTATGATCCCATTCGGACTTGGGCCACCCTGACCAGAACAATGGAAAACCGATTCGTTCTATCTCACTACCGACAGGACTTATACGATAAACTTGCTTTTCTTGTTCAAGGGAATAGGTCGGTAGAGGAGTTTTACAAAGAGATGGAAACTCTCTTACTCAAAGCCGGAGTAGTTGAAGACGAAGGCATCACAAAGTCAAGATTTCTCAAAGGACTCCGAGTCGAGATCCGAAAAGAGGCGAAGCTTCGACCATATGACACCCTGTCTGATTTAGTGGAGTTAGCCAAGAAATTAGAAACCGACGATCGACCTCGAGTGCAGAAATACCGACAGGATTCCGGATCCAGTTCTCAGAAACCTTGGAATCAGAGGACCTTCGTTCCAAGGGACGACAAACCAAAACCGAAGGGATTCGAGATGGCTAAGGAGTTTAAGACCTACCGTCCGGAAGGTCCTAAACCTGCGGTCATCGAGAGACCTAAGTTTGAAAAGGACCGGAAGAAGGTTACGTGCTTTAAGTGTGGTCGAAAGGGTCATTACTCACCTGAGTGTCCTTTCACCAAAAGAACTGCACTCTTGGAAGACGGATCTTGGAGGATCATAGACTCTGATGATGAACAACCTCCACAGGCCGAGAGAGAAGAAAATGAGGATTCCGATGACAGTGAAGAATTTTATGCGGCCGAGGAAATAGTCGAAGAGGATCGTACCTTGACCAATCTGGTGGCCATGCGAACTCTCAGTGCTGAACGATCTGAGGAAAAACCTCGCGCTGATGAAGAAAGGCAGAATTTATTTTACTGTCATTGTGATTTAAAGGGCAATGTTGCTTATGTAATTTTTGACAATGGGAGTTGCACTAATGCTGTGAGTGCTTATGTTGTTCGCAGGTTAGGCATCCCCACTGAAGAACATCCGAGTCCCTACCACCTCCACTGGATGAATGATAATAGCGACCTGAGAGTCAATCGGAGAGCGAAAATTCCTATCAAGATCGGGTCCTATTCTGAAAACGTAATCTGTGACGTCATCCCTATGACTGCTTGTCACATTTTGCTAGGCCGACCATGGTTATATGATCGCGATGTCAAGTATAAGGGTCGTGCCAACTGTCTATCATTTATTTTTAAACAAAAGAAAATAAATGTCAAACCACTATCTGTCAAGATGGTTCGAGCAGATCAGGAAGTTCTGCGTGATAATATGAAGAAGGATGAAGCAGAAAGGAAATTGAAGGAGAGAGGAAAAACCCTCTGCATTGAGAGCACTTCTGCCAATCCTTGCCTGCTGACGACTCGAACCGACTTTGAGCAAACTATGCGCGCACCTAGCTCAACAGGTTACTGTTTTCTTGCGTTTGCAAAACCTGTTGAAGATATTTACAGAACTTGCACTGCTGCACCTAATATTCCTGTAAAATTTTCCATGATGTTAGACGAAAATTCCGATGTTTTCCCGGAAGAAGTACCGGCTGGTCTACCCCCTCTGCGAGGCATCGAACATCAAATCGATTTCGTGCCAGGCGCTTCAATTCTGAACCGGCCAGCCTACCGAATGAATCCGGAGGAAACAAAGGAAGTGCAGAGGCAAGTACAAGAGCTGGTGAACAAGGGATGGGTCCGCGAAAGCCTCTCACTTGTGTTGTGCCTGTCTTATTGGTTCCCAAGAAAGACGGAACATTGCGCATGTGTGTAGACTGCCGCACTGTGAATGCCATTACCATCAAGTATCGGCACCCGATCCCACGTTTGGACGACATGCTTGACGAACTGGGTCACGCCAGCATATTTTCCAAAATTGATTTACGAAGTGGTTATCATCAAATCCGGATGCAACCGGGCAATGAATGGAAGACGGCGTTCAAGACAAAATTTGGACTATATGAATGGCTAGTCATGCCATTTGGACTGACGAACGCACCTTCAACATTCATGCGACTAATGAATGAAACCCTTCATCCATTTATTAATAAATTTGTCGTTGTATATTTTGATGACATTTTAGTGTATAGTTCTAGTGAGTCTGATCACCTTTCCCATGTTCAACAGGTACTGAACAGGTTACGGGAAGTTCGATTATACGCCAACAAGAGAAATGCACCTTCCACGCAACCAAACTCTCGTTCCTTGGATATATTGTTGGACGTGGCGGTCTTAAGGTCGATGAGACGAAAATAAAGGCAATCTCAGAATGGAAACCACCCACGAGCGTACATGAGGTTCGACAATTCTTGGGTCTGTGCGGTTTCTTTCAGAGATTCGTCCCCAATTTCAGTCTGATTGCGGCGCCCCTAACCTCACTGCTCAAGAAAGGACTTGTCTATAAGTGGGGGCCGCCTGAGCAGAAAAGCTTCAAGGAGCTGAAGAACAAACTGACTCATGCACCGGTTCTAGCCCTACCAGATTTTGATCTACCGTTCGAGGTAGAATGCGATGCATCGGGCACCGAAATGGCCGCAGTTTTGTTACAGAATGGAAAGCCAGTGGCATACCACAGCGAAAAGTTCTCTGGCGCTCAGTTGAACTATTCAACATACGACAAAGAACTCTACGCTGTGGTTCAAGCGTTAAAGACGTGGCACCATTATCTGCGGGGCCATGAGTTCATCATCCATACAAACCACGAGACCCTCAAGTATATTCCGAATCAAGGCCAACTAGGGAAAAGGCATGCACGCTGGAGCGGATTTATCGAGACTTTCCCTTACGTGCTCAAGTACAAAAAGGGGAAGGAAAATATTGTCGCAGATGCTCTATCCCGAAGGATAGCCTTGGCGGCCATTGCCACAACACATCTGATTGGCTTCGAGCACATCAAGGATCGATATGCCACTGATCCTGACTTCAAAGATTTCTGGGCAGAAACCGAAAGGCACGGGTTCAAGGAGTTTTCAAGGCTTGATGGATTCCTGTATTTCGAGAACTGGTTGTGCATTCCTAAGGGATCCGTTCGAGAGTTGTTGATCAAAGAAGTTCACAGCGGAGACCTTATGGGACATTTCGGAAGGGCTGCCACTTTTGGTATTTTGAGCGAACATTTTTACTGGCCGGGAATGAGGAAAGAAGTGGACGATCTGATCTCCAAATGCATCGTCTGTCTGAAGGCGAAGTCCACTTTCAAGCCACACGGGTTATATATGCCTCTGCCAATTCCCGAGGGACCATGGATTGATCTTTCTATGGACTTCATGTTAGGACTACCACAGACTGCTCGAAACAAAGATTCGTTATTTGTAGTGGTAGATCGCTTCAGCAAGATGGCTCATTTTATCCCCTGCACGAAGACCAATGACGCCCACCACATTGCCAAATTATTCTTTAAGGAAGTGGTGCGTCTCCATGGGATCCCAAAGACGATTGTGTCAGATAGAGACACAAAATTTGTCAGCTATTTTTGGAAATCTCTGTGGCATGAGATTGGCACGAAGCTCTTGTTTTCCACAGCTTATCACCCTCAAACAGACGGGCAGACTGAAGCCGTCAACAGAGTCTTGGGTAATCTGTTGCGGATCATTACTGCTTCAAGCTACAAAAGCTGGGACGAGTGTCTACCCTACATAGAGTTTGCATACAATAGACACGTCCATAGTGCCACTAACATGTCACCGTTCGAAACTGTTTATGGTTTCAACCCACTAACCCCTGTTGATTTGCTGTCATTGCCCCGCAATGAGCATTTTAATGTTAATGGCAGGGACAGAGCTCGGGCGATACAGAAACTTCATCGGAACGTCCAAGACAGCCTCAAGAAGGCCACGGAGACATACGCAAAATATGCGAATAGAGGACGCAAGAAGCTGCTGTTGAAACCCGTGGATTGGGTTTGACTCCATATGAGAAAGGAGAGATTTCCCATGAAGAGGTGTGACAAACTTTCTCCGCGAGGAGATGGTCCATTCAGAGTTTTAGAGAAGATCAATGACAACGCCTACAGGCTGGAGCTGCCTCCAGAGTATGGAATCAATGCGACTTTTAATGTTGTAGATCTAGCCCTCTACGAGGAAGACGGTGAAGAGCTTGTTCGGTTGATGGCTCAACCTTCTCAAGGGGGAGGGGATGGAGTGGGAGCCAAATCTACCGCATTAATAATCCTATCAGGACCACACTCCAGGAGCCGGGCAAAGAAATTCATGGACCGGATTGCGACCCTTCTTAAGACTGAGGAATTCCAAGAAGAAATCAACAAAGAAGAAGGCCGCAACCCGAAAGCATTGATCATGATCCAGCTCAATGAGACCGGAGGGATTCCATCCATGGAATCCCCAATTTTGAAGAATTAAGCCATCACCGTCGCCGGAGAGTCGCCGGAAAGTCATCGGAGGAGTTGCCGGAGCACCGGAGCATCACCGGAGGACAAAACGGAGCTCGCCGGAAAATTGGCCGAAAGTTGGCCGGAGGTCGGGCGGAGCCACCGTCGGTCGCCGGACAAATTTCGGACAGGTCGGAAGATGGTCGGACATAATATTTTGTAATAGTGTAGAAAATAAGAGAACATGAAAATTGGCTAAGGCATTGAAGCCAATTCAAAATAGTCAATTCGGTCTAAACCGAATTGGCCTAGACCGAATTGGCCCCATGCCTTAGAAAATTTCACTTCTCTCTCAATTCGGTCATTTTCCCCCAATTCGGTCTAGATCGAATTGCCATAGACCGAATTGACCTCCCCAGTTCTTTTCCCAAGTTCGCAATTCGGAATATCCCAATTCGGTCTAGACCGAATTGACCTCCCCAGTTCTTTTCCCTAGACCGAATTGCCTGATAGACCGAATTGTTTGTTTTCGCATCAGTCAGTATTATTTTTCCTAAGTCACCAATTCGGTCTAAACCGAATTACATCATAGACCGAATTGCCTTCAGTATTACTATTACTTGTATTATTTTTGTAGGCACTCAATTCGGTTTATAAGTTCAATTCGGTCTAAACCGAATTGCCACCAATAGGCCGAATTGATGCCATCTCCATTGTAATAGGTAGGTTTGATATGGTCTTGGTCTCAATTTGAATTAAACCAACCAATTCGGTTTAAACCGAATTGAGCCTCCATAGACCGAATTAGGCCATTTTTGATGTATTTTCCATTTCTTTGTTTTTCTAATGGGCTTGGTCTATAAATAGGTCATCCCCCTTCATTGTAACATCTTTTGCTTGAATGAAATCTATATGATATTTTCTCTTCAAAAGATCACAGTGAGCATACTCCCTCACACACTCTTTGTATGTTTGTTGGGAAACATTCATCATCTTGGATTGAAGCATCCATTGTGATTACACAAACCAAGGCTTGAGTTGAAGGATTGGGTTGAGGTCAAGGTTTCGAACACCTTGGTTGCTTCCCCCGACGGTTCTTGTTGTGGTTTAGCTTCCCTATCCCTTCTTTTCCATTTGAGTACATCTTCCTCCATATTCCATCTTCTTAGTCTTCCGCTAATCACTCCATAATCTCTCTTAAACAAGTTAGTAACCAAGAGATCCATGGCAATGGGTTGAGGACTTACCCTAGTGGTTAAGTCTATCGACTCCCAACCTATATCCCTCCCCTTTATCCATTTATAATTTGTCTGGCATCGGCTCCCATCACACTTTCCAAGCTTGTATAGGTTGTTCAGTGAAAAAAAATAAAAATTACACACCATAAACAATTAACCACAGACCACTAAGTACAATATAAATATATATAGAAGTATTGCCCGAGTGATGTACAACATAATGGCGGACAAAAAACCTTCATCCAAAATGGTTTGAGATTTATTTATGCCGACTGAAAAATTGGTATGTATGCCCATTATAAAAAAAAAATGGTTTGTCTTGTGTTGTTTTGTAGAAATGGCTACTTTGGAAGATGTCGTGAATCTTCTTAATGCTCAAAAAATAGAAATCAATCAACTTAAGGGAGACATGAATAGACGTTTCAGGATGACGAGGACAATGCTAGAAGAACTCAAACTGCTACTACTGCTCACTTCGAGAGGCTACTAGCAAGAAAGATTGATACTGTGTATGAAGAACTTGAAGGTGATCGACGTGGTACATCATCTAGTAGGAGCCGTACACCTCATGGAGAAAATCCTCAATGTGGACGACCCCGTGGTCTTAATCGACACCGTGAAGAACGTCCCAATCCATTACCTCATGTTGAGCATCGAGAAAGACAATGCGTGGAGCGTGGGTTCTCTTCTAGCATGGCATTTTTCCCTTTTCTTTCTTTGTTAGCTTTCGGCCTCTCTCCAAGTTAACACGATCAATGTTGTCTCGACTCCATTGAACTTTGAGCCGGGATCGTTGAAGATCATTTCTCCGGTTGACTTGTCGTCGTCTTTTCTGGTGTTGACTTTTCCGGCGTTGACTTTTCGGCTTCCCTTAAAGCTTCTTCAATGTTTTCCTTGACTTGCTCTGGGACTGGTTCTTCTTCCGTTTCGACAGCCTCCCACAATACCCTAATGTTAGAATTTTTTTTTTATTTTTTTTATCTATCCCATTATCCACGTTGATTTTTGAACGTGCCTGTTGACGGGGATTCAGAAATACAATCCCGGTGTGAGTGTGTATTGATTGAAGATTGTTGGGTTTCAAAATAATAAAAGAGTATTATGGTCATCTTCTGTGGGTTTAATAAGTAATGCTGGCTCTTTTTAGCAAAATATTGAAGGTGAGTGTGTTTTTTTTTTCTTAACAGACTATACAGACTAGGAAATTGGTGGTGGGGTCATGCCACTTAATTACAAAGGGACAAAGAGCATGAATAGGAGACCGGATATCCCTGTGTGTGAGTGTGTATTGATTGAAGATTGTTGGGTTTCAAAATAATAAAAGAGTATTATGGTCATTTTATGTGGGTTTAATAAGTAATGCGGGCTCTTTTTAGCATTTTAAATAATGTGTATATAATAAATGATGTGTATAATAATGTGAGTGTGTAAATAGCATTGCCCGAACTAATAAGGCAATTTATGGGTAGGGTTGGGGAAAAATACCGTATATACCGACCGCGTATACTGTACCGAAAAAATATCGAGAATACCAAAATTTTCGGTATACCGTATTTCGGTAAGGTATCATACCGTACCGTAAGATTTCGGTACTGTAACGCTATAAATTTTTTGATACCGCGGTATACCGTTACCGTACCAAACTTCGGTATATACCGCGGTATCTGTATGTCGGTATGTACCAATTCTTCGGTATGTTGGTATATACCGCGATATCGGTATATACCGCAATAACGATATGCTAGTATATACCGAATGTTCGGTATGTCGGTATATACCACAATACCGGTATATCGATATGTAGCGAATGTTCGGTATGTCGGTATACACCGCGATACCGGTATGACGGTATGTACCGAATGTTCGGTATATCGGTATATATCGAACTTACCAAAATGTCGTTATGGCAACGGTATGGAAATATTTCATACCAAAAATTTTGGTATACCGAAGATCGGTATACCGAAAGGTTCGGTACGACAACGGTATGAAAATTTTCATACCGTAAAGTTCGGTACGGTATACGGTACGACGAAATTTTTTCGGTATACCGTACCGACCCACCCCTATTTATGGGGGTGTTTAATTTAATACTAGTATTTCCCCGCCCGTGTGGGCGGTGATGCCATAACTATATGCAAAATATTGAATTATTAATTATATAGTTACTTCCAAGACAGTATCAACAATTCAAATAAATAGGAGGTTGGGACTTACCCTAGCGGTCAAGTCCCCCTTCTCCCAACTATAGGTTGGGAGTTCGATCCCCACCCGGCCCATATCCCTCCCCTTTATCCCCCCTTATAATTTGTGTGGTTTGGGTTCCCACACACATTTGCCGACACATGAGTGTCACTGTTTACCAAAAAAAATAATTCAAATAAATATAAAAACAATCGGAATTAAATAGATCTCAAATTTAAAAGTAATTATAACCATATAAAATTCATTAAAGTCCAATATTATTTATAAAAAGAAGATTTTTTTTTGTTTGCTAAACAGCCTATACAGGCTAGGAAAAAGAATGAAAAATAAGAGGAAATGAATCACCGGGCCCTTGGGAACCAAGTGCCCGCCATATCTGCTGAAATCAAAGCTCTACAGGCATCCGGCGGAAATGCCCAAGTCGTGAAAAACTGCTCATCACGGGCTCCCATCTTTGCAAGACAATCTGCAACTGAGTTCCCTTCACGAAGAATGTGTTGAAACCGGATAGTCTGAAATTGCCTTGTGAGATCATCAATCTGCTGGAGGTAAGGGGCCAACCAATGGCAGTGATCTCGAGGTCCTTGAAGTAGTCTCAATGCGTCCAATGAATCTGTCCGGCAACATAGAGCCGAGATCCCCGCATCCACCGCCATCTGAAGCCCAAAGCGGATGTCTGCTATCTCTGCATGCAGGATGGACGTATCTCCAAGAAATCCCGACAGGCCTCCACGCCAACTCCCATCATTCAAGCGCAACACCGCCCCAAATCCGGCACTGTAGCCTGGTCGGCTCGGGCAAATCAATCGGGAATCATCCGTGTGCAAAAAGGCACCATGCCAGTCCCCCATGTTCTAACAAACATGGCGAGTCTCAACTGAAGAAGGTATGCTCGCTGCTGTCTCCAGAGTCCCATTAAACTGAATTACCCTCCGAAGCAGTTGAGCCGGCGAGGTAGCCACCCCTCTAAAGCACCTTCAATTCCGCTCTCTGCAGATACACCATAGGCCTGCCAAGAACAAGGTGCCATAATAATGATACATTCCACGTAACCACAGGCGGACATCGGAGCCATTCAAGGAGGACAGATCCGATGGGATAACAATACCAATCAAAGCCCATAATGCAGTCGTCCAATGATATTGAAATAAACAGTGCCGCCAATCTTCGACCTCATTGCCACAAACTTGACAAAGCGGGGAGGACGCTAACTGGCGATGAAAGCGGAGGGAGTTGCAAGGCAGCACCTCCGATGCCAAGAGCCAAATCAGGAAGCAGACTCGTTCCGGGAGACGAGAATTCCAAATCCACGACCAGCTGCTTTGTACAGTGGGTGAGCTGATGAGGAAGGAGAACCCGGATTGAGCAGTATACCGTCCTTTAATATCTCCCTTCCAGACCCAACCATCGGAGACACTAGGATGCAGACAAGGAGGCGGTTCAGACACAACACTCAGTCGGATTTCTTCGGGGATACAAGTGTAGAGATCCGAGAGAACCCAGGAGTGGCCATGTATGATGTGTCGCACCTGCAAATCAGAATCACAAATGTGGATATAAGGAACCTACGGCCCCAGTTGTTTGCCATGCAACCATGGTGATGACCACAGGGAGCTTTGCCCATTCCCTAGCCGGAATTTAAAACCACTTCCAAGCCATGCCGCAGCCTTCACAATGCTTCTCCAAGTAAAGGAGGTATACTGCATGGGAACTCTTAACATTTTGCCATCAAAGTGAAGAGGTCTATATTTTTCCTTAAGCAAGGAACACCAAAGTTTTGCACCTCCTCTAATCATCTCATCAACCAGTTTACCAAGCAGCGCTATGTTAGCCTGACGTGCCATACGAAAACCCAGACCACCGTGCGCCCTCGGCTGAGCAACACAATCCCACCGAATCAGATGTATACCCCTGCCATTAGCATCTTTCCAAAGGAACTTGCGGAGGCGCTGATCAATCTTATTACATATGGATGTCGGGAGCCATCCAATTTGCATCGGGTAAGTCGGGATGGCCGCTAAGACATGCCTCGCCAAGGTGGCCCGACCTGGCTTATTTAGAAGCCTCATCGCCCACACCGACATACGCTTGTCCATGGCCTCCAAAATGTAATTGTAAGCTGCACATTGAACTCGCCCTTGGTGGATAGGGAACCCTAAATACTTCCAAATATTATTGGTAAAGGGGATGGCAAGAGCATCCGAGAAACAATGCCTTCCTTGGGTTGACAGATTCCGCGAAGCCAGTGCACGGGACTTCTGGAGGTTCATTTTCAGACCCGACCAACTAGCAAATGCCTGTAGGGTGGAAGCAAGACATAAGATACTCTCTTCAGATGCCATGGTACCAAGAATTAGATCATCGGCAAACAAGAGATGGAAGACGCCCCGACCATCCGGACACAATTTAATGGGCTCCCAAACACCACTGAGGACCGCCTCCTCCACTGTCATTGATAATCGTTCCATTACAATGTTGAACAGATACGGGGACAATGGATCACCCTGACGAAGGCCGCGATGCGGCCGGAAGCCCTGGAGGGGTTCCCCATTCCACAAAATCGAATACTCAGGCGAAGTTACACATGCCATGATAATGTTGCGAAGAGAAACCGGAAGCTGCATCTGTTCAAGACACTCGGCCAAGAATTCCCACCTAACAGAATCATAGGCCTTCTCTAGGTCAATTTTGAGGAGGATAGCCTGAGTTCTAGAGTGAGAGGCAGTAATAGAGTGAACCAACTCTTGCAAGAGAATGGCATTGTGAACCGTGCCCCGGCCAGGAAGAAAGGCTGACTGGAGAGGAGATATGTATTTAGCCAACATCGGACGTAACCGATTGACTAGTACTTTGGAAATGAACTTGTAAGAGACATTGCACAGCGTGATCGGTCTGAATTGACGCACACATAGCGAAGCAGAAACCTTAGGCAACAGGCATATGTAGGCTTTGGCAAGATCCAGATCAATTCGCCCAGAAGCAAATGCAGACTGAACCATGCAGACAATATCCCCTCCAATATTCTCCCAAGACTGTTTGTAGAATGCCGCCGGGAACCCGTCCGGACCCGGGGCCGCCATAGGCTTGAGTTGATTAAGGACATCCACAACCTCCTTCTCCTTGACAGGCCCCTCGGCCACTTCACAATTAAGCATCTGAATAAGCTTCAGAGGCGGTAAGGGTTCCAAGCCATGTACTGGGGGTCTATCCGAGAACAAACTCACATAAAATGATCGAACCAGCTCCCGGAGGGCATGTGGATCAGTGCACCATGATCCGTCGGCTGCTGTGAGACCATGCACCAAATTCCGATGGTGGTGGAATTTTGCTTGGGCATGGAAAAACTTAGTGTTACGGTCCCCTAGACGTACCCAATCCTCGCGGGCCCGTTGAGACCAGAATAGTTCTTCTTGGAGAAGTATGTCATGATAATCCTGTTGTAGCTTCCTTTCTAGGAGGACCAGGCGAGCAGAATCGACCGTCGCCAGAGTTCGATCCAACCCCGCCAGTCTCCTCATGATCTTCTTCTTTTTGTTAAGAAGCCGTCGGCGGTCCCGGGAGCAGTTTAGGAGGGAAAGCTGTCGTAGCCGATCAAGACGATTTGCTAGGGATCCCGATCTATCATTCCAAGCTTCATTTACCAATTGAGAGTATTGAGGACGTTTGCTCCAAATGGCCTCCCATTGGAAAGGCCGAGACGATGGTGGAGGAAGGGACTCCCACAAGATAATAGTAAGGGGGCATGATCAGACCCTATACGTGCAAGACTATGAATATGTCCATTGGGGAAAGCATCAATCCATGCAAGGTTGGCTAAACCCCTATCCAGTCGTTTCCGCAGAATCGACCCATCTGACACAGGTCTATGCCAAGTATGAAGTGGACCTTTAGTACGAATGGGATATAGACCACAATCCAATAGGCAATCTTTAAACTCTTCCGCCCGGCTGAAATTAAAGGCCCCCCCTTGAACTTCCGATGGTTCCAAGACCTCATTCCAATCGCCCACAAGGCACCACGGACCAGGAATGCGATCACGCAACTGCCTCAAATATGACCAATTATCACGACGACAGTAATAATTTGGGAAGGCATAAACCGCCATACAATACCATACCTCCGAGCCCGTACGAATAGATAGCGTTATAAAACGCATCCCTTCTTCAAAGACATCAATCTGAGACGAGAGTCCAGAACGACCAATAACCCAAAGACCCCCAGATCTCCCAATCGACTCCTGGAGACAGATAGGATAATAACCCTTTTGATATATACAATTACGCAGCCGATCATATTGACCTTGGGGTTCGAACAAAAATACCAAGGCAGGTGACTGGGACCTGAGGTAGTCACACAGAGTCCTCCTGGCATGGGCATTCATCATCCCACGCGTATTCCAAGCCAAGACAGTGAAGTTTGAGAAACTATCCATACACACTACCATGTAGAAAACCCTAACCATGTCCCCCATACCAAGGACGTAACACATCAATCTGTTGAGATGTCTGGCGCTTCCTCGACCTCGCCAGAAGTATCTAACTCCATCTTATGTGAAGGAACGGCCTGTGTCTGAGGCACACATGCCGTCTCATTCCCACCCAGCACTGAATCACGGTCCTCGTCCATGGCCTGAGCCAAAGTGGAGGCCAAGCGCTCAATCGAGGGCGAAGTGTCGAACGACTCATCAGGCCGATCTGTTCGTACGCGTTTAGTGCCTTGCACATGACCACGCTTCCGCGTAGAGCTTGAGCTCGCCTGACCTGGTTGAAAGGGGACGATACTGAGCGGGAGGGCAACCTCCTTGCCCAAACATTCAGTCCTAGGGCTGGTGTTCATAACGTCGTTCCCCTTAGCTGCTGTCTTAAGGTCCATTGGGTTATCTCTGTCCTTAATAACAGGCCCACTAAGGCTCTTTGACTTAGGCCCATAAGAGGCTTTGCTGACACGCCCAACAGGTGACCGACCCGTAGGCCCACTCCCAGGCTTCTTGCGAGACTGGCGCCTTTTGACTATCATCCATGGACCAATTCCAGAGTCCTCTTGGCCCACTGCATCAAGAACGTGGGTAACCTGCTGTGTAGTGGACGTAACCACGTTCGTAACATGGCCATGCGCGACCAAGCCTTTCTCAATAACCGCTGCCGGCGGTGAAGAGGTACCAGCGCCTCCCACCTTGTCCTCCGACGCAGCCGCCGGAACCGGCGGAGTCTGAGTAGCATGAACCGGCGACGGAGTCACCGGACACTTGCCCTGGAGGTGGCCAAAGCGGCCACATTGCATGCACACCATATGAAGCCCTTCATACTCGATGTATATGATCTGGCCCTCTACCTCCAGCATACCTAGTAGAGGTTCATCAAGGTTCACTTCTACACATATTCGTGCGTATCGGCCACGGTGAATCGCAAGAGTATGTGTATCCACCTTAATTAGTGTCCCAATTGCCACAGCAATAACCTTCAACCCCTTTTCCTTATAAAATGCATGGCCAAGACCAGGAAGCCTGACCCAAGTTTGCACTCTATTAACTTTGGTGGTGGCAGGGTTGAAGTCCCTCGTCCACCGGATAATCGATAGGACATGATCCATAATTAACCATGGCCCTCCTGTAAGAACCTTTTCCCGGTCATCGGGGAGTCCGAATTTCACCAAAAAACAACCATACCCAATGTCTAATAAATCAAATCGGCCAAGCATCTTCCAAACACGTTCCAGCCTCTCTTTCATAGCAGTGTATCCGATGGTAATCCCAGGGGGCTTAACAATGAGAGTATCATGCCACGGGGCATAGAATTCTTCTAAAACAGAATCAGCGAACTGGATCTATGGACAGCGCCGATTGGATCCATCCCTATCGATAGACGCCAGATTGGCCGCCAACAAATCGATTTCCGGTTCCACAACAGGAGGGGGCTCACACACTGGCCCATTCAGAACCACATCACTGAAGGAACGAACGGCCGGCCCACCCGTCTGGTCGGAGGGGTTGGCCGGAGGAGGGGGTTGACAATCGGGGGGATGCTCGGGAGAAACCATGCAGTTAAACTGAAGAAACTACTATATTCTATAAAAAAGAAGATTGGTGGCAATATTCATAAGATCAATAAGTTTTATATTATATATTCTTGTTTTCTATATTAATCATTGGCAGAGTCTTTCATCTAGCTTGTACTAGCTGTTGCAAAAAAGATACCAAAAAAAAAATAAAAAATTGGCACAGTTCATTCCAGCATGTATGTCTCAAGCTTATTGCATATTTGCATTATTGCAGCTCTCGGAATTTACTGAAGAAATTGGTCTTTCCTGACAAGTAACAAAGAATACAAATTCTACTTATTACCCAACGAAACGAAAAACAACTTCAAAATTACAAAAAAAAAAAAATAAATAAATAAAAAAAAAATTGAATCAATTCCTTTATCTTGTCTTAGCATAAATTCCTTACTATACATGTACAGATGATGTACTTAGCTTGCCTTGTAGTTTTTGGACGAAACAAACGGAATAATAACCTTTTATTATTATTATTATTATTATTATTATTATTATTATTTTCTTTCTTTCTTTTGTTTGAAGGACAAAAGAATGAGAATAGAAATTATTTTATGTTTACTTAAAATTATCTCTTACAAGTTACAAACTCTTCTATTCTTTTTTTTTTAAAAAAAAGAACATTGACGCAAGTTTTTCTATTCTTTCTTTTTTTTTTTTGGTGATACAGTCTGAGAAGGCGAGCAAATAAAAAACAAAAAAAAATTAGAAATCAACGAAGGAAAAAACCATCACAAGTTTTTCTATTCTTTCAATATTAAATGATTCACTACAAGAAAAATTCGTTTTACCGACCGCACCTGCGGTCGGTAATCCGAAATGCGGGTCGTTTCGGGGATTACCGACCGCATCACCGACCGCAAAGGTCGGTCGGTAATTCCTTGGTAGGTATTTTTTCTCCGACCAAAAAAATTTGCCGTCGGAACCTTGCCGACCGTACGGTGGTCGGTAAATTTCCCTACCGAATTACCGACCGCAAATGCGGTTGGTACAATCTGGTACTAAGAGGTCCTGGAGAACTTTACCGACCGAATTACCGACCGCATCTATTTTATGAAAAAATTGTTCTCGGGAGGGCTCGAACCGCGCACCTCACCATCACCATCCTCAACCCTAACCAGCTTAGCTAGGTGTCTAACACATCAATCATATTCCGCCATGTGTCCTTTATAGTACATCTTCCCATATATGTTGAAAGAATTTGCTGAAGAAAAGCCTCGAACCCGGGTAGGCATTGGCATGCCTCGCGCGTGTGGCCATCTGTGCACTTCATGTTTCATGTCAATGTATGAAATGTTGTATATATAACCTATATAAGTACATATATACATATAAATGTGAAAATTAGAAACTAAATTAAACTACAAAATAAAAATTAAAATTATATTAATTAAATAATAAAATAAAATAAAATAATTAAATAAAAAAACCTAAAATCACTAAATTAAATAAAATAATTAATAAGAAAATTAAAGAAATATTTATTAAAAATAAAAAATTAAAAATGTGAAAAAAATTTAGCGACCGAAATTTCGGTCGGTAATGCGGTCGGTAGATTATTTTATTTTTTTTTAGAAATATTTATTAAAAATAAAAAAATAAAAAATGTGAAAAGAATTTAACGACCAAAATTTCGGTCGGTAATGCGGTCGGTAGATTATTTTATTTTTTTTAGAAATATTTATTAAAAATAAAAAAATAAAAAATGTGAAAAAAATTTAACGACCGAAATTTCGGTCGGTAATGCGGTCGGTAGATTATTTTATTTAAAAATATAATAATAAAAAATTTAAAAAAATTGAAAAAAATTGAAAAAAATTACCGACCGCAATTTCGGTCGGTAATGCGGTCGGTAACACCGACCGAATTAAATTTGGTCGGTGCAGCGGTCGTCCGAAAACCGGGTCCACCATAACGGCTCTAAATTACCGACCGCATGTTGCGGTCGGTAAATCCGACCCGCAACATGTCGGTCGGTAATTTCGGTCGGTAAAACGCGTTTTTCTTGTAGTGATTTAAAAATCACTTTTAATTAACTAATCTGGTACTAAAAATTTGAGGACTTGGCTAAGTAGCCAAGTTTTTTTCATACCTTCCAACTTTATGATTTTCTATTCGGCCCCTATTCATCCCATTTATTATCCCTTGATAATTTGTGCGATATTGGCTCCATCACCATTATCTATGGTCAATGACTTTAAGAATATATATATATATATATATACTCCCTCCATTTTTCAAAAATTGTAACATTCCCACGTTCACGTTATCCAATACATATTTTTAACGCTTAATATCTCAAATTTTGTAAAAGTAAAAATTATAAAAATTTAATATTATAAAACTACGCGATTAGACGAATCTAACAAGATCTCACTTGACTATATTTTATCTTGTATAACTATGTTAAAAATTTGAATTAAAGTCACTCGGTGAATAGTAACAACTATGCAAATGTTACAATTATTTCCAAACGGATGGAGTATTAAATAAACTTAGGCCTCGTTTCTATTTGTCAGAATATTTTTTAAAGTTAAAACTGAAATATGTATAAGGATTTGAATTTGACAGAATTTGAAGTTGGTAGAATTTCAAATGTCGAAAAATACACAATTATGTTTGTAATTTGTTAATTTATTATTATATTATTGTACTTTTTATTTTTTCTTATCTTATACTACATCCGTGATTTTTAAGTGTAACGCTTCTCATTTACACATATGTAAATGCACCTTTTAAACTATTTACAACTTAAATTCGGTACAAGTAAAAATTCCAAAAATTTGATATTTTAAAAACTAGAAGATGAAACGAATCAACCAAGATTCTACTTAATTAACTATAATTTTTTCTTGTATAACTATGACAAAAATAGAAGTTAAAGCGCTACAATGAATAGTAAAAAAAATCAATCAATCAATGAAACGAATCAACCAAGATTCTTGTATAATTTTTTCTTAGTACTATTATTTAATTATATTTTATTTATATATTATTAAATTTTATTTATATATTATTATTTTTATTTATGATTATCAATCAATGAACTTTGAAATCCCATGTATAGAACGAAAGGATTTTTAAATATTTTTTTTGCGAGATAATAACTTGTTTAGGCCACTAGAAGGATGTGTTTCCATATTTGGGTCATGATTTATTTATTTAGGATAATAAGCCATATGAAAAATTCACAAGGATGACCGCTCCCCACCCCCCAACCCCCAGGCAGCTATCTACCTACAACCCAACTCCATCAGCGCCCTAGCAATAGCTTGGTTCCTATCCAACCTGCAGCCCAACCCCATAGCACTAGCCAGATCAAGAATCGCCTCTGCCTCTTCAACATCAAATAACTTCACCCCCTCTTTTGTACGCACAGTTGAGAATTGTAATTTGGCGAAATCCTCCATACCTTGACTCCTCACAGCACCACAGTTCTTCTTCCCAGACGGACAATTGAGGCCCCCCTTATTACTACCACAGCGACCCCTTCGCCTCGGCCTATTTTTCCGGGACAAAACCAATGCCATAGCGTCCTCCACTTTCCTAAATTCCTCACAGGCCAGAATTCCGGATCTACCTATTGAAGCAGGATCCTCCAATACATTTACAACTGGGACTATGGACAGGTCCGAAATAGGACCAGAACAAAGATTACTGCTTCCAGTAGCCTTGTCTCCGTTACCGTCTGAGATCCTATCCCCCATAGCAACCAGATCTGGAGTCCCATCCCCTATCCCAACAGTGTCAAGGTTTGGCGGGCTTACTGCCGACAATTGTTTCAACTCCGTATTCCCCTCCAAAGCCTCGCCATTAACGCCCCCCAAAGAACCCTATCCACTGGAAGGATTATCAATTGCCTCAATTGATGAGCTTGATACAGAGTTACTAGAAGTCCCCCGAGCCCCATTGTTTCCAGCCCCTGAATCCAACAACAACCCATCTCTTAAGTTTCCACCCTCCTCATACCCCGTAGGCCCAATGTCTACTAGGCCCAAATCCCGCGACCCAAACCACTTCAGCCCATCCACATTCAAATCAGCGTTAAATATATTCTCCGATTCTTCTAATACTACTGTCTTGCCATCTGCACAACTCCCATGGTCTTAGGAACAACCACCACCAATACCATGAGCTGCATCATAATATTCAGCCGTCCGCATGTCGTCACTACTTTCCTCCCGCGGCCTCCCAGACGACCGTTCCAGTTCCCCATCAGCATTGCTCCTGGACCTGGACCGCCCACTAGCCGTCGGCGAGATGTCCTCCCTATCTTCTTCGGTCCGTCGGTGATCCAAAACAAAACCCCTCCCTTCACCTGCTGTATCCGCCTCCACAACAGCGTCACTAAAGTTAACGGCCACACATACCTTCGAAACATGATCACCAACCTAGATCCAAAAGGTTGACAGGGCAGTAACGTCTTCATCCATGGCTACTAGCAATCTTGCTCTATTAATCCTAGACTTCTTCTTTGTCTCCCGATCAATGTCAATAACGTTTCCCCACCCAGACACCAGTTTTTGAAAGTTGTCCATGCACCAAGCCGTGAAAGGGAGGCCGAAGACATAAACCCAGGCGAAGTGCTTTCGGACGATCGCCCCACGAGCCCACTTTCTCTTCCATTGGATAAGGGTGTGATCTCCTCCCTCAGACAAAAACCGATCCCTCACCACAAGATCAAAAAAGACGACCACCACCATAAGGCCACCAGCATATATTATCTCATCGAGCTCCTGGAACGTTCTTTCCACCCAAACTTGGAAGTCGACCAGCGTTTCCATTGATCGCAGCGCCACCACTGCCGCACGACCCAAACGCTCAACATCCCCATGCACTTCCGACAATGTGATCACTCTTCCCCTATTGTCGTGCCTCCCATTAGTGTGCCACTGCCTCCCACTCCTAACCACCTCTGCGAACGAACGGTCATCCCTCCATGCAACATTCCCTTCCTCCCGTCCCTTCGTCATCCGCTCCTTTTTAACATAAACCCTACTATGGATCGATCTACCATAAATTTTATCAGCTGGTCCCATCTGCTTTCCCCTTGGACCCTTGGAACTTGGAGTCGCCCAGTCCGCTCTCAACGATCTATCTTTGAGTACATGGCCATGCATCTGCGTAATAACCATCTCTGCTTCTTCTCTTAGGGAAAAACGGAAGAAACCAAATTTGTAACCCTTCTCTGGCCATGAACGAGCGGGGAAAAACCAGTCTCTCACTTTAGCTATTCGGTCTATCATGAGGAAAACCTCCCTGCCATCAACTCCGACAGGAATGTTCCCAACAAATACTCCTACCAGATCTCGTCGAAACTTAATGCCACCTTTCCCTGAAAGCCCTCCATCTGAATCCCGATCCTTCCAAGCCGCCGCCTCCTCCACCGAGCTGCGCCGCCCCTCTGAGGCACTCCTCCTCGCCGAGCTACTCATCTCTTTGATTTATTCTGTTTGGGAATTAACTGTTAGTTGTTAACTGATTATGTGAGTAATTTGAGTAATAAATGAGTTAAAAATTAGTTGTTTGACATTTTTGAGACAAATGTTTTGCCTAGAATAAGCTAATTCTAAAATGTTGTTATTTGCATCGGTTTCAAAAATAACTAATTGAATACTATTTTAAGTTATTTTGTCTTTTTGAATAAGTTAATTTATCTAAAATTGAATAGAATAAGCTAATTTCATTTAGCTTATTTACCAAACATGGCCTTAATTTGTCTATTCATTTAATTGCTATCATATCATTTAAGTGCATTTAAGAGGGTAGTTAAAACATCTCCTTGCAACCAAGAATTGTTCGACCCAGTCAAGACTCAAGACTGAAGTGGAAGTGTTATTAGCTAGGAACAAATTTATAAATTGGCTGCTCGCGGGAGAGGTCTTTTGTTGTCCACAAGAAAACTTCCATGCCCATTCCACAAGTTGCTTTTGCATTATTGCATATATATTAATATACATGTCTCATTCTTGAAGTGATAATTATAATTGCATAACATGAATATTAATTGTAATAAAATTGAATAATGGTGACGATACAAATGCATATGCAGGAGAGGCAAATTAATAATCATCATAAGATAAATTATATGAAATAATTTTATTTTTATAAATAATTATGTTTTGAATATTTTCTATTGTGTACTATAACAACATATACTAATAAAATTTATTCCATCGAAATTTAAGGATAGTATTATCATAAATTTGTTTGATCTGAAAATACTAACAGTGTTAAAAATAATATTCATGGCAATCTTGTGTTTCGTTAAGTAGTGGATCCAGAAAAACTCTTAAGTGGTGTCACAAAAAATAGTGAAAGTTATATTGAAATTAGGCATAGGAGTTATACAACACAAAAAATATTGAAAAAGCTTGGTTGGAATGAATTTTTGTGGTGTCACCGTGAAATTAAGTGGTGTCACCAAACATAATCTAGTTAAACGTAAAGAAATTTCTACGGTAAAATAACAATTTAATCAATTTAAGCAGTGTCTCGTGCCACCACTCTTTTATACATGGATCCGCCCCTGACGGCAATGGCATTCCCAATGATGTACTTCCTCCATTTCCTTAAAATTGGAACAAATGAATAGTACTTACTATTCATTGAGTAACTTTGGTTCAATTTTTTTAACCCAGTTGTATAAGATAAAACATAGTCAAGTGAGATCTTGTTGGATTCGTCTTACCGCGTAGTTTTAGAATAGCAAGTTTTTATAATTTTTACTTTTACACAATTTGAATTATTAAGCGTTAAAAATGTGCATTGTATTGTGTGATATACACAAATGTTCCCATTATTAAAAAATGGAGAGTACGAAGTAGTGTATATCAGTTCTTCTACCCGTACGGATTTAATAATAGCAAACCGCACCACTAGTAATGTGAATCAGTGAATGGATGAGTTTAAACTTGGGAATGATGCTCCATTATGCTTTTCAAGTTCCCACTTTATGTATTTATCCAAGTTGCCATTTTCATTATTATTGGAATATTATTTTTTTTTAAAAAAGAAGAAAAAAAGGAGAACTCCAAGTTGGGCCATGTTACATGGAAAAAGAAGAAGTCAATGTAATGCCAACTCAATGATTATTATACTTCTCTATGCAATATTCACGCACGGAGTTCGATGCATATTTTTAATTGTTAATAATTCACGTTGTATATAAGTAAAAATTATTTAAAAAATTGATATTATAAAACTATAAGATGAGACGATTCTAACAAGATCTCACTTGACCATGCTTTTCCTTCTATAACTATTGTATAAATATGAATAAAAGTCGAATGATGAATAGTGTCAAAACACCAAACGTTTCATTTTCTTAAATACAGAGGTAGTATATGAATATATAAATAAGCGACATGTAGGTGATAAACACAAGATTATTTGGCTCTTTTGGCATTAATTATAATACAGTAATTTAAAACAAAATGACAAAAATCATTATTTAAATCAAATATAATTAATAATAATACTTGATGTTACCAAATGTAATTGGCCTAATTAATATGAGACCAAGCCACATAAATTAAAATGGAATATGTTGTTGGGTAGGGGTGTTCGTGTTCGTGTCGTGTTTCGGTCAGATTGGTCGGGTCGTATTTCAGGTTCCACAGGTTTGGGTCGTGTTCGTGTCAGGTGTTAATAAGGGTATAACACAAAATCTGTAATCCCAAACACGACCCGAAACCCGAAATGAACTTGAAATACCAAACCCGAACAAGACTTGAAAATTTTTAGGTCGAATTCCGGATTAGAGAAACCAAAAACGACTAAACCCAAAAAACTCAAAACTGCATCAGGTTCATGTCGGTCGGGTTCATATTTTCGGGTCGTGTCCAAAATTGACACCCCTATTTGGGTGGAAAATTGAACTCCTAACCATAAAGTTAGAAGTTATGATAATTGATCAGCACTAAGTCAAGTTCTCAACCTTAAGGTTTAATTTACATCTTGCTTATTCAAAATTGTAATAAATAAATTTCATAGCGCGTATATGTTGTCCTAATAAATCAAATGAGGTAAAGCAAAAAATAGATCAAATGAGGACAATCGCATGCGCATCCTTTAATTTAGATTGTGTTGTGAAATATTATTCATATTTGAGGTGTAGAAATTTAATAAGTTAAGAGTATTGTATAGATGAATATGCATAATGTGGGCAATATATGATGTGTATGGTCGCGTGCACATTGAGATTAAGTGGAGCAAATTTGATAATGAGTAGAAATTAGAAAATGGATTAAGATTGAATCACATTTGATTACATTTACAACGCAATATATAGGACCATATTTACGGGTTTTGATAGGCTGCTGAATTGGAAAAGTTCAGTAGGCGCCGATCCGATCAGTGCTTAATTTTGAGTGCTGATAAGGTGTGTGTTTGGTATTTAATGATATCTAAACTGTAAATCAATCAAACATACAAAGAGAAGGTCCGGCTTGGCTTGCATTAGCCTTTTTTTCTTTTAAGGCCAGGTTGCCTAGCAATAATAACATAATTCTTTAAGGTTACCTTCAGGGTCAGGTAAGACTTGCAAGATATTCGTTTAAGGGTTGTTACCGTCTCGTTAAGAAGAGAAGTCTCGGTCAGCGGATAAGTATTGTAAAAGGAAAAAAATGCTAAAAAGAGACCAACGAACACCTACAAAACACTCATTTAGCAGTTTAAAGGAATTAGTTCATTTATCGAACCAAATGGGATATTTACATGCTCAGTCATTCCTTATTCATAATACATTGACAGTATCATTACTTGTCATCACGCAAGATATAGTGGACATGCACACACACATAGTTGCCACGAAACAGATTGCTAATAAATGATAAGACAACGAATTTATTCCAATAAAGAAAGAAAGAAAAAAATTCTCGTCATTACGCAAGATATAGTGGACATGCACAGACACACAGTTTCCACGAAACAGATTGGTAAAAATGATAAGACAACGAATTTATTCCAAAAGAGAGGAAAAAAAAATGGCAACATAACGCGTTTAAGCCGAGAGTGCGAGTAAGGCCATCTCCAATGGTACACTAAAACCTAAAATGGGTTGGCATTATCTCTCCAACAATACTCTAAAACCAAATCTATTTTAAGTTTTTGAGTTTTATGAATAGTAAATACTCAAATTTAAGTATTTACTATTCATAAACCTATATCACTTTTTGCAAATAAATTAATTGCAATTTCATCCTCAAATTATTGCAAATTGAATAACATACGTATTAATTTAAAATTAGAAGACAATTTTTTTTTCCTAATTTTGTATTATATTGGTTAATAGTTTTATAATTTACAAATTTTTTTATTAAATTTACTTTATATCTAATTAGATTAAATATTTTAAGTTTTTTTTTGTTTTTAAGAATTTTATTTTATAAAATAAATTTTAAACATAAAGATAACTAAAGTATATTGGCATAATTAATGAGTATTGAATTTGTGTGGGTTAATGTATAATTTATAAGAGATGATGGGTATGATTGAAAAGATAAATAAATTTGTATGAGAAAGAATATATAGAGAATATTCTTTTGAATTTGAGTTTAGTGTAAATGGTTGGAGATGAATTATTGTTTGATGTGACATTTACTGTAAAATAGGTTTGGGTATAGTGTTGGCTAGGGGAGATGAATGAACCAAGAATGATTCTTTGGAAATTAGAACAACTGCACAGTCCATATATGCTCCCCAACACCAGCTCCATCCACGCCGTTCATTTTTATCCCAAGATCATCTGGAGTTGAAGTCCAGAGAGCTCCGACTAAAAATATCAATATTGACTCCGTCGTGCATGACAGTGACGTATACCGCTCAGTTTTACTTTTCTCTGAACCATTTCCGGTTCGATTTTCTGTATATATATATAGGCCACCATACATGCTCCATTTTCCAAATTATCAGTTCAACTCCAACCAATTTTTCTTTTATATTTCAATTGTGAAATCTTAATTGATTGATTCCCATATCTCGATATGGCCAACTACGGCATGATGCATCCCGCCGCCAGTGCGACAGCGACAGGTCCGGCGGTGGCGGTGGCGGTGGTCGGCCCCCAATTCTGCGTGGGCTACCCGGTGGATCTCCGCATCGTCCGGAAGATGCTGGCCCTTTCGGACGGAAACTTCACCATCACCGACATCAACGGCCAGATCATGTTCACCGTCAAGGGGAAGCTCTTCAGCCTCCGCGAACGCCGCCACCTGCTCGACGCCACCGGCAAACCTTTAATCACTTACCGCCAAAAGGTTTGACTTATAATTTACCCACCTATTTTCCCCATTTTTTTAAAAAATTTTTTGTTTTTTTTGGAGTGAGTACAGTTTGTAATTTGTAATACTACTACTAATTTGTTGTACTGGAGTATATATTTGAATTCAGACATGGTCCGTACACAGACGATGGGTGGCATTCCGGGGCGAAAGCCACGATGATAAGGATGCGCTGTTCAGCGTGAAGAAGTCTTCGATGCTGCAGATGAAGACAAAGTTGGATGTGTTTCTGGCATCCAACACGGCTGAGGACGTGTGCGACTTCAGAATCGAAGGGAACTGGTTTGAGAGCTCGTGCGTGATATATGCAGGAAATTCTAACACCATCCTTGCCCAGGTATTTTATTATTTAAGTTGATTTTTGGCATATACTTGATGGTTACTATTAATTATATTGGGTTGAGTAATTATTATAATTGGATGGGATGGGGGTGTAGATGCACCGGAAACACAGTGCGACGAGCATCCTGCTGGGGAAGGACGACTTCATGGTAACGGTGAATCCGAATGTGGATTATGCGTTTATTGCGGCACTTGTGGTAATCCTCGAGGAAATCAACACCGAAAGAAATGAATCTTAAATTATACTACTACTACTGCTACTCATGAGTCATGAATAATGAATCTGCTACCCTATTTGTTTTCATTTCTGAAAACCATATACTTCGTAAGAATTGGAGGGAGGAAGAACTCATGTGAGTATGAGGGTCTCTTGTCTTGGACTTTTTTGTATGTTGTTTTAATTTGGTACTAAAAATGTGTTTGTAATTTGTATTCGATATCTTGTTTTGCTTTGCATATAATTTGATACGAGTATTGGGTTTAAGAAAAAGGCTATGATGTACCGTACCGGGCAGAGAAATTTGGAAATTTGGGGGGGGAGAGAACTCCAAAATTTGGAAAAAGAAAGGAAAAAAAATAAAGAGAAAAGAGAAACTGCACCAGCCGGGAATCGAACCCGGGTCTGTACCGTGGCAGGGTACTATTCTACCACTAGACCACTGGTGCTTGTTGATGGCTCTTGATATTTAATAATAATAATAATAATAATGCCATAAACGTTCCCACTGCATTGCGATTGCCTTTCCAACCTGGACATAAAATACTCCTATAAATATATATATATATATATATGCTTTTCAGAGTCAAACTCGTGTACTAAAAAACTCTGGATAATATAATAATTAAATCATCAATCGTCGAATTTGCTATATAGAATAAAGTTCCACTAGCTAGGTACCTAACGATGAAAGAACAAACCAGACCACCGTATTTGACAATGGCGCATGTATATTTAAAAATTTAAAAACAATGACAAGAATGATATTGTTGATTAACGAATAAAGAAATGGCAGGTTGGTTTATTATAATGTTATGTATACTTCTTAATAACTTAAGCATCACCAAGCTAAAAAAATTAATTTACTTTGATACGGGACTCTATGGCCATGTACTATTCGTATCATTGTTTTGAATAAAATTGGCTTCGGCACCTTTTTTTAATGGAAAAAAAAATTACTTAAAAAAATAAAATAAAATGTAGGTGCCAATTAGCAACATCAATTGTATCCACACAATCATACATACAATCACAATTCACATTTCACAATAGAAGGGCTATTTTGAGGAGGACGTAGTTAATAAATGAAATGATAAGGTAATAAATTGAATAACCAATATTATTATAGCTAGTAATTCGTAACAAGATTGTATATTTGTATTGGGGTGAGCAACTTCTAAATTTGTTGTCGTTGATGTATATACAAGAATGCAAGAAAATAGTGGATGGTGAACACGAACATGATCCAAGATGGTTCCTTCCCATGTTCCAACTCCCCAGGACCCTAAACCCTCACCTTCAAATTAAATCAAATTCCAATAATGTTGTTGATCTGGTGTTGGAGTCCCAGGAGTTCCAGCGAGCTTATACGACACGTTGGCTGCTGTTAGCTGCCACTGCCACCACCGCTCTACCTGTATAGAAAAGCATGATCCTTGTCCAGTGCCCATATGCCAAAAATATCTCAATTTCCGCTCCACTCCTAAAGGACCTCACCACTGAATTACTCCTATTTTTCATTTTGAAACCAAACATACATAGGAGTACTAAAATATCATAAAAAGAAACCGTAACCCTAGCTACAGATAAGCAGGCGATGTCGACGAATCCCGGCGTGATACCTCCGGCAGTGACGGTGATCAGCCACATTCTGCGTGGGCTACCCCGTCGATCTCAACATCGTCCGGAAGATGATGACTCTGTCCGAAGGAAACTTCGGCATCACCGACGTCAATGGCAACGTCATGTTCACCGTCAAGGGGAAAGTGGCGGGAAACTCTTCAGCATCCACGATCGCCGCCTCCTGCTGGACGCCGCCGGCAATCCTGTCGTCACTTACCAACAAAAGGTTCAATTGATTAAAATTTTCGATTAAATTTTTTATTCTGTGATAACTTGATATGATTACTTATTTCTCGGACGCTATTTCAGCTGTTATCTGCGCATAGGCGATGGCAGGCGTTCCGGGGCGAAAGCAGCAACGAAAGGGACATGCTTTTCAGCGTGAAGAAGTCTTCGATGCTGCAGATTAAGACTAAGTTGGATGTGTTCTTGGCTTCCAACACCGCAGAGGAGATGTGTGATTTCAGAATAGAAGGCAGCTGGTTCGAAAGATCCTGTGTGATATACGCAGGAAATTCTAATACCATCGTTGCTCAGGTAAGATTGATTCATTGATATATTATATAGATCTTAAATTAATTGCTTATTGCATGTTAGTATTAGTTTTATGGGGGTTTTGAGGAGTTGAAAATGGGGGTGGTGGTATGGTGTAGATGCACCGGAAGCACAATGCGTCGAGCATCCTGCTTGGGAAGGACAACTTCATGGTTACAGTGTATCCGAATGTGGATTATGCGTTTATTGCGACTCTGGTGGTCATTCTGGAGGAAATCAACACCGACAGACAGGACTCATAAATAAATAGTAATACTATATAATCAAACTACTCGATCGTCTCTATCCACTGCTGCAGGTTTTGAATGTGTAAGAAGAATAAGGAGGACGAGAAGAAACTACTACTGTGAGTAGCTGTATGAGCCATGAGGGTAATTTGTACTCTAATTTAATTTGGGCTGTTATTTTTTTGTGGTATTTATTTATACAGTAGTAGTATAAAATAAAAATATGTTTCTTGCCTGTATCAGTCTTGGGATCGGTGTGTGTTTGGGACTAAATGAAGGGCGGGCCGGGTGGGGTTAAAACTTAAATGCATCTATTATTATTATTATTATTATTATTATTATTATTATTGTCCAGAGATGAAACAATATAGTAATTGGGTTGGTGACTAGTAGTGTTAAATCTTGTTAGCTTGGATGGAAGACGGCATGCAATTGATCCCTTGGTCAGTTGGTTGTTAAATTAGTCGTCAAGTCATTGCTTGCTAATTTATTGATGGAAGAAGGCAGATAGATAGATTACTTTATTATTAGTAGAGGAGTCCTGGTCTGGATCAAACATTCAATGTCCAAGCCCCCAAGGAGCTGAGAAGCTGATTCATCTCTTCTTCTGGGCATAGCTGTCGCTTGAGTTTGAGGACATCTTTTTTGGAAATTGAAATTCCAAACGCAGATTTAAGGTACAAGCACTTTGGCATAATTTTCGAGCTCTTAGTGAAGCTTGTGGGATGGACATGTTGAGAGAGAGAGAGAGAGAGAGAGAGATGTTGCTATGTCTACTGGCTGCTGCAGTCTGCATTGTGTTGTGTGAGTGATGAAAAACATTATTAGCACATGTGTGTGGGTGTGGGTGTGTAATAAAATCATGCTTTTGGATCCTTTACAGTATGATGATTGATCTCCAATTGGTACCATACCATGATTGTGGCCAATCAGTTGTCAGAGTTTGTAGAGGAAACTGCTGTGGGACACTGCTGAGTGAGTGCTGAGCCTCTGTTTTTGAAACTTCACTGGATATATATATAAAACTAATAGGGAAAATGTCTTTGGATTTGCAGGTGCTAGCCTTTTTTTTTTTTTTTCCTCTTTCTTGCCTAGTAAATGGATACAGGGCATCTTTCTTCTACATCAAACCTCTTCTACTCAATCTCAGACTTGTTTCATCATCTCTCTCTCTCTCTCTCAAGATTTAACAGCTTCCTCATGGGCCATGGCACATTCAGACTTCCAACCTCGGATCGATCGGATGTGCTTAACTCAACTCCATACTCACTATATATCATTGGTGGGGGAATATTTTGTCTTTGATTTATCTCAAAATAAATTTCCCCTTTCTTTGATTTGACCAACAATAGATTTAGTTGATGGATTATGGGCACCACACCAGGCACTTAAGAAGCAAGTCTGGGTTCAGGTTAGTTGGCTAAATTGCTTAGTTTCCTTTGATGTTGTCTCTCTTGTGTGGACTGGTGGTGCAGGAACCCCAATGAATCGGGCCAAACACAGGCCCATCACAAACATTATTCTAGAAGGCCTATATCCCGTGTGGGCCTTCCCAGCCCACTACCCATGCCTTTTTAAAAGTTACTACTACTTAAATGAGTAAATTGTGTTTTTTTAAAAAAAAAGAAAAAATGATGTTACAGCATTTACATTTGCCAAACTTGTAATTTTATCTCCCAATATGTAATTTGCACAGACACAAACACAATTTTATTATAATAGAGAGATTTACACATTTACAGTATATATTTTTTTTAAAAAAAATATATAGCATAAAAAAAATGTATAAGTTGAAATCTGAAAATTAAATTTACCTGCTCGGAAGTGGTCATATCTCATGTGACTTTCAATCGATGAATTTTTGTCATCATAACGCTCATTGGTGTAGTAGGGATAGGTGAATTCATAGTATATTACTACTATATTCACCTCATGCACAGTAAATAAATAAAGGATTATATTTTTAGTTTTACTGTGACAATCAATTGCTACTGTTTATTTTGAAATACTAGTATATGAATGCATTGTTTGTTTTTATGTGCATTCTGATCTAACCAGCACTTTTGAAACAAAATTTTATACAACTTAAATGGGAATAAGTACAAATTAAAATATCAGTGTCACACTAATTTCATTTAGAATGTGGAAAGTTTATGCCTAACTTCTCAATTAATTGTGTGATTCTTTTTTTTTTTAATTATTTAAATTTGATTTTAACTTTAGTTTTATTTTATTAAATATATAAATTGTTGGACAACTGTTATTTTATGTATAGTAGTGGGATTTTACTCACAATGGTAATCAAAAATGAAATTACTAATATAGCCACCATTGATTATATTTGAATCGCCAGACATGAGGAATTTTCAGCAACATAAAAAATTGAACATGTTAGGAAATGAATGGAAACGGTACTAAAGGGGTCATTCAGCACATTAATAAGTACATATGAAATGAATACTTCCAAATTAGTAATGGAGTACATACATCATATGTTCATATTCATACATGCACCAACTTTATCCAAAATTATTAGCTTTCAATTATACACTGCAGAAAATATTCTCATTCATATATCAATTCTGCACAAATGGGTCCATCATATTTATGGGCCAAGCTTTAAAGGCATGGAAATTTGGACGTGATTATATGATTATTTACTTTCTTTCTTCTTTTTTTTTTGTATATTTTTTTGAAAAAACAAAGAAACTAAGTAAATGAAAATTCAACTATCAATCTTAAATTTAAGAAATTGAGAAATTAACTGATTTGACTAGTTATAACTTCCGACGTGATTATCATTGATGGACTTGGAAAACAACAAATGAGAGAAATTGCCTAATCGATATAAGTAATTATCATTTTTCCCCCTTAATTTTTTTTTTTGGGAAGCCGAAGCCAGGAAATACATTTTTCCCCCTTAATTGAAATCATTGTATCCTTTATCATAATTTCATTTCATGGCCTACACGCATACACAGCAATTATTTTTGACTTTCCGTTAATAAATTTGATCAAACGATATGATGAGGTGTAAAGCGCTAAAAAAAAAAGATGGTTTCCTCCTAGAAAGGTAATGGGTTTGTTTAGTTGTTTTCATTTCTACAAATAAAGTGGCGAATTGGGAACAAATATATTTATTAGTATATTATCTTATAATATACTCCATCCGTTTGTTAAAAATTGTAACATTTGTATAGTTGTTACTATTCACTAAGTAACTTTGATTCAAATTTTTAACACAGTTATACAAGATAAAATATAGTCAAGTGGGATCTTGTTAGATTCGTCTAATCGCGTAGTTTTATTGTATCAAATTTTTATAATTTTTATTTTAACACAATTTGAGATATTAAGCATTAAAAATGTGCATTGGATAACGTGAAATGCAGGAATGTTAAAAATTTTGAAAAACGGAGGGAGTATTTTTTTCCAAATATCCAAAAATTAATTTTAAGAGTAGGCCTAAATCCTCCTTCCCATAAGTTATTTTTTTGGATGAGCCGAAGCCAGACAACCATTCCATAAGTTGATATAGAAAAATCACAGTTTCTATAGATTATCTAGGTTGTTAAAGTTCATAAACACTCAATTCAACTGCTCTATATCAACCTTTATCATTTTAAAAAAATTTCAAATATTTTACCAATATATATACATGATTGTTTATAACAATGATAAAATTGCAAATAATAGTAATAAACTAAATTTCATCCCGTAATTTGTATTTTGGGCACATGTAATGCCCAGAAAATGGTTTAAAATTAGTTAATTATATCAATAGTGTACTTTTTTT